>OX387186.1:42100869-42801276 GCA_947561395.2 Buxus sempervirens
TGTTTTAGAAAAGCAGTTTTTATTGTCAAGCATGGCAAGAAAGCTATTATTTTGGAGTGAATGATAGAAAAATAACAAATGGAATTATGATGTTGGTTGGAGTATGTGACTTTTCCTACTGATGTATAATTTATTTGTTTGTTTTAATCTTCTAGTAAAAGCCATGAAACAGTATGTAAAGTTTTAAGTAACATTAAAAACTTTAAATGTGCATTCTTTCTTGTTGTTGCATCTGGTTTTCTTCTATTTCATTTTAATAGTTTTTCTACACAGTGCTCCACCTTAAGGATTTCTAGATATGCTCTTAGTCAGGGAGCTGTGGCTTCTGCAATAGATATTGAAGAGGTGGAGCATCAATCTGGAGTATCTGGAAGTAGTTTACCTTCTTTTAAGGTATCAAATCCCCTACAAAGAAGAAATGGAGCTGCATTTCTCGACGAAGCTTCTGGAGGTAACTTTCAGGTGTATCACATAGGCATTGAATATTCTATGAAAATGGGCAATGATCACTTTCCTCTATTCACCAGTATATTGTTTTTGAATTTGTAATTGTGCAGCTGCATGTTGTCAACATATTGATATGAGCCTGATGCTGCAATTAGCAGAGACCATGAAACGGACATTAAATTACCACATGTCAAATGGATAAATTTTTGAAGCATTTTGGATATTTTCAAAATAGTTGTTATTTATGTCTTTTATCAAGATTTTGGAAAGTGTGGGGAGTGCTGTAACTGTCATTTGGTATTTTTTGGAGTACCTTGAAAATTTTGGTACAAATAAGTGCATTTTCCAAGAAGAGAAGGTGAGGAAGTTGAGGACTTTGGGAGATATTATTTCCCTGATTGTTTCCTGGGTTTGTGTCAAGGAAGAATTCAAGGCTTACTGCCCTAAGTGTGAAACATTATTTGGGATTTAGGACTGTGTTTTGTTTTGCCCTGCTGACATTAGACCTGATAATTGGTTTTCTGTACGGATAGTGTAGGGTTCTGGTTTTTGCTCTTCACCCATCTGTTGTGGCTATTATGTAAATTCTTCTATCTCTTCATAAGATCTCTCATCAGCAATTACAAAAAGGAAAATTTTTTTTGTTAAGCCTTAAATCTTCCCTTTTTAGCTTCTTTGAAGTAGATGGAGTGTTCTTTGTTCCAAAAATTATTTCTTTCTTTATATTCATCTGTCCAAATATTGAAATGCCAACTAAGATTTTAACTTTCAATTTTGCCAACCATTTTGATTGGGTAGCTTGGCAAAAGTTTGATTAAATTCTCCAGTTTGGGGGAATTTGAGTTTTGAATTGAAATTTTTAGGAGGTTTGAATGAGTGCAAAATACACCTAAAAATTCAATAACCAAAAAAAGAAAAAAAATGCATAAATTGCTGCCATTCAAACGTGAGGCACGTATGATATTACGAAATTATGTGTCAATAATAGAATTATAGTATGAAGTTCTGTAGATGTCTGAATAAGAGATAATGGCATGGAAATAACTCAAAATATGATAAAATTGATACATGTGGCATATATCTAGGTTAATAGATCTAAATTGCATCAATGTAAGAACAAAGAGATACAAAATGGAAATGAAAATAGAAGTCAAATAATTCAATAAAACTCAAAAGAAAAAGGTTCGTTAAAGTCCAACCATCTAAGTTCAAGGATACATCACATACTAGAGTGTCTGGCTACTTCAAAGTCATCTCCATCACACATACACCTAAACATTAACACCCCCTATCTAACATGCACACACAACCCATAAAAAGTTAACCATGATACGCTAGTATGTCCTAATTATGATATGATGATACTGGTCCATATACTCCCTAACACATCTCTCATACCCCTCTGGACTAATAGCCACTAATATTCTCTTGGATGGATACTAAGGATACTAGGTGACGGACATGGTAATAGTAGGAAAGGGGATAGTTGGTGGTGGTAGACAAATTATGAATGTGGATCATATCTGGGCGTATGGGTTCTTTAGACCGAACTTATGTCCATGCATAGCCATATGCATGCCATCTTCAGTCATGTAGGAACTCATTATTTTATCCTTAGGGTAAATTCCCATAGCCGTATAATCTTCTCCAGCCATTTTTTTTTCAATATTTTGGTTTTTTTAGAAATCTTTATTATTTTTAATATTATCTTTTATATTAAAAATGATTATTTAGTTGGTTAATGGCCAGTTAGATGAGTAATGGGCTGTCAAAATTTTCTTTTTTTTTCTCTTGTTTTTAAATAATGTTTAGTTGGTCATTACCTTTTGTAGCATTGTCTATTTTTTCAATATTTTTAGAACTTTTAATACATTTTTGATATTTTAAATATTTTCCATTTTTTTTAATCTAAGAAACTGATATATATAGTTAATTGATTGCTAGTTACCTGTATGAATGGTAGGCCAGATTAATGAAATTTTCACTATCAGATTTTCTTCTATTTTTAAATTCTTTATTTAGAGCATATTCTTTTTCTCTCTCTTTTATCGGAAGCGTGGTCTACGTGAACATGGTGGATTGGAATGGAGTATGGTGGGTAATACTGCATTGGATAAAGATCAAATTTGGTATATGAGAGAAAGGTATCGTGGGTTCCAGGGTAGAAGAGGGAGACCACACCCTTGGGTCATTACAATTGGTATAATGGTTAGTTCAGCTCTAGTAGTCCCCATGATGGTGGAGGCTCATGTACACACGCTCTGAGCTGTGCAAGTGAGGATGTGCGTCGACGTGAGTGTGATGGGTGGGAGTTGAGCATGGTAGCCAATCCGACATCAAATATAGATGAAATCCACAAGTGGTATATGAGAGAAGGGTGTGGCTTTTCCTATTACCATGGGTTCTAGGACATGAGGTGATTGCATACTTGGGTCGTTAATATATATATATCATCATCATCATCATAAGCTAGTTCTCACCAAAGTGGGGTCAGCGACACGAATCTTGTCTCTCCATTCTGCTCAATCAAAAATCATATTTTCAGTTAATCTACTTTTTTGTAAGTCTTGTTTTATAGACTCCATCCATGTCTTTTTAGGTCTCCCTCTTGCTCTCTTAAGCCCTTCAATCTGCATACTCTTGCACCTTCTAACAGGTGTATCTCTAGGTCTCCGCTTTATGTGACCAAATGACCTTAACCCACTTTCCTCCATTTTTTCGCTAATGCATGCTATGCCTAACCACTTTCGAATGTTTTCATTTCTTATTTTATTTTTCTTAGTTTTGCCACAAGTTCATCTTAATATCCTTTTCTTAGTAACGCTCATCGTCTGAATGTGTTGATTCTTTGGCACCCAACATTCTGTACTATATAACATAGCTGGTCTAATTGTTGTCTTATAAAATTTACCCTTTAATTGAGGTGGAACACACTTATCTCACAAAACCCTAAAAGCACCCCTCCACTTAAGCCAACCAGCTCTAATCCTATGTGTAACATCTTCATCAATTCCTCCGTCTTTTTGTATCATTGATCCAAGATATTTGAACTTATTAAGAAACAGTGAACCACTTGTTGTTGAATTGTACGGTAGCACAGGAGACTTGGAATGCCTTTCTATCAAGATTTGGAATAAGTTGGGCTCAACCTCAAGATGTAAGGCAAGCACTCAATTCCTGGAATAATGAAAGTGGATCATCTAGATTGCAAGTGAGGTGGAGTTTGACTCCAGTAGCAATATTTTTGACACTATGGAAAGAGAGGAACAGGAGAATCTTTGACAACAAAACAAGATCTGTCCAAAGCATATTTGAGTTTGCTTTAAGATGTGTTTTGTTTTGGTCATCTTCCAAGGAATCGTGCCAAGATCTGAATTTTGAGGAAGTAGTGTTGTGCAAGGATTTTATGATGTTGTAGATGCTGTCTTTTCTTTTCTTTCCTTTATTGCTGTACACCTTTGGTGTACATGTTCTCTATTTCTTCTATTAATATAAATTCTATTATTACCGAAAAAAAAAAGATATTTGAACTTATTATTTAAAAGGAAATCTTGATTGTCAATTCTAATGGTTTCATTAGTTATATTGTTATTATTATTAAAAGGGCATTTCATATATTAATTCTTCGCATGGCTTATTTTAAAACTCTTTGATTCTGAGGTATCTCTCGACAATTCTAGTTTAATATTTACTTCTTCTCTAGTGTGACCCACCAATACTACATCATTTGTAAATAACATACACCAAGGCACCTCATTTTGGATATGACTCGTCAACTCATCCATAATTAAAGCGAAAAGATAATGGCTAATAGCTAACCCTTGATGAAAATCTTTAAGAACCGGAAAATTATTTGTCTCACCGCCAACAAATTTCACTTTAGTTAAAGCTTCCTCGTACATATCCTTCATTACATCAATATAGTTCATTGGTACACCTTTTTTATACAAATTCCACCAAATTAATTCTCTTGGAACACTATCATATGCTTTTTCTAAATCGATAAAAGCCATATGCAAATCTTTCTTCTTTTCCCTAGACTTTTCTATTAATTGTCTAAGTAAAAATATAGCTTCAGTAGTGGATCTACCAGGCATAAATCCAAACTGGGTTTTTGTCACTCTAGTTATTAGCTTTAATCTATGCTCAATCACTCTTTCCCACAATTTCATAGTGTGAATCATAAGTTTAATGCCTCGATAATTTGCACATTCCTGTACATCTCCCTTATTCTTATATATTGGTATTATTGTACTAATCCTCCAAGCACTTGGCATTTTCCCTGTCCTTAAAATTTCATTAAATAATTTAGTCAACAAAAATGCACCAATATCTTCGATGCTCTTCCACGCCTCTATAGGTATGCCATCTGGGCCCAAGGCGCTTCCTATTCTTATTTTGACTAGAGCATCTCTAACTTCTACGACTTGAATCCTACGAATATAGGTTTGTTCTTTTGTTCCGTTAATGCTATCATCCATGCAAAATTCAGGTCTCTGTGTACCATCCCTGTTTAATAATTTCATAAAATAAAGTTTTCACCTTCTTTAGTACCTAACTTATCATATAACCTGTCATAAGCATGGTTTTTAGCTTCACTAATTTTCTTCTTAGTTTTTTTTAAAACATTTATGTCTTTCTAAATTTGCTTAGGTTTTATTCTTTTGCCAAATTTTAAAATAAAGTCTTTTCTCATTAATAGTTTCTTGGACTTCATCACTCCACCAGGAAGTTTCCCTATGAGCTGGAATACTACCTCTTGATTCTCCTAATATTTCTTTTCCTAGTCTTGTGATGCAATTGGTCATTTCATTCCACATCCTAGTTGGATCACCCATAAGGTCCCAACTAGCCTCTTTCATTAACTTATTCTAAAAAATTACTAAATTCTCTCCTTTCAACTTCCACCATTTTATTTTTGGATTTGTTCTAATGTATTTGTTTTTCTCCCACTTTTAAAACAAAATTTGTTAAAAAGATTTATGGTACGTGAAATTTCCTCCATGTCATTTTTAAAGTTTCAATGACATGATAGATAGAGAAATCAACAATTTTCCTTCATTTTTTTTTGTGTAGGAGGCTATGAGAGTGGCCAAAATTACTGAAAAACATTAGAAGGCTATAAAAAATTTTCCTTCATTTTCCTTTCATTGTAAGGTAGCTCATGATATTTGGACAGCCCTCTTACTGAAATTTGGTATGGTATGGGTGCAGCCTCAAGACTTAAATTAGATTTTGTTGTCTTGGAATTATAGTAGAGGAGTATCACGATATGAGGTTTTATGGAACTTGGCACCAATGGCAATTATTTGGTTGTTATTGAAGAGATGAATAGGAGATTGTTTAATGATAGTTCCAGTCCCCCATGGGCTTTATTGAAATCTACCATGAGTTATTTACTGTATTGGGCTCCCAGTAAACATTCATGTAAAGGGTTAGACCGTCAGAAGTTTCTTGAGTGTGTGAACTTTCTAGATGTGTAGCTGTTGCTCCTGTAAACTTTCTGTGTACTTGTAATGCCTATTTGGGCTATTATGTTTTAATATATTTTACATTATTACCGATAAAAAAAAAAAGATTAAAAACACTAGTGCAGTAACACCGTCTGATCATCTCCTACTCTTTTAACAGCGCTTGCTAATTATCACCCATCCACCCTATCTTACTGCATTGCCTTTGAGTCCACATGTCATCATGTCCTCACTGCTGCCATCATTGCTGGTGTGTTAGAAATGGCAACAATTTTGAACTTTCAACACTCATGTTTTTCAAATACTGAAATTTAACTTATTCACATTTGTCACATAAAAATTATATAGAAAAGTATCAAGATAACGAAAGTACCAATGCAAAGGAAAATACCATTAGTCTACCACTTGTAGACCATGAGTACAATGACTGCTGTCAAAATTTATGTTAGATTTTTCATTGATCCGATATATCATTGTCGGTTCCTCATAAAAATAGTTCCTTCGATAATGGAATCTGATGAGTGTTTCTGTAATGCTCTTTGAAGCAATGTTTCGTCAAAATAGTTCTCACCTTTTCCTGTTTAACGGACACATCTGTCAAAACAACTGCATGTGAGATTCTCCATTCAATATATTTTCCTTCTTCTTGCTGGATATCGAGAAAGTATCTTAAATTTGCAAATGTCAAGCTTTCTACTCCCTTTCTTTTTCTCAGTTTTTATTGATTCTTGTTTGCATCTTTGTCTTGGATGGATAAAAGGATTTTATTATTTGGTGATAAAAATATGAGATGCTGAGATAAAAAGTTCGATAATCAGGGAAAATTAGAAATTTCCTGTATGTATTTCGTATAGCAATATTTGTTATTCTCTTTCTTTGATAGAAGCATTGTAGAATATAGTGGAAGTACAGAAGTGTGCATGAAGTCAATTGTACCTATAAAATTCTAAAAAAAAGGGAAAAAAGAAAAAAAAAAAGAGAAGGGGATGATTTTACTTGATGGAAGTACTATTTCAGGGTTATTACATATCTTTGTTGCCTATATCAAACTTTAAAGTGATGGGAGTTATGGCAATCATGATTTAACATAATTAATTGTTGATATTCTTGATCATTATATGAGGTGTTAAAGTTTTGTGATATCACATCATATGTCAATTTCATTATGGACTCTTGTCATTGCAGGTGATGTTTACAATTTATTTGCCTTTCCTTCTGAGTGCAATTTCACTGGCACAAAGTTTAGCCTTGATTTGGTGAAGATTATGAATGAAGACTCTGAAAGAATCTTGGCAGGCTCACAGTATTGCAAGTATATATGTTCAAACAGTTTTCTTGCATATTTATATTTTATTTTATCAAACAGTATTATCTCGTCTTTCAAAAAATGTGCCAATCATGATAATATGTATTTTTGAAGTTGCCATTTCCACCTGGTTCCCTATCTTGGTGCAAATTTTTTGCAGTATCAGTGTCTGAAGCCATGCCACATATCTTGGTAGCATGAGCAAGTTTCATTCATTTGAACACGTTGTCAAAGATCTCGGTAGTGAACTGCCATAACAATGTCATTGATATACACCAGATGGCATAAGTTTTTTATTTCTTATTTTATTTTATTTATTTTGGTTATTCTGTGGTAAGGTGCACCAGGCCTCGTATTCTTTCATGTAGCACTGTACATTCTATTAATAAAAGTTCAGTATCATCAAAAAAACAAATGAACAGACTTTCACATATTTCAGATATATTTGTCTTGATTTTTGTTTCATGAATCTCTTCAATAACTTTGTTTTGATTTGTAAGTTTAATTCCTTGATAGTTTGTGCAACACTAAAAGAGAAAAAAATTGTCATAAGAAAAATATTCACTCTATATTTTGTTGGCGGTACACTAATTATTTCGGTAAGAAAGCCAAAGCTAAGAATTGTTTCTTTGATGGAAAGATGCATTATCATTAGTCAATGAATTGCACTCCAAGAGGATGGATATCCAAGACTTTTCGAATAAAGGGCATATACTTACAGTGACACATAATATTCTCAACATGCAATTCATTGTCCTGTAGTCAAAAACTTGCATTATGCCAGTATTATATGTCTTTATGGAATATCAAGTGAAACTCAATTGTCGTTTGCCTTTAAAGAAGGGTTCTGTGCCTTTGCTTGGACCGACTCTTGAGGCTGGTGGAGATAGAATTGGCAACATTGAAATGTATTCTTCTTTCCAGTTCACTCTACATTTCTATCTTATCAGTTCTAATTTCTCCATTAGATCAGCAATATATGCAGTTTTTTTATATGAATAATGAAGATGTATATATATGTAAATATGTAAAATTATGGAGTGTACAATCAACAACGCAAAACAACATAACCCTCTACAAAAATCCTCTGAGGACCCATCGGACCCCAAAACAAAAACAATCGAGGTCCACTGTATACAACCTGTCTACTCTCAGAAAAGATGCATCTTAATCCAAAGCTGAACAAGCCGTTCAACTTCAGATCAAAAAGTATAATTCGACCCCTACGCTTAACCTTCTTCCTTGGTCATATCTGGGTCCATTCCTCTCGTCATAACACCCTCCGCAATATTATGCAGTTTTTTTTTTGATGAGTAATGAGTGTATATATATGAAAAAAAGAATATATTTACATCAGAACCTATGCCATATAGGATGCTCTACGCAAAAAAATACATCAAAAACCACCAAAAGGACCACAACCCTCTCCCAGAAACTGTACGACAATCCCTCTAACCCCTCAATACCTCCATAAATTGTCCCTCCAAAACACCCGAATAATACCATACTCTTGATGCGCCCATTTTAGCCAACCTAGCTGCAATCATGTTAGCGGCCCTTGGCACTCGTCTGAATGAGACGTTAAACTCTCGTGCCAAAGATCTCGCTTGCATAATATATTGTGAGTGGCTCCACGAACCCATAACATCAGATGACATCCATGCTAAGACTGTAGCTGAATGTCCCGTCATCGCAAATTCTCTTAATCCAAGCTTTCTCGCCTCTGACAAACCGGCAATAATGGCTAGAACCTCTACTCGGGTTGCGTCACCCCCCCCGGCTCCACAGTACCACAAAAAAATGTCACATCACCCTCCAATCCCATTATCAACTCACCAATGCCGGATTACCCTGGATTCCTTTTTGAGAAACCAGAAAATCTGATCACCACCATGTTCTCTAGCTCCATCCTCCTAACATTACATGTCTCCACCATAGGGGAAGAATAACACAAGCTATGCCAATCCCTTACCACATCTGCAACTCCAATACCTTGAAACTGTGGAAGGACTGCAGCCCTGGATGCTACTGCTACTAGTATGGACTCCAATACCTGCTCCAAAGACGATTGAGTATCCCGAAATATCCTGTTATCAAGCTCCAACCATATGTGCCACATTGCCGCATGAAATACAAAGCTATAGATAATGTGGCCTCTCTTCCATAAACCCAAGAATCTCCACTGCTCAAAACATGCCGGCAGTGTGTTTGGTAAAACCCACAACACTCAAATCAACTGACATAAATGCAACCATACATCACATGCAAACCGACACTAAACAAATAGATGATCTATACTCTCCCTTGGCTCGATACACATAACACAAACATGAGAGGATATCGCAAGCTTCTTACATCTTCTCTAGATTCGATCAATGGTGTTTATCCTATATAGTAATGCAGTCCATACAAAGGCCTTAACCTTAAGAGGAACTTTAGGTTTCTAGAGGTGAGATTCATGGAAGGAAACAGATGGAAGGGATGCATTATGACATGGGATGCATTATGACATAAGATACTGAAAAAAGACTTACATGAAAATAAACCAGATGGGGTTGGTGACCAAACAACCTTATTAGAACAAGAGGAATCAATATAAACATCCTTCAGAAAATCAAACAATAGGGCTAACTCCTCCATCTCCATCTGTCGTAGATCTCTCCTAAAAGGTAAATTCCAAACTAATCCTAAAAGGTAAATTCCAAACTAAACCAGAGGAAGACCATGATAAAACATCAGGCACGAGAGGATTAGGATGGCGTACTAATGAGAACAAACGAGGGAACTGAACCGACAAGAATATTACCCCACCAAAGGTTAAACAAAAAATGAATAGAATGACTAGAACCTGTACACAAGCGGATGTGGGGGTAAAATGACTGAGCAAGTCTCATGACTGCTTTCCACGGGCACTTTCCGGAGGGTCGTGCCCTTATATTGATCATCCGCCCAGTAGCATCACCACCACCATATTTTCTTACTATCACTTGGTACCACAAACTTTCTTTGTCATTGCTGAAACGCCACAACCATTTAGCTAATAAAGACGAATTGCGGGTAGCCACATTGCCCAACCCTAATCCTCCTCTCTCCTTCTCCTTGCACACTTTATCCCACTCAACCAAATGCATCTTCTTAGTCCCCCCTCCCTCCTATAAAAAATCCCTTTGGGCTTTCTCCACTATAGCCACAACTCTTTTAGGCATGCAGAAAAGAGACATAAAATATATCGGAAGATTAGCAAGAACCGACTGAATCAAAGTGATGCGCCCCCCAAACGACAAATAGTTCCTTTTCCAAAGAGCCAACGTTTTTCCACCCTTTCTATGACTGGCTCCCAAGATGTAATTGCCCGAGGGGACGCCGCAAGGGGCAAACCCATATAAGACAAGGGCCACTATAATGCCCCGGATCCAGGTTTATTTAAACATATAAACCAAAATCTGGTTCATTAGGGAAAATGACTAAAACACTATTCTAGACTTAAACAATTTCATTTATTATATCAGAGTGCGGAAATAAAAACATCTTTCAGAAAGCGCAGAATTAAATTACCAAAATCATCCTTTTATATTTCATCTAACAAGTTTGGAAAGGGTTCAACTAAATATCATAAATAACATCCACCAAGGGTGTGGAATAAAGATACCAATCATCCTTTAAATAACATCAAACTCCTCAATCAAATTACTAAAAATAATCCCTAAGAAAATAAATCTAAATGTCTCTCCATGTTCTTCTGGACCTACACAGGAATGAAATAGTTTTCTTCCTGGTAATCACAGTAATCCCCGGGTTTCTACCCCAGCAACGTCCTCTTCAGGAATATCTGAAAACAAAACCGATAAAACAATAATGTGAGAAACATCTCAGTAAGTAGTCATGCAAATAGTTGACCACAATAAAATATGCAATGCTTAATCCGAATAATCACAATAAGATACAAGACAACAATGAAATACAATTTGTCCACCTCATGGGACTCATGAAATAGTATACCAGATAAAGAGAGTAGACATGTGCCAGTATGCTACCTAACCGAATTATGATGGACAAGTCGCCCTGCAGTCTGGTTATTCAACACCAACGGAAGAACCCAACCACGAGTTAGCATGTACGGGCCAACCAATCCAGGAGTGGGTAACGTAGCGACCGACCAATCCAGGAGCGGTACCATTTTCGAGATGATGGAATGCCTCAGACACAGAATTCAAACCCATCTAATACACATTTTACTTACTAGCTATTCTATGGATCCATATAACTGCTAAGCCCACTCAACAGTAAGAAAAACCAACCAGGGCAATGGACATATTTCTCAATAACACTCACCAAAATACAGAACCATATCTGTAACCAAATCCGCCCATGTGGGATACAATAAATCAGGCACCAGCCTTGTCACACCAGTGACCCAAAACCAAAACAGAATGCACTAAGTCATATGTCCAAAACTCCAGGTTTCAACGGGCCAATATGTCCCGAATGTGTATTGACTCCATCGATGCACACAATACCTTCATATCACCCAAATACAGGTGTATGAACTCACAAAACCAACATTGGTTAAAAGTAAAATCTTTTGGAACAATAGAATCAAGTAAAAGTGCCTCTTTAGAAACATCTACCCAAAATCTTTATAAAATTGAATTTTAAACATCCGCCAATGCAAACACTTCCCAAATACCCCAATCTTGATGGTACATAGGTTAAAATTGGATAGAAACACTTCTGTAGTGAAAATTAGGTTGAAAAGACAAGTTTTCCAAAATTTAACAGACTGGTCGCTCGAGCAGTCAAGGGGGCTCGATCGGCCTTACAGAATAGGTTAATTCAGGGTAGGTCGCTCGATAGATCGCTCGAGCAACTGTTCTAGCGATAGTTCAATCTGGGTAAAATTGCTCTCGGGTTTTGGAATAATTACATAGGGCGCTTGAGCGACTGCTCAGGCGATCCGATACGTGAAAAATCCGTAACTTTGCAAAATTCCATAAAAATTCCACAACTCAATATTCAATGCATCAAAACCATTCTAAATCATTCTAAAATACTTTATAAACATGCTAGAACAATTCTCAAAAATTAAAACATCATAAATAACAAAAACAACGCATTAAAACACCGAATAACCATGTATATCATCTAAATACGAATTTAGATTTTATGCAAGAGTCAAGGGACTACTTACGTGGTTTTAGGAACTTAAATCTTCTCTAAGAGCCATGAAATATCACCCCAAAGTTTGCCAAACGATCCCAACAAACCTCGATCACGTCTGGATTCAAAAATCTCACTTTTAAGACTTTTAAACATACTCAAATCTCCAGAACAAAAACTTATATCTATTTTTTTTTTGATAAGGAAACTTATATCTATTTGGCTTTTACCTGAGTTCTTTGTGCACGAAAATACTCCTCTTTCTTCTCTAAGACAGCTCCAACAGTTGTTTAGGGTTTGGTTTGATTACAAGACAACTAGGAGAAGAAGATAGGAAGTAGGAGGAAAAACCGCACGGCTGTTTCTATTCTGAGTTTTTTTTAAACTCTACGTGCATAACTCCATGCACTACTAGGTTATTTTATTATTTAAAGTCTTTTACCAAATTGCCCTCTTCACTAAACCAATACAATCAAACCATCTAATTCTTAAACTAACTTAACCCTCGGGTCAACCCACTGTCATTAGGTTCGACCAACCCCTTTTATTCTCCTTGTTTATAATATAATTAATTCTTACTAATATAAACCATATCAACAATAATTTATTAAATTAAAATTATATTTGGTCAATAATCAGGAGCTCACCTTATATAGGCTCTCCTATCATCTTCGGTTCATCTTGAACTCCTTCGGGTTGAACCAAAATCTCATCTCTTGCATATTATTAACCAATTAGTCTAGTTACTAAAATCTGGGATTTTACAGCCACGATGTCACTCGACACCCTAATCTAGAACTAAAAGCCATGGACTCCTCTAAATTCACTCCCACCAATGAACTCTTTTCCCAGTTCACTTTCAAACTTGACACCATATGAACATGGTTCACAGTATCGACGTGTTGTATCGGACGATCCAAAAATGGAAACGTATCGAGGATACGCACTAAAATGGTGGATACATAAAACAAAATCTATCTAGATTAAAATATAAGTTAAAAATATGCCAAATAAACATGTTTCTAGCATTATAGGGCTACACAAAGAGTATCTATACATTATAGAAGCAAATAGGCATACTCGGAAATAAATGAAAATTATAATAAAAGTTATAAAAGGTTAGATAAACCAATAAATAAGGTTAGAAAATTCATTCAAGTAATATACGTAACACACTAAGTTATTAATACTTAAAACATCAAAATCAACAATACATAACTATCATAACACAACATTCTCCATAATTCATTACATACAAATAGGTGGTTCCAAAATTGAAACATGCAAAGCTACCCCATGGTCCCCATCTTCAATACTACAAGGAGTGACGTGCAGGTTCATCTTCAGCTTCTTCATAATCGGCCAATGGCACGTTATGCATGCATTGAACATGCTGACAATAAGAAGCCCAATCTATATAATTTCGATACCATGCCTCATACTCCCTTCTAAATTGCTCATATTGTGCTGGAGTAGGTTCATGGTAACCCCCAACATTACCACCATAGTGACCATACCGATCCATCTGCTGTCCATAAGATGATGATCCCTTATGGCCATGCCCGTAGCCTGTATGCTCATAATCATATCCATAACTAGGCTGATAAGATGATCCCTCCTGGCCATAACCATAATCATACGAAGAAGACGACCTCTCCTTATCGTACCCAAAAGATGATGACCTCAACCCTGGATGTGGTCCACCATAATCAAGTATATTCCTTGTGTAATGGCATTTAAACCATGTCCATGTGGCCTCATCACATCATCGTGTCCTGATCTTGGTGCTGGTTGGCCCCCACGTCGTCTCCGATGGTAAAGATTATGAACGGAAGGAGGATGTCCCCCATGGCCATTACCACGATCATACTGTTGCTTATGCTCCTCAGCCTCCTTTGTAATGTGAATACCGCCACCATAGCCACTACCAGTACCACCCTGTGGTCGACCTGGTGGTGATGAAGGACTCTCACGACGTCCAATATGATCATCATCATCATCTCCATCATCGTCGTCGTCGTCATCCTCGTCACCATCATTAGGAGGATCACGACCCACTCCAGTACTACTGCTCCTCACCCCAGCTCAACTGCTCCCTGCAGCTCTAGTATTTCCTCCTCCCTCATCATCACTAAATCTGTTGACCAAGTTTGCCACATAGCTACTTGGTCTGGTAGGCCTCCCATCATCATCTAATTCATCAAGCACTACCTCTGGATTATCCAACCACTCCGTGAAAAGCTCATCTTCATCAAAATCAAATATGTGTGCAAGGTCAATCGGCCTAAATTCGCCCTCTTCCTTTCTGCTTCGCTTTTGAAGATGTCGTATCTTTAGCCTCATGTTGTAGTGCACAAAAACCAGCTTCTCCAACTTTGCATAACTCAAACGGTTCCGCACTTTAGTGTGGATGAGAGAAAACGTGCTCAAGTTTCTTTTACATCTACTGGATGAAGCCGTCTGTGATAAAAGTCTTAGTGAAATTCTTCTCAAATTTGGTGCATTAGTTCTATACAAGATTTTCACTAAGTGCTGTATTGGCACGCTCTGGATCCCTTTCCAATCTCAACATCACCCTTCTGAATGAACTTACTAATTCCGTATCAATTACAAGATTTTCACTGTAATGATACGCCGGGTGGAGGTAAAATGCTCATTCAATAAAAAAATTAGTAACTTAATCAAGATAGGAAATAGACAATTGACAACAAATGTACGTTTATTACTTGCACGGTGGATGTCTTGAATGAGCTGCTACTGACATCTTTTATCAATAATTGCACAATACATCTCGTGATGATCAGGAGCAGCTTCAACAATAGCAAGCTTAGACCTTCTAATAGCTTCATACAGATAACCTATCGTGGCTTGCTTCTCTCCATCCATAACTTAACACCTTCACAATAGGATCATGTATTTCAGTTACCAATCGTCCATTCTTCCAAAAATTGTTACTTAGAACAATATCCTCAACCTTTTTTCCAATAACATCCCATCTAGGTCGACATTCTTGCCACTTATTTGATAAAAACATTCTTCTCAATCCAGCATTTTCAGACATAATACTATTAATTGCAATGAAATTTGTGACAAATCTTGTAAGGCCAGGCCTAAGCAGCTCCCCTTTGGTGTGTTCTCTCATGAGGCTAAGTACTCAGTTGTGATTGTAAATAAAGTTTGTCAATCTCCTTGCTTTTTCAATCATACCTTTCACCATCTTTTTCTCACCAAAATCATGGAGCATAAGATCAATACAATGTGCCGCACACAGGATCCAGTACAGATGTTTCTTTTTCTCCATCAACAACTCTCTTGCTTTCTTGTATGAAGATTGGTTGTCAGTAACAATTTGCACAATGTATTTTTCATCAATCTCCTTTACAACATCGTCCATCAATTTGAACAAATATTGATGGTCCTTGATTTTTTCAGAAGCATTAATTGACTTGTGAAATATTGCTCTTCCATCAAAATATACCAAAAAGTTAATGATCGATAGCCTGGTAGGCCCAGTTCAACCATCACACATTAAGGTTACATCATAAGTATCCCATTTCTTCATAAATGACTTTATGTAAGTCTGTATCTCATCCACTTCTGCATCCAGTATAGGGCCTGTGATCTCATATGGAGTGGGACCTTGAATCCCTAGTCCAGCTCGAGCGATCTCATCAATCATCGTTTGATGGTAGGGGTTATTTGCAGCATTTGGTGGGATATTGCTGTAAATAAACCACCTACCAATGGCTTTCTTTACATTCTTCGCCCATTTTCCTGGATGTCAAGCATTCTTCAACCTACTTTGCTTTGCATCTCTATTTCGATAAATTGAAGGATCCATCTCCTCTATAGTAGATCCCTTTGACTTCTTTCTTGGCTGCTTCGACCTCTCAACCATTTTGTCAAAAGCTTCTCTGACACTTGTACTGCGCATCAAACCACCTCCATGATGATGGCCCCCAAAACTAGCTCTACCTGGTGTGCAACCAATATCTATAGAATCTACACTTCTTACTCCTTACTTTTTGTAATGAATGTCTACAATTGATCTTATCATTGCTTCATCAACATGTTCTCTCTCCTCTTGTGTCATAAAATCTTCTCGATCATCATCATCATCAGAATCATCATCATCCACACAGATGCCCTTTCCCCTATCCATCCGTGCTGCCTTCCCAGCTAACCTGTCTCTCAAAGCATCCCTCTTTATGGTAATGTCCTCCTTCTCCTTCCTTGCAGCTCTAAGATGCTTACTCATAGGCTCTGGAAACTTCTACAGGACAGTTGTAGCACTTCTCTACATTCGGATTCCCACTAGCAAGATGATGCTTCAGTCTAGTAACTCCACCCCTTCTAAGCTCCTTCCGACAATATTTGCATCTTGTATGCAATTTATTTCCTTTAATCATCTCTTCGTGTTGCCAACCGATGTTTTGCCCTTTCCATTGTTGCATTTTAGCTGCTATATCTACAAAATAATTGAAAATATATCAACAAGCATGTAAATGGCATCACCAACCTCTCTTGGGAAAAAAGCTGGAATCAAAACATCAAATTTAATAAGAATATAATATTGTTTTCTTAAATTTTTAATTAATATTCAGCAAAAACAATTATTAAAAATAATTTTATTGATGAAAAAAATGCAAGAATCATAGGGATGATGGATCAGCCCCATGTGCATCTCATATAAAAAATTGAAGACAAACCGTTAAGGATTATATAATTTTTTTCAAAAAAAATAAGGATTTTAGTCACTTTTTTTTCATATTGCAAAAAAATTTGATTTTTTTACTCAAAAATGCTATTTTGATATATGGATTTCACTTGAAATTGATAGATTCATACAAGACATTGTCAAACCATGCTTAAATATGAAAAAATAATAATTTAGATTGAAAAAAATTGAAAATCTAAAATACCTTTCAAAACTATAGACGATTTTGATTTTTGTTACTTGATTTGTTCTTCGAAGTTGTTTTGAAGAAATTATGGTACTAATTAGGTCGAAAATAGGTTGAAAACAATGGGGTTTGACGGATTTTGGAATAGGTTTCTTAGTAAAGAGCAATGTTCAATCTAGTAAAGTTGCTGTTTCTCGTTTTTTAGCCTTTTTTTTTCTGTTTTAACGACTGTGTCGAGTGATACAGTCGATACAGTGTTATGTATTGATTGTATTGACTCGATACTTACTCGATACAGGTCGATACGACCTGTATTACGAAACAAACCATTGTATCGTGCCGTTAGGCACGATACACGACATGTATCGCACGTATCGTGCGATTCGATACGATATTTTATACTATGCATATGAAAAGAATGCAATATATATATACTCTTCAACCACATTATCTGGTCAAGCCTCCAAAAAAACAAGTGTATCATCTGCGAACTGGAGATGGGAAACTCTTAGATTATCTCTTCTTGCCCGAAAACCTTTCACTAATACCTTAACCTCAGCACATACAAAAAAACTATGAAGCACCTTAGCCACCAGGGTGAACAAAAAGAGTAGATAGGATCTCCCTAGCGAATACCTCTTGATGAGTGGAATAATCCCATCACTGCACCATTCAGCAAGATCGAAAATTGCACCTTATCCAAACACCCATGGATCCACCGTCTCCAACGAACTCCAAACCCTTTCCACTCGAGCACTGAATCAATAAACTGCCATTCCACCCGATCACATGCCTTTTCAATATCTAATTTACATACGATTTTTGGTTCCCCCGACCGCTACCTACTTTCCACACATTCATTTGCAATCAGGGAGCAATCCAAAATCTGCCGGCCCTCTATAAAAGCACTTTTACGCAGTTGTCCTCTAATAAAGTCACAAAAGTCTTGTTTGTGAGAGTGGGTTTGTCACGCCCCAAATCTGATGTCTTAATATTATAATAATTCTTATGTTAAGGTGTGATTGTAATTTCCACCTCACATCGAAATGAAGCATTGGGCGTGAACCTACAATACCACATCAATTTAAAGATAGAGAACTAAATTCAGTTCAAAACATTAGACTAGCGCATTAAAATCCGTCTAGAGTATGTTAAAAATAGATCTTCAGAAGGTTACAAAATTAAACCAATAAAATCAAATAATCTAACTAGAACTTTTAAATAATTAATAAAGTGCCTTTAAATAAAACTCAACTGTAATGAAATAACTACAATTCCGACAAATAATTCATATCAAATAAATACAATCCCTGACTGATTTAAGTAACATGTCTCGATGTTTTAATACATCAATCTTAACATAGCCTACGGTCCCAAACCTTGATCATCACCTGTACCTGCATATGCTAAAATTTAGAAGCGAGCAAGGTAGTGTTGCACAAACTTGGTTTCGGTTGGAAACCTTAGATATGTAGAATAAGCTTACACAAAATAAATATTTTTTTTAAAATAAAATAAATAGTTCATTTATCACAATATGATTAAAGAGATAAAGAGATTAAAGAAACAAAGAAAGAATAATTTATGCAATTGTATGAACCTTAAGATGCATGCATGTCCTAACATAACTTTATGAGTGCAATCCACACAAGTTGCAAACTCATGCGCGGCCAATATGCAATGAATGTGATGTATCGTGGAGTACCTAGGATAATACATACTTTTAATTGTAATATTGGAAAGCTCTACAAGAATCAATCCTCCTTCACCAAACGTCAAACCTAACATTTCTTCATTCCTATGGAACTCATTTTGGGAATGAGTTCCCAATCTAGAATGAATGCCAAACGAGTTCTAAACAAAAAAAATTTAAGATAATATCATCATAAATAAATCTACAAGTTTAGGTCATTTATATTAATTATTCGATAACATAATAATCAGTTAGTTAACAAATTAATTAACTAACAATCACATGAAGAGAATCTTTTAACATCTAACTAACTGATCAATTAACTAGCTAAGTAACTAATTTCTAACTAACCCATGAATAACCTGTCATTGGGACAACAACTCTATATTTAAAACATTATTTTAACAATCACCACCACATTATTTCGGATTTACTAAATTAGACATTTTTCCTAAAAAGAGTATTTAACTTACCTCTCACTAAACAGGGCCTGTGATAACCAACTTTTATATTAATAAGGTCTTGTAACTCTAAGATAAATAATTAGTTACTAACTCTTACTGTACATAGGATCCATTGAATAGGATTAAACACACAATAAATACATCTTTTATCAATTAAGTATGATCATATAAGATTATTTTACTATTATTTAATATTGATATTTTTATGTAAGTCAAATACATGGCCTGATTGGCCATGTGATGCCATGCAATAGGTTATAACCATGGCCTAAGTGGCCATGGTTCCAAGAACATGATAGCCATGACTCGTCGATCATGGCTTCAAGAACATGGTCATGACTATAATGGCCATCCATGACTATCATGGTTAAATATAATATAATTGGTCTTGGTCATATCAGACAGCCATGACCATGGCTATCATAGTCAGTCATGATCATGATTATCATGGCCATCCATGCGTGGCCAATCACCATGAATAACTATGGCCTGATCGGCATCCTATGGCCTGGACCCGGCCATGGTTTCCATGGCCTCTCACATGGAAGTATCATGACCTGATTGGCCATGGCTTCCTCTTATATGTATATAACCTGATTGGCCATATCAGATGGTCATCAATGGGTGTTGGCCATGTTTATCATGACCAACCATTATGGTGTAAGGCATATCCTTCATGGTCTTTCACAACTATGTGATCAACCATACTTCTTTTATTTTATTATATATATATACACACACATACTCACCTATCAGCCTTGAATCACATGATTATCACGACTGATCGGGCATGCTTAGCATGACTGATCAGCCATAGCTTGAAGACCATAATCGAAATGTATCAGTCAAGGGATTAATCATACAACATAAAAAAAAAAAACCATCAACATCCTAAATTTTGCCATACAAAAATCAGCATATCCCTATCCGTTTAGAGACACGATATTCTGACGATGAAAGTACATACAGCAATTAGTCGATCAAAATGCACCACTTGATAAAAACCCAAAACTTTTCTATTAGGTTTTTACCAGATTTCAGAAATAAGTTAGATGCATGATTAGTGTGGTGTCTGTCTTGTAAATAAATAAATCACATAATTGTACAATGAAAGTCTCAAGATCTTGATACTTGGTGCATCCCACTCATTCAATAATCTAAAATCACCAAAAGAAAACAAGTTGTAGAATCGACTTACCTATTATTTTCAGAGACTTTCCTACACTTGATCTTCACCGAAAGACAAGGATTCTCCAATTTCAATTCGGGCTGCACGTTATAATTATTTTTTTACCTTCTAGCCGTCCACTTCAGAATTTTTAATAATAATAACAGAATTAAAACTTCAAGGATTTCAATACTAATGAGTTTTTAGGGTTCCACTTAATTTATTAAGTTTACTAGAATATCCCTAATTCCTCCATGTGTCCAACTCTCTCTCTCTCTCGTTTTTTCTCTTGCAGTATAATAAAAATTAAACCTGTAAAGACCAGTTAGGTCTGTATTCAAATCCTTCCAAAACCAGTGGGTATTATGTGTCTATACTTGTTGCCCAAAATTTGAAAAATATGAAGGCTGATCTGTAACATGGGTGATAATTCAGATTTAGGCATAAGGTCGGTCTTTACTGAACTTTACAACATGCTTACGTGGCCTTTGGTATTGTTCCATTTGCCAACACTATAATTATAAAATTGATGCATATTTTATGATGGTTTCAGTTTAACTATTTGTGGAGGTTTTGCATGATGTTTTCTTCATTTTGTTGTGACATCTGTACCAAATACTGCTGTTCCAATTAATGTAGATTTGATATATCTGTGCTTTATCATTGGTTTTGGCCCACATTATTTTATTTTGCTTCATTTCTCTTCATCCTAAAACAATTTATTTTACACAACTTCCATTTATCTCATCTTCATTTTTTTTGGGCATATTCTATGTTTCATAAGTAGGGGCCGCTGGATGGTTTTGATTGATGCTGCAAAAGGCTGTGCTACACAACCACCAGATCTTACTGAGTTTCCTGCTGATTTTGTTGTCATCTCATTTTACAAGGTATCTGCTTGCATTTTTCGGTTTCTTTCTGTGGAAGGGAATAATATGAAATTGTTTTTAAACACTGGAATTTCATCCTATTATTCTTGTTGTTTAGATATTTGGATATCCAACTGGACTTGGGGCTCTCATTGTTCGTACTGGTATGTAACTGCTTATTGGATCCTCTATCATTTTCAATTGATCATCATATGGCCTTTAAACGGTTATGCAACTAGGTCCTTTTGTCTGGGACATTGTCTTGATGTTTTATTGGATGTCAAATACTCAATTGAGTTGAGTTAGATTTTCTCTGTGTACTAAAAAGACGCATGATGTGCAAAACCTACTTATTTTACCACTGATTGATGCTTGATTTAGCTTTCTGTTTTTATTTCTTTATTTAGTTTTTTTTTGAATGGTGATTATAGTAGAAAGGGGTGAACCACGGGGATAAATAGTTAAGGCATTTAACCTAGAACTAATTATCTTGAAGAAAAAATAGCAGAAATCTTCTAAAACATAACAGGGGGTGGCTGTGAAAATGCTTGGTGACCAGGTCCAAAAATATTAGTTTAACGATGTGATTTACTCCACAGATCATCTTGTCCTTGTCTTCAAGGATGCAGTGTGAAAATGGGGCTTATCTATGAAATTGTTTTTTAGAATTTATTTTTATTTTTATTTTGTAAACTGACATTTCACAACCTAGGGAGGAGGGCAGAGGATACGAAATGATACGTGAGACATGGAGATTTTGACTTGGGATTGGCATGGGGGAATCAGTCCTTGAGTTTGTAGAGGCTTATATTTGCATATTTGCGAATTATTCCAAAAAGAGAGTTGAATACCTGATAACCTTTTGAATAAACCAGAGTTAAGTTGACGTCTTCCTTATGAGAGGTGTTAGGAACTTGTAAAGATTGCAAAGTCATTCTAGCTTCACAGCATTGGTTGATGATGATGGATGCTTGTATTAAGTGTTGAAAAAGAAGAAAACATATTGAAAATGATACCAAAAAAATTGATGAAACCTAGGAGTTAAAAATATATTGGTATCAAGGATAACCTAATAAGAGTAGGAGCCTGATATCTGGAAAGAAACTCTGTACAGATGTGAAATGAAATGGCCAATTGCCTTAAAAGAAAAGGAAAAAAGTCTAAGATGAAAAATTCTGTACTAAAAATAATCTTTTTGTTAGAATGATATTGATCGAACGACTGTTGAAGAGAAAAGGCTTTATATTAAAATTTGGTAAAGAATTAGAACCAAGAAAATTGGGAAAACTTTAAAGTGTAAAAAAAAGAAAAATGAAGTCAAGAGGATAATAAGTGTAGCTATAAAACAAAGCTATGATAAAATAAATAATAAGCTATGTATGAGGATATATGTAACTAATGTCAACATTGAGAGAGAAGAATTGGAGAGATTTTAATCAAATTAGATTCATGATGAGTGAGGATTTGAGAATCTTTGTTAGGGATAAGAAAGCCAAAGAGAGGTAGAGTTAATAGTTTTGATTGGTTAAAATGGGTGCTTCAGGATTAGAGTTCTTCTCTGGTGTATTGGAGGGGCAGTTCCTGGAGGTTATGAGGAGTTAGGGTGTGTTATCTGGTAGGGGATACTTCTTGTTTTGGTGGGGGGGGGGGGGGGGGGGGGGGGGCGGCGCTGAAGGTATGGGAAGCATTGTTCCAGGTATAAAAGTGGTTATTGGACATTTAAGAGATACTTATATGTCCATAAAATTTGGGTTCCTAAAGTAAAGGAAGCTTGAGCTAACTAGTTAAGATGAAAATATAAAAAGCTTTAGGACCAGATGGTTGTTCAATTGAAGTGTGGAAGTGCATGGGAGATATTGGCATACTATGGTTGACCAAATTATTTAATGGAATTTAATGACTGGAAAAATGCCAAGTGCTTGGATAAAGAACACGATAGTAGTACCTATGTATAAGAATGAAGGGCTGTATTCAAAATTTTACCAGCTATATTGAATTAAGCATATGAGCCATATTATGAATTTATGGGAAAGAGTGATGGTTCTAAGGTTAAGAAGAATAACTTAAAAAGTGTTACAAAATCTGTTTGTCTTTATTCCAAGGTGTATTGTCAAAGCAATCTTGTTACTTATTCAATTAGTCGATAAGTGTAGAGAGAAGAGACCTTTGAATAGTTTTTATTGATTCAGAAGAAGCATACAATAGAGTCTTCAGAGACTTAATTTGATAGTTCTTGGTAGAAAAAAATGTACCAATAACATACATTGAGACTATTACAAATGTGTATGAGGGAGCATTGACTAGGCTGAAAGTTGTGGATAGTAAGACTAATTAGTTTTCAGCTTAACAGGTTCAGATCAAGGGTTGGGCATGAACCCATATCCTTTTGCTTCAACTATGAATGAATTAGTTACTCATATCCGAGAGGGAATGCCTTGGCATATACTCTTTGCAGGTGATATAGTTTTCTTCAAACAAATTAGAGAGGAAGCAAATGAGAAATTAGAGTTATAGTGGGGTAATTTAGAAATAAGAGGTTTGAAATAAGTTGAAAAGACCGAGTATATGGAATGTAACTTTAGAACAAATATGTGCATCAAACCCTTAAAGATGTGCATCTTGATCCACTAGTTTCGGACAAGGTTCTTTGGGCTTTATCTGCTTTTGGCTCTTTTACTTGCAAATCCTTCTTTAGCAAGATTTCTTATAACTCCTCCATTCCTAATCCATCATTCTCTGTCTCTAGGCTATGGAAGCCAAAGGTTCCTCCTAAAGTTAAGGCCTTTCAATGGACTGCCCTCTTGTATAGGATAAATACGGCTGATTGCCTCCAAAAAAGATGGAAGACAACGTCCTTATGCCCTCAGGTATGCTTTATGTGTATGAGAGCTGGAGAGAGTATTGATCACCTGTTTGTGCAATGACATTTCACATATGAGATTTGGATGCGCATGCTGCACTTGGTTGGAGTGTCTGGGGTGTTGCCGGATTCATTTAAAGCATGGTTTGCTCAATGGCGAGTTAGTGGATTGGGGAAGAAAGGTCGCATCATTTACAGGTTTCTTTTCCACGCAGTGGTGTGACACATTTGGTTAGAAAGGAATGCTAGAATATTTCAGGACGTTAGGAGACCAATGGATCATGTGATTGATACTATCCTAGTATCTACAGCATCTTGGGTCTCTGTACGCCTAGATTTTCAAGGGATAAGAACATCAGAGATCTTGAATGGTTTGCAATCATGGTGTCTTTCGAATCCTTTTTAGGATTTTGGGTGTTGGGTGATGGTTGGAATTTTAGCTAGTCACGGGTGATGGCTATTTTGTCTAGTGGCGGCCATCAATTGTAGTGGAACATCTTGTTCTGCTACAGTAGATGGTCTTTTTGAATCTATACTTTTGAGTCTTTTTTGGGGGATGGGGTATGAGGTGGTCACTGTAGTGTTTGTACATCGGTGTATTTTTGTGATTTGCTCGGGGTCAAATCAAAGCCTCTATTGTACACTTTTTACCATATATATATATATATACTCATTATTCAGCAAAAAAAAAAAACTTTAGAACAAATAGTAGTAAAGACGAAGCAAAAGTAAGAAGTGAGAATCAAGATATTCCAAAAAGCAATGAATTTCATTGTTTTGGACAAAATTATTTGCAAAGAAGGGGATATTCATGAGGTTTTTTTTATATAGAATTAGAGCTGGATGGCTTAAATGCAAAGATGATTTTGCAGTGTTATGTGATAAAAAAACTATGTAAGCTAAAAGGGAAATTTTATTGGACAGATATTAGACTTGTTATCATGTATAGATCAGAATGGTAGAGAGAAGGAACCAACATATACTCTAGATTAGTGTTACTGAGAGTCTGCGATGCAGATGTTGGGATGGATGCTAGGAAAAGTAATGTAAGGAATTATTATTCAAGAGTGGCTAGGTGTTGCGTAAATAAGTGAAAAATAAAGGAAACTAGGTTTGGATGGTTTAGGCATGTGAAGGACAGGCTTAGGGAGGTAATTGTGAGAACGTGTGTGGGGCTTCTTGTTGAAGAATCTAAGTAGGCCTGGGAAGATGAAAGAATTATCTTGACAGAACTAGTCAGAAGCGATTTGGATGCCCATGATCAAACCAAGGCTTATCGTTTCGGCAGCACGCCGGTGGCAGAAAAATTAAAAGGGCAAAAATTGGATTTTTTGGGTTTCGAGGAAATTTCGCTTGCACGCCGTTCCGTTTCGCCGGTGCGCCGCCCGTTTTGCCAATAAAAATTAAACAAATTTGCATTTCCCTCTTCTGTTTTGCCCGTTTCTCTCCATTTCGCTCAGCACTCCACAAAAAATCGCCAGCGATGCAATTAAGAGATTTTTACCCTCCGAAACGCATCGTCACATCCCAAAAAACAAAATTTCGGCGGCACGCCGTATTGTAAACACTGGATCAAACTGAACATACGGTTTTGACGGTTTGAAATTGAATTATAGGAGTTTTGTTGCCGACTTCAGTCAGTTTGTATCAGCAATGTGTTTTCTGTTTTTTGCATGTGTTGCAACTTATGCATAGGTCCTCTATCGGGAGAACCCACTAAATTTTGAAGTGTGTGAAGACAAGGCACCATAATGGAAATGCAGAGTTGTGGTACATGTTGCCTATTGGCTCATTTTCTCTAAGCATTAGAAATTGTTTCAGGAGAAATCATTTTCTGCTATTAAGATGATCTTTTTTTGTGTCTTCTATCTGGGGTTGTTGTCAAGACATTAAAAGGAAGAGAAAACAAAGCCTTAGAGGACACTTAAGGACTCTTCCTTATCTTTGCTAGGTACGAGCCACTTCCATTAGATATGAGCGGCTGTTATAGAAACTTAACAGAAAAAACACTTGAGAATTAAAAATCCATATTTATAGGAACTTTTCGTGCAAGACGGCAACTAAAGGTTGAATATGGCCCTAGAGCCAAGCCAAAGAATTGATCTCCCAATCCAAATGTCCTATTTCTGCATAAATATTGATTAGTGGGTGCAATTGGTACTCCGGTGGTCATATTGTTTGCCAGTAAGTTGTGGGGGGCTCAGTAATCCCAGCTACTAAATTGTTTCAGGTCTCTTAATAATGGGTAGACTTGATACCTGTACTTCTTGAGAGGAGATGCCCTCTGGAAAGAGGTGGTCTATTGATTCTTGGTACATGTGGCTTATTGGCTCAGTTTCTTCTCTAAGCATTAGAAATTGTTTCAGGAGAAAGCATTTTCTGCTATTAATAAGATGATCTGTTTTTGTATCTTTTAACTGGGGTTGTTGTCAAGACAGTAAAAGGAAGAGAAAACAAAGCCTTAGAGGACACCTGAGAACTCTTTGTTTCCTTGGCTAGGTACGAGCCACTTCCATCAGATATGAGCGGCTGTTATAGAAACTTAACAGAAAAAACCCTTGAGAAATAAAAAATCCATATTTACAGGAACTTTTTGTGCAAGACGGCAGCTAAAGGTTGAATGTGGCCCTAGAGCCAAGCCAAATAATTGATCTCCCAGTCTAAATGTCCTATTTC
Organism: Buxus sempervirens; assembly: GCA_947561395.2. Taxonomy (NCBI): domain Eukaryota; kingdom Viridiplantae; phylum Streptophyta; class Magnoliopsida; order Buxales; family Buxaceae; genus Buxus; species Buxus sempervirens. Next base: position 42,127,885 of record OX387186.1, read on the forward strand.
TGCATAAATATTGATTAGTGGGTGCAATTGGTACTCTGGTGTGGTCATATTGTTTGCCACTAGGTTGTTGGGGGCTCAGTAATCCCTGCTACTAAATTGTATCAGGTCTCTTAAAAAGGGGTAGACTTTGTTAGAAATCGATGAATAACAATAAACAAAACAGAAAACAAAATAGACAAGAGACAAGATTTACGTGGTTCGGCAAGAATGCCTACGTCCACGGATGATGGGGTTCCTTCCTTAATCTGTGAAAATAGGGTTACAAGATGCCCAACCCTCTCGTGGGCTGAGTGTACAGTATGGCCCGTATCATAATATTGACTTAATTCAAGTCACATACACAACATACTTGATATCTGTACTTCTTGAGAGGAGATGCCCTTTGGAAAGAGGTTGTCAATTGATTCTTGGAACTTTCTTCAAATGCTGTGGAATGACCTGAACACAATATTATTTTCGAGGAGCATATCCTGAGCCTATACTACACAGAGTCATAAAATGCATTTATTATGGCTAATAGATTTTGGACTTCACCACTTCTATTCTCAAGGAAATGTAAGATTTGGCTGAACCGATGAAGAATAGAAGATCACTGAGTTGGTAGATTGAATAAGCCTTTCAGTATTGCTTCCAGATGCCTTCACCATCCATAGAATTCTAATCAAGCTCTACTTGTTCAAGAGAGTCAAGACTTCAAGGAAGTCAAGGGGAAGGGACAAAGTGGAAGATCTAGGGGAAGGGACAAGGCGGGGGTAGTGGGTGGTGGGTGAAAATGTCAAAGATCACTGGTCATTGGTTGAAGTTCTAAAGGGGGTGGTCATTCTTGATAGTGTGGCAGACGATAGATATTGGTATCTTGAGTCAAACAGTCAGTTTTCTTGTAAATTTTGGGTGTCTCATTTTAGAAAGTTGGGAGTCATACATAGCCCTAGCTTCCCCACCTCATTCCTTTGGAAATCTAAAATCCCCCTAAAGGTGAAAATCTTTGCGTGGACTGCAATGCTTAATAGGATTAATACCCTTGATAATCTTCAAAAGAGGAGGAAAACTTAGGCTTTGTCACCACAAGCGTGCACACTCTGTAAGAAGGATGCTGAATCTGTAGACCATGTTCTATTGCATTGTGAGGTTGCTGATATTATCTGGAAAAGGTTATTACAATTTTTAGGAGTTTAGTGGGTACTACCAAAAACAGTGGGTGAGTTGGCAGCATAGTGGAGGTTCCCTTGTATGTCTTTAAGAGGAAGAAGGCTGTATGATGGAGTGTTTTTTGCCTCATTATGGCTTATGTGGCTGAACCGAAATAGAGGCATTTTTGATGAAATTTATATGAGCCCAGATGCACTTTTGGACTCAGTGATGGGTTTGGCTGCTTTTTGGGCTTCGATAACCCCAGAATTTGGCACTCTTGAGGTTGGGGAAATTGTAAGAAATTGGGAACAGATGTTACATTAAAGCTTTTTCAGGTCTTTTTCGGTTTTTTCAGATTTTCTCTAGATTATGCTTTAACCATAGTTTTGGTGGGGCTATGTTTATTTTGTAGGACCATCCTACTCCTCGTGGGTTTGGGACCTTGTATCCACCATTGTAATTTGTAGTTTGTACCTTTATGTGCTGATATATATCATCTATCATTACTGATTAAAAAAAAATGTCAAAGAAATAAGCTTCTTTCTGTAAGCCTGAGTGAATAATAAACCTGTCACTAAGAGGCCGTTTGGTAACGTGTTCAGAAACCGTTTTTCGGTTTTTAAACACAGAAAACCAAAAACGTGTTTGGTTGAAAATAATTTCAAACCATTTTTCAAAAAAACGGTTAAAAAATAATCGGATTTTCATAAACTGAAAATTTTCGTTTTTAAAAACGAAGAACCGTTTTTTTTTATTGAATGGCATTTTTGTAATAAATTTTTTTTTTCTCTTCGATACATCGGAGGGGGCGTTAACGAGCACCAGAGATTGGGGGCCCTTCTCTGTCCCTTTCCTCCTCAACATCCCGGGCTCCGGCGACTGAGTCTGGGGCGAGTTATACGCAGTGTTCGGATGCAGACTCGCCCGACTGGATGAGCTGGAGGGAACGAGTCACGGTCACTACGAGAGGTTGCCGGTGGGGATCAAAGAAGGAGATGGCACCGGAGTTGGAGTGGTGGAAGCAGAGGCCTATTACGCGCACAGAAGCTTCGCGGCGGAGCTGTGGAAGAAGAACGAAGAGAGAGGGTTTTGCAGGTATACGGAGAAGGAGGCGAGAGGGTACGTGAAGCGGAAGGATCGGCCCCAGAATCTGAGCTTCCTTGAACAGATTCATGTGTTTGTGTCCTGAGAAAAAAATAAAAAATTCCAAAATCCCGGATTCTCGTTTGTTTGGAAGAAGGAGATCTCTGATCTGATCTGCAACGGTTAGATGATTCGTGTTTGCATCTTCAGTTTGCGATGAAACCCTTATTGAATTCCTTTCCCTGCAGTATTTTTAGAGGAATAAAATAAGGGGAAGCTGATTTCCTTTTCTTTGAGACAGAGTTGATGCGGCTTGTTACTAATTCTTGTGAATCTGTGCTCTATTTTGTTGTTTATGAGGAAAAAGCAGTTTCAGGAATTTCGGTGCAAGCTACAATGGTCCAAACTGAAACTCAGTATAGCAATTACTATAAATTCAGGCCATGCTCTATTGTTCAATTATTTCATTTTGTGATCTTCTTGGTTGAACTAGACAATGGTTGTCACTGATTCGTTTAGGGTTTTTTTCCTTACATGATTTGTTTTTGTATGATAATTTTTTTATTGAGAAAAATGAAATCCTATTTTCTATTAATGATGCACTTCACTCTACTAACCTGGAATTTATATATATTCTTGAAACTGTAGAACAACTCACCCCCACAAAAAGGAAGAAGAAAAAGCCTTTCTCTATTCTCTGTGTTTGTGGGTTTTGCATTTAAGTTCCTAACATTTATATATCATTGGATTGTGAATTCTCCATCACTTGCCATTAATTATTGCCCTCATTTTATCCCTTTTTGTTGGCATTTTCTCTGGACAGAAACGTATTCTTTTATGAGGAATTGCTTCAATATTGTTTCATAGAATTGAAAATTTTGAAATCACTCTTCTGCCTCTCATACCTCTCATTGTATGACCCAACGGTAAAAGATCCAATTTTTGTTATGATGACACTGAAAATGTATATTTGGTTTTTTTATACTATAGGCTTGGTATGAGCTTTATGGTGCCATATATACTTGCCATGGTTATTATATTGGAGTTCAGAATATTTTCTTCTAGCAGTTTCTTATTGATCAGTCTTTATGATACATAAATTGTATCATTGTCATGATAGGTTTCTTGTAGAACAATTTTTTAAGATTTAACATCAATGTTTCCACTTCTATTATAACTTCCACACATTTGAAATGGATTAGTCTCAGGACCTGGCTTGCAGGTTGTATAGCAATGCATATTTGTTGATTTTGAAAACTTGAATCGTTTTTTTATCAATTCTTATCAAACGGGTTTCTTGTCTCCTGTTTTCAAAAACCCAAAAAACAGTGATGGTTACCAAACGGGTTTCTTGTCACCTGTTTTCAAAAACCTAGAAACCGTTGAAACTGTTTCTAGTTTTCAAACTGTTTTTAAAAAAAACGTTACCAAACGGCCTCTAAAAGTAATTCCTTCTATGTGCCTTTATAGAACCAATATGAAGTTGTTTCATCATTTCTATTTTGTGTAGCACAAGATACTTTGCCTTGCCTAACTTTGGTGATATGTTTTCATCGCCTCCATACAGTCAAAAATGTGTTAATTTCTAATTTGGGTTATATTTTTTCTTTCCTTCTCTAAAATTCACTTTAATTGTAGTTACTGGCTTTTTGACATTAGATATTGATATGATACATAATTGAAGTGATATTTCATTCACTTAAAGGATTTCCACTTATATATCGTGGTTTGTGACGTGAATCATTGTATTGGAGGACTTTTCTCTTTGAGATCTGGACATCACTGTAAAAAAATCTCATATCATTGATCTTTTTGAAAGATTTTTCTTAGGTGAATGAAGCTTGGCACCAAAAAAAGGGCCCTTTGTAAGATTCGGGTCTACTTAGGGTAGTCAGGAATTGTTATTGATAGGTTATTGTAGGTTGTCATTTGATTCATTTTTGCACTCTACTATATTTCACCTATTTATTTGGATTCTTACTCTTATACTGTAACTCTGTAGCTTTGGCATTTAATATTATTTCAATTACGTTGATGTATTGTACATCATTGCTCGTGAATGAAAGAGTAAATCTGCTCAAGTTTCCATTTGGGGTGAATGGGAACTCGAGATATCCTGGCCCACTGCCATTTGCCATTAAAATCAGCTTGAGAATGTACAACCAAATGCAGAGGGACTTGATGATTAATGTTCTGACACCAAAGGAAATCCTTCCTCCATGGTGTTTTGGATAATAAACTGGGCCAAAATTTCAATCTTGTAGTTTCAGATGTCATAATCTTGGCCAACTCCAATCTTGTAGTTTCAGATAATGACATCTAGGTGGGAAATTTTCTTGCAGTTGGAGGACTTTGATGCAAGGACCAGATGTCATATACTACTTTGTTCTCGTCCTGGAGTGCATCTAAAAGAACCTGAAGCAGAATATATTTAAGCCGAATCGACATCCAAGCCACTGAAAGTATAGGAGTGAGCAAATGCCCAATAGGTTTCATCTTACAAACTTGGTTTCACACGGAAACCTTACTTGTAGAATATGACCCCACACATAAGCATAACAACAATACAACGTGAAATAATCAGTATAAAACATATGAATATGCAGCAATGATAAGGATCCTAATATAATTCTATAATCCTAGGATGCATGAATATCTAAACATGATATCTATGTGAAAGAAACATTCCAAAATCCTCAATTTATATGCCAATAATATAATATGCATGCAGCGAATCATGTGTCGTACTAACACTTTTATATGTTCTTTAAATGCATCTATATTAAACTGATTTAATGATTTAAATCTTATTGTGTGGACTAACGACCTTATGAAAAAAAGATGAAATTTTGTTTTCATCGAAGAATATAATTATTGAAATAAAATAAGTAATACTTGAAATAATGGATTATAAAAATTGTTATTGAACATTCTTGGTTGATTCATGATGAATCTTGAACCTTTCTTGAATGTTTAATAATTAAATATTAAAGATTTATGATGGATCCTTGATTATTGATGGTACCATGGTAGTTTTATTAATTAAATTATTTACATTCTTTGGAGGGTTACAAGCCATAAACTAAGTTTCAGGGTATTAGTTTAGATAGCAATAAAAAATAAATCCTATCAACCCTAATATGTCGTCGATCCTAGCATAAAGTCCCACGTACTTCTACTAACAATTAATACCCTAATAGGGTATTAACTATATATATAATTATAGGTTTTTAGTTGGTTAACCTATTAATAATTAACACCTTATTGATAAATTAATCATCAAGCATAAAAAGATGATAGTTATTAATTAAAGTTTAACAATTATGGGCCCTAAATAAAATAAAAGTGCATGTGATTATATAATTATAATAACAGGGTTTCTTCCCCAAACAACAAGCTTTAACCTTTAAAGTTAGTTAAAAATATTTAATTTGTTAATGATTTGTTAGTTGGTTAATAATTAGTTAGTTAATAATTAATTAATAGTTAGCTATAAGTTAGTTACAAATTATTTTAAGTTAGATGTTGCAACAAGATTCTTTTTAATAATTAGTTATTTATTATGAGATTCTATACAATAATTAGTTAGTTAATTAGTTACAAGAGAATCTTTTATACGTTGAATTAGTAAATTAAGGTGGCTATTAAGAAACTCTATTACAATTTAGATAAATAATTTATGATAGGCATTGTGTACAGGTAAGTTAATAAATAATTTGTTCAATATAAGGATATTGTCTAGTTTGATAATCCTTAAAACGAATTGTAATTATTTTAATCCTAAGTGAGATTATGATTCTATATACACTAAATTGGTTTGAAATCGTCTGCCGCTGCTAAGTGCTATTGTTAGGGGCAGCTTGATTAGATGTTGACACATGGAGCATCCAACGGTTGCAAGTTTTTGCTTCTAAAAATGTAAAAAAAAAAGTTTTTTGTTGAAAAAGCCCCCAACCTTGAGATTCTCCACATGGCAGCATCTCACTTTGGCTGCATGAATAGCATCAATAAATGGCGGCATGTGATATCTTCTCCCATAAATTAGCTTTATATATAATAGAATGATAAATTAACTAAAGATTACGGGTTTGATAAATAATGTTTCTAGAGACAAAACAAATTTATACAATTTTTGAGCATGAATTTCCATGATAAAGATTATAAAAAACCAATAAACAATATCAAGAATTAATAAAAATGATTAAGAACCTTGTAAAGATGATTTCAAATCAATGAAGATGATCAAGAACCATTGAAGAAAATCAAGAACTCATAAAGATTATCAAGAACCCTAAATTTGTATTGAACACATGAAATCTATCATCTTTTATAATAAATTTATCAATTAAGCCTTAAACATCATCAAGAACTCTTAAGATCCTCTATAATTTAAATTTTGTTATAAAAAAACTTGTTAAATATCATCAAAAAGGTTGTACTTGGTTCAATACACTAATCTAAAGTCTCCAAAGGTTATCATAATGGTGGCATAGTTGCCAAATTTGGAAATGTACAATCGATATCAAAAGTAGTGGTGATGGTAATGATGGTGCACTGCTAGTGATGGTGATGGTACCATTGTCACCACCGATGACGTGGTGGTAGTACCGTAGTAGCACTTTCAACAATGTGTTGCTAAAATCATTGTACAAGGTAACATGATGCTAGTGGTGTAATCATTGGGGAGTGATTGCAAGAAGAGGGCAGTTAAGGATATCTGTTGTAGAATCGGTCCTGATATAATGGTCGTAATAGAAACAAAGAAAAGTCATTGATAGAAGGTTAGTGAGGCAGTTGTGGGGAGATAGAGATAGGGAGTGGGACTTCCTCCCTGCAGTTGGTTCAGCTGGGGGAATTCTGATCATATGGGATTCATTACTTGTTAAAAAAGAAGAGCTGAGAATAGGGGTCTTTACCCTTTCCATTAAATTTTCATATTACAGTGATCAGTCCTCTTGGTGGCTATCAGGGGTTTATGGCCCATCTTGTCCTAGGGGTAGGGAGGAGTTTTGGAGTGAACTTTTTGACTTGTATACTAGACTTGGGGCACCGTGGTTAGTATTGGGGGATTTTAATGTGATTCGGTACTCTCATGAGAAGAGTAGAGGGAACCTAAGGGTTTCCAGAAGTATGAGGGCATTCTCAAGATGGATTCAAGAGTGTGAGCTAATTGACTACCCCCTTAGTGGTGGGCAATTCACTTTGTCAAACTTTCAGGACCCCTCATTGTGTTCTAGAATTGATAGAGTCTTTGCTTCAACGGAGTAGGACTCACATTTCCAATATGTTAGGTAGTCTTTGCTTCCAAGACCTATTTCTGACCATAACCCAATATTGGTGTCTTGTGACCTAGAACCTAGAGGCCCATCTCCGTTTAGATTTGAGAATATGTGGTTTGAGCATCCGGATTTTGATAATTTGGTGAAAGTGTGGTGGGAGGAGGCAGTTGAAGGAATTCAGGGGTGGGCGGGTTTCAGATTTATGAGAACCCTCCAGGGGTTAAAGGATAGAATGAAGAAATGGAACAAGGAGGTTTTTGGCTGTATAGCTGAGAAGAAAAATAAATTGTCAATAGAAATTGGAGAATTGGACATGATGGAAGAAGGAGGGAATTTCACGGAAGATGATAGACAGCAGCGTCAGGATTTAAGATTGGAGTTCTTGGAAGTTCTTAAGAAAGAGGAGATCTCTTGGAAGCAAAAGTCTAGGGTCTTGTGGCTCAAAGAAGGGGACCAAAATACACATTTTTTCCATAATATTGCTTCCGGTAGGAGAGGGAAGAACAATATTTCTAAGTTGGATATTAATGGGAGGGAAACGGATAATGTGAATGAGATCCTTCAAGGCCTAACAGATTTTTACTCCTATCTCTACAAGGCTGATCAAGAGTTTAAATTCTTTTTGAAAAATGATAATGCTTTCAGGTTGGATAACGAATCAGCTGAATGGGTTGAAAGACCTTTTGAGGAGGAGGAGGTAGTAAAAGCAATCAATGAAATGGATGGGAATAAGGCACCGGGCCCTGATGGATTTACAATGGGTTTCTTTCAAAGGAATTGGAATCTTATGAGGAATCAATTGATGCAAGTCTTTAAGGAATTCTTTTCATCTAGAATTATAAATAAGGGTACTAATGCAACTTTCTTAGCATTGATTCCAAAGAAAGCAGGGGTGGTGGAGATTAAAGATTTTAGACCTATAAGCTTGACAACTAGCCTCTATAAGATCATTGCCAAAGTTTTGTCCAATCGAATTAAGGCAGTTCTACCTAGGCTAGAGGCCCCAAATCAATGTGCTTTTGTGGAAGGGCATCAGATACTCGATTGTGTTATGATAGCAAATGAGTGTATTGATTCCTGCAGTCGATCTAGAGAGCCGGGGGTGGTGTGTAAGTTGAATCTTGAAAAGGCCTACGATTGACTTGATTGGGGGTTCCTCGATTCTGTTCTTCAATGGAAGGGGTTTGGAGATAAATGGAGAAGTTGGATTAGAGGGTGTGTTAGTAATGTTCATTTTTCCTTTCTCCTTAATGGGTTGGTTGTAGGCTTCTTCCCTTCCTCTAGAGGCCTTCGCCAGGGGGACCCCTTGTCCTTGTTTCTGTTCACCTTGGTAGGAGAGGTATTGAGTTATTTCTTTAGAGTGGCTCAGGAGAGGGGGTTGTTGAACGGCTTTTTAGTTGGTTCTGATGAGACTCGGGTGTCTCACCTCCAGTTTGCAGATGACATCATAGTGTTTTTGGAGGAGGGTGCCCACTAGGTTGATGCCTTGAGGAGCGTACTAAAAACCTTTGAGGTGATCTCTGGTCTTTCAGTCAATCTTCAGAAGAGTCTAGTTGTTGGCCTAAATTTGGTGGAGGGCCGTCTAGAGAGTATAGCTAGCAGGTTGGGATGCTCGGTTGGCTCTTTTCCTATTCCGTATTTGGGTTTGCCCTTGGGTGGTGTCTCTAGGTCTCTATCCTTCTGGGAGCCAGTCATTGAGAGAGTGGAAAGATGTCTTTCAACTTGGAAAATGAATTATCTATCTTTTGGTGCGAGAATTACGCTTATCAAATCTGCTTTTTCCAATCTTCCAGTTTATTATATGTCCATCTTTAGGATGCCCAAGAGGATAGTGAACATCATTGAAAAATTGCAAAGGGATTTTTTGTGGGAGGGAGGGGGTTTTAAGAAGGATCACTTTGTAAGGTGGCAAGACGTGTGTAAGAGTAAGGAGCATGGAGGAATTGATGTTGGAAATCTTTTCGCTCGAAATTCATCACTACTTGCTAAGTGGCTTTGGCATTTCAGCTATGAGAAGAATAGCCTATGACGTCAAGTGATTGGGTCTAAATATGGTCTTACAAATAATGGTTGGGATGTTGGAGGGAGAGTTCACTCTTCAATTCTTGGCCTATGGAAGAATGTGGCCCCTTTCACTCCTCTTTTCCTTTCCAATGTTCGTTTTATTGTTGGCTCTGGAACATCTATATTTTTTTGGCATGACCTTTGGTGGGGCTCTGTCCCTCTATCCTCTTTGTATCCTAGTTTGTTTCGGGTAGTGTCGTATCTAGAGGCTCTTGTGTGTGATGTCATTAGGACTTCCATTGTTGGCATTGATTGGCATCTTCCATTTAGAAGGGAGCTTCGTGACCATGAGCTCCTCCATTTGTCATCCTTGCTAGATCTCCTTAAGGATGTGTTCATTGATCCCCAGCACCTTGATATTCGGGTTTGGTGCTCAGAAGTATCGGGTACTTTTTCTTGTCGCTCTTTTTTTAACATCTGTAGGCCCTCTACTGATTCCATTCCCTCTCCTTTCCCCAGTTCCTCTCTTTGGAAACCTTTTGTCACTCCCAAGATCAAGGCTTTTGTATGGACTAGTCTTCTTTACAAAATCAATACTACAGATCATCTCCAAAAGAGAAGGAAGTGGCTATCTCTATCTTTGAATGTATGTATCTTATGTATGAGGTAGGGGGAGTCTGTAGACCATCTTTTCATTCACTGCGTGTTTGCTAGAAAGATGTGGAATTGCTTTTTTTCTGACATTGGTTTTTCTTGGGTGTTGCCTAATAAGGTGATAGACTTGCTACATCAGTGGAGATTTCCTGAGTTGAGGAGAGGTAAGATTTTGCATAGGTTGGTGTTTTATGCGATTTTATGGTTCATATGGAAGGAAAGAAATCGCAGAATTTTTTATGATAAACACTCCCCTGTCATTGAAGTGATAGAATCTATCAGGCTATCGATAGCATTGTGGGCTACGAAATATGATGAATTCAAGAGCATTTCTGTGGTGGAATTTGTGAGGACTTGGAATACTGTATGCTTCTCATCTTCGGTTCGGGTAGCATCTCCACCTTTATGGAAACCTCCTCCTGTTGGAAGCATAAAGTTAAATTTTGATGGATTCTCCTTAAGGAATCCAGGCCAGGTGGGTGTTGGAGGGGTTTTTAGGAATTATATGGGTGAGATTGTTACGGCTTTTCGTGGGCCTATTGGAGTGACAGACTCAACTAGAGCGGAGCTTATGGCACTTATCACAGGCTTACGTTATGCACATACTTTGGGGTTAAGTGAGTTTGGCATTGAAGGGGATGCGGCTAACATTATAAGATGGATGAATAGCGATGACGCAGGTCTATGGAGATATTTGGAGCTGATTAGAGTTGCTAGATCCTTAGTGCGAGGTTTGAATGTCTCATTCAAATATGTATTGAGGGATGCTAATGATATAGCTGACAGTCTAGCAAAGGCTGGGGCTAGAGGTCAATCTCTAGTATTTGGGGATATTGGTTTTTGTAAGCATAGTTAGTAGATTTTTCTTTGAGGGGTGCCCTTTCTCTTGGCACTCTTGTATTGCTTTTAGATTTGTATTCCTCCTTTTCTTTCTATAAAATTTCATCACTTATCAAAAAAAAAAAAAAAATTAAAGGTGATGCCAATAGTGTTGTCACCAAAAGTAATGGTGGTGGCAGTAGGGTTAATTGGTGATTGGTTCCCTAAACAAATGGGAAAAAATTCAACGTGTTGACCAAGTTACACTTGATTTTCTAGAAAATGACGATTGAAATTTTTAGAAAGTTAACCTCATTGTGGCCAATGAAATATATGTGGATGGAATTTCATATCAAAACAATAGTCCTAATATTCATTTTCCATAAACTTTGAGGATGGCACCACTACCTCCATCGAAATGATGGTGCCAGCATTAGCTGTTGTTGCTAATCACTACTTTTGTGACCTCTTGGCATTGGCACTACTGCCACCAAGCCCACAAACTTAGCTAATGGCACCACTGTGACCATCATTGATGATAATGATTGCTTCCTCCTTTGGTAGTGGGTCCATTTCTACCACCACCTTTGATGGTGGCACCTTCGATACCGTCATTAGCACTATTGCTGCTTTTGGTGATAATGGCACCATAACTACACCATGTTAAGCTTTGGCATGACCATTATGACCATCTATAGCATAACCATCAACCTTAGCAATTATATTGCTGCCACATCATTGTTACCATCACTGCCATGTTTTGGTTCTAACAGTTTTCCAAGCTTATGTCATATTATTCCAAACACATGTAAATAAAAAATGCATATTGTCAATGCTCTTTCATGTTTCTATCAAAAAATTTGAAGCAGCTTAGAAAATATATACTGTTCAGAAAATTATATTCCATGTAATAGATTTTATGTTGTAAAATATTGTATGCTGGCCTATAAAAAATGAGGTGTTATAGAGAAGAATGCTGCTACCACGAGCATGATGATCTTAATTTTGGTTTGAATCCAAAATAGGGGGCTCAAATATGGATTTTAACATTTGGGTTCCTTCAAAAACACGTATATTGGGTCTAACTTTTGCATTTGAATTTTCCGAAATTGCCTCAGCCATTACCTTGTATAAAAATGAGTGAAATATGGTTTTAACCTTTTCCAAAGATATCCTTCTGAATCATGTGACTGGGTCTTTGTATTCTCCCGAAATATACCTAATAATATGAGGGAAGAGATCATTTAAATGTGGTTTCTACTTAATTTTTCTCCAAAAATAATTTCATAAAATATGTTTGATGAGGCATCTTTCATTGTTAAATACTAATTGTAAGTATAAATATTTGACATTATGACTTAAAGCATGTTGAGTCCTAGTTTTTGATTCTTCTTCTAGAAAAGTCTCCCTCTAACCTTTTGTTTACTCTACTGTTTATTTGAATAGTCATGTGTTCCCTTAGTCATTCAATTTGTCTACTCTTTTGAGATCTTTTTTGCTTTCATGTCCCATCCTCTTGAGTTCTTGTACTTTATTATGCCACACAATTGGGCTGATTTTGCTTGGAACCATCTCACGTGAACAGATTGTGTTAGTGTTTGTATGGAACTAATGAGACAAAATTTGTTTTAATGTACAGAATAAATATGGGTATTTGATATGCTATGATTTTTCAAGCAAAAAGGCAATAAGATGCAGCACGTTTTAATGATGAGCATACCAAGAAGTGGAAGCTAAGATGGATTTTAGTGAGGAATAATAAAGATAATGTTGACAGAGTCAAATGATGGACACAATAGGTGATAAAAATAAAATAAGGGAATTTTGGGTGAGATCGTTTAGGCACATAGAAATTCATGGAGGTGTTAGTGGGAAGATGTGTGATGGTGCAAGTTAAAGGGTTTAAAAGGGCTAAGAAATGCCATAAAACAAAAAAAAGGAAAAATGGAGTTTGTTAAAAATGACTTTAAGACAAAAAATCTTATTGATCAGCTGCTTTATGACAAATTGGGTGGGAAAAATGGCGTCCTACCCTAATTGAGAATTTGAGAGCAAAAGGGAGGAAAATATTTTGAGTAAGACTTGTAGTGATCATTTATCAAAATGTGACCATGGGTTTTAAATGATTAGTATTGATGATAGCAGCTAGCTTGGAATCTCAAGAAAACATTTTGCTAATTGATTGATATTTACGGTTCTTAAATGATTGATTTTGCCAACAATAACTGGTTGGGGATCTTGAGAATGTATTTTGTTGATTAATTGATTTGTAACGACCCAACCCAGCAAGATATTGTCCTCTTTGGGCCTAAGCCTGCACGATTTTGTCCCCAAAAGGCACCTTGTTAGGTTAAGTGTTATTTTTGACTCTTATACTATACCGGGCATTCATCTGTTTCCTATGTGGGATTGGAATGTCACAATCTCCCTCCTTCAGGCTTTAGGGTTGCATGTCCCCGTGCAATGGCTCGCTAACGTAGAAGCCTATCAATCCCATGTGGGCTCACCCTCGTCGGTCCAACCACCTCCTATGGACAAGGCCAAGACCCACACCAGCCATGAACTACTGGACCGGAACCAAATCTAATACCATTTGTAATGACCTAACCCAGCAAGGTATTGTCCATTTTTAATTACACAACCCAGCAAGATATTGTCCGCTTTGGGCCTAAGTCCACACGGTTTTATCACCAAAAGGTGCCTCGTTAGGTTAAGTGTTCTTCTTGACTCTTATACTTTACTGGGCATTCATCCGTTTCTGATATTGTGATGGGGATGTCACATAATTAATTGGAGGGAATGTCCTTTTAGCTTCCATTTTTGATAGCATCGGATTAAGATGTTGGATGCGGAAGCTTCTTGACACATCTTAAGGGTTATAACGATTGTTTTGCCATAAGTTTTGAAACTTGCTTTCATTTTCCCTACCCTTTTGAAGTATTATTCTTTTGATTTGCATGAAGAACTAAACTGATTATATTGTGTATCATTCTAGAGACATTACTCTAGTATCGTTGAGTTCCATATTCATTTGCTTTTTGATCCATAAGATGGTGTTTGGTATACCTTTCTGCCCCTTCTAACATTTTGCTGTGTGTTTGAATTGATATTTTTTTTTAATGGTAATAAATCATCATATTAATTTGCACCATATAGTAGATCCTAATCAGATTCCATCCAGTGATTGTTTTCTGTAATGATTTGGGAATATCATACACCAATTAGCATAGAGTAGCTCCTTAAATTTTGTTCTGTTTAACTGCTTTTTTTTTTTGATGAATAAGTTTTGTAGTACTTAGAAAATATTAATTGCACAATTTTGCATTTTGTTTCAATCTGACTTTTCTAATATTAACATTTTCTCGTCCTTTTTCTAAATTATGTCCACTAATTTGAAACCCCAGAAGCAGCAAAGTTACTAAAGAAAACTTACTTTAGTGGAGGTAATTCTTCTCCCATTTCATATTTGTTTGATGTCATCAGTACATGAGTTGACCAGTTTAATGTTTTCAGGCACAGTGGCTGCATCCATTGCTGACATTGACTTTGTTAGGAGAAGGGAGAGTATTGAGGGTTCATTTGAGGATGGAACTGTGTCATTCCTAAGTATAGCTTCTATTCAACATGGGTTCAGAGTTATCAACACCCTCTCTGTGTCAGCAATAGCTAGGTATGTCAAACATTAGTGTGTGTGCTTGTTGACGGTATGGAGAAACTGTTTCCTTAATAATGGAATTTAAAATTCAGTAATTGTTCTTCTTATTTTGAAAATTTGTGTGTGCTCGTATGTGTGTGTTGATATGTACGTGTGTGTTAATGTGTATGTGTATGAGTTCACTATGCATAGAGCATCAGACATTTTCCCTTCATATGCCACCACAGGGCACATTTTTGGCCCTAGAGAAAAACCCAGTAATGGTTTTAAAAATTGAGCCTCCTCACAAAAATCAGCCTAACTATGGCCTCAAAGCTTTGATCAGGACACGTGCGACAATGTCATGCTATAGGTCTTCTGATGCGATCAGCATTTTGATGCCTCAATTAATTAGCTAGAATTATTCAATTGGAATACTTTGGTGAAGATGCTCACTGATTGAAAAAATTATTTTTTTCTCTTTCTTGTATGCCCAAAAAAGTGCCACTTGTCAGCATATTGAGGTTTGTATAGGAAAGCTTTCCTATGAGCTAGGCATAGAGAACTTATCCTGTTCTATCTTTCTCTCTCACTTTCTTTTTGTGTGCCTCCATGCATGCGCACATGCGTGCTATATATACATGTATTGGCATTCCCTTTTTGGTTTTTTGTGCCACTATTTTCAGCAATTTGTAGAGGAAATATTACTTTGACAACTGAAGGAGATTTCAGTGTCTTTGCTCCTAAGCCGTACCATTTGTTTTTCTTTATTTATATTTCTTAAAAATGTTAGTATTTCTATTGTTCATAAAACTATAATCATTCTTCATCTGTTATTCTGGTGTATTTCTTTAGGATTCATCACTAAAAACTTTATAGATCAATTAACAATTAATAATGCCTTTCAGAAGTAGTTTTGTAACTATTCATTGTTGATTAATAATGGCCTCATCCTTATCAAGCATTTCAAATCACAGATAATAATAGTTACATCTGTTAGGATTGGTAATAATATCTTGTCCTTTTAATGGAAGGAATGGGTAAAAGATATCAAAATTTGATTTCCAAACTAGTTATGGTAAAAAAAATTATTTTATTCCATTTGTCTCCAGTTCCTCTACCTTGTGAGATTTTTTCCTGTGTAATCTTTTCACCTTCAAATAATTTTTGAAAACTCTAGTTCTATCTATTATTTGTTAAGCCTTCAGCTTGCATTGGCTAAGGTTTTTGTTTTTATTTTATTTTATTAATTTGGTAGATCATCATCATCATCATCATAAGGTAGTTCCCACCAAAGTAGGGTCAGCGACACAAATCTTGTCTCTCCATCTTACTCCATCAAAAATCATATTTTTAGTTAATTTGTGTTTTTTTAAATCTTGTTTTATATACTCCATCCATGTCTTCTTAGGTCTCCCTTTTGTTCGCTTAGGCCCTTCAATATGCATACTTTTCACACCTTCTAACAGGTGCATCTCTAGGTCTCTATTTTACATGACCACGCTAACCAACTTTCCTCCATTTTATCCCTAACACATGCTATGCCTAATTACTTTTGAATGTCTTCATTTTTTATTTTGTCTTTTTTAGTTTTGCCATAAGTCCATCTTAGCATCCTCATCTTGGTAATGCTTTTTCTTCTGAACAATTTGATTCTTTGCTGCCCAAAATTTTGCACCATACAACATAGCTGGTATAATTGCTGTCTTATAAAATTTGCCCTTTAATTTAAGCGGAATACGCTTATCACACAAAACCGTAGAAGAAACCCTTCACTTAAGCCAACTAGCTCTAATCTTATGTGCAACATCTTCATCAATTTCTCCATCTTTTTGTATCATTGACCCAAGATATTTAGACTTATTACTTAAAGGGATATCCTGATTGTCAGTTCTAATAGTTTCATTAGTTATATTGCCATTTGTATTAAAAGGGCATTTCATATATTCAGTTTTCGTACGGCTTATTTTAAAACCCTTTGATTCTACGGTATCTCTCTACAATTCTAGTTTAATATTTACTTCTTCTCTAGTGTGACCCACCAATACTACATCATTTGCAAATAACATACACGAAGGCACCTCATCTTGAATATGGCTCATCAACTCATCCATAACTAAAGTGAAAAGGTAAGGGCTAATTTGGTAGATAATAAAAAACTGCAACATTAATGGCTTCTCCAAACTAGTTGTAATCAGCAACATGTGTCCTAATTTGTGTATAGTTTTTTTTCTTAGGTTTGGCAGAACAACGTTAGCTTGTACCATCTCGTCCTGGGTTGCTATCACCTTTGTCGATTCTTCTGCCTCTATAGATTTAAATGTCTTCTTTCTCTCTCTCAAATCAGACATTATTAAAAATAATGGATTTGTCATAACAAGGGGCGAAAGTGTTACTTCATAAATGCGAAGAGAGGCATGTGAAATTAGTGATACCTTAAGAGAGGTTTTTGTAATTTGCCTTTTTTTTTGTACTTTTGGGATGCAACCTAAGGCATTCAACTTATGTCCATTAAGGATTGTTTATATCTATTTTGAAAATAATGAGGTTATTCTCTTCGTACTTGTTGCTAATGTCTTCCTGCAATGTTCTAGGACATGAAATAGTGGTTCTCATTATTTTAACTTGGGTAAATTACACTTACCTCCCTTGAGGTTTCTGAAATAACACTTTCTACCCTTGAGATTTGTGTATGGGTCAAAATAACACTCTTTCATTGAAGTTTATGTTAAAACAGTAGTGATAGTTAGTAAAATAATTTGAACTGGACAAGATTACCCCTTCATAAAGATGAGAACAAAAATTTTAATGGCCTAAGGCATAACTATCATTTAACTTAAATGGGGGTAATCTTGTCCAGTTCAAATTATTTTACTAACGATCACTACTGTTTTGATGGAAACTTTAATGAAAAAGTATTATTTTGACCTATACACAAATCTCAAGGGGGGAAAGTGTAATTTACCCTTTTAACTTTCCATGCTTTCGATAAAACCTTCCTTTTTTTCCTTCTATTTATGAGGATCCCTATGTTGTTAGTAATGGTCCCCTGTCTCATGACAGTTTTATGCAGACTACCACTTTTCATGAAAGTTTATGTGAATGTTGTAACTCAAAATAATATTGAATTATTCATAAAAAAAAAATTTGAATTGCCTTAATGCCCTTGATTAACATGGGACCCTTTTGGAAGGAAATAGATGATGCTTGAAATGAGTGTCTAAATTGATGTTCTTGTGTATCTTGCTTTGATAGGTTGGAAACTTCTGGTCAAGAGTATAAATTTCAATTTGCACACACTTTAATCTTGTTTTTAGATAATTTATAGAAATAAAAAGCGGACTCTAATAGATTAAAATCATGTTGGTTTACATTATGAAAATGAATATTCATTATCATCATAAGCCAGTACCAACAAAATGGGGTTGGTGACACGAATCTTCTCTCTGTCCCGCCTTATCAAAATTCATATCTTCAATCAATCTACGTTTTTGTAAGTCTTGTTTTATACACTCCATCCATGTCTTTTTTAGGTCTTTCACTTATTCGCTTAGGCCCTTCAATATGCATATTCGCACACTTTGTTATAGGTGCATCTCTAGGTCTCTGCTTTACATGATTAAACCATCTTAACCCACTTTCCTCCATTTTATACCTATTCCCTAATGCATGCTATGCCTAACCACTTTCGAATGTTTTATTTTGTATTTCTTAGTTTTCCCACAAGTCCATCTTAGCATCCTCATCTTCGTAACATCATTTTCTGAACGTGTTGATTCTTTGCAGCTCAACATTCTGCATCATACAACATGGCTGGTCTAATCCTTGTTTCATAAAACTTACCCTTTAATTTAAGTAGAACACGCTTATAACAAAAAGCCCTAGAAGCACCCTCCACTTAAGCCAACCAGCTCTAATTCTACTTGCAACATCTTCATCAATTTCTCCATCTTTTTCTACTATTGATCCAAGATATTTGAACTTACTATTGACAGGGATATCTTAATTGTCAATTCTAACAGTTTCGTTAGTTATATTATTATTTGTATTAAAATGGCATTTCATATGTTTAATCTTCGCACAGCTTATTTTGTAATCCTTTGATTCTAAGGTGTCTCTCTACGATTCTAGCTTAATATTTACTAACCTATTGGTACTACATCATATATAAATAAAATACACCAAGGCACCTCATCTTGAATATAACTCGTCAACTCATCCATAACTAAATCGATAAGGTAAGGGCTAATAGCTGACCCTTGATGGAAACCTATTTTAACAAGGAAATCAGTTCTCCCACCGCCAATAGTTTTAACTTTAGTTAAGGCTCCCTCAAACATATCCTTCATTACATCAATATATCCATTAGTACACCTTTTTTATGCAAAGTTCACCAAATTAATTCTCTTGGAACCCTATCATATGCTTTTTCTAAATCAATAAAAACCATATGCAAATCTTTTTTCTTTTTTCTAGACTTTTTAATTAATTGTTTTAAGTAAAAATATAGCTTCGGTTGTGGATCTTCCAGGATTAAATCCAAATTGATTTTTAGACACTCTAGTTATAAGCCTTACCCTATGTTCAATCACCCTTTCTCATAATTTCATAGTGTGTGTGACTCAAAAGTTTAATGGCACAATAATTTGTGCACTTCTGTACATCTCCTTTATTCTTATATATTCGTATTTTTGTACTAATCCTCCAAGAATTTGGCATTTTCCTAGTTCTTAAAATTTCATTAAATAATTTGGTCAACCAAAATACGCTGATATCTCCCATGTACTTCCATACCACTATAGAGATGCCATCTGAGCCCAAGGCTTTTCCTATTCTCATTTTAATTAGACCATCTTTAACTTTTACAACTCGAACCCTATGAATATTGGTTTGTTCTCTAGTTCTGTTACTACTATCATCCATGCAGAATCCATATCTCTGTGTACTGTCCCCATTTAATAATTTCATAAAATATTTTTTCCACTTTTCTTTAATCTCATCTTTTACCAAATCTCTTGAATTTGTACTTTTAATACGTTATACATCTAACCTATTCATATTAGTTGTCATGGGCGTGGTTTTTAGCTTCACTAATTTTCTTATTGGTTTCTTTTTTAACATTTTTATAATTTTCTAAGTTTTCCTGGGTTTCTCTTTTACCAAATTTTAAGATAAAGTCTTTTCTCTTTCATAGCTTCTTGGACTACATCACTCCACCACTATGTTTCCCTATGAGTTGGAATACTACCTCATAGTTCTCCAAATGCTTTTTTTCCAAGCCTTGTGATGCAATTGGTCATTTCGTTTCACATTCTAGTCGCGTCACCTATAAGGTCCCAATTGGCTTCTTTCATTCACTAATCGTTAAATATTACTAAATCTCTCCTTTTGACTTCCAACATTTTATTTTTGGATTTTTTTAGTGTATTTGTTCTTCTCCCACTTTTTAAAACAAATATCCATCACCATTAACCTATGTTGTGAAGCTAAACTCTAACCTGGAAAAACTTTGCAATTTCTACATGTAGCTAGTTCAGTCATTCTAAGAAGAAGAAAGTCAGTTTGTCTCCAATTTAATCCACTCTTAAAAGTCACCAAATGTTCAATTCTTTTTTGGAAAAGTGTCTAAAGCAAGGTCATAGGCCACTACGAACTCAAGGATCTATCTTCCTATCTCATTCCTTTCATCAAAGTCTCTTCCTCCATGAATTCTATTATAACTATCAATCTCATCTCCTACATGACCATTTAAATCCCCTTCTATAAATATTCTTCCACTTTTAGATATATCCGGTGTTTACAGTTTCGGCAAAATTTCATTTTTTTGGAGGTAGTGATGTGTTTATAAGGAGGAAAATCACTTAATTGCATCGCTGGCGATTTTTGGTGGCGTGCCGGCAAAACAAGGCAGCATGTCGATCGAAACGGGGTGAAACAGGCAAGGGAAATGAAAATTTGTTCATTTTTTATTGGTGAAACGGGGTGACGTGCCGGTGAAAAGGAGCAGCGTGCTGGTGAAATTTCCCCAAAATCCAAAAAATCTAGTTTTTGTCCATTTTTTGCCCATTTTGATTTTTCCACTGTTTCAATGGCATTCTGGCGGTGTACCGGTGAAATTTCGTGTCGTGCGATAGGCGGCATGCCCATTGACACCAAAACAGTAAACCTTGGATATATCTCGTATCAATCCATCTATTTCTTCCCAATTTATTACTTGTAAATTCAGTTAATATTTTATAGTCTTTACTATTCCTTTTTCCAATTTGTTTCTTCATCATGTTTGAAGAAATGAAATTTAGTAGGTGGGGAAAAAATTATAATTCTGCTTATGAGAAATAAAAATTATTTGCATGAAAAGTGTTTTGAGTAGCATTGAGAATTGTGCTCCACACAGCACATTTGTAATGCTGAAAATGTGTCCAAGGTTAATTTAGATGGCTGAAAACCTTTTCAGTTAATTGGGATAGGGAGTCTAATTAAACTTTCATGACAACAGTGGGGTGTATTACATATTTCAGAATACAGAGTGAACTCTGCATTAGTATCAGAAATAAAGTTCTTTTTCTCCAGTTTGAAATTGCTATTCTACTTGTTAAATTTATGTCATCCTTTTATCTAATGAGTTAAAGTTTGTCAAGATATTTGCTCAAGTTTAGAACTTCAGTGAAAGACTGATTAATGTTCTTGTTAGCTAATAATATATTAATTGCTTTCTTCAATGTGATCATGATGGGGAATTGCACTGCCACCGTGTATTGCCTAATTTGTTTCATATCCATTAGTTTTATTTTTTTTTTGTTTTTGATTCTTGTTGATCCTGTTAGGTCGAATATCAAAATGTGCTGTCAATGTAATGATCTAACATTTTCCATGTCTTTCACATAAAGGCACACGGCATCTCTTGCCACTTACGTGAGGAATATGCTTGTGTCATTGAGGCATATAAACGGAGCTGAAGTTTGCAAAATTTATGGAAGAAAGAATGAAAAGGTTGGTTTCATGACTAAAATGGATAATTTTGATGACTTTTTCTTCATTTGGTTTTATAAGTCACGCTTAGCAAGTTCTCAATGAAGGCTTGATCTCGTTTTTGAGGAAAAAAAAGAAGAAAATCATATAGCATTTCTAACATTTAATGCACTTGGATTTTGGAATAACCTTGAGATGTTAATTAAAAGTTTACAACTTCATACTATAGGTGTTGCTTCAACATAATTTACATTTATGTTTCTGAAGGTTTGTAAGGTATTGACACAAGGCATGCTGCAAGGTAAGGGCTAAAAAAACTCTCAGATGGGACAACCTTTTGGTGCACCTTGGTTATTAGCCATGCACCTTATGCTTGGTGTAGAACTATAACTTTTGCCTGGGTTGCTCAAACGGTGCCTCCCAACCTGAATATAAGGCCCAAATTATGCGTTAATTTGAGTTTGGGTTTCGCCTAGGCTCCTTTTTGAGGTTTATCATGGATTTAGGCTTGGTTGATGCTAAACTTGGACAACCCTAAATCTTGGTGTGGCTTGCAGCTTAGTTAGGCTTATCTTGAGCCTAATCTCCATTGCAGCCATAGTATCACTATTGTTTGATTTTCTTTTATTTCTGATCAATATTAAATAAATAATGGAGGAAAAATAAGCAATATAACTATTCTTGTGCCTCAAGATTTTTGATGTTTTAATAAATATCTAATCTAAATGGATTTTGCACCTGACAAAAACTTTGTTCTTTTAATTTTTCGTAAATTTTATTTCAGCAATTTCTTAGGAAACTTATTTAATTTGGGCTAGTTCATGTCCCACATCCTCATCATCACACATTCACACCTATGCCTGCATATGTTAAATTGTAGGAGTAAGCAATGCTTAGTAGGCTTCATTCTATGGATTTGGTTCTGGTTAGAAACGTTTGGCATGTAGAGTAAATATAATTTGATCATCAGACCTATGCCTGCATATTTTAAATTATAGGAGTCAGCAATGCTTAGTAGGCTTCATCCTATGGATTTGGTTCTGGTTAGAAACGTTTGGCATGTAGAGTAAATAAACAAATTATACACATGCAATAACAGAAATTAAAATCATGCGATTAATGCAAACCTAGAATGCATTTAAATCCTAAACAAATATCTTCTATATGCTATCATGCAACACAAATAAGACATGTTCAACAAGTATGCAATGCATTCCCATTGTAAGATCCTCCCCCCATCGAAATGGATTTTCCTATTACAGTGTGAAATGCCTTGTCTAGTGGCTTTAGAGTACATCATATAACATATCCTTTGGTTCAAGGTACTTCCCCTACTGAAATAGACTCCCGCTACAGTATTCTATGTGTACATTACAATTTTGCAGGCTTTCAATCGTTTGGATCATAATGCACTTCCACTATTTTTGGAATGAGGAATTCCATCCTTGGTTGGCAGCATGGGGTGCCGATTGGGGGGCAAGAATAAAGCTATTAGATGCAATTACTGTGGGAGAGACATATGGGGAGCGGTGACTAGGTTGAAGGAGCATCTAGCTCACAAGAAGGGAGATGTGTAGCTAGAAGGGAGATGTGTCATGTACAAAGGTGTCTAAAGAGCTGGTGATGGCTATGCAGGAGCATTTTAGATATACGGCTAGTAGGAAGAAGCAGGCAACAAAGGAGAAGATGCATATTTTAGAGACTTTAAATGAAGAAGCAATGTATGGGAGGGGAGATGATAATGGAGATGACAATGATGATGACAATGGTGATACGAGTTTTAGGAGATCAGATTTGGAGTTTGCTAAGAGAGTTGGTATGGATATACTGAGGGATAATAAGAGGAGATGGCATTCAGTATCCATGCGCCATCCTATTATGAGGAGAGAGGTTCCTCTTTTGCTAGAAGAGGGTTGGTGGTGGTGGTGGTGGCGGCGACATCCCTTCATTGACGAGGACCCATAGTGTTATAGAGGGAGAATCTTTTGGTAGACGGGGCGGTAGAGGCAGAAGAGAAAAAAGCACTGAGTCATATGCTTTAAGTGAGTAAGGAGATGTTTAAACCAAAGTGGGGTGGAAAAGATTGGCAAGGCTTGTACCAAATGGTTTGTGTATAATGCAGTACCCTTCAATGCAGCAGGGACTCCTTATTTTCAGAGCATGCTTGATATAGTCGCAGAGGTAGGCCTAGGTAAAATTTTTGTTTTAATTATGTTTTACTTTGATAATATGTTTTCAATTTTATTGATATTAATTCACTTGATTGAATTTGACACTACAATAGTTTTTTCAATAGGTTATAAGGTGACCGGGCGTAGACAAATGAGTGGCAAGTATCTGAGGGAGGAGGTTGAAGAATTAACGTCGTATATTGGTGCGTTGAAAGGGAGTGGAAGACATTTGGGGTCACTCTTATGTGTGACGGATGGATGTCACGGACTAGGGGTAACATAGTTAATTTCATGGTTTACTGTGACCGTTAGATGGTATTTTTGAAGAGTATCGATATCTCGAATGTCCAGAAAAAATAAAGAAATGATTTTTAAGTTGATAGATGAAGAGGTACAGGAGGTCGGTGAGGAGCATGTGGTCCAGGTAAATTTTTTTTTTTTCAATTATGTTTTACGTTAACAATATGTTCAATTTTATTGATATTGATTCACTTGATTGAATTTGAAACTACTTTTGTTTTTTCAACAGGTGATTAGTGATAACAAAGCTTCATATAAAGCTGCTGGGAAGTTGTTGATGGAGAAGAGGAGGAATCTTTACTGGGTACCGTGTGCAGCACACACAGTAGATTTGATACTAGAGGACATGTCAAAATTCTCTAGGATCAAGGATGCGCCAGTCATGGCAAAAAGGTGACCTCATTCATTTACAATAGCAATCAGATTGTGAATTTAATGAAGCACAGTTTATTGGAGGCCGGGCATTACACGGTTTACAATAGAGTTCATAGTAATAGAGTCGCTTATTAGAGACCAGGACACTTTTAGTCTTAACATCATGGTTTTATGAACTGGGACCGGGTACTGGACCAGTCTGGTCCAGTCTCGAACAATCCAAACGAAAAAAAGCCCCTTTTAATATGGATTGATCGGTACCAAGATGTTTGTCCAACACGAACATTTGTTTAAGAGCGGCCTGGTGTCTAATAAGAGACTCCATCGCTATGAACTCCATGGCAAATCGTCTCGGTCTAAGCAGATCTTGGCCTGCAGTGAAACCGTGCTTCATTAAATTCATAATCCGGTTGCTATTGTAGATGAATGAGATCATCTTTTTTGTCATGTTTAGCGCATCCTTGATCCTCGAAATTTTCGATATGTCCTCCAGCATTAGATCTATCGTGTGAGCTGCATACGGTGTCTAGTAAAGATTTCTCGTCTTCTCCATCAACAACTTTCCAGCAGCTTTATATGTAAATTTGTTATCACTAATCATCTGTTGAAAAAACAAAAGTAACGTCAAATTCTATCAAGTGAACCAATATTAATAAAATTGAACATATTGTCCAAGTAAAACATAATTAAAAACAAAAATTTTATTTGGATCACATGCTCCTCTCTAAGCTCCTATACCATCTCATCCATTAACTTAAAAAGCATATTGATACTCTTTAGAAATATTATCTGACAGTAACAGTAAACCATGAAATTAACTATGTTATCTCTAATCCATGACGTCCATCCGTCACACATAAGAGTGTCCCCGAATGTAAACCATTTCCTTTTCAACTCACCAATATATGGCTTTAATTCCTCAACCTCCTACTTTAGATACTTGTTGTTCATCTGTTTGGACTCAGACGCCGTATAACCTGTTGAAAAAACTATTGGAAGTGCCAAATTCAATCAAATGAATTCATATCAATAAAATTGAAAATATTCTCAAAGTAAAACATAATCGAAAACAAAAATTTTAATTGGACCTGCCTATGTGACTATCAAGAATTCTCTAAAAATAAGGAGTCAATGCTGTATTAATGGGTATTGCATTATACACACCATTTGGTACAAGCCCTGCCCATCCTTTCCACCCCACTTTGGTTTAAACATCTCCTTCACTCTCTTATGCTTGTTGTCCCCAGATGGGAAAGCATATGGATCAATCCCCCTAAGTGGCTCATCTCTCGACTTAGTGTTTGTGTTTCTTCTGCCTCTACTGCCCCGTCTACCAAAAGATGCCCCCTCTATAACATTATGGGTCCTCATCAATAAAGGGATGCCACCACCACTACCAACCTTCTTCTAGCAGAAGAGAAACCTCTCTCCTCACAATAGGATGGGCAAACGGATACTGAATGCCGTCTTCTCTTATCATCCCTCAGTGTATCCATACCAACTCTTCTAGAAAACTCCAAATCTGATCTTCTAAAATCCGCATCACCATCGTCATCATCATTGTCATCTCCATTATCATCTCCCCTCCTATACATTCCTTCTTCATTTAAAGTCTCTAAAATATGCATCTTCTCCTTCGTTGCTTGCTTCCTCCTGCTAGCCATATATCTAAAATGCTCCTGCATAGCCATCACCAGCTCTTTAGACACCTTTGTACATGGCAACACATCTCCCTTCTTGTGAGCTAGATGCTCTTTCTACCCGATCACCCCTCTCCATATGTCTCTTCCACAATAATTGCATCTATTATGTTTATTCTTGCCCCCAATTGACACCCCATGTTGCCAACCAATATTTGGTTCACGCGGCATCCTTTGACCCGAAGCAATAATAAGATAATGTTATTAGAAATATAAAGAAGGTCAAAAAGTTGGAACCCAACATAAATAGTCCACCATGAGCAATAGGAAAGGAAATTGCTTGATTTATTTTTTATAAATTACAGATTAGATTAGATAAGCAATGCAACTTAGTAAGTGTTTTGAATAAATTATTGGAGTTGCTTAATATATATATTTTTCACTTGTTTAATTGCATTTCATGATCTTGCACACCGCAAACAAACTTGAATTTGTTGCCTTGCCGTGTTATTTTTACTTTAGCATCTTGCTTTGAGACTTTAAAATCTTAGCAAGTTTCTGTAAATTATTGCATTTTTTTAACACATACGTGCTACGAAGTTACTTTATTAAATGGATACACTATAATGATTTGTCCCAAGCTTACTTAAGCTTGAACTTCTAAATAAATCTTGTTATCCTTAGAAGTTAAAAGAAAAAAAAAGGTCCAGTCTAGACCGGTACTGGCCGGTCCGGTAAACCTTGATTGGCAGTACAGTGGAACAAAAGAATAAAAAGGAAGGAAATAAATTCCTATTGTACAGTACTTGCAACTTGTATTTGCAAGCATTGATTGGTAGGTGTCTATTGTATGACTCTCATGAATGATACATAAATCAAGCTATATAAAATTTTAAAAAAAAATATAACAACTTTCGGAATAAAATAAAATAAAAATTTCAAAATCATTCAAATCTTACCAAAACACACAAAACAAGCTTCAATCTAGTCCAAAACAATCTTAGATTCAATCTACAACAAATTTGAAGCAAAAAACTTGGAGATAGGAGGAGATCTTACCTTTTTTTTCAAAATCTAGACAAATTGGTTTTCTTTCTTCAAACTAGTGTTGCCATCGAAATTTTGTTTATTTGGAGGTAGCGATGCGTTTCTGAGGAGGAAAATCACTTAATTGCATCACTGGAGATTTTTGGCCATGTGACGGCGAAACGAGGCGGCGTGCTGAGTGAAACGGGGCGAAATGGGGCAAAACAGGGGAGGGAAATGAAAATTTTGATTTTTTATTGGTGAAACGGGGCAGGGTGCCGGGGAAATTTCCCCAAAATCCAAAAAATCCAGTTTTTATCCATTTTTTGCCCATTTTGATTTTTCCACTGTTTCAGCGGCATGTTGGCGACGTGTCGATGAAATTTCGTTTCATGCGATGGGTGGCACGCCCATCGGCACCGAAACGGTAAACCTTGCTTCAAACGTTCAGACCCTTACAAACGGGACTTCAATCTTTGAAATACATGATTCTAATGGATTCAGAGGGATTAAATAGGGGGTTGGGGGGATTTGAAGGGATATGGGGCTTGGGACACTTGGAATGGTGTCCGAGCTCGACAACAGGTTTTAAAGCTGCTATTAGCATCAAATAGAGTTGGGCCGCCCGAGTTAGGTCGATACCACTTGGTACCGACTTAACTCGTATGGTCTAGATTGGGATTGCCCGATTTTTTAAAGCTCAGTTGGACCTAGATTTTGATGTGTGACTGGGCGGTCTCGATTTGGACCGTCTGGTCTAGAAAGGTATCGTCCGGCACCAGTCTAGACCGGGTGGTCCAACTTGGGACTGCCCAAGTTCAATACCATCTCTTAACAAGCCTTGTCCCAGATCAGAATACCGGATCAGAACAGGGCGATCTCGGTTTGGACCGGCTGGTCGGGACCTATATCGGCTGGTTCGGTAAACCATGGTCAATCCTTTATATAAGTGATTAACATCATATCTATCATAAGAACTCATGCAACACATAGATTATCTCCTATTCTGAAATCAATTCTATAAGATGTAAAAAGATGATTGAGGCTTGGGAATCCTACGCTCCTAAGGTTTCCAATGAAAACAAAGCAGTAGATCAGCATCCACCTTCCTATTATTCCTATGTACTCTCTTGCAATTGATCTTCACCAAATGGCAAGGTTTTGCATGTTCTACAAGGTTCTGTTCTTCTCTCCTAGTGCTATGGACATTCAGCTTTTTTCCTTCTCAAAATAATGAGAAGGGAATTAAAATAAGGTCTATTTATAACTAAGGTTTAGGGTTTCCCAATTCGATTAGGCTTAATAAAGTACTCCTAATTGTCCTCTACCTCTACCATCCACTCAATTTCCAATTTTCTTCCAATTTTTTTTTTAGTAATCTAAATAACACCTAATTGCACTACCACTTCACATACTACCTAAATTAGAGCTACTAACTTAATTGCTACTACCAAAACACTCTTTATTCTCTTACTAGGATGCATACCTAATTATTTGGATCCAACCTAAGCCCAACTTCAGTTCAGTTGGGTTTGGATCCAACCTAAGCCTAACTTCAGTTCAGTTGGGTTCTTAAGCCTAATAGGTTAATTAATTATTGATTAAATAATTAATTAAATTAGTTTATTTTGGAAAAGACTAAATTAACCTAGGCAAATTTCTAGGTCATTAGACCATCAACTTGGTGTGATGGTTTTTGAGTCTTAGGTCAACCACTTTGCAAAAACATGCCAAAAGGTTAGCTTTTTTGAATGTCTATTCCAAGATCTTACTTTAGTGGGGCGTACACAGAGTTACAATCGTTATGATTAGGATACCTACTTTAGGTCACTTTTCTGTAATGACCTAGAACTAACACTAGGGTCAATTCTATCTTTTGCTAATTTTAATTGATTAATTAATTAATTAGTTAACCCTGTTGGCTTTCTGAATCCAAATAAACTTAAAGTGGGCCTAGATTGGATCCAAATAGCTAATTGTGAATCCTATTAAGGGAATAATGGTTGTTTTGGTAAAACACTTGATTAATGAGTCCTAATTTTAGTAGTATTTAAGGAACCAATGCAATTAGGTGTTCTTTCATTACCAACTCCTAGGATGGAGAAAAAGGGGGGACTCTCAAGCCAACCCTACAAGATCTCGGAAGTCTCTTTGGAATCGACGCAATTCTTAGGGTTCTCATGATTCTAGTGATTTTGACAATTCACTTCTTCAGGATGAAATTTTTTGCAAACAAAATTGATGTAGAATGAGATTCAAAGACAAAATTCTTTCATGCAAATTCCAAGATATGACCAAGAAATAGTATTTTATGTCCTATCCTAATTTGCCTGATTGTTCTTACTTTGCTTACATCTCAATTATTCATGAAGCAGCTATCTCCTATCTCCAAAATGTGTTATCTTCTGAAGGGTCTGATCTTTAAAGCTCTCTTTTGGAGGCTTTTCCTCCTTTAATCTAGAACTCAGCTCTTCTAACTAAATGGCTCTGGTGGTTTAGCAGTAACAGGGTAATAAGTGGCATAAGATCATTATGAGTAGGTATGGGATCTTTGATGATGAGTGGGATATTAGGACTTGATTGAGGTACCTTGGTGGCAGCCCTTGGAGGGCGATTGCATCCCTGTCTCTTATTTTCTATCAGCATATTTGTTTTATTGTTGGTTGCCTAATAGCGTCTGGTTCTGGTTAGACCATTGGTGGGGAGACTCTACCTAAGCATCTCGTTTCCCCTGACTTATTTTGTGCTTCCTCCCCTAATGCTAAGGTTGATTTTGCCATTGATTGTTCTCTTGAGTCTTGATGGCATTAACTGGACTTTATCCTTTCAGCGAAAATTCAGATATGTTCTGCTTGACCAACCACCTGCTCTTCACCTTCATGTAAAAAAACATAGTCCTTCATCCCTCCCAGCCTGATAAGTGTGTTGGCTGGGTAACTCATCTGATTTTTTACATGTAAATCTTTCTTATCCCTTGTTCAACCCATTTCAATTGACCCTCTTGCTCCCTTCCAATTCAAACTCCTTTGGAAACCAGCTGTACTGCCAAGAAGCAAAGGTTTATTGTGGATTGCCTCGTGAAATAAGATTAACTTTGCAGATATTCTTCAAAGAAAAAGGCCTTAAATATGTGCTCTCTGTCGATCATATGGGGAGACAGCAGATCATCATCTCATTCATTGCATCTTTAGATGTCAGATATGATATCACTTCCTAGGACTGATTGATACTGATTGGGCCTTTCTTTGGACCTTGTCTAACCTTTTTTCTCAGTTGAGGTTCTCTTTTGGGAGCAGATGGGGCTGTTTATATCTTTTATTTTTTATTTTTTATAAATGATGATGTATATTAATAGAAAGAAATAAGTACAAAGTAGATACAAGTAAGTATGATAATCCCCTTTACGTCTCCCATATGAGGCAACACCCCCACATCAGAAAAACTACTCAAAAAAAAAACAAAATTGAAAAACTAAAACACTATAGACAATAGCCACTGCCATATACAATAGCCCACAATGCTCCCCATGACCTTGTAATTTTAATCGGGACATATTTCTACAAACTCCTCGGACATTGGCCCCCTGTATATATATCTGATTTGGAAGCCCCATACTTAGCTAAACGATCTGCAACAACATTAGCCTCTCTAGCTACATGGCTGAACGAGGCGTTCAGCTCATATACCAAGGCTCTGGCTCTGCTAATGACATGTAAAAATCTCCACGACCCCCAAAAATTGCTGAGCATCTATCTCACTATCGTAGAAGAGTCACCTTCTATCATGAAGTCCCTGAGGCCCATCATTTTAGCCTCCAAAAGACCATAAAGACAAGCCAACAGCTCTGCCCGAATAGAGTCACCACCACCCACTATACCACAAAAAATGGAGATCCCTCCTATACTATTCCTCATTACTCCTCAAAACCTGAAGGACCAGCATTTCCCATTGAACATCCATCGACAGTCATCTTCAAGGCTCCATGCTCCGGCACTCTCCATCTAGCATTCCCCTTTCCCATAGTTAACACTGAAGAAAAGCAACGCACCCTCCACTCCCTCACCACCTGAGAACATGTCCACCCTCTAAACTTAGGTCTAATAGATACAGAAGATGATACAGTCACCTTAATTTTGTCAATCACCTGATCCTTAGACAAGCATTCATCACAGAAAATCCGGCGATTCCTCTCCATCCAGACATGCCAAACTACTGCATGAAAAAGCATCCCATAAACAATGCAATCCCTGTTCCCTAGACCCGTTATCCTCCACTGCACAAAACAGGCACCAAGAGAAGCTGGCACCACCCATGAGACATCTATCATCTGGAAGAAACGCATCCATATCCCCCAAATGAAGCGACAATGAAGAAACATATGATCAATATACTCCTCTGCCTCCCTGCATAGAAAACATATAGTAGGTGATAAAGAGTACCTCCTCCACCTCTGTATAAGATCCGCATTATTTATCTTGTACAAAAGTGTAGTCCATAGAAAGGCCTTCATCTTTAGGGGCACCTTAGGAGTTCAAAGCTTTGACATGGGAAATGCGGCAAGAGGGGCAAGATGATTTGGATGAGAAATACTGAAAAAGGATTTACAAGAAAAAGCTCCTGAGGTTGATGGAGACCAAATGATCCTATCACTAGATGATGAATAAGATTCCAAGATAAACCCTCATTGGACCAAGACAGAATATTAGAAACAAAAGCATTAGGGGAAAATACAATAGAGAATAAATTTGGGAACTTTGTGGCTTAAATTGAGCTGCCCCACCACATATCATACCAAAAACGAATGGAAGAACTGAATCTAACACACAAATGCACATGAGGATAGAAGGACTCCACCAAGCTAACAATAGCTTTCCAAGGGCAGCTACCCGTAGGATGAGCCCTCACATTAATGAACCATTAGTTAGCTCCTCTTCCGTATTTACTATCATTTGATGCCATAGACTTTCCTGCTCAGTGCTGAAACGCCACAACCATTTAGCCAGAAGCGATGAGTTACGAGAGACCAAATTGCCAATATCCACCCCATCCCTAATCTTATCCCTACAAACTTTTTTTTCACTCAACTAGATACATCTTCTTAGTTATATCAGTTACGAGAGACCGTGGGGCTGTTTATATCAGTTATAATTTTTTGCTATAATTTTTTGCTCTTTGAGAATTGACAGTCACCATTATCAGTTGTGCTGGAGTCTATTACTTTCCACATGTCTACTTGGGCTGTCCTACTTCCATCATTCTGGGATTACTTGACGGATGATGTTGGGCATATTTTGTAACGCCTTGATCCCAGCAACAATGATATTGTCTGCTTTGGCCTACTTCGGCTCATAGTTTTGCTCCTGGGTTTACCTCAAAAGGCTTTGTTGCTTGAAGAAGTATCATACCTACATATATGGACCTTCACTTTCTCCTCCCTAAGAAATGTGGGACTCCGATATTTCCTAATCAACACCCTTTAAGAGCTATTGCTTGTCTACACTAGTAGCCTGCCAGCCCACTAACTTGAGCCCGCCCACATGGTAGCCCCATCCTACACCAAGCAACATCAGGGTCCCACAAGTTCCGGTCGAGGTCCATCTTTGATATCATTATGTAATGCTTTGATTTCACCAGAAAAGATATTGTCTGCTTTGGTCCATGTGGCCCTCACGGTTTTGCTCGTGGTTTTTACCCCAAAAAGTCTTGGTTGCTTTAAGGAGTCACAAGCCTACATATATGGACCTCAACTTTCTCCTCTTGGAGCAGTGTGGGATGGACTCTGGGATCTTAGAGTACGTCTCTTTGTCTCTATGATTTTAATGTTTTCGTTAGGTTTCTCGATTGGCTTTTGTTGCTGTTTCTATTTATGAGTGCCACACTTGTTGTGGATGAGTGGTCCTGTGTAATATGAGTAAAACACCTTGTTCTATCATGTTCATGGGTTGTCCTTCTGGGCCACTTTTATGTTGTTCTTAGTGGGCTGTTAAGGTTTTAAAGTGAGATATAGCTATACTTTGGGCTGGTAAGTAGATGCCCTCTGGTTGTGACTTGCACCTATTCTTTTGGATCCTTTCATGTATCATACTTTTCTCTCCCTTTATATATATATCATCCATTACTGATAAAAAAAAGAAAAAAAGGTCATTATGGTTTTAATTTTTTTCTTATCTTGAACTTTGCATCCCACAGTCCCAAGTGAGAGTATCCAGCTTTGTCCATGTCTCTTATGTTCACAACTTCACATGAGTTTATATGTTAGGTGCTGGTGTGTGCCTTTTGATGGGTTATTTCTGATCTGCTGTCCGCATATGCATTTTTCTATATCTCTCAAGGTTGAATTTTGTTGCTTTCATGTACAAAATAACTGATTTGTGATGGAACTTTTGCATTTTAGATACCGTCATATGAATTGGGTCCTACAGTGGCATTCAATCTGAAACAGATAGATGGCTCATGGGTTGGATA
Organism: Buxus sempervirens; assembly: GCA_947561395.2. NCBI lineage: Eukaryota > Viridiplantae > Streptophyta > Magnoliopsida > Buxales > Buxaceae > Buxus > Buxus sempervirens. The sequence goes on from OX387186.1 coordinate 42,161,435, forward strand.
CCGTGAGGTGGAAAAATTGGCTTCTTTATCTGGGATTCAGTTACGGGTAAGATCTACAAAAAGCTAACTGCCATATAAGTTTCTTCTATTTTGGCATCGGTAATTTATTTTTGTCTTGATTATGTACTCTCTTTGACAAGATTATTGAAATTTTCTTCCAAGAAAATAATATATTGCTGCCCTTTTGAACTATACCAAAGGATGAACTTGATTCTGCTTGTTCTAACCTTCACATTAGTTGTTACTAGGCCTTACCTAAAAGGCTAAAACGTCGAAGTCAGATTTGGTTTACGTGGACTATATCCTAAGTATTCTGCTCGTATTGTAGCATGAGACCATGTTGGAAGTAGTTGAGGATCTAAATCTGAAATCCCGGGCTACTTGACTCTTCAACTGTATCTGTCAATGGGGAGATCTGAATCATCTGATGACGGACTGCATTTCTAAAGACATTTTGAAACAAGATGGTCAATACAAATATATACTGTAAATCTTCCCTATAAAATGTATAGTGTAAGTTGGTCATGACTTAAATTGCAATAATTTTTGAATTTGAATATCTCTAAGTTCTTGTTTTTGTATGTTTTCACTATAATTTTGTTCTCTCATTGATGAAACAGCTTAGTTTTACTTTTGGGCTAACTCTAAACGAGGATTTATGTTCCTTTCCCTATAGGCCTATTTTCAAATGCTTGATTCATGGAGAAGAAATGTAGAGAGGGGATGGGAGAGATTAGGAGAGAAAAGCATCTCTATTATTTGTTTGATGACCTTCCCTTACACCTATAGAACAAAGTAATATGGAGAGCAAGGTACTAAATATCGTTTCATATCACGCATATTGTGGGATACGTATCGTGCATTGGAGAAAAAGATTATTATACTCCGAAAATAAAAGGATCCAAATATCCCTAGGATGCAGTGCTGATTCTGCTGAAACTCCCCTTCAAGCCATAAGTTTGGATAGATAAAATCTAATCAAAGATGTGGCTTTTGATAGATTGGATGGAGAAATTGGGTTTGATTTGTGGACCAAACTAGTTGGCATAAGGCATTTTGTTGTTATTGGTATTATTAATGTTGTTGCCAAGGAGATAATGTGACAACATTTTGAATTCTAAAACATGGTGGCTAGTTTTTAAACACATTTTGGTTTCTGTCTTTCTACATTTTCCATCCCATGGCTATCTTATAATATGCTTTTGCCTACAAATACATACTTGAAGGTATCTTCTCTTTAATATGAGCATAAAGTTATGGATTTCAGAAGCTGACATCATCAACTTTCGTTGCAGCGGAGGAAAAATGAAACCAAATTGTGTAAAACTTATACCTGTAGATGTGATGTAGTACATATAATACAAATTACAAGTAAACTTTACTAGAGTGTGTCAGTGTCCTATTTATATGTTTAATATTGCAAGTTTTATATCAAATTTATATTCCATACAGCTAAAAATGAATTAATAATGAAAGATTTTTATTTAGAATCAACTACTCAAAATGACCTAGGTTGTAGATTGGATTGAATAAGGTTGAAACGTGAGAGATAGTAAGTAGTGATCTCCTGTCACTCCCTGCATTATTTATCTTCCTCTTCTCACTGTTGTTTTCTATCTGACACACTCCAATGTATTTTATTTCTTAGAATATATTCATATTCCTTCTTTGTCTTGACCATGTTCCTCATAGAGAAATCCTTTACAGTTGAAATTAATTTTACAATGTGCCAAGAAAAATATAGCTCTTCATTACCTTCTGGAAAGTATCCCCAAGTAAAACCTTAAAGTAGCGTAAGTGAAAGCTTCCATGAGAATTGTTTTTGATGATGGCTTGAGGAAACACTTTTTATTGCTTATTTTGATGTGTTTGCTTTTTTGTGCGTGTGTGCATGTGTTGTGCGTTTTTTTTCTTTGCTTGTGCATGTGTTGCGCGTATATAGGTATATGTATATATACATACATACATATATATATATACATCTAGACAGACACACCTAAAATTCCTATACACCTTCATCAATGGCAGTATGAGATACTAGTGTTTTATTTTTCAGAATTTCGGAAATAGTGTTTGAAGAAAAGATGAACTGAAAGGGAGAAAAAATAGTAAAAGGATTCTACATTACTGGCTGTTTTACTAACATAATGCTTCTGCTATTATTTTTCTGTAGACAGGATGCTTTTGCAACCCGGGTGCATGTGCAAAATATCTTGGCTTATCTCACCAAGATCTTCTTTCCAACATTGAGGTACTTCCTGTTCTTGCTTTGGCTTATGTCTATAATCTTTTCCAAGTATTTGTAATCTCGTGCTTGGTCACATTTTTTGAATTAAGGAACTGTATTATGTTTATCCTTATAATTGGGTTATTTTTGAATTTAGGCTGGGCATATTTGCTGGGATGATAACGATGTACTACATGGAAAACCAACTGGGGCTGTTAGAGTATCATTTGGTTACATGTCAACATTTGAAGACGCCAATGTAAAACTTCTTCCTATTATTATATGAGTTCCTGATTCTTTTTGCATTGATTTTTTTCTTTCTTCTTTCCTCATTTTAATTTCCTTTTTATTTTCTTTTGCTGTAACACTCAGCTACTATAATGACCTTGTGAAACTTACCGAGTTATGTAAAACCTTATTGATAAATATAATTTATTTTCCAGTGGTTGTTTTATTTTTTTAATTTCTGTTGTCATCATCCCAAATGGTTGGGATGAGTCATCTTATTGATGTTGATGTTGATTTCTTATTTTCAACATTGGAAGATGAAATTGGGATCATTATGTTATAATCTGATTTTCCCATGTTCAATATATGAAAAGAATCATAACGTGAGCTGCATACCTCCCCCCACACAATGTTTTTGATGGGTTATGGTCTACTAGTCCAATACTTGACAAGGTTTATTACTACCCTTTTGTTGAGATTTGGGTTGGCTGATTGAAATACTACCTATTCGAATTATAAAAATTAATTTTCATGAATAAATTTATCAACATTCTCCACTTATTCTGATTCACATAAAACCCACTCACCTTGTGTTGTGGCTGTTTACTACTGGCAGGCTTATCCCACTTCCATTGTTGGTGCGCTTGATATATTGATGCATGTGATTAGAAAGTGCCAACTTATGAATTTTGATGGAGAGGAAAACCCTTAATTATCGACTAAAGCTGAGTTCCCCTGGCTACAAGGTGGAACTCTATCTGAAAGGCCTCTATATGGTTTAAACTATTTGTATGCTCACACGAAAGTTGTCAAATATCTAGAAACACACATCTGCCAATCATGATGAATCATAAGCCTCCATGCCACTTATTTTCCTTTATTATTGTTTGTTTATTTAATTTTTTTTTTACTTTGTTTTCCCTGTTTCTTCTTGCCCTTTAATGAAATTTAACTCATAACTCATCGAAAGATTGCTTTTATGAAAAAGGAAAAAAAATTCATGACTTGTTGATTTAACTTTTTGTATGCAACATCAGAAGTAATATTGTTTTTGAGTGTTAAACGGAGAGGTGCTTCTGGAGTGCTTGTGTGATCAGCACATTCCACTTACATTTAACTAGGACCTGCTATGTTTGATATGGAATAATGTTGGGCAACTAAGAGACAAATCATTCATAGAATAAAAATTGCTAAAATGGAGATGTTGAGAGAGATCGTGGATTACTAGAAAGACTAGGAAAGATAGTAGTATTAAAAACTGTAAGGATATGAGAGATGGTACAAGTTCCAAAAGGGCTAGAGGGATATAAACAGGTCTAGATGAAGTTGGTTAGAAAAGATCTACAAGCATGTAAGTTAACTAAAGATATGCTTTTTTTGCGTAAGTGGATGAACTGGATTACCAATCACTACAAAGTGGGTTAAGCCATTTTGTTGCTGTTGTTGTATTTACTCTTTTGAACTCAAATATCTTCTATGGATATTTCTTAGCCATAGAATATGTTTTTTTAACCGTTTCTTGTTCTCGTAGAACATATTGTTTCAAAGTGAACTTATTAATGTTTAAGTTGTATAACATTCTTGGTGATAATTTGCCACTATGCTGAAATCAAGTTTCAAATTAAGGCATAGCAGCACACTTTAAATTGTTAGTAAACATTTCTAAAGCTGTACCTTGTTTGATGCATGATGCTTCTCCCAAAAATTTTAAAAATAGAAAGAACAACAAAAACTAATATTTCTCATTGATTTTATGTTTCATTGTGTTTTTATGTAATTGATTTATGGTGAAGAAGCTAATCTCTTTTCTCCATTGGATGCAGAAATTTATTAGATTTATAGAGAGTTCCTTCGTATCAATGCCAAACCAAACTGAAGATGGATATTCATTGAGAGCAATGTCACACCCCTTATCAAGAAGAGGTTCATTACCAATTTTTTACGTTTTTTGTGAAATGTGTAAAGATTCAGTCACGTATTACCTATCCCTTGCTATTAATAACTTTCTTTACCCAAAAGAAGCTTTTTTGGATGTTCTCAAATCTAGGGTCTTTAACTTTATATACTCAATATGTACTTGTTTAGAGAAATCTCCAATAGGTCATATTCTAATATCTCAAAGTGAAAGCTAAGTTTTTATGTGGAAACACTTTGTTATGATACTCATATAAGATAAAGTTCAATTGAGTCAATTTTATTCAGAACATATTTAATATCCCTAATTGTTGTATTTTTCTCCAGGCAGAATTAAAAAGGGCACTTTGTTCTTTTTGTATTTTCTATTTGTAAATTATTTCCTATAAAATATGAGTATAAAGGGATGAATGTTAGTAAGCGAAAGGAAAGAATTTGATTGATGTAAAGGGATAAATTTTAGTAAGCAAAAGGAAAGAATTTGATTGATGTTTGTATTTGGAGTTCTTTGTGATAAACATGCACTGGATCAGAATTGTTTCTAAGTCGGTGGGAGAACTATAGCACTCATGTTGGCTTGTAGTTTAAGACAAGAGGAGAGGTTTTAGAAACACAGAATCTGCTGGAACATGTGAGAGGAGTGAGGAGAAAAAGAAGGGAAGGGGAGAAAAGATAGGAGAGAAGCTAGGAGAAAAAGAAGGAAGGAAGGTTGCGATGAATCCTAATTCCTAACAGGTAAGGAACTTTATTTATCACGTTTGGCAGCTTTAATTGAGTTGCCAAGAGAGAAATTTGTATGAATATTAAAATTATCTAATAGAGAAAAAGAAAGAAATAATCTGAATGCAAATTGTAGTCTTTTATGCTAGAAAGAAGAAATCTTAAGGATTAATGGTTCCTAGTTTTGTGAAGGTAATTTTGGAGATGAGTCTATTGATTTATTACATTAGGGCATCTGAGAATTTGAGATTTCTAAAGTTATTAACAAGTCTCCTAATTTATGTTATAATCTCTGAAAAATCTATTTAGTAGGTGGGGTCTACTAAATAGATTTTTCAGAGACTTGTTAGCTAAACAAGTCTCTGAAACTTGTTAGCTAAACAAGAGTTAATTGGGGGATAAGAAACTTGTTAGCTAAAAAATAGTTAATTGAAGGATTATTTTTGGACGAATTTAGAAGGATTTTTGTCCTTTAAAGCTTGGTTGATGAGTCAAATTTATGATGCCAAGAAGGACTAAAATAATCTAAAAATTATATCCACAATTTTAATCAAAAAGATAATCTTCCTATGATAATACTTGGCCAATGGTATTATAATAAGTATATTTGATGATTAGCTGAAATATTAATAATTCATATCTTAAATATGAATGAAAAAGTTGAGAAAATCTATGATTTTATGATGGGGCCTTATAGCACAAATTCACGTTAAAGGGAAAATCCAAGTTAGGGCTTAGCTAATTAACCCAATAAAGGTTTTTCTTTTTTTTTTTTCAATCAAACTATGATGAATTGTATTTATATGTTAGTTGATCTTATTAGAAGTTGTATTGATGTGATTCTGCTCAAATTACCAGCACATTCATGTTTGAGATGAAATAATGAGTCATGGCATGTTGTTCTTGTAATTGTATTTTTATTGTTATTGGATTCTTACATCATGTTATTATTAATGGTCTTGAGTGATGAAATGATACACAATTGGAGAGTGCATGTGGCTGATCATGTGAATTGGTGTAGGGCTAGTTGTGCTTGTTATTGGTTAACATGGAAGGGCTTGGTGTGCCTAGTTATTAAATGGAGGCCTATTGTGCCTATGTGAACATTATGTATGAAAGATACTAATGTGTTGTGTTTATTGTTATTCTCATTGATATGGACTGTAATAAGTAATATTACGCATCCATTTGATTTGATAGTGCGTTGGGGTGACCCTACTATATCATGGCATGGTTGAGCTGCAACAGTCTAAAAGTGACCTTGTAGGCAATATGTATCCATGCTGCACCGATTTAAGTGCGGGAACTTAAAAATAGATGGAGGGAGTTGTACCCTTGGGTTGAAAATCCCTAAACCTAGTGGCCACAAATATGTCGTAGTGTGTTGGTGCAAAGGAGAGCATTCTACTAGGTACCATAGTGTGTCGGTATATTACTGTCTGTTGGTAATCTTGACAGGATTTGAAGGAAAAAGAGTCATTGAGCCATCATTTTAGCTAGAGTGTTGGAAATGTATGTTGCAGTGTATGCCATTCTGCAATCCTGGGTGATTGCATTTCTTTGTGTTATCTTGATATCAACTGATTGGCATGGAGAATGGTGAATTTGTTGAATGAAATAGTTTGCTTTATAAAGAGCTCTATATTGAACTGAAATAGTTTGCTTTGTAAAAAGCTCTACATGATAATTTTGAATAGAGGAACTTGTAATATATTATTGACTTGATTTTGGAAAATATTGTAATATATGCGAGTTTTGCATTTGAATTGAAACACTTAATGGTTGTATTTGAAGTCTGTTGCATTCATCTATGAGAAATGATACGTGTATAACAGTCTTCATGGTTAAGGGATAGGATCCCTTGATATGAGAGAGTGATAACTGTTATGTCCTCCTAAGATATAATAGTGAAGAAGGATCTGACAGAAAGTTGTATTAGAGGAAAGATTGTGACTTTAGATTTAAATGCATTACGTGGAATTACATATGTGACTGGCTAATTGGATTAGCTTGTCGGGGTAGATATCTAGGTTATATTGTGCTTGTCACTATTGATTATTACATGTTTTTAATTAATTATAGAATGGTTGCTTGCTAAGTATTGTAACAACCCAACCTAACGAGGTATTGTCCGCTTTGGGCCTAAGCCCGTACGGTTTTGTCCTCAAAAGGCGCCTCGCTTGGTTAAGTGTTCTCCCTGACTCTTATACCATACCGGCTATTATCCGTTTCCAATGTGGGATCGGGATATCATAATCTCCCCGCCTTCAGACAATCAAAGTAAACTAATTCGGATAATAATAATTCTTTGCTACAAAATTGGGAATCTCTCCCCGCGGATCAACCCCATCTATGTTCTCATGTGGATCATCTGAAAACAAAAGAAAACAAAATGCGGAATGAAATACGAATATCCTAGTAAGCAATACATGCCTGTATAAACAGTTTCTCATAATAAAATAACATATTTTCATGCTCGGAAACAGATATGGATAATCACGTTACAATCTCAAGAATATATCAAAAATTTTGTAACTCAATATAATCCCATCTCTGTGAAGGTGATATTGCCGACCCTTAATATCACGACAAATATCCCAAAATAATAATCAACATATAGGCAACAAAAATCATTATATGTGAATTGTCAAAAATGTATTCTCAATGTATATGAACATTCTCAAGTCAAATATAATTCACAAATCAAACCATAAGAATTTGTGTAGGACTCGTGAACAAAAATAAGTCTTTGAGGAAACATTCTTCATTCACTATGCCACCTCACGACTTATGAGCAAAGCCAATAAAACAAAATTCTCATACTAACAACTGGAATCTGAAATATAGAGCCTGGACATCGACTTATTGTGCAAGAACTCACACACCAGCAATTGAATTTGAAGTATGGAATTGGCATGTACCACCAAGCATGTAGCAACAAAATCTAAACATGAGGATGGCCGCTAATCTACACATACAGGGGCTACCTCGCAAACTATAGAATCTGAATTGAGCTTCATTAGCAACAACATTTGAAATGAGTCATTGTATGTGAAGACCTCTCAAAGCAAACTAACTTGCAAAGGAAGCTGGTACGCAAATTGAGAGTACCCAATCAAAGGAATACCTCTTCACTCTTTAGCTTAACCCTATGGATCCATACGCAGCTATGCCCACTAAACACACTCAAGTGTTACATAATTAATATCAATGCATAATATAATAAGTGCCTAGTGGCATATAGGGTTTCTAAAGCTTATTCAATCCAAAAACATTTGCTCAACATACCCAAAAGTAGTATAAAACCTCCCTGACTAATTCCAAAACTTAAAACACATTTAAAACCACGTTTTACAGGTGTAGGAATTAACCAATTTGACTTAAAAAAAATTTAAGAACCAAAACTCTCTTTAGAACCAAAACATGACCTACTTTAGTAGAACGCACTTGAAATCTTTGATAAATTGTATTTTAATATTTGGCCAGTGAAAACATTTCAAGAATACCTAAATCTTATTGGTACATAGGTTAGATTTGCACAAAAAATTTTTATAGTTGAAAAGTGCACAAAAATGTCAAAATCTGAAAATATGGGCTTGGGCACTCTACCTATGCTCGAGCATCCTAAAAATTCTAAGTTTATAACTGCTACTCGAGCTTTGGACTTTTTGGGTTTTAATTCATCGAAGGCTCGGAGTAGCGCTCGAACGCTATATTGGGCCGATTCGGGCGTCCAACTATTTGTACAAAATCATTCTCGGGTTCTGAAATTAAAAAAAAACACAGGCGATGTGCTCGAATAAGGTCAGTGTCCATACAATGAAACAGGGTGCCTGAGTTGTTGCTCGAGCTATAACTCGGGCATTAGGCTTAAATCTCCAATTCGTGAATTTTTTCTGAATTTTTTGAGTTTTCTAAATATAAATTGCAAAGCACTATTTTTAACATTCTAAATCACTCTACATGCATCTAATGACATTCATCCAACATTCTAAGTTATTCCCAGCAAAACTAATCAAGATTTTTCTTCAAATCTAAAGGTTTTCCTCAAAAATCCACAAGTAAAATATAAAATCTGATATATTTCAAACCTCATGCTTTAACACTTCATTCTTTCATATAACATCATCAAATCTGAATGAAAATACCAGGAATACTATTCTAAATCATAAACGGAGTTCAACCACGGTCTAACCCGGAAAACATGCATGTTTTTTTTTTCGATCAAAAGGTGTGCTACTTACATGTTTGATCGCCCAAAACAACCAAACCTCTTCTTCTTCTTTTTCTTCTCTTGAAACTCATGATCAGCCTTCAAGAGCAATCCACCAAGCTAAGCACGTTTAGGGTTTTCTTTTCTCTCTTCCTTCAATCGACAATCACAATGAGAAGTTTTCAAAAATTTTCTCCAACTCAATCACACGTCCATGCTACTATAGAAAGTTTCCCAAAAATACAAACTCCTTAAACCCATGCACGCACGCCCACATCTCCAATTGAGTTTCTAATTTAATTACTTTATGATCCCATACATGGCACCACATAAAGCTTTATGTACTCAACCAGTCAAATTTAAAATAAACTCTAAATAAAGCTTACCTTATTTCTCGAGATCCGACCGTTGGATTAGCCTCAATTTCCGGATACCCTTTCTCTATGTGATCATCAATACAAATCCATTTATGGTTTAGCTAAAATCACCCTAAATAATCCAATAATAATTTAATCAATAAATCTGAAAAATTCAGTGTTTTAAATATTAGGCCTTGTGTGTGGACCTTCGCCTGAATGTATATATGAGGGAACTCCTTTGGGTAGTCAAAACCCATTAGAGAAGTATGTAAGGGGTGTGAATAGAATGTAGGAACTATTAATACAATTGTATTGCTCACCTTTTTCTACACTTCTATTATGGTGGTTTTTTTACACACACACACACACAGATATATATATATATATTTGTTTGTTTATATAGAAATTGAATCTTTTGATACTTAGTAGGCGCACCTAGAAAACACTAGAGGAAGGATTGTTTTCCACAAAAATGCCACATATAAATTCAACAGCATTATTATAACAAACTTTTATATGGTCTTGGAAAAATTAATTATAAGGCCTATCCATGAGCCTATTATGATTTCATCATCAAGAACACAGTCAAACATTGAAGATCATAATAGGTAGCCCCCTTCGCATGAGATGGCAAAAAACAAAGGGAAATACTACCCCAAACAACATTAATGGGTTTGCAATAGTTCTTAATATTCAAACCAAAAACCATCTTTATAGCACCCCAGAAATTCATTGAGTGTAGATCAGTAATTTTGTAATTAATTTAAAAATAATTAATGATAATTAAAAAGGGTTTAACACGTTTTAAGCTTAATCTGAATTTGGGTTAACCCTTTTGGTCTAGACTATAGGCTAACTTAACCCAAATAGTACATTAAACAGTCTAAATAGGACAAGGATTAGCTTTGGGGCGTATTAGTAACTTGAGTTATAAAAAAATTAGTATGAGTACTAATTAAATGTAAAATTTGAATTTTATTTGACTTTGACTAAGGATTTGAACATGGGAAGCATTGGAGAAAGGTTTGGATGTGTGGAACTTAAAGGAGAAGAAGAAAAAGAAGAGGACTTGGTGATTTTGAGAGAATTCAAGGAGGGATTAGCTTGTTTTAAGGATTTTGAGCAAATCAGGTAGGTGGATCCATAGTTTATATTCCAAAGAGAGGTTTGGACATTTGAACTAAGTTTTGGTCGTGCAGCATGATCATGATTAGGTATCTTTGATTATATGAACATATATGTTGTTTTTTTCATGTTTTCTAGCATGTTTTCCATGGATTGAATGTATGATTTTGTGAATTCTTATGCAGGGTTTTGTGGAGTTGATCATGATAGGTTGTTGGAAGTTGGAACTTAGTTATTTTTTATAGAAGCATAGGAGAAGAGGAAAGCTGACATAAACATGTTATGTGTGGTGGAAAATAGTAAAACTAAGGAAAACCAACGTTTCTATGTGTATGATCATGTTTGATGTGATTTTGTTGTGTTTTTTTGCATATTATTTTGTATTTAAGGTTTTTTTATGATGAGAAGTAAAGTAAGATTAGGTTTTTTTGATTTGAATCGAGAAAATTGAAAAAAATCAAGTCGGAAAAATATATTCGAGGCCACAATTAATTACCAGATTCATCGATTAATTGCCATGGCTAATAACAGGGTGTCTATTAATCATGGGAGTTAATCTTGACAAAATTTGTAAAGAGGGACTTTCGGGTTTCTTAATTGTGGATTGATTATTCACAATACCTAATTGTGGAGTTGACAATTAATCGCCATTTTTCGTAGATTAATCATAGCTTTCGAACCTTCTAAAGTATGATTGATTGGTGAATTGATCTATATCATTGTTTGACGTGCTTTTGATATGGCTATTGATGAAAATCATGTATGACTTAGGATTAGGTGTGCAAACATGAATTGTTTGTCCTACGTGCATTATCATATCATTAATGACAATATGACATTGTTATTGAATGGGTGAGGTGGGAGGGTTCGATCCAACAATCGCCAATGGCCTTTTATCTTTATTATCCTTGCATGTTGTTGTGAGGACTTACCATGGAGTCCAAGACCTAGCTTGTAAGATGTGGCTACTTGTGTTATAAGATATGTACTTGAATCTCAGTCAAACGTTAATAGATAAGACTATTATTGTTTTAGAGCCGGACTGTCACATGGATGATTTGACATCTCCGGTTATATTCTTCTTTCTAAAAAAAAGTAGTCCGGAATAGTGCTCTGATCAGTTGAAAGCCCATAGAATTGCAACGTACATGTAAAATATTTTGTAGGGTGTCCTATTACATGTGATTGAGTACCAAACAATAGGAATGTGTGCTAGCTTGAGATACCTAAAACTGTTCTACAATGCATTAATGACAAATTACAAGAAGAGAGGTGGGGGGATGGTCTTATCATTTGTAAGTTATTTGTAACAAAGGTAGAAGTTTAATATCCTAGGAAGTTTGCACACAGTATTTACCGCAAACACTGCATATCGGATTGTGCGTGAGTTTGTTTATTTGGTGTGTTTATTCCATATAGGAGTATGCTTAGGACTTCATACATTATAGATCTCATGTAGAGCTATTTAGGTTCATTCTAGTTACATGCATATTACTCGTTTATGTATTCTAACATGGTTTCTTTTATTATATCATGTTGTTATATTATATTTGTTGTGATTCTACAAGTTGAGGTTCTACTTGTGGCTCGATGTATAGGATGATACCCACTGTTTAATGTTTCACGAAATTTTGCAGAAATTTCAATTTCACAAGGTCAGTGACGCGAAATGTCTGGAGAAAACGAAATTTCCCTCGTTTCCCTGATTTCGGCAAAATTTCACGAAATGTTGGCAAAATTTCCCTAGATTTTCCCAGATTTCCTCATGTATGCATGTATTATGAATGTACTAGTCCAAAAGAATACAAGAAAAAGTGAAAAACACATACTTCTGCATTCCCCTCACTGGGGAAATGTGGGGAAATATTCTTTGATTTCGCTGGATCTCCCCCAACAAAATTTTGGCAAAATGCGAAATTATCATCCTTGATGATACCTACTGGGTGTTTTGCTTACTCCTATCATATTTTGCATGTATTTATGATGCTAATTACAATGAATAGGATCAAGCTTAGGATGTGGATATACTGATTTGGTGTGATCTTGGTGTTGATATAGTCTTACATAGTATAGCAGAGTAGATAGGGATTTCTATTGATGTTATGGATGATTATGTAATGTTATTAGTTATATTGATAGGTTATTATTATGAATTATGATAGGTTAGTTTATTTGGTTTATGTGCACTTTGATATTATTGTTATTAATATAGTTGGATTTTTAGTCTCATGCATGTAATGTTATTAGTTATTTTGATAGGTTATTATTATGAATTATGATAGGTTAGTTTATTTGGTTTATGTGCACTTGATATTATTGTTATTAATATAGTTGGATTTTTAGTCTCATGCATGTAAAGTCTTGGCAAATTTACTTATTTGTCTTTGAAATTATAACTTACGTGGATGTTTAGATATTTTTGCACTTGAAAGTTGGGTTTATCTACCTGGGTTTTCATATTGGAGTGTATGTTGGCTGCAATCACATTTGAAGATCTCTATTTCCCCATAGTCATTATTATATATTATTTATTACTAATTAGGGATATTTATATAATTGAGAACAGGGTGTGATGATTTTTCTTTTCAGACCTCCACAAAACAGATATTTATCTTTGCATATGATTATGTATCATGCTAAACATCCCCAATAACCAGTAAAATCATGAGTTATTGTTCATGAACTGTTGTTCTCAAGGTGCCATCCTCAAACAATGGAGAAGTAATAAATAAGAAGGGAAATGATCATAGGAAGTTCTAATACCTGGCAAAAAAGATAGTTTAGTGTTGTAAATAGAAGTAAGAAGAAAAAAGAAGATAATCAGACCAGAGGAAAATAAGTAAAGAGTTACTATCTTCTCTACTCTAATTCTATATTTATATGAAAATACTTGTACAACTAGAAAGCTATATTTATGAGCAAAAAGCACAGTAGGAACACAAAAACAATGATAAAGACAACTCTCTACAAATGTAGCTAACAACCTTTGGTTATTTTTTTTTTCTTATGCGCAAGTGTGTTGCTATCTTCTGTGTATGGTTTTTCTGTTCCATTTGTTTGCAATTTTCTGTTAGAACTATGGTTCAAAATATCGTGCCAATGTGCCGTATCGACCAATCCAAAAATGGATACGTATTGGATACCCATGGATACACTATAAAATGGTGGATACATAAAACAAAACCGATTTTGATAGAGAGATAAGCTAAAAATATGACAAATATACATGTTTCTCACATCATAGGCCCACATAGAATATGTATTGGTATGGAAACAAATTGGCATACGTGCTGATGAATAAAAACTTCAAAAAAGTTCTAATAGAATAATAAAAGCTATAATATTCTAGATAACATTAAAATAAGAGTAAGAAAATTCATTCATATTATACTTGATACAATTACAACCATACACAAAATGTTCAATAATCCATACAAATATCAATAACTAAATCATGGAGGTTGATATAGATAATTTTTATCAACAATTATCATCCCATAAAAAAAAGTTTGAAATCCAAATGTCAACTTTTAATACAATTAAAATAATTTTCTGGTGTTTATAATTAGTTTTTTGATAAAATAATTATTAAAAATAAAATTTTTAAATGAAAATTTACAAGAATCATTGAACTGATGGATCAACTATGCCCATCTCATATAAAAATTTCAACTCAAATTAACAAGTTTTATATGGTTTTTTTTTAAATATTAATTTTCATTAATTTTAATATAACACAAAAAAAAAAAATTTCCAAAAAATAATTAGATCCATAGTGAAATCAGTAGATTCATGTAAAGGAATATAAAATCATATTTAAACATTAAAAAAATATTGATTTATCAAGAAAAACTTGAACCTCCATGAAATTGTCTACTGATACAATTTCTTCGTTTGATTGATTAAAAGAAGTTGTTACTTAAAAATTATTTGAGAAATCAGGTTGAAAACAGGCTTTGAACAATGGGATTTAAAGGTTTTTTTGAACTCCTTTTGGTTTGAGAGAATAGGCATTTATTTAGAATGATCTCTTCTATCATTTTTTTCATTAAGTATCAACTATATCGAGGGTATCGACTATGTATCGAGTGTATCGACAACCGTATCAATTGTATCGACCGATACAATTTATTTAAGAATACATTGTTGTGTATCGTGCTGTATCACACGATACAGGATATGTATCGACTGATAGGGCACGATATTTAGAACTATGGTTAGAACACATAATTTACCAAAGAAAAACAAAAATCAAAATACACTAGTGGATGGTATAATGTAAGTAATTGAATTAAATTACTTGGAAATGAAAACTTGGAATTCTGTACAATTTTTTTCTTCGGTTGTTTTTCCATTGCTTCATTGATCTTTGATTTTAATTTTTTTGTGTTTCTTGTCAATAGACGACCAGGAGACTGGTGAAGTATATTAGGTTAAGAATCTTGGCATGACAGATTTCATGCATGGAAAAGATCTGTGCAGACCCGCTTGTCGTGATTGCTTCCACATGATCCCAGTTTGTGATTCTCAAGTCAAGTTTAAGCTACAAAATATCTGCCATGTGCTGAAAAATCAGCTCCTAAATTCAAATTCTTTCTTGTATAAAATTCTAACAATATTGAGAAATTGAAGGGCTACCTTCCAAGTTCCAATTGAAGAAAATATAATAAATCGATATTAATGAGGCTTGGGTGGAAGTATTATCTCATGGATGGTTTAAATAGGTCATGTTGTCTATCCATATTGCAGAAAAGCCCATGTCACTTGGGGAACTAAAATCTGTAGAGAGGCCTTGTTATCTTTTTGCTGCATTAATATAGGAAAATTATTTTATCCTGTGAAGTTACCTTTTAATGATTCTTGATTACCAGTCTGATCAGTATGTTACTATTTATTTGGTTAAGAGTTACAAATAATGGTGTTTCTCAATCCTCTTATGTGCCTATATACGATTGCTCATTTCTTAATGGATCCATATTATCTTCCTGGAATACTGGCTCTTCACATTTGTAATCTTTTTTTGATTGTATCTTTTAGTATTACCCTTCCCAGTACAATTTTGATAACGTGGTTAATCTTCTTCCCAATTTTCATTTTTCTACCAGCCCTTTTAAGTTATTTCATTTATTTGATTGTAATAAGATTACAAATATTGCTAAATTTAAACTATTGGCATCCACCTTACTTGCATCAATCTCAATATGCAGGCTTTGGACGAAGACTCTCAACAAGTGGTGTTTACCTCAAGTCCATCACTATCTACCCAATAAAATCTTGTGCAGGCTTCAATGTGGAGAGTTGGCCTTTAAGCACTACTGGTATGGTTCTTTGTTGCTGCACATTATGCTTACCTTTTCTCTTGAATGAATTCATTTAATGTTTTTCTCTGTCCAAGTTAATCTATTTGATTAAAATAAAAAAGTAATTCAACAATAGTTTTATAAACTGCTAGAGATTGTGAGGAGTTCGTTATATATATATAAATATGTATCATTTACTAAATTTTATACTGTTTGCAAATGCAAAAGTACAAAAGAATCATAAATGAATATTGCATTTAATTTTGGTTCCTCATTTCTTGGGAACATATATGCATTACAAATTATATTTTGGCTGTGGGTTTTGTTCCTCATGATTCCTTCATAATTTTTGCTGTGGGTTTTCATCCTCATGATTCCTTATGAAGGTCATGATACTGTTACTTTTGATTTTGCACCTTGCTTTTATGCGAGACTTCTGATCATTATTTCTCCAATAAATTAATTGTTATCCTAAAAGTTTACATTCAACCTGAAGATTGGTCTAACTGCCATGGATTTTTTATTATTTTGAAGCTTTTATGTTGATTTGGTTGATGACAGACATTCCTTAGTTTATCTTTTTGAAAGGCAATGAGAAAATGATATGAATAAGGGTGGGTTCTTTTTTTGGTGTTTGTGTGTGGGATTTTGGTGATCAGAAGTAGAATGACAAATCCATGGCAGTTAGACACTCATTCCTTTGTTTGACAATCATGGGTGAGGACATGGGATCACGTTCCTCAACTAGACGTATGAGATATACAATAAGAAAAATCTCATTTGTTCTTAGGAGTAAGCTCCATTGTGATTAGGCCATCCCTTTGAAGAGTAAGGATCTAATGAATTATCCATCAGCCGCTGCCTATGAATAGAAGGTCCCTAAAGCAGTGGCTATCTGTCCAAGAGCATTAGCCTCATAAGGTTTTCATGCTGTGGATGAGATAAATATGTTATTTATTGGATACAAAGGTGGGGAGATTTTAGCTTATAATGAAGTTTTTCCACAATTTTGTTGTCATCCAATTATAGCTTTGGAGTGGCACACAGCTTTCTGTTATTCACAAAAGTTCTAGTGGTTGAACTTGAATGTGTAGGGTACTTATAATTGCATTAGTTCAATTATAAGAGAATATGGTTCCTCTTAAAGGACCCCATTCTGAGCCATCCTTCGGATTGGGTCATTTAAAAGCCAACGGAAGGGCTTCAAGGGGCAGAGTTGGTTAGAGTTTAATGGAAGTAGTGGGAATGATATCAAATTTAAGGTTTCTATGACGATTATTGATCCTAGCCTTTTTGACCTTCTAGAAAGATATCTGGAAGCCATGGAAAAGAATTTCTTTCTACAGATGTTGTGAGACCAGTCCATCCCGTTCTTAAAAGTATAATGCCCTTTGGAAAATTTTGAAGTGGATTTTTTATAGAAACAATAAACGTAGTTTTGAAAATATTATGAAATGATGGAGTGTACATATAGGACTGGAATGTATATAATAAGAGAATGGTCACCCAAAAAAAAAAAAAGAAAAAATTCTGAAGACAGCATAATGAGCATTGCTTTCAAAATCCCCATACTTTGGCTCCTCAAGGCTCTCGCAATATTTTGTCTTCCAGATCTTGATTTAAGGAAAATTTCATACCTTTGTTGGGGAAAATGAGGGAAATTTCACTATTTAAGCATATTTCTGGAAATAATTATTTAAAAACTTTCAAGGTAAGGGAAATATCAATGCCTTCCAAACAAGGATATTTCAGGGGAAATTTTGTTAGAATTTGGAGAAATTTATGACTGTAAGCCTGTAACTGTTCTTGTGCTTCTTGTTGGGTGACCTGGACCTAAAACCTCTAGAACACCACCAAAAACAGGTCTGAGCTGTCCAGGTAATAACTGCTATTTTTAGAAGTTTTAGCTGCACTAGCGTGTACAATAGCATGGCTTGAGGTCCCTTCAAAACTCCCATTTCCTGGCTTAATGGATCCAATGTATCATTTTCTAAGAATAAGAGCTACTTCTGACAAGACTAGTCCATTTCCTAATTTCATTATGAAATTCAGGGAACCTCCACTAATAGCAACTATTCCTGATCTCTAAATTGCAACTTAATTCAGAAAAGAAAGGTTATTGCAAAGATCCTCTCCCATGCAATACTCAAGTTTAGTCCTTCTAACAAAACAATTTTACAAAAAATTCTTGGGAATCATAATAATCATTTTCTAACCTATAAACTTGGGATATACTTTCTGAAAGATCCCTCTGGTAAAGTGGAGGCATGGAGACTTCACGAGTAAAAGCATAAAGATAACTCATATAATGGTACTAGAGTAGCTTGTAAATTCTGTAAAAAAAACCATCAGTAAACAATTACCACCAGCGGCATTTTACTTGTACATTCTATCTTTTCATTTAATGTGTATTTTCATTACTCTTAAAAAAAAAAAAAAATTTACCACCAGATCTTGATTTCATGTCCAACCACTATCTATCTGATCTGCTATTCTCCTAGTCAATGGTGGTGGATTTCATGTTGTCTGTTCAAACACTATTTCCACAGAACTGCATTATTCATTTGCAATACTTCTTAATCTTAGTCTCTTATTTGGATGTTAAAGGACAGAAGTCAAAATATTTGGTGAATCTTAAGAACCAATTGAGCTCCTCATAAGGAATTAATACAAGAATATATGTATGAAGAAACCAAGGTTTTCAACGTTGTGTCGATGCAGCCGGCGAAATTTTACCGACTTACAGGAAAAATTGCTAGAACATTATTTTTGAGGAAAAAAAGAAAGAAAAAAGCATAAAAATAGTAAATAATTTTAATATTATGCCATTCCTAGGTTTAAATTAGACAAAATATGCCTAAAACCTTCAACAAACACTCTCTTGAAGTGTTTGTAGTGGATTAGGCTGGAAGAAATGGGAGAAATTTGGAAAAAACTAGGCAAGATTGAGAGTTTGGAGGCTCAAAATGTCGCTGAAATTGTGACATTTTGAGCAGTTGCTCTTAAAAGGGAGACTTAGAAGTCGCACATGCAAAAAACGTGCGAATTTAACTTCATTTTGACGAAATGTCGCGACATTTCGTCAACTTAAAGGAATGCTTGGTATTCGCTTTTCTTGCATGATTTCGTGTTGCCACCACTCCAAATTGTGTGAAATTGAAAACGCTAGAGGAAACACCCGCAGTGCAGATTTCAACAGAAGCTAGATTTCAAATCTTGTTTTTAGAAGTTTTATTACCTGGTTATTGTTTCTAATAGCTTGTTGGATCAAATTGCTGCGTGATAGAGGTAGAATGAAAAAGATCGGAGTTTATGTTTAAAATGGATATTATGTACTCCTGTCCTGACAGTGTTGCAGCATTTTTAGTTGGTAGTTCAAACTATATTTTCATGTTTCCAATGTGGCTGCTTGAGCAGGCTTGCAATATGATCGAGAATGGCTTCTCAAAAGCCCGAGTGGTGAAATTCTTACTCAGAAGAAGGTTAAGTATATGTTGATATGCACATCATTTTTTAAACTACCCTTTATACAACAATTTATTATCTTGTGTGTTTTTTTCAAATCTTGCTATCGCAGCGGGATGTGTTACGGGCAATTTATTTTTGTTTTCCCAAAGAGTCCTTCATATATGCAGATTAATAGCATATTACTCCTGTAGAAAATAACAGCAATATGCCTTTCTCCAACTAGCTATATGATTATATCAATGATACAAATATTGTTCTATTGTTCTGCCATTATAATTTTCAAAATCCATATATTTATTCAATTTATATTACTTTTTTTTTATGAGTAATGATAGTATATATTATATAGATATAAAAAGATGGGATGTACATCGCATTTCTACACGGACAACCCAAACCAATGACATAACACCACCAAAATACAAACTCCCCTCAATGAGATACAACACTAAACGATCCACCCCCATCAAAATGAATCCAAGGACCAACTATAGCAACCAAAAAAAATAGAGTCGAAGCTGAATAAGGCATTCAACTCCAAAGGCAATGACGAAGATATGCCTCTACGAGGATACCTTCCACCAAAGACTCAACTAAAACCACATTCACTCCCTTCCATCCCCTAGCAATGAAGAAAAGAAGCACCACCTATGCCAATCTCTCACTATATCCACAGCATGAATACCCCAAAATTCTGGAAGAACCACCAACCATGAAGCTGCTGCCACTACAATAGAATCAAAAACTTGATCCACAGACCCCCGAGAGTCGTGGAAAATCCTGTTATTTCGCTCTAACCAAATATGCCATATAACTGCATGGAGCATGGACCTGTACAAAATGTTACCCTTGCGCCCCAACCCTCCAATTTATATTACTACTCAATTGAGTTTTAAAAATGTGGACTTGTATTAGATTCGTGTTGCTGACCCCATTTTTGTGGGAACTGGGTTATGATGATGATGATGATGATGGCCTTGTATTAGATTCACACTGGGTAGATAATCTGCAAAGAGACATGTATTGTATTGACCTACAACTAACATGAAATCTATCTTTTGCTAATTTTAGTTAATTAATTAAATTTTGCGGGCTTAAGGAACCAATTGGACCTAAGTCTAGATTGGATCTAGATAGTTGGGTTTCTAGCCCACTAAGGGAGTAAATGGTGTTTTGTTAATAGCACTTAATTAATTAAACCCAATTCACATAGTATTCAAAGAATTAATGCAATTAGATCTTGTTTGATTACCAAAGTCTAATATGGATCAAAATTGGAGAGAAAAAGGAGAGGAACCACACACCAGCCCTAAGAGAAATTTCAAAGGCGAAAAGTTCTTGTTTTTAGAGAAGAATCAAATGTAGAAAATAAATTTCAGCAACTAAAGCAGTTGGATTCTACACACTTTGGTTTTTTTTTAGAGATTGTACATTAGTGGAAAGAACCAAGAACACCTTTCTTGATGATCTTTGTAGCCTTTCTTGATAATATTTATGGATTCTTGATAATTCTAGTCATGGGAATTTAGCCATTATCTGGCCTTGTCATTTGTCGCACTTCAGTAGTTTGCTTTCAGTAAAGACAACTCCGCATTAATGATAATATTCAAAGAGAATGATATAGCTTATGGAATTTTTTTTCACTCTTAGTTGTCCCTCGGTAGATTTTAGTCATAAGGAACTCTTCAGGTCACTCAATATTATTCCTGCCATGTGTTCCAGAGAAGACAATGTCTTTCTTGTATTTTTCTAACTACATTTGCGACCTTGAAAATTATTTTTGAGTTTGGTGACTTGATTTCTCTACGAAATCCAGTGAAGCACTTTCTTCACATCAGATATCTCTCCCCTACATTAGGATAAGAAAGAAATTGCATCTTTCATTTTAGATTTCTTTCTCATGTAGTCATTTTGTTCTTGTCTCATAAATTTTTGTCCTAAACAGGAAACCTCATCATATGGATCTTTTGAGGAGATTAAAAAGAAAGAGAGAAAGAGAGAAAGATAGAAAGCAAGTAATATTGAATAAAATTTTGATGATAAATAAAAATTCTAATAACCAAGTTATCACGTCAGATCTGACCCAATTATGTTTAAAGTCATTACCAAGTGGGCCTTTACTTTGCAAATGCAAGTCTTAATGATTTTCTTACTATGTTAAAAGTCAAGAATATTTGTCAATTTTTTATATTCTTGCTGCAAAGTTGATGAACCAATGAATTTCATTACATTATGAGTGATAATAAAAAAAATTCAAGCAGCTGGGTACAAAAATTATAAGCTGATAGACCATTGAATTTAATTCCCATTTTTTGACCCTATTTGTGCTTCAAAGCTGATAAATCAATGAGTTTCATTCCCATTATGAGTGGTAATTAAAAAAAAATATTTCAAGCATATGGTTACGAATTCTATTAAAAATTCTAAATTAATTAGGACATGGCTTTATCCATTATATGTTTTTCTAAATGCTGTGTGTATTTTTAGAAAGGAGATATTTGTTATATGAAAGCTGATGCTTTTTTACTTTGCATATCATTTTGTGAGCGTCTTTTTTTTTTCTCCACACCACAAAATAAATGTGATTGGTTTTGTAGGTTCCAGAAATGTGCCTAATAAGTACATTTATTGATCTCACTCAAAGGATATTGTTCGTTGAGTCGCCACGTTGCAAATTAAAACTGCAGATTGAAATTGAAGCAGTATCACATACTGGTGTCAAAGAGGAAATGGATTTACGTGCCCAAAGGTGTGATAATGTTCTCCTCAAACTTACTCTCCATGTGTGAGATACATATACATTGTTAAACACATAGATACATAAATATATACATACATACATACATTATATATATATATATATATATATATACATATGTATGTAAGTTTGTATGTATGCATGTATATGTATATGTATACGTGTGTGTGTGTGTGTTTGTATATGTGTGCGCGCATGTGTGTGTGTATATGCACAATGCATTTCGTATTGTTATAAACTTGTCAAGTGCAGAAGAGATTGAAAATTTGGCTTCCTTATCCTCCTTGGAATGTTTTATATAACAATACATTCAGAAACTTTTCCTTAATGTTCAAGCATGTACTTAAGATTTTTTAGATTATTTAGGAAATAGATTCTAACTAAGGGACCATCTTCTTTTTGTTGTTCTAGGAACAACTGTTGTTTATTCTTCATCCCAAAATATTGTGGTAGCGAATGTACCAAAATATTGTGGTCGCTAGGACAGCTTCAAGATGTGATAATTATTTCTCAAATATTGAATTGAGAAGTTATTGGCAAGTGCTTTCTGAGATGTGAATCTGATATCTTACAGTCAATAACGTTTTGGGAATAAAAAAATTTTTTTGAAGACTCATTGTAGAGATGGTGTTCATTTCAGAGACAGTGACAATATTTAAGTATCTGTTTGTCATTTGGAAATTGTCTTTGATTTTGGGTCAAAACATCTACAAGATGCATGGAATGGGGCAGATTTCTCATTGCATCATTAGGGTTTAGGTGATTGGAAGGAAGAAGATTCTTGTACCTCTTGAACATTCTAATCCCCTTTTCAAAGCATTTCAACACGCAAGCAAGGTTTGACATTTCGGCGGCTGAAATTTCGCTTTTCGTGCCCTTAGCGGCACGAAAAGTGACCCCGAAATGGTCCCCCCTGCGTTTCGCTGGGGTGCCGCCGGCATGCCGCCAATTTCACCAATTTCGCTAGAATTTCACCAAAACATGGATTGTATAAAATCATGTGTATAAAGCCATTTCACTGGCATGCCACCGGTGTGTTGCCAATTTTGCCAAAACATGGATTTCGTTAGGCCATTTCACTGGTGTGCCGTCGATGTGCCGCCAATTTTGCCAAAAAAGCCTTTTCGGCCCATTTCACCGGCAAACCGTTTCGGCCGCCAGGCGGCACCTAAAAGTCGATCCTTGCACGCAAGAAAACATCTTTTATTCAAACTACTGTCCCATGCCACCCACCTCTCCTTCATGCTTCCTATTGTTGTAGAACTGTATGACTTGAGAGAGTTTCAAGGTTGGTTTGATGCCTTAAAGCAGCATAATGGCACAAAGGGTTTCCATGTTTCTTCTGTTTTATGGTCTACTTTATTGCTTCTGTCACTTTATACATGAAATTCTATTTGTGGTTCTTATCTAGTGGTATCAAAGCAAGTTTTTCTGTTTGTTAAAATATTAAGTTTGTATTACAATCACATGGATTCATGATTGTCAATAGGAGTTGCATATTATTCAGAAAGAGATATGATATTTACAGTTATGATTATCATTCGTGAAGTTCATTTAGTGATGAAAAAGTATTAAGAGGATGTTGACTAAGAGAATGCATGTATGATTTTTCTTGCAACTAGAGGGAGTGATGCAGTATAAATCTATGACATCTGAACTGAGTGGAGTTAGGTTGAACATTAACATATCAGTAAAGCCACAAGGCATGGATGCTGGAAAAAAGGGGTACCAAACTTCAAATTCTGAGAAGAGGAACAAGACAGTCAAATTGTGGAGGTGATGAATCTCTGCTCAAATATTATTTTATGCAATGATGAGCTACAAAGCTCTTTCCAAGATTTTTTTTTTTTTTTTTTGGGGATTTGGGGGGGGGGGGGGGAACAAAAAGCATACAGACAGACACAAACACAAAAAAACTTGAAAAACTATCCATACATAGCCATTTGAAACCAATCATGTACCACAACTCTTGTTGAATGCAGATACATGGTGCCGCTAAGGCCAAAACATTCTCTAGAATCCTCTGTTACCTGATCTTTACATCATAAAAAATGAATGGGATCCATGCCAGCCACACTGACCATAATGTGGCAAAGAAATCTGCATGATACATATCCTCCCTTTCCTTTCGATGTGGGAACCACCAGTGTATCACCAGATTTACAAGACTATTGGAAAAATCCCAGCTTTGCCCTATAAGGCTCAAGAGAGAAGACCGTAAGAAGCCACCAGTTCACAGTGTGCATGATTCACTTACTCCCTATTCTTGAGTGATAAAATGCACACGTTTGGTGATATAATTAATAATTTCCTATGCCTTTGAAGTAAATCAGGAGTATTAATACCTTTCTGAAGAGCAGTCTGAAGAAAGGCTTTGACCTTGGTGGGTGGGGCTGGTTTCTCCAAAGGAACAAGGGAGGGAAAAAGGAGAGGGCTGTAACTCATTACGAGATACCAATTGTAAGAAGAAAGAATTCTTTGTGAACATGCCATGGGAAGAGAGTGAACAAAGTCTATCATCTGGCCAAGAGGACTCAATGTGTATTGTGTACAGATTTGAGCTCCTCCAAAAGAGCCCACAATTCATCTACTGGGTTTAAGCTTATTCCATAACAGTTATATAGCGTCTGTTGTCAAGATTCCAATGCTTTGGGTGTTAGAACAGGGATTAAATAGTGATTGCCTATGTGGAGATGAGATTCAAGGGTATTTTGGTCATTTGAAATTTATTCCCGCTTGGAAATCAGAAAATGCATTGAGTAGGGAAATGGCAATATATTGAAGAATATAGGATATCCGAGTCATTTCTGCAAGCATAGTGACCATGGCACATATACTATGTGTGACATATACCATTTCAATTCTAGCATCTTATGGCCTAAACCATAAAATCCCTAGAATTGGTATGTTAGGCGACAAGTAAATCTAGATCTTAATTAAAAATTAAGACAATAAATCCAAATTCACTCATCTATGAATACTACCAATTGTCTGATACCAACAGATAATCAATGCTTATCAAATATATCAGAGTGCATCAATTAAATATTGGTAAAGCGGAAGACTTAATAAAATATCTATCTCAAAATGTACACCTTTGAAATGAAACACAATTAAATACAATAAATGAGGATGGCAACAGCTATACCTCTAAATCTGAATCTACCCGAACCAACTGGTAATATTCTGGAATCTGCACAGTTTATATAAATAATCTAAATGAGATCGGAGATCTCAGTAAGTCATCACATGCTAAATTAAGTACACATGCTGATATATATCAAATCACCATACATCACAAATAAACAAGTGCAGGTGAGATAACCCCGTATCTCTCTAAATAATTTTAATTCATAACAAGGTTCAAAACACTTACAATAATCATCAACTGGAATATATAAATCAATTTATAACTTAGAACAACAAATTCGATTAATCCGATAAACCTTTCATATTATATCACAAGGCTAATCAATGTAATGTCCAGCCGGATAGATATTGGCTAGAACTATAACTATAATATTCAGATTAGGATGCTCAGTCCTTGGATCACAAGATCACCACATACAACACATTTAGGGTAAGTCCCTTTCTACTGGGAAATACCAATCACATGGTTTACACTGTTAGGAGGAATCATACATCTTGACTGGTTCTACCAGGAGGAAACACACATTTCGACTAGCTCACATCACAAAAGAAATAAAAATATGCTAGGAGGAATCCTGAACTCAACTAGCTTTGTCGCTCCAATCAATAAGACTCCTTCTACTCCCATACTGATAAGTCCTCATACACTCAAGTTTTAATTATCTTTTTGCGCATCCACACAAACTACTGGATATCCAAAACATAATAAGGATCTCTCCTGAGATCAAATAATGAAATCCATATATCTACCTTACTAACAGATAAAATGCTAACTCATATAGATAATCAAATTATCGCATGGCAAAAACATATTTAATTGGGGTGCAATATACACAAATCAAAACTTGAATTTCCCAAGTGTGTGTTTTTTTTTATAAGTAATGATATTTGATTAAGAAAGAAGTGTTACATGATAAGTACAAATATATAAGAGTATCCTCCTCTCCATCCCATATGGGGAAGAGGGAGAACCAAAAACTATAATCTATATCTTATACCATCATGATATGCACACTACCCAATAAACAAAATGTATATGGTAATCACATGGAATGTCCCCAAAAAAATAGCTATACCAAACACAACCCAGAAAACTCTTCAGAAATTGACCCACAATAGATATCCAGTCTCGTAGCCCCATGCTTTGCTAGCCAATCGGCTATATCATTAGCCTCTCTAGGTACATGATTGAATGAGATATTCAACTCATGTGCTAGGAATCTGGCTTTGCTAATGATATGCGATAATCTCCATGGGCCAGGTATGCCCTTGTGCATCCAGCTCATGATCGTAGCGGAATCCCCTTCAAGAATGCACCCTCTAAAACCCCTATTTTTAGCCTCTGAAAGTCCGAAAAGAAGAACCAACATTTCCGCTTGTGTGGAATCCTCGTCACCCACTGGACCACTAAAAATGGCTAAGATCTGTCCCACACTATCCCTCACAATTCCTCCAATGCTTGAGAGTCCGGGATTACCCAGGGAACAACCATCAACGTTAATCTTCATTATACCAATCATGGGTGCTTTCCACAGGACCCTACTCCCCATGGTGCCCACTAAAGAGAAGCAACACACCATCCACTCCCTCACCACCTGGGGTCCACTCCACCCTTGAAACTCAGGAATCACAGACGCCCAAAAGGAGACATCCAAAATGATCTTATCAATTACCTGCTCTATAGTCAAAAGTGCATCATGGAAAATTCGTTTGTTTCTCTCCATCCATACGTGCCATATCACCGCATGGAAAAGAAGGCCATACAAAATACGATCCCTCCTCCCGAGTCCCGGTATACACCACTACTGAAAACACTTACCAAAAGATGCAGGAAAAACCCAAGGGACATCGACCATCCATAACAGTCTGATCCATACCCACCAGGTGAACGGACAATGGAGAAAAATGTGATCTACAGTCTCTTCTGCCTCCTATGCAGAAAACAAATGTTGGGTGATAAAGCATATATTCCGCACCTCCTCTGTATAATATCTGCCGTGTTTATCTTATACGAAAGTGCAGTCCAGAGAAACGCTTTTATTCTTGGGGGAGCATTAGGTTTCCAAATCTTGGACACAGGAAAGATTGCAAGTGGGGCAAGGAGATCTGGACGATATGACAAAAAGAATGATTTACAAGAGAAAGACCCAGATGGAGACAAGGCCTAAATGATCCTGTCCTTAGATGATGGATCCACAAAACAGTCATTTAAGAGAGCAAAAAGAGAGGCTAACTCCTCAACCTCAAAATTCCTTAAATACCTCCTAAAAGACTGATTCCACAATAGCCCCTCGCTGGACCAAGACAAAGTGTCAGAAACAGAGGCATTAGGGACGGAAGCAATAGGGAATAATGACGGAAATTCAACTGCTAAAATAGAATCCCCCGACCACAAGTCATGCCAGAGAAGAATGGATGAACCGGATCCAAGACATAACCGCACATGGGGATAAAATGAATCCGCCAATCTAACAACATTCTTCCATGGGAAATTTCCCGTAGGCCTAGCGGGCCCTCATGTTAATAGTCCACCAAATAGCCCCTCTTCCATATTTACTGGCTATTACTTGATGCCAAAGGCTTTCCTGCTCAATGCTGTACCGCCATAACTATTTAGCAAAAAGTGATGAATTGCGAGAGGCTAGATTACCAATGTCCACCCCACCCTTAACCTTCTCCTTACATACCGTTTTCCATTCAATCAAATGCGACTTTCCCCCTCCACCCTCCCACAACAGATCTCTTTGCGCTTTCTCAAGAATGTCCACCACCCTCTTAGGCATCTTAAAAAGAGACATGAAATACACAGGAAGATTTGCCAAAACGGCCTTTATTAAAGTGATTCTACCCCCCAAAGATAAATAACTTCTCTTCCACCTAGCTAATCTCTATTCCACTCTTTCAATAACTGGATCCCAAAAGCTCAGTGATCTAGGGGAAGCACCAAACCAAGATACGACGTAGGAAAAGCACTGACTTCACAGCCTAGCACCCCACTAAGATTTAATGCTTTTGCCTCATTAATATTTAAACCCACCATCTTGCTCTTACCCCAATTTACTTTCAACCCAGATGTCATATGGAACGTATGCAAAATACTCTTTAGCCATGAAACCTGATCCCTTGACACCTCTAAAAACACCATAATATCATCTGCAAATTGGAGATGAGACACTTTTAATGCATCTCTCCCAATCCTAAGACCCTGAATCAAACCCCCATCAACTGCTTTAACTAGAAACCAATGTAGTGCCTTTGCCACTAGCGAAAATAAGAAAGGGGACAAAGGATCCCCTTGTCTCAAACCCCTAGATGACTCAAAAAGTCCCACAACCGACCCATTCAAGAGAAAGGAAAATTGAACCTTCCCCAGACAACCCATGATCCACTTCCTCCATCTAGGTCCAAAACCTTTCCACTCCATTATTGAATCTAAGAATTTCCATTCTACTTTATCATAGGCTTTTTCCAAGTCCAATTTACACAAAACCCCGGTTGGCCAGATCGACTTTGGGCATCTACGCATTCATTTGCAATCAAAGCACAATCCAAAATTTGTCGACCCTCAATAAACGCACTTTGGGAAGATCCAATGATACTAGGAAGCACCATTTTCAATCTACGAGATAAGACCTTTGCAATGATTTTGTACAAGCTTGTTGAGAGACTAAAAGGCCAGAAATCTTTGATACCAACTGCTCCATGCTTTTTTGGGATTAACACTAAAAAAGTGGCATTTGTAATCTTATGTATAACCCCTCCATAAAAGAATTCCTTGAACACCCGCATGATTTCAATCTTGATAGTCTCCCAATTCATTTTATAGAATGCTATAGTGAAACCATCTGGTCCAGGGGCTTTGTAATCCTAAGTGTGTGTTAACCTACTTCAATATGCATATTTGTCCCGAAATAATAATATTTATGCAATTTTAAACCATGCAAGTGGAATTCACTTGAAATATTTAATACAATGGTAAAAATCATTGTTTGAAACTTATTATACTCATATAATTGATAAAATCCAATTTATGATGATTAAATGCAATTAAATGAATCACACATTCATCTAATGTATTCATATAAAAAGTTTCCTATTTTGGGCCAATTTTTCAAAATTTTTTTCATGCAATATGCTAAATTGCCTCTTAGTTATAACTTTTCTTTTTTTAATTTTATGAAAATTATCTTCTCATTTTTAAATTAATTTATAAACCCTAAAAAAGAATTTTTAAACACTTTTTCATTGAATTTTAATTTTACTTTCATATATCGACTAAAATGTAATTATTTATAAGGATATTTACCAATTTGTAGAATTTAATTTAAGTCTCAACTGAAATTTAATTATTTAAATGATGTTCATTGATGTACAAATAAGTCTTTCATTATATACTAAAACTTAAATATTTCACTAAAATATAAACTAGTTTCTAATTAATATATGAGTTTTACACTAAAAATTAAATGTTTTACACTTAAAATTAAATATTTTTAATTCTTGTCAACAGCACTATTCATTCATTTGACGTACTTAACAGGCATAATTTGCCAAATTTTAGATATCAATCTAGAACTCTTATCAACCTAAAACCGGTTCCTATAAAATCTTCACATGTTAAACTTAATTTTATGCTATTAAACTAATATTTACAATGATGTTTGCAGAGTTTTGCAAGCACCCCCAAAGCATTCCAAAACATTTAAGACTACCTTTAAAACAAAATCCAACAGAAACCAGAACGAATTCAGAATGCCAAGGCATGTATAATTCATATAATAGGCATCGTTTAAACTCAAAATAAGTGATAACTTACCTATTTTTGCTGATCCAAGAGCAGCCGCTACTGCAACTCAAAACCCAACCATCAACTTTAAGCTACTCTAGAACTTTTACAGCAACGCTATACTCTTCTTTGGACCCTACCAGAAACAATGAATTGAAAGAGAGTAGAAGATTGAGAGGGAGAAGAAGAACAGATGGGGAGAACAAAGCTGTTGACAAGGAGTTGAAGTCGGTTCTCTCTCAGTACGCACAAACAGTAACAGGTTTGTGAACATTCACAAACTATTCTGTTCAATTTAAATCAAACCCTCAGCTGAACCAAACCAACTTAATGAACCCGGTTCACTTAAACCGACCCACATCCAACCGAACCAACCCAAAATCAAACTAAACTAAATTAAATCAAACCAATTAGAACAATTAATTAAATAAACATACTTAAGTAAAATAAATGCAACAAGTTTCTCAATAATTACCAATATATCACCAAAATTAGTAGAAAATCTTACACTTAATCCAAAGCACCAAATTTAAAAATTTTGGGATGTTACACTACGCTTCTATTCTGGAATGAGCATTTGTTTGTTGCATACTCAAAGAAATATAATTTGATCTAAGGACTTCTAACGGTCTGTTCTTGATTGTTGACAGATAAAAAATCCATACCAATCATCATTTTAGAAGACATAGAGATGAGCAGAACTTCTATGGTGAATCTGGATACTAAATTCGAGAGTACATTTAGCGTAATGCAGAGTAGTGCTTAACAACTTATATATGAGAGTCACCTCTTGCATGCAGGAATTAAAGTATGAGATTATCACATAGGAAAAATCTATGGGTGTAAAGACAACAGATTGCAAAGTATCCACCAAAATTGTATATTCATTTTTATCTGGAACTGGATTGGATGGTGCGTAATGATCATGTTTGCTTGCTGGTGGAGTGACTATCGAGTTACAATTTTCTCATTGTAGCATATGACAAAAGATACATAGCATTCTTAAGAGTTAAGAACAATCCTGCTGGTGAAATAAGTACTTTTCTTCCATTTTGACAGAATGGCGCTGCGCATGCCGGGAAAAGTTTCGCGATGCGAAATTTAAAACCTTGATTATAATACAAGTCAAATGTAACTTACTGAATCAACCTAATCAAATAAAAATGCATAACTGAATCAGAATGCATAATAGAATACCAGATCCGACATATAGATGATTGGGGCTACATATATTTAACAAAATTTAGGCTAGATACAAGTCTTCTACCAAAACTGAAACTCTCACCTGTAGGCCAGAGGGTTAAATCAGATCACATGCTCAAGAAATGAGGATGTCTTTTAATCTTATTTATATGTCCCAAATAAATACAAAAATAGTATATCATCTCAGAATTAGAATCTCACGTTCTAGAACAAATCCAAAATTGAAAACATAATTATATCATATTCAGAATCAAAGTGGGATTTACACACACACACACACACACACAAAATTTAGATGTCATTTTGATCAAAGCAAAAGCTCAAAACAGCTTAAATTCACAAAACAATGTCAAGAACTTTTGACTAACATTTCAGCAAGTCCTTTGATTAAGTCCTCGATTAAATAGAAGAGCCTTAAATTAGGTTTCCAGTAACCAAGTTTCTCTTAGAAGAATTTATTTTGTTAAGTTTTCAATGAGTCTCAATTAAATCAAGAAAATCCTAGAGTAAGCATGATTTCAAGCCAAAACCTTTGAAACGACTAAATTTGGTAACTCATGAGGTTTCTTTTGCTTCAAACTCATTTTGAAATCATCTAAGAAAAGAATGATTCAAGTAATGGAAATCTCGTAACACATATGCATGTATATTGAAAGATTTCCAACATATAGATATATATGTTATAATTTCTAAAAACCAAAACTACTACTATTGTATTCCTATCCTGCCATAGGCCAGAATTCCAACCCATAATCCTTCCTCCTTATTTCTCTTGAATTCTCTTCAGTTTCCCCTTGGTTCTCCGTAGTTCTCCTCAAGGCTCCTTTTAGATTCTTATATGGCTAGGGTTTCTCTCAGGTTTTCTCATACGAATGAATAAAACAGGGCTAAGATAAATGTATATAGATAGGTTAGTTGTCACTAATTTACCTCAAGACCAAGGTTTTGAGTTTCGGTGCTGCTGGGCGTGTCGCCCAGGGCATCGATGCATGTTTTTTTGCTTGTTTAGGCTAAAAATCAATGATTTACAATAATAATATGTAAAATAATTTAATTTCATGTATAATTGTACTAAAATTACTACAAATAGCAATTATAAACTTCAAAAAATCATGCAAATGCAATGTGACATGTAAATGTAATGATCGGGGTGATGGCATAAATCAAAATGACAAATAGGATCTAAATTTTAAATTAAACTGAAACAATAATACAAAGAGTAAAAAACATGCAATCATACCACCAAATCAGTACTAAAATGAATGGCGAGGCTCAAACCCTACTCTCTTGCCAATAAAGTGGCAGTAATGCTTTCATCCCATCCAAAATCTATACTCTCTCTGATATATACGGACATGCTGCTCATACTACTGTGTCATGTGTGCCATGATATCAACTGGAGGGAAATTAGAATAATAGTAGCAACGATCTGGCTCTGCCTGTGGTGGTGACGGAGAAGACGGCATAGGATAACTAGGATGCTCCTATGGAGGGGTTATAGCTCCAGTAGGTATAGGCATAGCATAATAACCATACGGATATGGGTTCACTGGAAAGATCCCAAATTGATCAAATGTCTGCATGTGTGCTCCAGGATACCCGTATGAAGTATTGTAACTACTGCTATCCGATGAATCTGTTGGCCTAAGTTGCTGAGGATAGTAGAATAGATACTGTCTCTGGTTCAGCTGTGGTGGATACTGCTCTCTATAAGAACTTGATGATCCTCCAACATCTAAAGATCCAAAACTCTGTGCCATGGCGGACGAGTCATCATGCATTCCTGTATGATGTCTCTCCTTGCCTTTCCTCCTCTGATAGGAACGTGCCTCACTCTCACCATGACCTCTAATCTCGTGGTCAGTGTCCTGTGTGGCATGATGGAAAGTAGCCTCTCCAGTAAAAGGGCTTAACCCCGGGCCACTGGTGCCAACACCACCATGAGTACCACTACCACCATCTCTGTCATCATCATCTGATCTGGACTTATCCTCCTCATCTGTGTCCTCTGATGACTTAACATGTCCACGAGCTGGGGCTGATTTCATCGCAGCAACGGAGGGAGGAACAACTCTCATGGATCTATCTAATGAGTCTCCGATGCCCTCCCCCTCTCCTACTCTATAACTGCATCGACATCGTTGCCCATCTTTGCTGTAGCATGCCCAATGACTAGGTTAGGACGACCATCAGGCTCATCCATCTCAACACATCTAACCCACTCTGCGAACAGATCCTCCTCTTCAACTGCATTACTGAATAACACGTCCAAAGGATCTTTCACAGTGGTGGTGCGCTACTCTATCTTTAACTATCTCGTCCTCAATTTCATGTTGTAATGGCAGAAGACTAACTTCTGCAACATTTTATAAGTTAGCCGGTTCCTTTGCTTCGTGTGTATGAATGCAAACGTACTCCAATTGCGCTCACAAGAAGAGGAAGATGCTGTCTGAGCTAATGCTCAGCATGCTAGCTTCCTCAGTGCAGGGGCATCTATCTCATACATCACCCACCATTCACCTGGATTTACAAATAGAAAATATTAGCATTTATTTAGAAATTAAAATAGAGAAAAATCATTTAATAATTAATATTCACAAATAAGTCACACGGCATCATTGTTGTCCTCAATGCAATCGTCGTGGTTGACCTGAACGAGCCCAACTCATCTCTAAATAGTATCAGCTGGTAGTGGAATTTGAAAGGGCTAAAGAGTTTAGTATTTAATATAACTACTAAGAAGTAAGAACTAATATGCATAAGTCAAGTAATAGATTCACTACCACTTTTACAATTTACAATTCCCTACCTCGTTTCCAAAATTGCCAACTGCATTTATCTGGGGGTCCAACTTCATGAAAACTTGGTGAACCAAAGTGCAGAGGTCCATGCGGGTGCCAAGGTTATCCTTATAATGGTACTTGGGATTCAAATAATATGCTACATTGACGATTACAAGAAAAAGCATTAGTACAATTAAAATATAATTATAAACATTATTGAACATAAAAAATTCAAATAGAATTATAATTATACCAGTTGAATGCAGAGGATGAGCTAGTGTCTTGAACCATCTATCATTAATAATCTTGTGTACCCACTTGTACGATGAGGGTGATTCGGCCTTAATCTGAGATTTCATCACAACCATACACTAATATATAGATCCTATTGTGGGATAGGCATTTATGTCAACTATCCTCAGCACACAGTGTATAGGTTCCAATATATCAATCAACTCTCGCACATGCTCCTAAAAAGTGCTGGATAAAACAATATCCTCTACTCTCCTCCCCATATCCGTGTGACTCTGAATACAGCTTATCCAATCCTCACTGGTGAAAAGTAATCTCAGTCCCTGCTTGTGCCTCAAAATACTATCCAATGCAATGTAGTTCGTGCTAAAATTGGTAATCTCCAGCCGAACTATGTCCCTATCACATCTCTCTCTCATATTCGCAAGTACATAGTTGTGGTTGTACACAAATGTGGTGAGTGATCGTGCATTCCTTAATGTGGTAAGCACATGGCTCTTCTGCCCAATCACCTTTAGCATCAAGTCGATGTAATGTGCGGCACACTATGCCTAATAAAGGTTATACTGCTGCTGTAATCTCTGGCTGGCTTTCTAGAATGCATTGCCATTATCTATCATAATCTGAACCACGTGCCCTCTGCCAACCTCCTCTATCACGCTCTCTAATAGGCTGCAGTATAGGGTGCATCTTTGATCTTGTCTGATGCATCAACATATCTCAAAAATGCTGCCCTACCTTTGCAATACACCATGAAATTGATGATGGACAGTTTAGATGACATGTCCATCCATCACACATGATGATAACTCCAAACTGGTCGCAGTGGGGTCATAAGGATGCAATAAAGTCTCTCATCTCTGCTTCCTCATCTAAGTACGTACCCATAATCTATTGAGAAGTAGGAGGTAAGACCCCATGATCTGACTCCTTGATAACATCAACCATATTCTTGAAGTGTTGACACGCTGCTGCATTCACTGGAATGTGATTGAAGATAAAGAATTTAGATATGAATTTTTCCGTCCTCTACCTGACATTACCCTTGCCCCACATATCCTTCAATCTCTTCTGCCTGGCACCAGATGAACAAAACATACTAGGCTCCATAGGATAATCGAGCATCCTGGTGCTCTGTGAATGAGTGAGCCCAGGCCCAGCCCCAGGTCGATATGCCCCACGCCTAGGAGCATCAGCATCAAATGCATCTCCTCTAGAGGTACCACCCCCTGTCAAATCCGTACCTCTCAGTCTCTCTCTTCTCATACTTAGACTGCAAAGATGCTCGCATTGAGGCTCTGAATGCTGCCATCTCTGCATCTGTTATGATGTCGTCAAGGTACACCATATCATCATCATCATCCTTAGCCTTAGGGGGTCGGATAGGCTTTGCCAATCTACGTGTAATCTCTTCCTGTGCGTGCCTCCTCTCCTCCCTAGATGTACTCCTTGACTGTAAGTGCTCTCTCATCTGCCTCTTAACCTCTGGGGGAACTCGAGGGCAGTTGGCCACATTCTTGTAGCCGTGCACCAAATGCTGTTTAAGTCGTGATACTGCACCACCCTGTATGATTTGGTGGCAATAATTGCAAATGGTCTTATTTCTGTCTCCCTCAAATCTCATGCCATAGGCCCAGCCAATATCCTGTCTCCTGCTACCAAGGTGGTCCTCTCCACTGCCACTAGCCCCACTACCACTGCCAAATGCCATACTGTCTTAAAGCAAAAAGGCTGAAATCAAAATAGAAGTGCTACACAGTCAAAGACGAACCCCTACATAATAAAAAATTATGATTATTAATCCACAATAATAAATTAGCATATTACAATTACTGATTAAATATAATTTATAAACCATATTAATTTTTAGATTTTTTTTTTCAATTTTCCATATTATTTTAATATTTTTTATAATTCCAAAAAAATTTAATATAAAAAAATTATATAAACCCCGATTCTTCAAAATAAAATTTTTTTCTATAATAAATAAATTAAATTTATGAATTTAGTTTGAGAATTTATCTGTTTTTTCTATTTTTTATCCTTTTGTATTGATTTTCGACTAAATGTAATAAAATAAATTAATATTTTTATTAAAAAAATATTCATGGACACCCATCTATACATTGGGCATCCCTAGATATTATATATAAAATTCATGACATTATATAAAGTCTATAGCATTAAAAATAATAAAAAAATGTTTTTTTATAATAATTTTCGGATTAAATAATTAAAAAAATGATTATTTTTATTAAAATTAATCCGGGGGCATCCATCTGTAGATCGGGTGTCCCTATATATTATACATAAATTTCATAAAATAATACAAGGTTTATACAATTAAAATTAATAAAAAAAACAAATTTCTATCATTTTTTGCATAAAAAATGCTAAAAAATAATTTTTTAATTAAAAAATAAAACGCCGACACCTATCTGTAGATCGGGTGTTGGTCTAATATATATCAAATAATCAAAGCATTCTACGAAGTTTAGATCAATCTAAATGAAGAAAAACGAATTTACCTTCTCGTTGCCAAATGTGTGATGTGTAAGAACACTTCAATCTCTTATAAATCAATGAAAATCTCTCTTAAATCACTTCTATTACGTAGAGTGATGAAAATGAAACTGATTTGAGGTTGATTCGATGGATTTTGATTCGATGGATTTGGCAAAAAATTTGAAGTGGGGAGGTTTATCTTCTTCTTTGCAAGTCGTCGCTCGATTTGGGCGAAATTTCGCTCAATTCAAGTGACACCTCCCCTTATTTCCCTAGCACATGTGCAAGGGGAAAAATGCATTAAAAAAAAGGTGTTGGCAAAACACAGTGAAATTTCACTGCATTTCGCCGACACCTCTTGAAATGTCGCCAGGGAAACTTCCCTGGCGATTCCCCACATGAATCGCATCGCTTGGGGAAAAATTTCAAACTTTCGGCGGCACGCCGTAGCGTGCAGGGGAAACTAAAAACACTGCTCAAGACTAAATTAATCAATCAAACTTATCCTTCAATTAACATACACCACTAAGATACCGATAAAAAAAAAACATACGCCACTAAGATGCGATACAAAAACACCCTAAAACCACCCTCCAACTCTCTCGACCAAACACAATAGTCATAAGACTAAACGAATGATTAAGCACAAAATCCAAATCAGCACAATTAAAACATTGACAAGAAAGATTAGGAAAGAGCAGGATATTACATGATTTGCATGAATCAATGTGTATCAGTCAACCATCTCTTCATTGCATTGTGGCTCATTTCTGTTTGGGGTTTTTTCTAGCAGTTGATACGTGTAGATCATATATTGCCTTCTGATGTCATTCAGATGTTGGATTAGTGGGGATTCTCAGGCCTAGGGACAAGTAAAGTGATGTCCCAGTTTCTATTCTTTGTGATTCTCAGTCCTAGGGACAAGTAAAATGATGTCCCGGTTTCTATTCTTTGTGATCTTCTTGACAATTTTAGGAGAGCGAAAACATAGGATTTTTTTAGGAGAAGAAGGAGATCCACTGGTCTATGATTGACTCAATAATGCTGTAAGTGTCCTCTTGGGTTCGCATCCTTCTGGTTTATGATGGCATCTACGTTTTCAAGATCTATGGGGGCCCGTTGGCTATTTCCATGCCACGTCCTTGTGGCATATCCACTATGCTACCTATTTCACCCAATATTTTGCCGAGGGTCATCAAATTTAACTGTGATGGATTATAATTTTGTGACCTTTCTCCTTCCTGTATCTGAGGTGTTTTCAGAGATCATATAGGGAGGGTCATCCACGTGTTCTCTTGCCTCGTTGAAGAGGAAAATTCATTGTGAGCCAAGATTCTTGCATTGGTTACTGTTAAGGATGCTGTAACCAACACTTCGAAGTTATAGTTAATTTTGAATTTTGAATACTTTTAGGACTCTATATGTAACTTGAATCTATAGAAATGTAAACGTTGGAAACCTCACCATTAAGTGAGTGAGGATAATCTTCCTGTTGCTATAGATGCTACTCTCCAAAAGGTTAGCATCTATAGCATCTATTTGCTATAGATGCTACTCTTCAAATTTTTGAGTCTACAGTAGTTAATAGTAAAGTTTTTGAGTCTAATGTAGTTAATGGTTATTCTATATCTTCTTCACAGTAGCCAGGTTTATGAAGTTTCAGCTGTTCCTGGATGTTGAGGCATTTTTGTTTGGCTTGCCCAATTGATGACCTGTACCTTAAGTATATCGCTCTCTCATGTTTCTGCAGTGGAAATTCAACTAATAAATGCTGCAGTCAAAAGTAAAGAGAAAAAATGTGTCACCCTTTGGGGTTCTTTCAGAGGATGTGCTGGGAAAGGACAGCTGTTCTTGTGCTTTGCATTGTTTTTGCAGTATTTTTTTTTTTTTTTTACATTTTTATCCCCCCTTTACATTCCAACCCCCTTTTAGCCTAGTGCATTAGTTTTGTTGTTTTTCCTCTTTTTATTGTGTAACATGCTGACCACTTTGGTTGGACCGTACCTTGTACTCTTCTTTATTTGATGTGTGTTTTTGTGTCTATATTTTTTTTGTGTGTGTGGGCACACGTTTGTGCACATGCCTATATGCCTACCATTACCTTTCAAAGAATTATCCTACCAAAAATTTTCGTTACCCATAAAAAATCATCGATTGTGTTTTTGCTGAATTTTGTATTGTCTTAATTTCTTTTTTCCTGTTATCTCTTGAAGTTGTCTGGCTTCTTCAAAAATCACTATGAAGATTTTGTTTTAGATGCTTTGATTTGTCAGTCTTGAATTGTTGCCAATTTTAGCCTTTTGTTAGATATTATACAAAAAGGACGGATTTTAACTTTCTGCAATTTTGGTAATTCTGAAAATAAATCTAAAAACTTCAACACTTAAACGTAATTTCTACCATTGATCCTATGATATGGGGCCCTTTATAACTCACCACTCTTGGTCATGAAATCTCTGGCTGGCCTTAAATAATTTTTGCATTTGAAACACTTTTTTATAATTAGGAGTAAGTACACTGAATCTGTTGATATATATATTTTTTTGGTTAGAAATCCAAACATGACAAATAAATATATGGAAGTCTTAGGTATTATTCTCATAAACAGTTCTGTTTTCATTAAAGGTTTATGAGATATAAACATATTAATTTTTAAATGCATTACAGCTAATGGAACTGTGACATCACCAGGGTAATTTCCTCACCTACTTGTCTGTGAATAGTTTTTGACATTGTGGCCCCACATTGCTTGGTAATTTAAAACCGCTTGTCATGTTTTCAAATTTCAACTTGTGGAAAATTTTACATGGGAAATTACAAGGGTAATTTTTGTATTTGAGATAATTTTCATAAAATTTTATATATAAAAATGCCAAGATAATGTTAATGTCATATGAGGTGTTCTCCAAAATGGAAATTTGCTAAATTGCACAAAAAATTTAAACCATGATGCCTGGTCAATTAGGTGGCAGAGGCAGGAAGCACTATATTCATGCTGCTCCACTTCCCCACTAGAAAAATTTTTCTCTGCCTTTGACTATCATGCTTTATGTTTATCCTCCAAACTATGATTGTATAAAGCAGTGATAACAGGTCATTTTTATCTGAAGCAGTAATTCCTTTAAAATTAATTTTGATAGCTAAATTCCTCTCTTTTTTTTTCTTTTTTTTTTTCTCTATCTCTATCTAGATATGAAGTGCAGGGTTATGATAGTGAAATCGACCTGTGGTTCAGCAATGCTCTTGCTCGTCCGTGCACTTTATTGAGATGTTCTAGCTCAAAATATGATTGTTACTTGAACAAAAATGGCAGCATGAGTGTTTGCAGAGATGTTGAAAGCAAATTGACATTCGTGAATGAAGGTCAGATCCTATTAATATCTGAGCAAAGCATCTCCGACCTGAACCAAAGGTTAAGCTCAAGTATGTTCCTCATCTGTTTTTCTATGTTATGAAGTTTGTCTCTGTACTTCTATTACAGGCTGAGGTTTTTTGCTTTTGTATTTTGGAAGAATTTATATCAAATGAGTAACAAATTTCAGTAATCATTTTTGGTCTCTTTTTGGCTTTCCATGTCCCAATATGGGAAGTGCCTTGCATCCAGGCAATACATAGGCCTGTTCAAGGAAATATATTTTTTAGCTATTACATGCCGGTGAGCCAAAAGTTGCCCAAGTTGGACAAGAGAAATAATTGACAAATGTGATGCTCTGTATCATTGATGCATTTCCTTGTCATTCACGATTTTTTTATAGGAAGGTTGAGACTAGATGTTTAGTAACTGTATGATCCTACAGCTACGGCCTATCACAAACGAGCCCAACCAGAATATGCAAATGGTGTAGCATCAAGGACAAAAGTCATCATTGTAGAGATAATATTCTAGTCCATTTATTTATTTATTTATTTATTTATTTTTTCATTTTTCCTCCTTTTGTGGTCATCTAGGTTTGTTTTCTATAGACTTGGAAGATTATATGGATTTGAGATATGCATTAAGTATATTTCATTGGGAAAACTTATACAAAACATGTCATGGTGGTGACAGATGTACAAGATGGTAATTGTGGACAACAAACACATATTGATCCAATGAGATTCCGTCCCAACCTTTTTGTATCTGGAGGTGAACCATATGCTGAAGATAGCTGGAGGAGTCTTAAAATTGGGAAAAATCATTTTACGGTAAGTTCTTACTATCTTGAATAACATTTTAATATTCTATAAAATGTGGGCAGAAGGTTGAATATAGAAACGAATAATTGTTAGAGGATTTATATTATTTGTAAGTCATAGGAGATTGAGCCTCGAGAATGTAGAAAGCATTACTCATGCTTAAATATTGATGATATGCCTTAATCATTTCACAATCTATTTCTTTTTGCTTTTATATGTGCAATAATATCTCTCTGTGTTTTGTCATCAGAGCTAACTGCTGCTACAAGTTTTTTTCTATGATCATTTTTCTTCATGAAACAAAAAATAATACAGTCAAAATTTTCCATGACGTAAACAACTAACGGAAAGAACCCTTATAATCTTATTATTTCGTTGACCTGTAAAAATTATAACAAAGTATACACCAGATAAAGAACATCATAGAGCTAGCTGGTTTCTTAGACTTTCTTAACCATGAAGCACATGCATATTCTTTGCATGATAAAGATAGAATCTTATGTCATCCAGTATTGCTTTTGGCCATCAAATTTAGTTTCTGATTTTTTTTCTTTCTCTCTCTACAGTCATTAGGTGGTTGCAATCGCTGCCAGATGATCAATCGTGATCCAAAAACAGGACAAATGCAGAAATCAAAAGAACCTTTGGCAACTTTATCATCATACAGGAGAATGAAGGTCAGTTGTCTGTATGATCT
This sequence comes from Buxus sempervirens, assembly GCA_947561395.2. NCBI lineage: Eukaryota > Viridiplantae > Streptophyta > Magnoliopsida > Buxales > Buxaceae > Buxus > Buxus sempervirens. Next base: position 42,203,299 of record OX387186.1, read on the forward strand.
GTTTCTGCACATAGTTACATGATTTTACCAACTGTTCTTTCTCGAATTTCGTGAATAGTTGATATGTCAGTAATCACTTAAATTGTATATTATTTCACGGAAAATTTATTTATGTATTCAGGGAAAGATTCTCTTTGGGATTCTGCTGAGGTACGAAAGTACAAATACAGGGGGGGTACCTGGTATGGATTCATGGCTTCAAGTTGGACAAGAGGTGTACCTAGACTCCAGTTAGCTTTAAAAATCAAGAGAATAAGAGTTGATTTCAAGCCCCTTTACACAGGCATTGACAAGTAAATAGCAAATCTTGTAACCCTGTAGACTTCCAAATGATTTTGTTACAAAACTGCACAGAGAAACTGTTTGTTGTCAAGCAAGCTAGATCCAAAATGGAGATTGGGATTTGTCAATATATAAGGAAGATTCTATACTAATTGGTACTTTGTATTTTGAACCATGTAGCTTTTTTCTCTTGATTTTCTCATATGACAATAATTAATTCCGAATCTCCGATAACTCTATGAATACATTTCCAGTAGATTTTGGCTAGTACCAGAAAGTTTTAGGTCGTGTTTGGGGATCCTTGTGCGGTTGGATAATAATTTGGATAAATAGTGCAATCGAAGCATTTATCCAGCATTGCAATAAGTTTATTGAAAATGGAAATATTATTTGGTAAAAAAATGTAGTAAGTGCATTGTCAAATTTGCAGTATATGCATTTAACCGCTTTTCGAATTTAGCAGCACAAAACTGATAGGAATTTATTTTAAAGTTTTGAGGACTGGAGAAATCATTGAAGTTGCCCGAAAGCTTATGGAGTTAAAAAGTTACTTCTCTACCTTTTACTCAAGGTTAAAATGTGTTTTAATAAGTGACAAGTAGAATACTTAGCTTGAATATTAGAAATGCAGCCTTAGGAAAGCCCTTCCCGATGATATCGTCTACAGCATACGTTGTATACATCCCCTCACATTCATTGTGGTCCCGCCATTCATGTTGGGGCCCCCACACGTCCCATGTATGGGGATGTATACAGCATGTGCTGTGTACGATGTCCATGCTTTTTTCATTGCTATAAATGTTTTAAGTGGGGCCCACAGTGAAAAAACGAGTGCCGTGAGATGTTTCATATGACAACATCTCACAATCCCAGCAAGAACTATGCAAGCAAACATGACAGAAGATTTCATTTACATTTTATAGATCGTGTTTTTCTAAATGGGTCCCACATAAAGCATTTATAGGAAGTGAAAAACACTTGAGCATCCCACTTAACTTAAATTTCAGGAGGCAATTTACGCAAAAATTGCAAACCATTTCGTTTTGAGCAGTCAATTCATTTGAATGATGACATGACAATCATTCAGTGGCTGACGATCAACAATCACTTGGTAGATATGGACGATCACTTTTACATCACCACACGAAATATGTAACGTTTTTGAATCTAAATTCAAGAATTTAAATTGGAGGATAACCCAGCCTCCAAAAACAAAAGCAGAACTTTCTTAGAAATCCTTTCAATCATCCTTAGTGGTTCTTTGACTGGGATGCTTAAAGTGACCTTTTAACTGCTCAACTATTCAATTGCATTTTGTTAAAAAACTAGTGTCAACAGAACTACTTTTGCACTATAATCAGTTAACGCTACATAAATTTATCCCGACGCTTGCATTTTTTAAGCTAAGAGACCATCTGGAACCTCAGATCACCATATCTATGACAGAATAATTTGATAATTGATTGAAAGGAATTTACCTTCCCTTTTTTTTTTTTGGGTAATCAAGGAATTACCTTCCCACCGACCCATGAAAGCTTTTTCGGCCATTAATGAGGGTCCATGCATCACTCCGAGCTTACACTGAGATCCTCCAAAACCTCGCCCGCGCTCACCGTTTTGGACACACTCACCACCTCGTCGACAACTTCACCTTCCCATCCGTTCTCAAGGTCTGCACCCAGCTCAGAGCCCAAAAGCAAGGTCACCAGATACACGCCCTTGTCTTGCTTCTCGGCTTCAAATGCCACCTCTACACCGCAAACTCTCTCATCTCACTGTACTGCTCTTTCGGAGATCTCCAGTCCGCTATAAAGGTGTTCGACCAAATGCCTCAAAGAAACACGGTAACATGGAATTCAATCATGGCGGGCTTTATACGCAACGGCTTTGCTCACGCATCTCTCTCTTATTTTTCCAGGATGCTTCAAACCCCACAAAACTCTGACTCTGTTACCATGTGCACTGTCCTGCACGCTCATGCCCGTATTGGGGTTGCTGCATTTCGGAGTGGCCGAGCTGTGCACGGGCATATTATAAGAAAAGGTTCTTATGTTAGAACAGCAACAATGAAAAGACCCTTTTTGGAGAATGCTCTTATCCACATGTATATGGAATCTTCTTGTTTGAACTATGCAGAAAAGATCTTTCATGGAATGCCAATGAAGGTGAGGGATTTGATCACTTGGACTAGTATGATATCTGGGTACATGAATTACAAGCTAGAGAAGTTTGCATTGTCCACGTTTCGTTCCATGATAATGATATTGACGACAATGCAAGAGGGATGTCAAAAACTGGATCCTGTTATACTGAACACCGTGATACCCGCGGTCATGTCACTTAGACAAGGGAAGGAGGTGCATTGTTATGCAATGAAGAGCAGCTATGACAGGTTGAATGCATTTGTTGCAACCTCTTTGCTTCAAATGTATGCTGAGTTCGGAGCGATAGAATATGCTGTTAAATTGTTTGAAATAGTGGAGGAAAGGAATGTGGCAGTTTGGTCTGCAATGATAACTGCCTATGCAAAGCATGGGCGAAGTGAGGATTCATTGAGACTCTTTGACGAGATGCAATTGCAGGCTGGTGTCATTCCTAACCATTTAACCTTCATGGGTGTTTTGACAGCCTGCACACATGGTGGACTTGTGGGCAAAGCTCAAGAATGTTTCAAGTGCATGACCAAAGAGTATGGATTGACACCCGATATGTATCACTATGCAGCCATGGTGGATGTGATGGGTCGTGCTGGACATCTGAAGGAGGCATTGGAGTTCATTGAGGCAATGCCAATGGAGCCAAGTGGACCTGTATGGGGTTCACTGCTAGCTTCTTGTGGTCTGCACCAGGACTTGGAGCTGGGATGCAAGGTGGCTAAGATTGTTTCAGGAATGGAGCCACAAAATTCAGGGAATTTTGTGTTCTTGTCCAACATGCTAGCCCAAGATGGCAGATGGAATGATGCCAAGTTGGTCAGAGAGACCATGAGACACCTTGGGTTGAGAAAGCTGCCTGCTACTAGTTTGGTTGATGTCCAGCAACCAAACTTGTAAATCCAGAGCAGGGGAGTCAGTGATGATCGTCTACGTCTGCCTTTTCATCCTGGCTGTACAAGATAAATGGAATCACAAATTCCATAAAATCTACAGTGTTACTTGGTGATGTTCTGCAGACACATCCAGAAAATGAGATTCTAGTCCTTTCTTACATAGATTACAATTGAATTGCAATTGTTCATGTTGGCACATCTATAATGTGTGGTTGGATGTGGAAAAATACTGGATATCTTATATAGGTGGGAAGCAGAATCATTATCTTTGCAGTCGACAAGATTTGAGGTCTCCATATCTGTTTTGATTTGACCAACAAGAAATTCCAGTTGCATTTTTGCAGACCAATTGATGCCCATGTATACAAGATCATGTTAGGACTCCGACGTGATTCCTAAAGATCGTGAGCAACAAAGAAACGATAGAAAAAATCAAATAAGAAGAAGATACAGAGATTTTACGTAGTTCACCCCAGAATAGGGTTACGTCCACAGCCGCTGGTGCTGTTTCACTATATTTTTTGGAATAGTCGAAGCTTACAATGATAGAACAATACAAAGGGAAATATAACCCTAATACAATGGAAATACCTGCCAGCTGTGGCTGGGTGTCCAGTATGATCAAGCTCCACACAACTCAATAGATCGGAAAATCCCCAGAAAACCAGAGAATGAACTTAGGACAGTGCGTACAATCTGTTCTAACTGCTTACAAATTTGTTCATCCCTTCAGGTTTAGATCTTACCTTTATTTTCAGTTTACTTTATATTGGTTGGATGGATCTTACCTTTATTTTCAGTTTACTTTATATTGGTTGGATACTGGTTGATTACATCAGAATTAGAGCATAATTCAGTATCTCGCATGAAGTATTCATGCAATCTCTGAAAGCATAATAACCATTACTCCACTAAACAACTCAAAAGGTGGTTTGTTCATGCATTTTCATAAACTATATTGACTAGTACTGACCTCAACAATTCAAAAAAGCTTCTATGAAGTCATACCATAAGTGAAAATTCATTGATGCACTATTATTCTTGACTCCTCCCCTTGTTTCCATGTTCATATAGAGATATTAATTGTCTAGTGATCGAGAACCATAGTGATGCCTACTTTACTTAGCCTTCATCTCATGAAAAAAGTACCATTCTTTACATCTTCATTATCCTCCTGCTCCTCCCATTCAGACATTGATAGAAGTTTCACTGTAAAGAATTATATGACGTATCTGGCCTACAGAAATGGACGTAACCCCTTCTTTGTCATAACTCGTAAGGTCCCTCTCCATGAAGCGGAATTGAACTCAGCCTTGCAAATAATCTCCATTTATATTCAAGCACTTTTGTGGCATATGATTACCGTACATGGTCACAAAATGTGCATGCTTATGCACATTCTTATCATGGATATACCACATTATTAAAAGGAAAATTTTCATTATTAGGAGCACAAATTTTAAAGTTCTGGTATTATTATGCCATAATGACACCCTTTTCATAAGCTTCTCTTTAATTTTCTGGAAAATCCTTCCATTGTTAGCATATGATTACTTTTGTGGTTTATGATCACTGTACATGGTCACAAAATGTGCATGCTTATGCATGTTCTTATCATGGATATACCATATCATTAAAAGAAAATTTTCATTATTGGGAGCTCAAATTATAGAGTTATGGTATTATTATGCCATAATGATACCTTTTTCATTAGCTTCTCTTTAATTTCCTGGAAAATCCTTCCATTGCTAGCTTCAGATATACTGTGAATTAATGATGAATTAACAAGAACAAGAACTGGTCTGGAGGAAGAAGTGTACAACATATTGGATAGGTGCATTGGATACAGACAGTACTGTAAATCAACAAATACGAAAAAGAAGAAAGATTTGGGAAAAGGATAAAGGAATAAGCGACAAAGTCCAAAATTTCTGTCTTCTTGGTCTTCTTTGGGAGGGGACTAATGAGAAGAATTGGGAGGCAAATTGTTGAATTCACTCTTCAAGATTGTTCATTCTGCCTCTGCCAGGTTGTGGACATTAACTTGACTTTGCTGTGAAATATATTTTCGACATTTTGTATCCCTTTCTATTTTGACTCTGGAGCATTCTGTTTATGTGTTTCTTAACATTTTTTTTCTGGTGGGAAGCATCCAGCCTGTGCAAAGAAGGTTAGATTACCGAAGAGACCTTCTGTAAGATCAGATTATTATGTAGCAATAAGGTAGCAGATTATATGGAATCTGAATGGGTGTATATACAAGAGGCTGGGTTCCATTCTCATGAATAGCTCTGTTTCAAAGCATGCTGTGTCTAGGTTGTGATTGGCTTGTGTAAGTTAAAAATGCAATTCACTGCTATGTGTTTGAATTTTTCTTTATTTTCAAGGACCAAACACAGCATTGCTTTTACGGTGCCACGGGATTTTTCTATGCACAGGATGTGAGCTCGTGAACTTCATAAAAATAGAATACATTTTCTCAGTTTTTTTCTTTATTTATTTTTTAAAATTTTTTTGGGTAAGTAATGAGAGAATGAATATGTTCCAAACAATGGCTTGATAGATGAACTTCACCCTTCAAAAATCCTGAAATTCCTCTCTTTTCATATGTTCCAAACAATGGCTTGAAAAAGGACTGTATAAAATCCTCCCTCAATGGCCTAAAACCAGGAATCTCCATTGTGCAAAGAGATCACAAACTGAGGGGGATGACCATTGTCAAACCCACTACATATAACAAATGAGACCATACTCGTCTCACCACCTTAAAATGAAAGAATAGGTGGCCGATTGACTTGCCTTGAGATCTGCACAGAAAGCAAATCTGAAGGGAGATAGCTAAGAATTTCCTCGTAAATTGGAGAATGTAAGTTGTATTCACATTGTACAAGAGGAACGTAAATACAAAAGCCTTGATTTTGTGGGACATAGGTTTCCAAAGCATATGACAAGGGAAAGGAGCACGGGGAGATTTGTCCAAGAAGAAAGAAAAACTTGTAAGAGAAAGAGAGGGTTAGAGTACCACACCCTTATGTTCTCAGGCTGAGAGAATGCGGTCTGTGTTTTGTTGGTATAAATCCGGATTTGTTTGCTGCCTGGCATACCAATTCTAGCTGCTGTATGGTTTAGGCTATATGGAGCTAAGATTGAATTGGTGTATGTCACAATATCCATTTACATTTTGGCCCTCCTCATAAAAAATAATCTATATGCTTTGTCTTCTGCTGAATAAGGGGAATTAAATCTCTTTTTATATCAAAAAGCTAGACATAAAGTTTTCATTTCATATCTTTTGCTAATAATTTTCGATTTCTTGTATCATTGGTGGAGATGTTATATATGGAATCAGAGTTAGAAGGAACATTCTATAATGTAATTATTAGACCTGATATTATGTTTGACAGAATATTAGCAATTAAAAATCAACAGATTTATAGGATTAATTTCTCTGAAATGAGGATATCAAGATGTATTCTACCATAAAAAAATAAAAAAAAAAATACAAGAAGATGTCGAGTATGTATGTCTGGGAGGATCATAAAAGATAAGGAAAGTGTAGGAGTGGCATTAAAAGGGGGTAAATGCCAAAATGGTTAAAGATGAAAGGATTAAGATGGGAATAAAGCCACTAAGAAGATAAGAGCCTATCTATTTTACTATTTTGTTCAATTATTATTACTATTAGGTTTCTCAAGAAAGTGCCTCAACTATTCTGATAGTCATGTTATTATTATTATTATTATTATTTGCAGGATTCAGTGACTCTGCAAGAACGGCTACACAAAAGTTAACTGTCAATGGCACTTGAAAATAGATTATTCATGCTTGCTGTGTCACGCCTAAGTTAAGATAAAAAATGTGGATGATCACAATTCATGTTGTACGTCTTAAGAAATTATGTTTATATGAATGACAGATGGCTTGGTCCCTATGTTACTTACCTTTCCATCAGCTTCAGTTCATGCAGGTTCTTTTGCTGTCAAAAGCCATTCAGTGAGTTTTAAGTCGTTAAAAATTGGTTTAGTTCAAATCTTAGTATCAATTTTTGGTTATTAACGGGTTTGAACCACCGCATCTGCTTCACCAAAAAATAGGTTTCTTGAAGAAGCGTATTGAAATTAACTTCAACCAAAGGAAGCGCTTTTGGATCTAGGAAGGGCTTCTTGGTCCTTAATCTATGCCAAACAACGTTAACATGTCTCTTAGGTACAGATTTGTGATGGCCAGGTCATACCACACAACCTCTTCATTGCTTGGATGCTCTCCCATTTATCAAAAAGTGCGTCTAAATCACTTTCATCATCAACCAAGAAAGGTAATTAAAGTTCTCCAAAGATGACAATCAACTTTATGCTTTTGAACGCATTAGTAGTGGTAGGACCAGTGACATTTGCCTTTAAGCAACATATCAAATTCAGATCTTTGAAGACTCATTTTGTAAAAATATTCAATTTGCGTATCCAATTGAAGGTGACAAAAGATTACAGTAAGCAAATCACAATCTGACACAACCCATTAATCTGCTGAAAACCCTCAGGTAAATTCAGCAGTTCAATGTTCATACTGCCAATCAGTTTGTGACCCACCTTAGATTGGCTCCTAGGTCTTTCTTCTTCTTCTTCATTTTTTTTCTCTCTTTTAGAAAAGCAGAAGGTACCCTTGTAACAAAATGATTAGACAAACTTTTCCAGAATTAAATTATCTAGACTTCCAGTATGTTGTTGAAAAAAGATTTCACTTATTGAAGCCTTTAATCAGCATCTCATATATATATATATATATATATATATGAAGACTCACTTTCCAGAGTCAATTGAACGTGATAAAAGATAACAATACAGATAGGATGGAATCTTATAAAGGGGAGTGTCATAATCTGTTTCAACTCATCAACTTGTTCAAACCCTTAGCATTTGAGCAGGTTAGGGTTTATATTTTTGGCCAGTTGATGCACAGTAGATTGGATATTTTAGCCACTAACGATCAGGTTGGGCTTAGGTTGATTGAACTTGTTCAACCCATTAGATTGTAACATGTGTGGTTCAGGTTCAAGCTCAGGTTCATATTTATATGCTTTCATCAAATCCCAAGAAGGTTCTCAGGCTGTAAATGCTGCCATCAATCGTATAGAACTAGGTATAACTAATTTCCTACCAAAAAGCATCTAATATATGTGGTGACAAATAGCCAATTCAGAGAATTTTGCATGGCAGGAAAATTAAAGCAATAATGAAAGGAAAAAGGTAATAAGAGTAACAGTACAACTGATTTGCTAGGTTTTCAACCAAAGTAATTCTTGAGAATCAAATTTCATGGAAGAAAAGGGGCTCATTAAGATCCATTTGAACCATAAGTGGAAATCTCAATGGTTTGATTCAATTCTTAGTCTCATTTCGAATTGTTAAATCCCTGCTGCGAACCTGGCTAAAGTGAAAAGTGAACCAGTAAAATCCATTAGGAAAATAGATTGTAATGAGAGTTTGGGCCTTCTCTTTTTTGTTTTCTCTAATAAATTAAGGTTTTAACATGTCCCCATTGACTTGGTTTGGGCTGCGGTTGAACCTGGTTCAACTGGATTGCATCTCAACTGGTTTGATGCGTCGTTTATTTTTGAAATCTTCTTCTCAATCAAACGTTACATTTTTTCTAAAAATAGTTTGTATTGGATTACTCTATCACCCAGTTCTATATGTATATTCAATGTGGATTGAAAGCCCCATATTCATATATAAAGGATTCCTCTTTTCTGTGTTCCCCACATGCTGGACTCAAAATTGCCCCCTCAATTATTTGATCAAAGTTTCACTCAGCTGTACAGAAGACATCATCTTCTCTGCTCTGTAGTTCATCATTCTCCATTTCATTTTCTGGCCGTTTTACATGCTAATCCATTTTCTTCTGCTTGGTTTTTCCCTTTTTCCCCTTTGCCTTATTGTAGGATGGGTGTCAATGTAGTGGGTTCACTTCGGCTGAATGGTTTTTGCGAGGAGTGCAGCTTCCTGAGCTTGTTTATTATTCAATCTGAACTCAAAATTTAGCAGAAAGGGTATGTATTCCTTTTACCTTTTCACTTCTTCCATGGAGTTTAACAAGTTATTCAAGCTTCTTATGTTACTAGTATACCAACACTGGATATCTTTTTTTTTTTACTATAATTATTTGCAGATTAAGATGACAGTTCTCTATTGTGTTAAAATTGAAGAGAGAGATGTACCAGAACTAATATGATCTCTGTTATTATATTTTGAGTTAAGCCTACGACCTTAGGTTATGAACCCATTTATGAAATGTTGAAGATGAAACTTGATACTGCTCACCAATTTCTGGTACTCAAGACTGCTTATTATTTTAATATACATGTATGTATATACCATTTCTAGTAAATTTATGAATGGAAACCATAGAAGTATTGTGTTGGTCACATAAATTTGCAGAAATCTTTGCTATCATGGCTTATTTGTTCGAAATTCTTACCAAGGAATATATCAATCGTGTTAGATGTTGACAGATCAGGTAGCTAAACATTGTTTGCTTGGAAATATACAGGTAAGAAGATATTGGAGACAATCATGGCTGAACTACTTGAACCCTCAATAGAATTGCTTCAAGCTCTCATAGAACAGAGTCAATACGTTACTGGGTTCCACAATGCGCTTGTGAAAATGAAAGAGAAGCTTAAATTGATGAAAGCCTTTCTCATGGATTCAGACAATGTCAAAAGGAAGTATGAGACTCTCAAGGAAACATTGATTTTACTGAGGGATGTGATTTGTGAAGCTGACGACATACTCACAGATTGCATAAATCGAGCTGATTACCACAGAAATGCTTCCTGCTGCTATAGTTTCTCACCTGGTGAATTATTATTCCGCTATCAAACAGGAAAAGAGTTGACAAACATCAACATGCGAATGGAAGAGGTGGAAAATTTCTTGGCAAAATACCTTCAACCAATCAGTAACCAGATTAGCCATGAAGGAAGTAGCAGTTCTTCGGGACGGCCCTCACATCATTTTGTGGAATCAGAGATAGTTGGGTTAAAAGATGATGCACAGAAGATTAAAGATCTGATTTTCTGCCCCCGTACACAACTACAGCTAGTAGGCATTGTTGGTATGGGGGGGTTAGGCAAAACCACCATTGCTCAGAAAATATACAATGATGAAGATGTTAAAGCTCGCTTTGATATAAGAATTTGGATAACAGTATCACAAACTTTCAGCGAGAGGGAGATCATGGTGAGTATGTTGGCAGGGTTAGGAGAAACAGAGTGTGGTACTGATATCTCGTTGCAAAGAATTCAAGAAGCAATCTCTAATAGGACATTTTTTATTGTCATGGATGATATATGGCACATTGGTGGAGGCTGGTGGGAACACATTCATTCTGGACTGCAGAAAACAGCCAGTCAAGAAACAACCAGACGCAGTAGTTGTATCATTGTCACGACAAGGAATGAAAGCATGGCAACAAGCATGGGCATTGATGAAAGATGGATTCACAAGCCCAACCTTCTTAATGATGATGAGAGCTGGACATTGTTTTGTAAGGTTGCATTTGCTGGAGGAAAATGCAAGGATTCCAATCGTAAGAAAGTGGGTAAAGAGATCATCACAAAATGCGGTGGCCTTCCACTAGCAATCAGAACAATTGGAGGCTTATTGAAATATGAAACAGCTAAAAAGTGGGATCAGATATGTAAAAGCTTTCTTTATGAAGACATTAAACCAGTAATGGCCTCTCTGCAACTTAGTTATGATGAACTCCCTATTCAACTAAAGAACTGTTTGCTATGTTTTTCCATTTATCCTGAAGATCATGAGATTAATGCAGAACAGTTGATTCATTGGTGGGTAGCACAAGGATTTGTGCAAGGAACTGCTGTACAAACTGCAATAGAAGTGGCATTCGATTGTCTATCAGAATTGACCAACAGATGCCTCATTGAAGTTGTGCGACGGAGGATGTACGACGGAAGAGTCTATGTCTGCAAGATACATGATATGGTGCGGGAGATGATCATCAAAATCTCAAAAGAAGCGGAATTCAGTACATTTGATAATGCAGGTAGACAAATACCCACAACGGATTCCCGTCATTTGGGTATTACAAGTAACATGATCAATCTGAAAAATCTGGAGGGAAATTCAAAGCTGAGGGCCTTATTACTAACGGCAGGTCCAACTTCCTTTAATAAGATTGTGCCATTGGCTAGTGCAAAGTCTCTCAGAGTATTAGACCTCTCAAACAATAAACTTGACAATGGTTCAATGATCAGTTTATTGGTGTCGATCAGCTCACTGAGACGCCTTGCATGTCTTAATCTACGGGGAGTTGAAAGCTTGACAGAACTGCCAAATTCAATTGGAAAGCTCCAAAATCTGCAGATTTTGATCCTCACTGAGTGCAATAACCTAAGCAAGCTTTCCCCATCCATTGCAGCATTAAAGAAACTGATCATATTGGATATTGAAAATTGCCCTGCTCTTCACTCTCTGCCATCAGGAATTGGAGGGCTCTCCAATCTTCAGGAATTATCTGGATTCAAGCTTGCAAACTTGGGAAAAATGGATGGTTGTTCCCTTAGTGACCTCAAAGATTTGAGCCAGCTCAGAGTGCTAAGGATGAACATAAGTGCCGATGGTAAAATTAGAGATGACGAGAAGGAGGTACTATCAAACCTCACTCAGCTTCAAGTATTATCTATTAACACCAAAGGTTGTCAGAGTACAGAGATTTTACAGGAGCTAAACAAGCTTTCTCCTCCTCGAAAACTTAAAGAACTGTATCTCCTGCACTTCGATGGTGATGCCACTCCAAAATGGATACAACCAATTGTGCTCAAAGATTTGCGGTATCTGTGTATCGAGAATGGAGGCCTGACTGAAATGGGATACCACTTTTGGGACACAGAGAAAATGAAATGGGGTTTAGAGGGCTTACGTTTGATGTTCTTACATGGATTGCACATGAATTGGGGAAATGTTAATGCGTCGATGCCGTCTTTACGTTTTGTGGAGGGCAGCCACTGTTTTGGATTGGAGTCATTTCCTTGCGATTTCAAAACCTTCAGAACATGGAGGAAGCCAGAAGACGAAGAATACCGTGATGATGAGATGGACATCTGAGCTGCTTGAATAAACATCATTATGTTGTTATCATCCAACAAGAAGTTAGTAATTCTCTCTTCCTTGATATGTATAATGTTAGTATGTGTTCTCTGTTTGCCTTTCTGGTTTGAGGGACTGATGTTTGCTGGGTACTTTCTTTGTAATGCAATAGCTAAGCATGGTAAAGAAACTAGCCCTTTTTTTTTCTTCTGCCTTCTCGTGTTCTTTGGAAACTATGATCTACAAATTGGAATCTGCTAGATTTCTAAGCTAGACATATCTCTTAGTATACATGTTTTACATACACTTATGTTGGTCTATAGTCTCTTTATGTGGGTAGTTAGCTTGCAATAATTTATGTCTTTATAATGTATAATGGGGTATTGTTCGATATTGTTTTTAAGAGTTTGTTGCTTAGTCAAAATTCGTCCAAAACTGTATCAGAAAATTTATAGCTATTCTTCCTTATGAATTTTATCAATGGAGAATAAAGTTATTCAAGTTCTGAGATAAGTCTGCCTTCCTTGTTGAGTATTTTCATCGGCAACATCACACTTTTTACCTGTATTTTTTTGTCCTCATTCCTCTATCCAGTTAGTTTCATCCCAAGAATGGACTATTTATTCTGTATGCATAAAATCTGTAAAATAGGCGGATTAAGTCTTAGTGATAAAAATATATATATATTATGACGTATCTGTCTACCGAATTACGTTCACTACGGAAAAACAGATATTTACTAGCGGTTGTAAAACTGCTGGTAGATAGAAGAAAAATAAATATTGTGAAAATCCCACGATAAAGTTGAAACTAATTTTGACGATGTTCAACAAACATCTAATATTTGCTAATGAACCCAAAACACTGAAGGAGATTCAACTATCCTATATATATGTGAAAACATTGATTCTCTATCTCAAAAAATACTCAAAGAAAGGCTAAGAGATTAAATACAGGAAGGAAGATATAGCTCATTGAAGGTCATGTATCTTGAATTCCGAAGGTCCATCTTCATTCCTTTAATCAAGTCTCTAAATGGCTGAAAATTTAACTTGGAAGACAAAAATAAAATAAAAGAAGTTTCAATAAGTCTACTAGAATGAAAAGGTGTTTGGACTGAAAAAAACTGGAACTTTAAAAATGAAACATAAATCTCCCTCAATCCCAATCTATATACTTGCAGTCATGTGGAATTGTATTGCAATAACTCACTCAAGGACCAACTTTAGAATCTGCATTAAGTAAAGTAAATCTTTAATCAGCTGTTTCAAATTATAAAAATAAAAATAAATTTAAAAATAAAAACCAGAAAGAAAAAAAAAACCCCCTCCCTTCTAGACGTTTTATCATCAATCAATATCTCAATAGGAAAGTTTTGTAGAGGTATAAGACAGCCAAAAAAAAACCTAGCTTCACTATTTTGCAAGATTAAATTTTCAGAAGAAAGAAATGACAAATTGAAAGTCAATACTGCACAAAAAACACAACAAAATTTAGTGATTATAGCTCAGGAGCAAGCCTCAGGTCTTGAAAGCTAAAGATGTAAGGACTTAAAAATCTGTTAGAAATTTTGACCAGAGTTAAAAATTTGACCGATCAATGGTACTATTTACCTTAAAAGTTTATTTGTGAGTAGCATGCTTTTCCCTACCTGCACACACACACAATCACTACTAAAGTAAAACCCTAGTCATATACCATCTTTTCAAAAAACTTTTCTTTTCAAATCCTCTCCCTCACTCTCACGCCTCCTTTTCTCTCTCCCTCATTTCATCCTCTTGCCTTTTCTCATTCTCCCTCCCTCTTATATTAAACCCTAGTTTCCATCCTTTTGGGGAAAAAGAAATTTTTAGGAGAAACTTCAGATTGGTGCTCTTAATACAAGAAATCAAAAATCAAAAGTAAGAGGGTTTAATATATTTCTTATGATTTTGTTCATTGATTTCCTTTGTTTTTAGTTGGATGATTTACATAGAATGTTATAGAATGTTGTTGATATCTCTTGTGTTTTGTTATTACTGATTAAACATGTTAGAACGACCAATTTGTTTATTTCTGATAACCAGTAAAAACCCTATGGAAATCCCCTTTTCTATCTACATAAACCTGCAAGCAAACCCAAATTTCTCTGTTCATTGTTCACGAACAGAGATGACTAAGGAAATGATGACGTCATCCCCTTTAGTGGAGGACGACATCATCATCCCACAATAAATTTAAGAAACCACATGGTTCATTGTTCATTCAAACTGAGAACAGTAAACAATTTAAGACCAACACTATTCACTCTCCAGCAAACAACTTACAGAGAACTTTTTTTTTTGTTTTTTAACTTACAGAGAACAGTAAACAATTTGAGACTTTTGTTCATTCAAACCGATGTCATCATCATCCTTTTAGTGGATGATGACATCATCATTCAACAATGAATTTGACATAACCTAAATTCACACTCCCGCAACCATTTTAAAACCCACATTACATTGTTCTCTTGTCGTCATCATCCCTTAGTGGATGATGAAATCATCATCTAAGCAAAAGTCTTCATGTTATGTTCATTAGCATAAGAGCATGTTTGGTTCTTCTCATTAAAATTGCTTTAAATTAGTATTCAGATTTCTTATGTTGGGTTTGTCTTGTTCGTCTCCATTCATTGTGGATTAAAGTTCTATATTCATTTTAACATTAGCATTCATTTATTTTGTTATTTACTTGCTGAATTCTATAATCAATTAGAATTGGAAGAAATCGGCCTTGAGTTGTTGGATTCCTATATTTCATCAATGAAACAGTAGTCCCATCTATATTATCAATTAGAATTGACATGTTTGTATTGCTGGCTCGAATTGCTAGTTTAGTACCCAGCATTTTGAAATGTCTGGGATGATGATTAAATTGTACTGCTAGCCACGCTAGTTCAGTACCCGATGTGTGATTAACCACTAGAATGATTGTGATGCTATTGTACTGCTAGTGGCAAGGGTTCACTAGTCCAGTACCCAATATGAAGACTGACAGACACCTATATGGTGGTAATTCTAGTTGTGAGGCCATACACTAGTTAAGTAGTCTGCCAGGGATGTTCTATTGGGAGTGTGTTTACTACTAGTCTATACTAGTTCAGTATTCAGTGAGGGACGCCCACTGGAAGAAGATATTGAGATGATTGTACTGTTAGCAGACATAATGCTAATTCAGTACCCAGTGTGACCTAGATGTCTACTGGGATGTGAGGATGATATTATATGGTTATTATTTCTTTACATTCGGTTATTTATTTCTGTTATTTATGTTTCTGTAAGGTATGTCTATAAAAATTCACAGGTAAGTATTTCTAACTCTTTATATCAAAGTTTAATTATTTGATGTTAATCATGTTTAATTTATTATTCTTATATTAGAAAAAATGATCCCTTATGTGGAATATTGTTAATATTAATGTATATATATAAATATGTTATGAATCAAACTTAGGCAAACTTTGCATGCTTATTGTTAATAATACTAAATATCTATTTGGTGTGTATATATTATTTAAATAAGGAATATTATGCATATTCTCATATGAGGTGTATTAGCCTCATTTACTGGGTTTCATTGAAACTCACCCCTTATATTTTTACAGGAAACCAGCAATCCTGAGATAATGAAATGTGGTGACAGGATAGTGATTGGAATGATGAACATGTTGTTTAAGATGTTATTGTTTTGACAAGAATCTTTGGAGTTGATGTATTTTATGAATCATTGGCGTTCAAGATTGTAACTAGGTGTATTTGGATAAACCATGGTTCAGGCTGGTTCAATTTTAGTTTTGAATTGTTATATTGGTTTAATTTCTGCTGTAACCCTGAATTGAAGAAATATTAAGTGAAAATTTTCAAGTATTTATTGGGAAATAAATGTGTTTTGGGATTCGCTTACGAGCAGGGTTACGTTCGGTGCTACTCATACATAGTAAGTCGTGAGGTGAGGATTTAGGGCGTGACAAAAGATTACAGAAAAAAACAACAAAAACTTGCATCTTATTGCTTATTGAACTAAAAAAGATAAGCTATTAACATGTGGATTTCAGATTAAGCTGAAGGATTAAGTAAGAGACCAGCCAGCAATGATGGCTCTATGATTAATTAGCACTCTCTTTAATCTTCTTTCAGAAAATTAACGAACGAATCAAATTGCAGTGAGGAAGAGAAGCAAAGAATGAATCAAGCGGAGGAGAGGAACCAGGTGCTTCCAAATTCATTGACCAGTACCGGAACCATGAGGAATTTCAAATTTTCCGGAGAAGATGGCGGTTTCAATGAGGATTGCCATTCCGGCTATTTGGACTACGAATGAGAGAGAAAGAGAGAGAGAGAGAGACGGAGGGAGTTACATGTTGGTCAAATATAAGATAAGGAACTTCCGATTTGTCGGAGATAATAGCGGACGTTGGCCGCTTGAACGAGGCATTTTTATAGAGAGAGAAAGAGGGAGAGGGAGAGAGAGCCGAAAAACGGCCAGAGGTGAAGAGGCAAGCTAATTGGGGCGCTAAAGAGTTTCAGTGGCGTTTAATTTTAAAAATTGAAATTTCGATTTGGGTAAATTACACTTACCTCCCTTGAGGTATGACATAATTACACTTACCTCCCTTGGGGTTTCTAATATAACACTTACCTCCCTTGACGTTTATGTGTGGGTCACACTAACACCCCCTCACTACATTTTCCGTACTAAAAAATAAATAACTTTTGAATATATGACTAAAAATTAATTTTCTAAATTAATTTTTAATCGTACATTCACAAGTTATTTATTTTTTAAAATTAATTTTTAGTCATACATTCAAAAGTTATTTATTTTTTAGTACGGAAAATGTAGTGAGAGGGTGTTAGTGTGACCCACACATAAACGTCAAGGGAGGTAAGTATTATATTAGAAACCCCAAAGGAGGTAAGTGTAATTATGTCATACCTCAAGGGAGGTAAGTGTAATTTACCATTTCGATTTTTAAACATGAGGCTGATTTTTTAATCATGTTTTTAACAAAAACCATTTGGAAACTATTCTTAACAAATAAGATTATAAGTTTTATGATTTCAAATATGAAAAGGAAAAAGAAAAAGGATTTTTGAAAACGTTACCAAATAGCCTCTTAATTTCAAAAAGCTTGTATAGAAAGATATAGCTATAACGTTGATGCAGATTAAATAAATAGTTATAGCAATGTCACTATGAATGACATTGACCTGGTGGTCAATACCGAAGGCCTAGAGATTTGCTCCTTCTGAGGTTAAATGTTTATAAAATAGATGCCACTTCAACATAACTAATGAAGATTTTGTAAATGGGCACCACAAAATATTTACAAATTAGGTTTTTTTAGAGACATGATATTTCTTATGCCTCATCGCGTAAGTAACCAAGATTACTTTTGTAAATGGGCTCTATAAAATATTTACAAATTAGGTGCTTTGGAATTGCCTATTCACGTGAAGTCCCCTAGTAGCAAATAATTGTAATGATAAAAAGCTAACAGGAAGATGATTGGTTGAACAGGCACGGGCAGGGCTAAGGGTCGAGCCGGTGTTGGTGGATGGGCATCGATAAGGGTGGTGCATGCCCATGGTAATTTTTCTATTTTTAAATTTTTTTTTAGGCAAGGAAAATGAACCAATCATTATCAGGGAAAACTCCATGGTTGTAATGATGGTGATGGTGAAGATGATGGTTAGGTAACAGTAGTGGTGATGGTGGCGCCGGTAATGTATTTTTTTTTAAAAAGGCCTTGCGACCTGCTTGTTTGACGACAACTTTTATAAAAGGAAAAAAAAACCGACATGTTGTTTGACGCCAATAGCTTTTAAATATAATTCAGATTTAGTCATATACATTCCCTTGGTAATTCTTTAGAAAGGAAATTGATTTTCAACAAGGGTACGTTTGGATGACAAGAATTCAAATATACATGTGACTTGAAATGCATATGAATTATAAATCTTATGATTTTCAATTCTTATGTATTAAAATTCTATTGTTTGGTTGGTATTAGGGAATTCAAAATTTTTTCTTTATATCTTACGTAATGCTTACATATATCAAAACATATATAATTTGAGCTAAAATTGTATTAATTTTATTTATTTCTTATCTTTGAGTTTCTTTCAAGATGATTTTCTATCTCTAGGATCTTCTCTCTTTAATTCTATTTCTATAATTTTTTCTCTCTAAAATTCTACAAAAAGATAATTTTCACTCTAGAAAATATTCTATATATATGTTTTCTCTCTCTATAATTCTCTTTTTTATCTCTTTAAAAAGGATTTCTTGAGGATTCTCTTTCTAGAGTATTTTCAATTCCTATGTATTAAAATCTCTTTCTAAAAAGAGTTCCTTTAGGATTCTCTTTCACTCCAGAAAGGATTTTTTCTATTTATGTCTTCTCTATGTATAATTCTTTGTCTAGAAGATTTTATCTCTCTAGGATTCTCTTTCTAGAGTATTTTCTCTCTCTAAAATTCTCTCTTTAAAGAATTTTTAGTCTAGAAATCATTTTCTCAATATAGGTTTCTCTCTATAAGATTCTATTTCTAGAATGTTTTCTCTCTCTAAAATTCTCTAGAGAATTTTCACTATAGAAAATTTTTTTTACTAGTTTTCATTCTATATCTCTCTGTAAGATTTTCTCTCTCTAGGATTCTCTTTCAAGAGTGTTCTCTCCCTAAAATTCTCTCTTCAGAGAGTTTTCACTCTAGAATTTTCTCCAGATATTCGTTCTTTAAAGCATTTTCTTCTTTCTATAGTTATCTATTTTCTCTCTCTAGAACCCTTCTCTGTAAGATCCTGAAATTTTGAGAAAAATTTTAATTGAGATTAAAATATATTAAATAATAACAATTAGAAAAAAAAATTCAGAATTAAACTAGTTGGTTTGAAGGGCTTGGTTAGTTTAGTGGTTTAATGAGGTTGGTTCAGTTTAAGTGAACCGGTTCATTTGTTTAATGGTTCATGGTTCAATGTTTAAAAAAAAAAAAAACAAAACAAAAGCCATTCACGATTTTGGCATTTGGGGTTTTGTATTGGGTCGTCAAGGGTTTCGGCAAAGAAGGAAAACGTAGAAGAGAAAAGGGGGAATGGAGAAAGGAGAAGAAGAAGAATAAGAAAAGAGGGAGAGGAAGAAGAAAAGGGGGTTCGTTGGGGGCATCCGTTGGGGGTAAGCTGCAGGGGAGAAAGAAGAAAGAAGAAGAAGAAGGAGAGAAGAAGAAAGGAAGAAGAGAAAAGAGAAGAAGAAGAAAGGAGAAAGAGGAAAGGAGAAAGAGGGAAGAAGAGAAGGGGTTTGGAGGCTGGACGACTGGTTCTGTTTTGACGATTAGGCTGTGCGATTGAGGTAAGTAGCACATTTTCCCTCTGGTTGACCGATCGTTGTCTTTGTTTTCTTCTTTATTTCAGTTTGTCGATCGATTTCTGTGGTTTGAGCATGATAAAGGTTGAGCATGAGTTATGTTGATTGATTACTGTTTTGATAAATTCCTATTGAACAATTCCTATTGATTAGTATTCCGACTTCGGTTTGCTCAATCATAACTGTTGGGGTTCGATATAACTTTTGATTGATTCTTGTTGGTTGCTGTTGGGTTTCTTTTTGGGTTCCTTTGGCTTTAGTCGTGCTACGGTTGTGCGACTGACTGCGACTGTCTACGACTAACTGCAACCGGCTGCAACTGACTATGACTAACTGCGATTGTCTGCGACTGGCTGCGACTGACTACGACTGACTGCGAGTAACTGCGACTGGCCGCGACTGGCTGCAACTGACTGCGACTAACTGCGACTGTCTACGACTAACCGAAATACAATGTAATTGTATATTTTATTGGGTGTTTGGGGTTGCTTGCTTGCTGAAGATGTTTGGGTTGTTTACTGGAGTTGTTGGTCTGAGGAACCAACTGATTGTGTTTTGAAATGAATTCCCAATCAGATTTTTGCTTGCTGAGGGTATGTGGGATTAAGTTCATATTGGGGTTTAAAAATGCAGATTATCTTGGTTCTCGATAAAGAGATCAAGTTCTCTCTTGTATGTCCTCTAATCTGTGAGGCATTAATTGATAATATTGTTTATTCGAATCTGTTAGTAACTGATTGTAGGAAAATACCTAAGGTAGTTGCGGTTGGTGTCATTAGTAAAATAATTATTAGTAATTAGTTGCTGTTGGTGTAATTAGTTGCTGTTAGTGTAGTTGTTGTTGGTATAAGAATTGATTAGGAAAGTAACTGTTGTTAGGACTGTTGGTAATTACTGTTAGATTTGGTGACTTACTGTTAGTAATTAGTAAATCACTGTTAGGACTTACTGTCAGTAATTGGTTAATTAGTTTAAACCAAAATTGGTTAATGAGTTCGTAATTGCTGTTACTGTTCACTATCGTTTAGCAACAAATGGTTGGATATTTGCAAGGATTTGGAGTAGGAAAAGAAGTTAGTATGTGGTAGGAAATTTTCAAGTTGCATAGGAACAGTTTAAAGTTTGCAGAACCCATTCAGTTGTAAAATTTCGGTGGCTTGCGAGGGCTTGGAAACCTTGCGTAAAAATTCATATGAGTAGTCTAAAATTTAATTTAGGGAGTTTGTAGTTGAAAATGAGTGGCGGTAGGTGACTTGGACTCCAAATTAGGAAATGAAAAATCATTAAACTGGAGCCATCAGCGAGTTGGTTATTTCGCGGCAGGTTTTAACCACATGTAGTAAAACAGCTATAACTCCCTGTAGGAAACTCCGAATTACGAACCGTTTGTTGCGTTAGGAAATAGAATTGTAGATCTTTCCAATGATGTATGGAACATATACTAATTCCTTATCTATAGGATCAGGTTTAGCAATAAAGTAACTAGTTTAAACTAGTTCTGCAAAGTAAACGGTAATTGTAAAATAATTATGGAAAAATGGTTGTGTTTTATTTTATGCATTTGTTTATGTGCAATAATTCATCTTAGTGAAATTTCATGAGTCTTAAATTGGTTTGGTGACATGATTTGATTTATTTAATTTTAAATTGAAGCTGAGGCTTCCTGATTATCTGAAAAAGGGGCCGAGGGCTTATGGTTTGATGTTATGTCGACTGGGATGGCTGTTCACCTTGGCTGGGGATCGTGAACTAGTGTTCACCCTAGCGGGGGATCGTGAATCTGCATCCACCACAAACATGGGTATCTGTGGACTGGGATTGCTGTTCACCTCAGTTGGGGATCGTGAACTGTTGTTTACCCTAGCGGGGGATCGTGAACATGCATCCACCACAAAGCTGAATATTTGTGGATTGTGGATTGTTGTTCACCCTAATAGGGGGATTGTGAACCATCCACCACAAATATGAGTTCTGGGGATCGTGAACTAAGTTCACCACGTGCTTTGAGGCATTGTGGATCGTGAACCTAAATTAACCCCAGAAGCTTAGAACTGTGAAATTGGTTTATCAGTAATTGATTTGTATGAGTTTATTTTATTTGTATAGAATTGTTCTTCGTATGATATGGGAAGTGGAAAGGAATTCCACTTGGTATAAATAGGCAGCGTTGAGGGGCACTCCGTTTAGCCTTGCTTCATCGGGCAGCGTAGAGAGGCACTCCGTTAACCTGGATTCGTTAGGTCGCGTAGAGGGCACTTCGCTTATTTTGATTTATCAGGAAGCGTAGAGAAGCACTCCGCTAGACCTTAAATCTTGGTTAGAGGGTAAAGGGTGATTATCTCGTAAATTGGATTGATCTGCTTTTTATTTGTTTAATAGTATGATCCTAAATAGTGAAATATTGATTTAATTGAAAATGAACTACTTTGTTGTGTTTGAATTATTTTCAGCATGGAAATGATGAGATTTGATCGTATTATATTCGAGCATGTTATTTATATTTGAAATTGCATAAAACTACTTCTAGCATGCATGATGCTACTTACTGAGACAATTGTCTCACGCGAGTTTTTGTTTTTATCGGTTTTGTTTTCAGATTCAGCGGGTAAGACGTGTAGCAGAGCCGAAGTAGGAGATTATCCCGAATATAGGCCAGAGGACTATTTCTGCCCTATCTAGTCCCATAGAAGGCAAATTTTTTGATAGTTGTAGATTTTATTTTTGGGTATTGTATATGTTGTAAATGAGGGAGTGAGAGGGTGTGATCTTAGTAAACTTATTTTGTTGTATATCCGAATGGTTTAGTTTTTTTGAATGTATATTTATCTGTGATTATCAAGTGATTGATTGTGGTTTGAGGGCTTAGCCCATACTCGTATGTACAGGCATTATATAGCCGTTTTTCCAAAAAATTTTTAGGATGTTATTTTTGTGTCTGGTTAGTTTCTTAAGGTACATTATTGAAATTTGGGCCCTAGAGTAGCGCTCAGGAGCCAGTATAAACCCGACACGTGTGGATCTGGTTCCGGGGTGCTACATTCTCTTTCTAGAGTTTCTCTCTCTAGAACCTTTTCTCTAGACTTTCTTTTAAGTCATTCCTTTCTCTAAAATTCTCTCTTTAGAGAATTTTCTCTCTATAATCCTCTTTCTAGAAATTTTTCTCTCTAGGATTCTCTCTTTAGAGTATTATCTCTCTCTAAAATTCTCTCTTTAGAATTTTCACTCTAGAATTTCCTATAGATTTAATTTCTCTGCATTCTCTTGTTTCTATAGTTCTCTATTTTCTCTCTCTAGATCATTTTCCTTCTCTTTCTAGAGTTTTCTCTCCCTAGAATCTTCTCTCTAGATCTTCTCTTTAAAGTATTGCTTACTCTAAAATTCTCTTTAGAACCTCTTTTTCTCTATCTAAAGTCCCCCTCTCTAGAGTTTTCTTTCAAGGTTTTCTCACTTTAGAGCATTCCACTCTTTTTCTAGAGTTTTCTCTCTCTAAATTTAAATATTAAATTATACTTTGATCAGCTACATTTCTTATGTTACGGAAAAAAATGAAATGAGCCCTCTTGCAAAAAATCAATGATAATAAAATTCTTATGTTTAATGAGAATTGTAAAAAACACCTCATAGGTATAAATTGTAATTCTCATGAACCATGAGAATTGGGTGTCTTTTTTTTCCCACGTGAATTTTAATTGTCATGGGAATTGGTCAACCAAACACAAGAATTGAAATTCTTAGCTGCGAATTCCAATTCCTACCCTCCAATTCCCGTGATCCAAACGTACCCTAATGTTTTTTAACTATAATTCATATTTAGTTATACTTTTGATATTTTTTCTTTTTACGGCCGTACTAATTTTAAGTGATATTTTTAAATATAATTCAGATTTAATCATTCTTTTGATTGGTTTTTAGTATTACTTTTTAAAAATAATCTTGATTCAATCACCAAATTCTTCATAATCAAGAATTAGTATTACTTTTTAAAAATAACTGAGATAAGTGTCATTTTATTGTTCACACAAGGCTTCTTCCAAAAATACCCTTGAAACAGTTCTTAACCTCCTAAAAACATAATAACAAACAAATTTTTTACAAGTATGTTGAAGACATTTTTGGAAAAAGTTTTCGATAAACAGTAAAACAACGTATTCACAATTTCGTCTATAAATAATCGTTAATTTTTAATTATCAAGAATTTTGTAACTAAATTAGGATTACTTTTTAAAAAGCATTACTATTTTTTTTTGTTTTATACGGTACTGGTCACAGTTGTCTCTTTACATATGATTTTTTTAAGTGATACTTTTTAAAAAATTTCACATTCAATCATGTTATTTTCAATAATAGTTAAAATAGTTATATTTTTGTTATATAGGGCGTAATAGTTTTTTTTTCTTTATATATTTGTATTTTCTCCCATTATATACAAGGGGAAATTGATTTTAAGTGATACTTTTCAAAGAGGGATAGCAATAGAGGCTCGAAAAGCTTGTGACGAGACATGTGGCTGTCCTTCTCCATGCCCGGTGGCATTGTTTGTAGGTCTCTGTCTCTCCATCTGCCTTCCTTCGGTAATAAAAATTCTTTGTATTGAATAACTCCACTAAATAGTTTCACTTGAAGCGAGACTTTTAGTGTGGGAGGGCCTAAGATGTAGCACAGGCATTGTTCATGTAGTGACCGTTATGGATGCAACCCATGTTTGGGTACTAGAAAGGTGTCCTGCAAGTGCGGTGAAGGTTATACGTGTGTAACATCCTTGTCTTCCAAGCTTTCAAAAAATATGTTTTCAGTAAATCTTCTCTCTTTGCCCTTCTTGCATTAGTTATCATATCTTAATGTTTATAAATATGGAATTTATTTGTTAGAGAGGAAAAGTATCGAAATTGTGTTAGCTAAATCACTTTTGTACCAATATTTGCTCTTTTTTTTTCTTACATGTATTATTGTATCTTCGTTTTTT
The DNA here is from genome assembly GCA_947561395.2 of Buxus sempervirens. NCBI lineage: Eukaryota > Viridiplantae > Streptophyta > Magnoliopsida > Buxales > Buxaceae > Buxus > Buxus sempervirens. Next base: position 42,228,087 of record OX387186.1, read on the forward strand.
TTAATCAATTTTAACCTCATTTGCATGTGCGGAGCATGTGCGGGCACCCCCCCGGTAACTTATAAAATTGCGTTCATGCTTCTGTGATGGTGATCATTAAGCCCAAAAGTAGATTCCAACAAGTACTGGTTAAAATGTGCTTAAGCCCAAAGAATTAACACTTTTGAAATATGTAATATTTATGACCAATTAATTAACCTTACAAGAAACTTGTATGATTTGTCAGTCACCACCTAGAAAGCCATAGTGTTTCTCACTAGGATAGACATTTGAGGCATATGTAGCTAACCTTCAATTTTTGGATCCATCCACTAATTCATTATTTATCATAAACTAAGTAATGTCCCATTTAACAAGTATTTGGCAGGTCTAGAATTGTTAAGTGGGTCTATAGTAACTTCAGAAACAGTACAAAACCTAACTCAGTATTTTCTCCTGCCAAATCAAACCTAAATTAAAACTCTCATCACAAATAGAGGTCTCTTGAAATTACTAGAAAAACCACTGTAATCTCTAATAAGAAAACCATAGAGAATCCTTCATGATTCTTAACTACTAGAAAATCCACTGTAATCTCTAATAAGAAATCCTTAGTGACAAGGCCACACCCCATTCAAGGTGACGTAACCCATTCTCTCCATCCAGCTAAAATAATCTAAATAGGGTGAAGAATTGGAAATCGAAGAACTCATTATATGGGAAAAACATGTCATTCAATTCCACACGATTGACAAAAATTTAGCCAAAATTACATTGCATCTAGGTTGTCTTTTTCCATATTGTTTTTATCCTTGTGTTTGATTCAGACAAAGATTCTCTGGTTAGTGGTTATAAGTTCAAACAGATAAACGTAAGTTCGGAAATACAACACATTCAGGAAACAAATCAAGGTTTCAGGAACTTAAACAGTTATAATTGGAAGGATGGAACCAGAAAGTCAAATACAGATTCCTCCATAGAATACCCAAACAGTGATCAATCGACGAATAGAAATCAAAAAATAACGATCGATTGCTGAAACCAAACAGCAATCGAAATCACTCGAAACCACTCATGCTATAAGTCTTTCACTCGAAATCAAACAAGCTGAAACCAACAGCAATCGAAATCAAACAAGCTGAAACCAATAGCAATCCATCGAAACCCCAACAGTAGCAGCAATTGATCAAACAGAAATCGACCAACAGAAATCCATTGAACAAATAGAAATAAAAAAAAATAACAATAACGATCGATCAAACAGAGGAAAACGTGCTACTTACATGTTTTGCGAAAATCCACACGCCCAACCCTCGTTTCCCCTCTTCTCCTTCTTCTTCCACCATTCCTCTTCTTCTTCTCTCTTCTGCGACTAACCCTCACAAACGCACCCTTTTTTTTTTCCTTTCTCTTCTTCCTCCTCCTCTTTCTTTTTCGTCTTTTCCTTCTCCTCCCCTCTCCTTCTCGTTTTCTTCCTCCTGCGATCTCCCCTTTCTTCTGCGGTTTCTTCCTTCCCCTTTCTTCACGTTTTCCCATCTGTAGACACCCCAAATTGCACAAACAATCATCAAAAATCATTATCTCCTGGAAAGCCAGCACAGAATTGGAGAAAATAAACCTTTACCTGTATCCGGATACTCAGGCCGGATACAAGTACCCTTTCCCGTATCCGGATACTCATACCGGATACATGTGAGCCTTAGTGTATCCGGTACCATGTACCGGATACCTTAAGGCCCTTTGTTATTCGGTCTGACATACCGGATACCTTAAGTTTGCTCAAAATTAGGGTTTTCCGAGAGCTTTTCACTTTTACCATCATGTCCTTCATTAAATGAGGGGAAATCTCGGAAATGACCTTAGGGTTAAGGTTGGAGGGGTTCTAGACATTAAGTTGTGTCGACCAATGACCTTAGCCTTTGCCTATAAATAGGAGCCTCCTCCTTGAGCAAATGGGACACTCAACTCTTGTTTTGAATTCTCACAAAGAAGAACTCCAAGAGAAGAAGAAAACCGCTGCGGAATCGCCTCCAGAACTCAGGTAAGCCTCAACTTTTCTTTTTATTTTCTGTCTTTACATTCCTAGATCTAGATCTCTTCTTCTACCTTTCTGTAGTGTAAAGCCTTGTTTGTATGTGTGGAAATCCTTCCCCGGCTCAAAGTATCTCAAGACTCCCCTAGCCGTAAAACGTGAAGGCGGATCTAGGAGAAACGAGACTGGGGATTGACCCTAGTGCTAGAACCCATGTAGCATAAGGCCTTTTTGATTGATTGTAAACCGTTCCATATTCAAAGTACCCTTGATTATCTTGAAGAACCGTGTTTAACGGGGAGAGAGAACAGAGGGAAACGATAATGGAACGGAACCCTAGGCTGTCTTAGAACCATATTTGGATGAATATGTATGCATACTATTGATCTTGTTTGGTTTTTTTACACTTGCACATACATATCACTATTTTGGCGGGATAGGCTCATATTTGGGGTTTATTGCATTTATTGTGATAAATCTCAAATAAATGGCCTCAATGAATTCTGGAATGCCTTTTGGATGATTTTTAAAGTATTTGTGTTCATCTTGCACGAATCACATATTTATATCAATTTTCGGATTTGGTTTTTCTTCAAGAATGGCTTAGCTTGACAGCACCTGTACCCCTACTTCGGACGCCCATAACTTCATTATCCGGATGAATTTTGGGGCGATTCTAAAACTATGGGAAAGGTGAGGCTGTCTAGTTTATGTCTACCAAATTTCACAAATTTCTATCTAGCGGATTTTTGACACCTCTCTGTCGAAGTTGAGTGGACAGTTCAGGTTCAAATACAGAACTTGTCACTTCGATGGAGCGCCATGTGTTCGATTTAAGTCCGATTTGAATGATTTTTGTTTCTATGCACTCCTTTATGAGTCTATTTTCAAATCCAGCTGGTTTCATAATTTTTGGATTCCATTTGAATTATTGGTAGCCGATTTACTCAGAACTGTGCATTTGTACTTTTTTGGGTAAATCTGTGATCTTCGGGGCCTGTTCGGGAGACCACCCAAGGCACATCCGAAGGGATTTTTGTATGAGGCTAGTTTCTGTTGAAATATGGCCATACAGACTTCAATAACACCAAATTTCGTGGATTTTTATATAGTGGATTTTTCTAGACAATTTTTCAAAGTTGCCCACTTATCACTTTTAAAAATCCCCGGCAGCAACTTCAAAGGAGCATAACTCCTAGGATTTTTATCGGAATGAAGTGAAATTTTGCATGAGACCTTTATTTACTGTAATCTTTCAAATGGACTTGGTTTGGTTCAATTTAATATTGGATTTGAATGATTTTAAGGCAAATGGCATACTTTTTACCAAACTTCCTGAATTTGATTTAACTTGGTTTTGAGCAACTTGAGCTTTGATTTCCATCTTTTGAGATATTCCAGAAATGATATTGACATGAGAGAAGATCTAGAATCCATTTAGATCTTCATGTGGAAATATCATACATTGGTATTTTTTCAAGGTTTTCTATGATTTTAGCAAGCTTTCTTATTTTTGCATGAACGTACACTTGGCTACCACTTCGTGTGGATGAATGGGGGTGCCTAACACCTTCCCCCGTTCATAATCTAATCCCCTTACCCATCTCTGGATTTGATTTTCAAGTAGGGTTATTTTTATCCTAGTATGTTTCTTTTGGCTATTTTTGCTTATTTTTGAATTCTTTGGTGTCCATTCTCACCCCAAAATTATGAATGGTGGTGACTCTCCCAATTTTTGCGTTGAGCCCGTGTGTTGACGGAGGGATGATCACGCCGGTGATTTTTCCCATGTCTCACAACTGGCGACTCTGCTGGGGACTTGTGGATTTAAGCCATTTTGTGTATATTCATGCTTTTACTCATTTTTGAATGCTTGCTATTTTGCTTTGTTTATTGTGCATATTGTTGTATTCTAAATCTGATTGGGATGCTTTTAAATTTTACATTGATAAAGGCATGTGTATATGGTTGGATTATGCTTAGGATCATGTTTAGGGCCTTACCTTGTTGTGCATGCCTACTTGTTTTTTTTGTTTGCCTTGTGTTAGGAGGTTCTTAGTGCCATGATTTGAGCATGAAAATGATGAGCAAAAATCTGTAAATACAGTAGCCATTAGGATGGTTTTCAAGCATGTTTTACCTCATGGAAACACTTTTGTACCATGTCAAGTAGTTGCTAAATTTTTATGCATTAATTTGGGGTATAAGGGAAGCACTTTTGAGCATGAAAATTATGGGAATTTCAGTGCATATTTCTGGAGATTTTAAAGCATATTTTACCTCATTGAAACACTTTTGAACCATGTCAAGTAGTGCTAAAATTTTAGGCTCCAATTTGGGTAAAAATGGTACACTTTGAGCATGAAAAAGAGCATGAAATCTGGAATTATAGGAATGCTTTTGGGTTTCAAGCATGCTTACATGATTTAATTGTTGTTTGTACAAATAACATGTTTTGTATACCACTTTTTGGGCATGTAATATTTTTTGTGCATATTTAGTTGTTTTGATGCTTGCTTGCTTGTATTTAGCTTCATTATTTTGTCATATGTACCTTGGCTTGGAATTGAATGCATGGCTATGAAAAAGAGTGGCAAGGGGCTGGGACGTTGTGAATGTTACCACAATTTAAAATTACACTTGAGCACTTGAAACAATTTGCACAGCCTACCCATTACCTATTAGGAAGTTGAACCATGAATGTGTGTAGCTTGGCGCACCGAGGTCGTGACTTCGGAAAGCGAAAGTGAAAACATTTACCTTAGAATTTGGGTCAATGATGTGATGACAATGGGATCTGTGATTCGATTCCGGGCATCACTAGACTTGAGTTCTAAGTTGCCAATTAAGCCAAAACCCAAAAACCATACGCTTGAAGGTGGAGAAACACGTTTTCAGCTAAAAGCACACAATTGCGTTTGGGGGAATTGGGTGTAAATGTGGGAAGGCCGTTTGCATGTTTTACAGGCCAAGGTATAATGTGAATACCACATTGAATGAAGGTAATACAAGGTGGCAAGGTAAAGCTATGTTCTTTTCCTAAATTTGGGGAATTTTGCAAGTATGATGTCCAAGCCTAATTTGGGGCAAGTTTTGAAGGTCAAGTTAAGGTGAACACCAAGTGGGAATGAAAAAAAATCAAATCTGGTGAAAAAATGAGTCAAAAATGGCCATTTCGGCAATAACCGACAACTCAGGCCGGTTAAGAACAACTCTATTCGTATCCGGTATATAATACCGGTTCCAAAGGTGTATGCATGTATCCGGTCATGGTTACCGGACACAATAAGGCATATCCTTATCCGGTATAATATACCGGATACATTCAAAAAATGCACAAATTGGCTTTTCAGCCCAAATTTTCAGAACAAAATGCCTAAAACACTGTGGATAATCCTTAGGCACCCCGAAAATAACATAAAAATGTTCCAAAATACAAAATCAAAAAAAAAAATAAACAAAAAAATAAAATAAAACATTCTTTCAGGATTTAACCTAATTTTGAAACTCAAAGAAGGAACCAAGGTGTCATATTTTTTGATACCAACTCAATTCAAACATGTGTCAGTCAAACTTTTGAACTTGAAAACTGAGAAAATTCAACAAATTTGAAAAAAAAAAAAGAAACCTTTGGTTGGTTATTTTTATCAATCAAATCAAAACATTTGTGGGATACTTGGAAGCCCTAGAATATTCCAAGACACCTTTGGTTGGTTATTTTTATCAATCAAATTAAAACATTTGTGGGATACTTGGAAGCCCTAGAATATTCCAAGACACCTTTGGTTGGTTATTTTTATCAATCAAATCAAAACATTTGTGGGATACTTGGAAGCCCTAGAATATTCCAAGACACCTTTGGTTGGTTATTTTTATCAATCAAATCAAAACATTTGTGGGATACTTGGAAGCCCTAGAAAATTCCAAGACACCTTTGGTTGGTTATTTTTATCAATCAAATCAAAAAAATCGGGACCCTTGGAAGCCCTAGAATATTCCATGAAAACCTTGGTTGGTTATTTTTATCAATCAAATCAAAAAAAAAAATCGGGACCCTTGGAAGCCCTAGAATATTCCATGAAAACCTTGGTTGGTTATTTTTATCAATCAAATCAAAAAAAAAAATCGGGACCCTTGGAAGCCCTAGAATATTCCATGAAAACCTTGGTTGGTTATTTTTATCAATCAAATCAAAAAAAAAATCGGGACCCTTGGAAGCCCTAGAATATTCCATGAAAACCTTGGTTGGTTATTTTTATCAATCAAATAAAAAAAAAAGAATTTTGGGACCTTTGGAAGCCCTAGAATATTCCATGAAAACCTTGGTTGGTTATTTTTATCAATAAAATCAAAAAAAAAATTTTTTTTGGGACCCTTGGAAGCCCTATAATATTCCAACACAAAATCAAAAAAACAAAAAAACAAAAAAACAAAAAAAAATCTGGATTGGTGTTCACCTAACCTACTGGTTTACATATATAGGGGTGTGTTTCAAAATCAAATGGAAGCTGACTTGTGTCTTTGTTTTTCTTATTCAGGTACATTTACTTTCAACCCAGGTGCACTTATTTGCAGTCATTGCTCCCGTGACCAGATCCAAAGTAAGAGCCATGAATACTGAAGAGAACCAAGCCCAAGCTACTGTCCCTGCTCAGGACTTTACTCAATTGCAGGAGCAAGTGGCCGGTTTGGCCAAGATGCTGGGGGACTTACTGGTGGCGCAGGCCCAACAGGCCCAAGCCCAGAACCAGGCATCTACTTCCCATCAGGCACCACCACCTCAGGCCTACATACCGCCTCCGGCTCAGCCCATGCCTGAGCCCATTTCTGAACCAGTCCCTGAACCCATTCTGATCAGGGAAAATACAGCGGAGTCTGAGAAAGAGCTGGAAAAAGAAAAGGCCCGAGATGAGATGGAAAAGAAAATGCTGCTCAGGATAGAGAGGATCCAGGCAGAGCTGAAGGAAGTGAAGGGGGGAGGCAGCCATGCAGGCACCACCTTCGAAGACCTGTGCATGTACCCGGACGTCTGTCTACCGGCTAAGTTCAGGTGCCCAGACTTCGATAAATTTGATGGCACGGGCTGCCCATTAAGCCATTTGAAACTATACTGCGGGGCCCTATGCCAATTTGGCCGGGACGATGGCATACTGATCCAGCTCTTCCAGAGGAGTCTGACCGGGTCAGCCCTTCGGTGGTTCGCTACAGTGGACCATGGAAGGATTAGAAGGTGGAAGGATTTGGCCGATGCTTTCTTGGACCAGTACAAGTTCAACTCGGAGATCGTGCCGGACCGGTACGACATGATGAGGATGACCAAGGGGAAAGATGAACCGGTACGGCAGTACGCCAAGAGGTGGAGAGAGGCCGCCTCCCAGGTCAGGCCACCTATGCAAGAGCCGGAGATGATCTCCACATTTATGGGCACACTAGGGCAGCCCTTTTACAACCATCTGGTGGGTCAGATCACCACCAACTTTGCAGCCCTGGTACAAGTGGCGGACCGGATTGAGGAAGGGGTCAGGTCAGGAAGGCTGATAGACTACTCTACTCTAACTGGGCAGTCTGATTCCTCCGCCTCCATGGCCCAAAAGAAAGGGGCCGGATTTAAAATGACGGGGGCCCGAAAAGAAGGGGAGGTGAACCTAGTCCAGGCTCCTCCAGCCAAGAAGCCACTTCACGTCAACATCTCTGCACCCCAACAGGCCCAGCAGGCCTAGCAGTCGTACCAGACCCCGCTGAATGTCAACTTCTCTCCCTCTGTACCAGCTAACACAAGGAGGACCTTTACTAAGGAGGAGCGGGATGCCTGGTTCGCAGCAAGGAAAAATCGAGTCTTCACTCCTCTCCCGATATCTCTGTCCCAACTACTGCCAACCCTGCTGAAAGGGGAATACGTGACTCTGAAGGAGCCTAACCCAAATGCCCCGAAGGGGAGAAATTTTGACACATCGGTCACCTGTTATTTCCACATGGGTGCACCGGGGCATTCTACTGATAACTGCTGGGTATTGAAGCATGCGGTCCAGGACCTGTTGGACCAGAAGGCTTTGGTCTTTAACACTGCTGCACCCGCCCCGTCGGGAAATGATATTGGGCAGAACCCTCTGCCGTACCACAATGGGGCAGGCCCATCCAACTCCATCACTGCCATATCCACCACGAGAAGGGCCTTTGACCCATCTAAGCTTATGGCCCCTGTGGGGACTACAGTCCAGGTCCGATTTTTCCCAGAAGAGGAAGAAGAGGAGATCAACATGGTCTCCCAAAAAAACAATACAGCTGCTGAGGACATAAGTTCCTCTTTAAACCGGGTCTCATCTCTTATGACCCAGATAAATACTGCAAGGCCTCCATTGGTCTTCAATTGCAGTCCACCCACTTATTCACCATCCAAGCCGTCTAAGGCTCCACTGGTCATCAACCTTGACCCCACCACTGCTTCCATCACTTCTTCTGTCCCCACAAATTCCAAACTTCAACCCTTGGTTGTAAATGTGCAGCCAGCCCATACTATCCCTAAACCGGCCCATACATCCCGGTCCAAACTCCAGCCATTAGTGGTTAACATCCCTAAACTAGCCTATTCTGAGGCCGCTGTACCATGGAATTACAGCGAGGGAATCACGGCTACGGTTCCAATGGTCAGGAACCAGAACCAGGAGGAGGTGAACCTCATGACGAGGTCAGGGAGATGTGCAGGGGGTGAAGAGAAAGAAAAGGAGACAGAAGCAGAAAAAGAAAAAATAGAAAAAGAAAATGAAAAAAGAAAACAAAAAGGAAAAAATAAAGTGGGAGAAGACACCCCCCAGGGTGCAGAAAATGAGGCAGCCGACCTCATAAAAATAATAAAAAAGAGTGAATTCAATCTTGTGGATCAGCTAAACAAGGTCCCGGCCCAGATTTCAATACTGGGCCTTTTGCTGAATTCCGAAAAGCATAGGGATGCATTGTTAAGGGTGCTACAGAGTGCACATGTATCCCAGACCATTGATCCAGACCAGCTTGGTAAAATAGTTGGTCAAATCTTGTCACATAATGTGATAAGTTTCTCAGAGGGAGAGATCAGCCCAGATGGGTGTTATCATATTGACCCTTTGCACATCACAGTGCTTTGTAAGGGCTGCATGATTGCACGGGTTTTAATTGACAACGGGTCGGCGTTAAACGTCTGCCCGTTAATCACTTTTACCAAGCTGGGTCTGGACCAGTCAAGGATCAACCAAAATGGGCGGATAGTTAGGGCTTTTGATAGCTCCAAGACCCACTCCCTAGGGGAGATTGAACTGCCGGTCACAATTGGGCCGAATATCTTTAACATCACATTTGAGGTGATGGATATACCCGCAGCCTTCAATCTGATCCTAGGGAGGCCGTGGATACATTCGGCTAGGGCAATACCATCCACGCTCCACCAGAGGGTGAAATATGTAAGAGGGCAAAAGGTGATAACAGTCCTAGCCGAAAACTTGGTGCCGCCCATCGTGTCACCTGATGTACTCTTGATCAATGTGGACCTAACTGTCGACAAGATTGCATTCCACTCATTTCAATTTGAGGCGGTAAATTACATACCTGGGGGGTGTGAGAAAAAGAAGGAAAAGGGGACCACTGCAGAAAATATGGTCAAGAAAGTGATGGAGAAATACCACTTTCACCTAGGGAAAGGCCTGGGGATCAATCTGCAGGGGATGGTGGAGCCAATCACGGCTAAGAAACTGATCCCCAAGGTAGGGTTGGGCTTCAAGCCCGGAGGCTGGAGAAGAATGAAATATGAAGAAGGAGAGAGCAGAAGCAGAGGAAAACTCCCGCATCTAAGGGTGAACTTTCCAAAACCCTCCTATATAATCCAAATTTCTCCTCCCATGGACCAGTCCAAGCCCCCATACCGAAACATCAACCCATTCCAAAAGCCTTTTGTTTCGGCCCTACAACCCTATAACCCATCTCCAATACTGGGAGCAGTGGATGGGCCTGGACCACAGCCCGAGCAGCAGGTGGACTTTTCTGAAGATGTTGGTGCATTCTTCGCCATGACTGAGGGCGAAAAGACAAGGGCAGACATGGACCTGCCGTTCATTGACTGGGCCGCAGTGAAGATTCCAGAGGAGGTCACTTCTGAATTGGGCCCCGTAGCAGAAAAGGGCAGTACCCACCCGGTGATGATGGCATCGGATTCTGGGTTTGAAGAGCAGGCTTTCCCTATTTCCCCTGCTCCCCAAAATTTTGTAATGAACAATTGGGAGGAAACTCCCCTTACCTTTGAAGCAGCGTTAGTTCGGCAAACTGACGCGGCTTCCAAAAAAAAAACTCCAATAGTGGATTGCCATTTCCCTTAAGGTTCTAATGGGCCTTCGTCTTCAGGGGAATTATGTTTAGAAGGCCCACAAAAAACCCAAAAAGATTTTTCTATTTTTTCTAGAAAATTTAAATTTTTCAAAAAGGTCCAAACCACGTATGAACCATATAATCAGACCGAATTGGACCAGGTTGAATATGACTTCGACCTTGAGCTTGACTTTGATCTCATGGGGGTTGAAGAAGAGACCGAGGTCGAAGAAGAAGACGTTCCAAAAGAAATTGAATACCAATTAGAACGTCATGAAAAGGGGGTCCAACCTAATATTGAGGAGACCATATCCATAAACCTTGGGACTGAAGATGACCCAAAAATTGTGAAAATCGGGTCATGCTTGTCTGATGTGTAGAAAAATGAAATGTCACAGTTCTTGGCAGATTACAAGGATGTGTTTGCTTGGTCATATCGGGACATGCCGGGGTTGGACACTGACATGGTGGTGCACAAGTTGCCAATTTTGCCAGGGGTTAAGCCGATTAAGCAGAAGCTGAGAAGATTGAAACCTGAGTGGACTCTGAAGGTCAAGGATGAAGTGGTCAAACAGTTCCAAGCCGGATTTCTGGCAGTCTCTACATACCCAGAATGGCTCGCAAACATAGTGCCGGTACCCAAGAAGGACGGAAAAGTCCGAATGTGCGTGGACTATAGAGACTTAAACAGGGCAAGCCCAAAGGACGATTTTCCGCTTCCACACATCGACATTCTGGTCGATAATACTGCGGTACATAGCCTGTTTTCCTTCATGGATGGTTTCTCGGGATATAATCAGATCAAGATGGCTAAGGAGGATCAAGAGAAAACAGCATTTATCACACCTTGGGGCACATTCCACTATACAGTCATGCCATTTGGGCTTAAGAACGCTGGGGCAACATATGAGCGGGCTATGACAGCACTATTTCATGACATGATCCACAAGGAGATGGAAGTCTACGTGGATGATATGATTGCCAAATCATGCAAAGAGGAGGACCACTTGATCAATCTGAAGAAAGTGTTTGATCGGCTCAGGAAGTACAGTCTACGGCTTAACCCGGCTAAGTGCGTCTTTGGGGCTACATCAGGGAAGTTACTGGGGTTTATAGTGAGCCGAAGAGGAATCGAAATTGACCCGGCTAAAGCCAAGGCCATAATTGAAATGCCAGTACCCAGAACTGAGAAGGAGGTCAGGGGTTTTCTTGGAAGGATTCAATACATAAGCCGGTTCATAGCACAGCTTACTGCTATCTGTGAACCAATTTTCAAACTTTTGAGGAAAGATAACCCTACGGTCTGGAATGAAGACTGCCAGCAGGCATTTGACACAATAAAGAGGTATTTACTGAACCCGCCGGTACTAGTGCCACCAACTCCAGGAAGACCACTGATCCTGTACTTGTCAGTGTTGGAAACATCGATGGGATGCGTCTTGGGGCAGCACGATGAGACTGGTAGAAAAGAAAGGGCCATTTACTATCTGAGTAAAAAATTCACGGAATATGAAGCCAAGTATTCATCATTGGAAAAGACTTGTTGTGCTCTAGTGTGGACCACTCAGAGGCTAAGGCATTACTTCCTTAGTCACTCCACATTATTGATATCCCGGATGGACCCGCTGAAGTATTTATTTGAGAAACCGGCACTGACTGGCAGGACGGCAAAGTGGCAACTGCTACTGTCCGAGTTTGACCTCACATACATCACCCAGAAGGCGATCAAGGGTCAAGCCATAGCTGATCACCTGGCTGCACATCCTTTGCCAGAATATCAACCCTTGAAGACCAACTTCCCAGATGAGGCAATTCTGTACACTGAAGAGGAGGACAGTGAGGGTTCTTGGCAGATGTTCTTTGATGGGGCCGCCAATATGAATGGGAACGGAATAGGGGCAGTCTTGGTTAAACCAGATGGTTCACACATCCCGATTGCAGTAAAGCTGAGATTCCAGTGCACCAATAACATAGCAGAATATGAGGCATGCATAATTGGATTGCAAGCAGCCATGGATCATGGAGTAGAGGAACTTGACGTATACGGGGATTCGAGTCTTATCATCTTCCAAACAACTGGTGAATGGAAAACCAAGGATCACAAATTGATCCCCTATCACCAGTACTTGGAAGAAATAAGCACAAATTTCACTCGAATTTCCTTCAACTATATGCCAAGGGCCAAGAATCAGTTTGCAGATGCGCTAGAAACCTTGGCTTCAATGGTCAGCATATCAGAAGGAGTAGACATCAGACCACTGGAAATTGAGGTCCGAGATGAACCGGCTTACTGTCTCGTTCTAGAGGGAGCACCAGAAGAAGAAACACCATGGTTTCAAGATATCAAAAATTTCTTGAACAATCGGAGTCTGCCAGAAAATGCCACTGCTACTGAGAAGAGGACAATACAGAGATTGGCTGGTCAATTTCTGCTAAGTGGTGGACATGTGTACAAGAGGTCACATAAAGACATTCTGCTCAGATGTGTTGCCAAAGCTGAATCGGAAAGGTTGATTGAGACTGTACATGGAGGAGTTTGTGGGCCCCATATTAGCGGACACATGTTGGCAAAGAAGATCTTGAGGCTGGGCTACTACTGGACGACCATGGAACATGATTGCTGTATACATGTCAGGAGGTGCCACCAATGTCAGATATATGCAGATAATAAGCATGCACCCCCGGGTGAGCTGCACAACATGACATCACCCTGGCCCTTCTCTATATGGAGCATAGATGTCATCGGCATGATCTCCCCTAAGGCATCGAACGGGCACAGATTCATCTTGGTGGCAATTGATTATTTCACTAAATGGGTAGAAGCAGCATCATATGCAAATATCACAAGCAACCATGTTATCAAATTTTTGAAGCACAACATTATTTGTCGCTATGGACTGCCAGGTGCCATAGTATCAGACAATGCTTCAAATATTAAGAACAAGGACATGAAGAAAATGTGTGAGCAGTTTCAGATCACCCACCACAAGTCAGCTCCGTACAGGCCAAAGATGAATGGGGCAGTAGAAGCAGCCAACAAGAATATAAAGAAAATCATTCAGAAGATGGTAGTAAGTTACAAAGATTGGCATGAAATGCTACCACTTGCTTTACATGCTTATAGAACCTTGATCCGGACTTCAACTGGGGCAACTCCGTACTCCCTAGTCTATGGGATGGAAGCAGTCTTGCCCGTGGAAGTAGAGATCCCATCACTCAGAGTGCTCATGGAAGCCGAACTGGAAGAAGCTGAATGGGTCCAGTCAAGACATGATCAACTTAACCTGATAGAAGAAAAGCGGTTGAAAGCGCTTTGCCATGGACAGTTGTACCAGAAGAGAATGGCCCGGGCTTACAATAAGAAAGTGAGGCCCAGAACTTTCCAAGAAGGAAACCTGGTGCTAAAGAAAATCTTACCATTTTTGGAAGATCCTCGTGGTAAGTTCAAGCCCAATTGGGAAGGCCCATATGTCGTCAAGAAAGTCCTGTCAGGGGGTGCACTCATCTTAGCAGAAATGGATGGGTCAGATTTTCCTGAGCCCATTAACTCTGATGCGGTAAAAAGGTATTTTCCTTGAGTGAATATTTCTAAGAAATGATCCGAGGCCATTTTTCTTTATTTCCTTCAAAAATTTTAATCCCTAGTCTAGCCAAGTTGAGCCGGTTCGTTTCTTTGATAAACCCAAACCGGATTTACAGTCTTAAATTGGGGCAAAAAAAATTGGGGCAAAGTAAGGAAAGAAAAAGGAAAAGAGAGGAAAAGCAATGGAAATGGCAAATGAAAGCCAAGTGTGAAAAAAGATGCAAAAAATGCAATTTAGGGAAAATGGATAAATTCATCATGACTGTAAATCCGGTTGACCATCTCTGCACTTGGAAAACTTTGGGCCTTTAATACCCTTTCTTTCATAAACTGAGCCTAGCCTTTATTTCGTCCTATTTTTAAGCCCTCGGTGATCTTAGCTTGTTCATTCAAATATCAGAGTAAGATGGGTGATGACGGAATTCAGAAGCCAGCCCTAGTGAAAACCGTAACTCGCGCTAGGGGCAATATTGGCAAAGAGGCAAAAAGAAAAAAAATAAGAAAAATGAAAGAAAATCAGAGGTTGAGTTGATCATGGGGATCTGAGCCTTAAGCAAAGTTGGCATGAGCAGAATGGGGCAGTTTTGGCATTTGGGAATGACTCTAAAGGTCCTAAGATGGACGGTTCTGATCCCTCAGTATTTTGCGGACTACCCTTTTCATTATTTAACCTGGTTTTAATTCCTTTAATTATAGGTGATTAAGTGCATGGACCAAATTTCAAAAAATACAAAAAAATATAAAAAGGAAAAATTATACTTTGGCCAGTGATGATAAATCAAATACTTTTCATAAAACCTTTGTTTTTACAAGCATCTGAGCGTTCTGAGGCCAATAATATAAAAACTTTATTTTGAATTAAATCCTTTGTATTTCCACTATTGGAGTTCAATTTTGTACAAAGGTATGAAAAATGTGCAGGAAATAAAGCTAGTCTCCTAGCCGCTCCTCAAGCTCCCGAATCCGAGCTGCCTGAGCTGCAATGACTCCTGAAGCCCCCTCTGCAGCGGGATCACTCAAGAAGGAAATGACCTCATCTGAAAGGGCCTGCCTGATCCGCATACTCCTAAGGCTCGCCAAAGTATCCTGGTATTTCTGCCGGATCATACGGACCTCAAAGCAACGAGCCTGCCTCTGCTCCTCCAGCTTCTCTTCCACGGCAATACGGCGTGAGATCTGCTCCTCAAGCTGCCTCTCCAGATAAGCGCCCTGTATCCTGAGCTCCTGGGCCTCCCGCACCCATATCCGATGAAGCCGCTTATGAGAAGCCCGCTCAGACTCTAGAATGTCCTCATAGGTGGGAGCCAAGACTACAGGAGGATCTTCGGGTACCGGGGCCTGGGTCTATATCTGTTCCTTG
The DNA here is from genome assembly GCA_947561395.2 of Buxus sempervirens. NCBI lineage: Eukaryota > Viridiplantae > Streptophyta > Magnoliopsida > Buxales > Buxaceae > Buxus > Buxus sempervirens. Next base: position 42,243,369 of record OX387186.1, read on the forward strand.
ATCCAGAAGAGATAATCCTTCACATGGGCTTCTGCGAAGACTGGACCATGCATGAAGCGGACATAGGACCACTCCTTCATCAACCAAGCATTCAGCTTCATAGAAAGGGGCCCAAGACGATCCTCATATCCACATGGGATGATAATCCCCTGGGTCGCACGGAACTGACGAAGGACCCGCAGAGGAAGATACAGCACTGCATGCTTTAGGCCCGCTAGGATCAGAAAGTTGCGGTCACGGAAGCTAATCACTGTCGCTGCATTGGGCTGATAAGTACCAGGCCATCTCACCTGGTCATCCTAAAGCGAACCCAAGAAAGTGAACCAGCCCTGTTTGCCCCCTGGAATATCGGGGCACCCCCTGTTGCTCATCAAGAGAGGGACTTTTAGACTCGGGAAGAAGTGTCGATTGATCTCTTCAATCTGGCTCAAATGATCAAGTAGCCAAAGCTGCAAAGGAAGAGTGATATGTCAGCACATTGTATAAAAAAAAAAAAAAAAAAACAAAAAAAGAAGCAAAAAAGGCAAAAAGAAAGCCAAAAAGCAAGAAAAAAAAAACATTTTTTTTACCTGCAGGATCTGGGCACATGCTAGGAAGCGTTTCGACTTCCTATTGTAGCAGTCGGTCAAGGCCTGATACATCCCAGCCAAAATCATAGGGGCCAACCTCTCCCGCTCCCTAACCTGACATATCACTGAAATCAAGGCCAAGTCCACCTCGTCATCCTCCCGTGGGAAAAGTAATTGGTTGACCACTATCAGGGTCAACGCATTGAATCGGGCCTCCTTATCTTCTCCCCTCAAAAGTTTCTCAGTCAAAAAAGCCTTAGATAGGGTCAAAAGGGTGTCAGAATCCCCCAAGTCCTTCCCTATGCCCAAAAAAGTAGAAGCTTCATTCTTGTAACTGGGCCTTAGAGGTGGATTCACCACCTTCTCATCAAACCTCAAGCCCAAGATGGTTTCCACCTCCTCGATGGTTGGGGTCATCTCATGGGTCCCAAAACGGAACAAGTTGAGATCAGGAACCCAATGACCAATCATGGCCTCTATAATCTCCCACCTGAAGGGAACCTTGGGAATGAGCAGGGTATGGCCTAGATTGGTAGTACCCCATCTCCTCTCCTCATCTAGGGTCATAGAGTTAACCCACCTTGTGTAAAAGGAATCCACAGGATTGTACCTAGTGAGATTTGGGGGTTTTGATCTAAAAGGTTGTTTTGTAGGGGAGGCAGTGTGGACAGACAATAATGGGGTAGAAAATGATCCGGATTCCATTGGATGTGATGGGAGCAAGCTAGAACTCAAGAGGAGGAAGAAAAAGGCGAAAAAGGGGGTTTCTAAACTCAAAAACTCGTAAAAAATGCTCAAATCCCGAGGCAGGTTGCATTTATAGCATCTTTTAACGTATCCGGTAACTCAGACCGGATAAAAAGGCTTTATTAATATCCGGATACGTATACCGGATACAAAGGATGGCACGAGTATCCGGTATGACATACCGGATACAAAGACCAATCAATATATCCGGTATGTCAGACCGGATACAAAGAAAAACAGCAAAAAAATGAGCTAAGGATGAAAAATCCGAATTTTTTTACCTGTTTTACCTACTTACATGTCATAATTGCATAAAATTGAGAACAAAAGATGTGCAAGACAAGATAGAATGAATCAAAGTTTTTTTCATATATATATATGCAAGTTTTGGTACAATGATGATGAAAAAAACATGAAAATCCTAAAATCTCTAACTACTCCTATGCAGGATCATCCACGCGTCCTCAGCCGCGTCCACCCCTACGACCTCTCCCTCGAAGAGCTCTGCCCCTAGAGTAGGCAAGAATACGCTCGGCTGCATGACGAGGATGCCGACCCACCACTTGCTGGAGCTGATACTCCAGGCAATACTCCTCGATGTCTGGGGGTAGAGCAGGAGCAGAATCTGGGGAGGAAACCTCTGGCTCAGCATGTACGGGTTCAACTGGACCCTCAGCCATAGCAGGCTCTGCTCCCGCAGCTCCAGAAGGCCCGGCATCAGAAGAAGGGCCAGGATCAGAAGTATCTGTACCAAATGGGAAAAAATCAGGAATTGGGATACTAAAATGAATAAAAGAGAAGAAACTAAGGAAAACATACCAGCAGGCACTACGGGATCTGGATCCACTGGGTCGGCAGCAGGGACCTCCTCTGGCTCAGGAACCATCACTAGAGCATCACCAGGATTAGCAGCTGGGACATCCACAGGATCAGAGGCCCGAGCAGGAGATGGGTCAGGAATGAGGAAATCATGCTAAAAAAAGGCACCCTGATCATGGACCGGGCCCTGCACAAGTCAAACAAGCATATCAGAATAGCAGAAACAGGAAAATGAAAGAAATGAAAATATGAAAAGGCCAGATACCTGTCTAGCCTGGAGCTCAGCAACCAAGGCCTCCAGCTCCCTGATCCGGGCATCCCGCTGGGCCACGACCGCATCGTGCTCAGCGATCATATCATCGATCGCGGCCCGCTGACTCTCAAACCGGTCCCGGATGGTATTCAACTCGTGTACCTACCAGCAAGAACAAAAGAAGGATCAGAAATGCATAAGGGGAGAAAAGATGAAAATATAAAGAGCACAAGACTTACTGTGTCCTCATGGATCCGGATACGGATCCCGCCAATCTCTGTCACCCCGGCACGAGTGGGTCGATCCATCAATCATCCAATAGACACCCTCTGGAACCACTCGTCATAATCTCCGGCTACTGTGAGCCCCTCTGCATCCAAGAAATGATCGAACTGATCAACATCAAAGCCGGGCAGGAGCGTGTCGGGACCCACAGGAGGAGGAGGAACGGGGATACGAGGTGCGCTGGTGTGCTGGAAGTACAGGTGCTCTCCCAAGTACATCACCCTACCAAGCCTCCCAAGGAAGCACTGGTAGGGCTGACGTCGTCGATCTCTATCGAAGGCGTCCTGTACCGCCATCTCACGAGCCACCCCAACATCTACGTCATCAAATCGGGACAGGAGGAGCTGCAAAAAAGGAAAACTGTCAGGTACATTCAAAATACAGGAAAGGAAATAAAAGAAAAAAGATAGAGGACTTACATCAGATCGGCGGGCACGGTCTAAATGCACCCGAGCAGTGCGGGGCTGACTCCTATCAGCATCTCGGACCTGGGCCGACCATCGCAGGGACACAGGGAAATCCGCAACCTCAGGAACCGGGGAGGGGCGGAAGAAGGTCATATAGGTGTACATGAACACCTAGCAAAAGAAAAATCAGTCAAGAAAAGATAAAACCTAAGGAGTTAAACCAGACAGATGAATGCAATACCTGTAGAATCTGCCAGAAGAACCGGCTGCTGACTCCATCACCCCTCGGGGATGCCAGGCCTCGAACCGCTCGGCACAACCCGGCTAGGATGGTCCCATAGATGAGCCGACCCCATGCTAGCTGGCGGGTCTGATGGAAATCTCTCAAGGCGTCCAAAAAGAGCGGACTGACGCCAGTCGTATCCTCCGGAAAAAAGCAGCTCCCAAGCATCAACAGAAAAACATGTCGGAAGATCGGTGCAAAGGCTGCATCCTCCACAGAGACGGTCTCGTGCCTCCTCTCAAAATGACGAGCCAGACTCTCCCGCAGCCAGCTAATGGAGAGCCGGCCACTCCGCCCATCCCAGGCAACAGGTGGCAGGGCCTGATATCCCAGAAGGAGGCCAATATCCTCCGCAGAAGGCCGCTCCAAGACAATGGTCCGCCCCGTCAACGGAATACCAGTAATCATCACAAAATCGGAGGGGCGGATCCCCAGCTCCACGTCCGGCAGATGGAACGACTGAGTCTCTGGGAAATATCTCTCCATCATGGCAAAGATGAGTGGACGGTCGGCTCTGAATGATGGAATGCTAAGGAAGTGATCCAAGTGGCACCTCCCAAACTCCCGCCTGAGTGCCGGAGAAAGCGACTGAGCTAACTCACTAAATCTGCCCCAGCTGCCTCGTAAGTGGGAGGAATGATAGGGAAGCGGCACATCTGCCCTAATGCACATGGAAGGGTGGCTATCCAAGCCATGGAGGAGCTCTGTATCCTGAACAGAGGCCCTCAACTCCTCAGAGACCCCTGCCAGAGCCACAGCAACCCCCTCCTGAGCCGTATCTCTGGCTCTGCCTTGGCCTCTGCCACGGCCTCTCTCGCCCTCAGGGGCCTGATCCTGAACTCTGCCTCTGCCTCTGCCTCGACCCCGAGCTGGTGCAACCACGGGCTAAAATTCAAGAGAAAGATGTGAAGGTTGTGTGGGAAAGGAGAATAGAAGAAAGAAAGAAAGAAAAATTTTGAAAGCCTACCTCAGCAGAGCTTTCCCTGGAGACATCTAATGGCTCAGACAAGGTGGCGCTGGAGCTCGCCTCTGTCCGAGCCCGCGAACTAGAGGGCTGATCAGCAGGGTCAGCCTCCTCTCTAACTCGAGAGTGACTCCTAGCCATCTACACAGGGAAGTGTTTTATGAATTTCAAAGTTGGCTTTGCTTACAGTTCACATCCAATTTTACATGATTATTCTTCAAAATTATCGTGAATTATGGAATCCTTCTGTTTCTAATTCTGAAACATTTTCTAAAAGAAGTCCTACAGTGCTTAATATTTCCTAAATATTTGGTGATTTCAGGATATGGGAATTGCAAGCAGAGCTACGGAAATTCAAAGCCAGAAGTGGCAAACCAGGTCAGAAAGTCAAGATGAATGAAAAATTTTTTTTTTCATAACCGGAGAGAATGGCACCAGTAAACCATCTGAAGGTATCAAATAAAGCCGGTCAAAAGTGAAGTTACGAGCAGTCAAGGGATCCAAGGTTTAACACAACCAAGCATGTGCTTGCTTACCTGGCTCAAAGCTAGCAAAGAAAATTGAGGAGCATCACAAGTATCCTAGGCAAATGGGCAGCCAATCAAGAAGTTGACAGGATAAATTGGAAAAAAGAACAGCATGGCATTTGCAATTCCAAAGTAGTCTGAGGCATGGGAAGTCAGAATTCTTCACCAATCAAAATCAGAAAAATCCCAACAGGAAATCAGCAATTCAACATGAGGAAAACATTATCCAAAAAGCATGCAATCAGCAGTTCTATCAGCAATCAACCCAAGGTCTTGAAACCATCCAATAAATAATGCAGCAAATTACAGAAAAAAAAGCAGCCTATCCAGAATTAGAGCATGGCAATAGCATGGAACAGCAATTACAAATTCCGGCTCGAAATCAGCAATGAATGGAAACAAATTTGCCATTTTCGGCAAGACCAGTGGGGTGATGAGCAATGGTTTACCAGTGAACTAAATTCCACCAACAGTCAAAGAAAAAGATCATGTGGAATTCGGCAATCAAGATAAACAGTAAATTGTTCGTGGGAGGCTGCCATGCCATAGTTATTGTTTGATTAAAGAAGAAAAAAAAAACCTGTCTGCAGGTAGAGGAGTCGGATTGATTGACTGGAACTCGGGTGGAACAGTCAAAAATCAATCACCAGGAAGCTAGGGCTCGGCCACCACAGGATATGAGCAAGATGTATTCGATCCTTGTCGGAGAATCGCCGGAACTTAAACTGTCGAGCAGAATCGAACAAAACCAGAAAAATGGCAAGCTAGGGCTTGGTCGCGCAACCAGGTTGGGTCGCCGGCAGCAATAGGGAGCACCGGAGTTGCTGGAGGTCGCCGGAGAATGATGAAGAGCCGTCAGGTGAAGAAGAAGAAGGAGATGACCGGTCTGAGTAATCGGAGCAAGGAGAAAAGAAATGAAAAGTCGCGGTCGCGCGCGACTTAAGTAAACTTGGTGGATCCGGATACTCAGGCCGGATACCCGCAGGCCCTTGATTATCCGGATATACATACCGGATACCAAAAAAAAAAAAAAGAAAAAAAAGGAAAAAAACAGGAAAAAACAGAAAAAATAGAGAAAAAACAGGAAAAAAGAAGAAAAGAAAAAGAAGAAAAAGGAAAAAATAGAAAACAGAGAAAAGAAAAGAAAAAAAAAAGAAGAAAAGAAAAAAAGAAGAAAAGAAAAAAAAGCAAACTTGTGCTATAATTCTTACTATTTTCTCAAAATCCTATTTTTGTCTTGAAATCCACCTTACAGCCACGAGAGCTCTGTGGAATTTGGGACAACATTGGGAAATGTGCCTGGTCAAAAGGATGATATCCACTCAATTTTCAACTTGGTTTGATAAAAAATCAGTTTTTCAAAAAATCCTATTTTTGGGCTTAAAATCCACTTCATAGCCACGAGAGCTTAGTGGAATTTAAGAACTCTTGGAGAGATGCCCCCTTAAAGTGAGGGCTTTTTGGCAAATCTCCACCCAAAAATTGTTTTCTACAAAATTGAATTGAACTGAGCAAATCATGCTCAAGGGAATGCAATTTGGGCTTGTCTACTCTTTGCAGCTCACTGCTTCGCAGCTCTCGCAAAGAGGGGCAGTTGTAGACACCCCAAACTGCACAAACAATCATCAAAAATCATTATCTCCTGGAAAGCCAGCACAGAATTGGAGAAAATAAACTTTTACCTGTATCCGGATACTCAGGCCGGATACAAGTACCCTTTCCCGTATCTGGATACTCATACCGGATACATGTGAGCCTTAGTGTATCCGGTACCATGTACCGGATACCTTAAGGCCCTTTGTTATTCGGTCTGACATACCGGATACCTTAAGTTTGCTCAAAATTAGGGTTTTCCGAGAGCTTTTCACTTTTACCATCATGTCCCTCATTAAATGAGGGGAAATCTCGGAAATGACCTTAGGGTTAAGGTTGGAGGGGTTCTAGACATTAAGTTGTGTCTACCAATGACCTTAGCCTTTGCCTATAAATAGGAGCCTCCTCCTTGAGCAAATGGGACACTCAACTCTTGTTTTGAATTCTCGCAAAGAAGAACTCCAAGAGAAGAAGAAAACCGCTGCGGAATCGCCTCCAGAACTCAGGTAAGCCTCAACTTTTCTTTTTATTTTCTGTCTTTACATTCCTAGATCTAGATCTCTTCTTCTACCTTTCTGTAGTGTAAAGCCTTGTTTGTATGTGTGGAAATCCTTCCCCAGCTCAAAGTATCTCAAGACTCACCTAGCCGTAAAACGTGAAGGCGGATCTAGGAGAAACGAGACTGGGGATTGACCATAGTGCTAGAACCCATGTAGCATAAGGCCTTTTTGATTGATTGTAAACCGTTCCATATTCAAAGTACCCTTGATTATCTTGAAGAACCGTGTTTAACGGGGAGAGAGAACAGAGGGAAACGATAATGGAACGGAACCCTAGGCTGTCTTAGAACCCTATTTGGATGAATATATATGCATGCTATTGATCTTGTTTGGTTTTTTTACACTTGCACATACATATCACTATTTTGGCGGGATAGGCTCATATTTGGGGTTTATTGCATTTATTGTGATAAATCTCAAATAAATGGCCTCAATGAATTCTGGAATGCCTTTTAGATGATTTTTAAAGTATTTGTGTTCATCTTGCACGAATCACATATTTATATCAATTTTCGGATTTGGTTTTTCTTCAAGAATGGCTTAGCTTGACAGCACCTGTACCCCTACTTCGGACGCCCATAACTTCATTAGCCGGATGAATTTTGGGGTGATTTCAGAACCATGGGAAAGGTGAGGCTGTCTAGTTTATGTCCACCAAATTTCACAAATTTCTATCTAGCGGATTTTTGACACCTCTCTGTCGAAGTTGAGTGGACAGTTCAGGTTCAAATACAGAACTTGTCACTTCGACGGAGCGCCATGTGTTCGATTTAAGTCCGATTTGAATGATTTTTGTTTCTATGCACTACTTTATGAGTCTATTTTCAAATTCAGCTGGTTTCATAATTTTTGGATTCCATTTGAATTATTGGTAGCCGATTTACTCAGAACTGTTCATTTGTACTTTTTTGGGTAAATCTGTGATCTTCGGGGCCTGTTCGGGAGACCACCTAAGGCACATCCGAAGGGATTTTTGTATGAGACTAGTTTCTGATGAAAGATGGCCATACAGAATTCAATAACACCAAATTTCGTGGATTTTTATGTAGTGGATTTTTCTAGACAATTTTCCAAATTTGCCCATTTATCACTTTTAAAAATCCCCAGCAGCAACTTCAAAGGAGCATAACTCCTAGGATTTTTATCGGAATGAAGTGAAATTTTGCATGAGACCCTTATTTACTGTAATCTTTCAAATGGACTTGGTTTGGTTCAATTTAATATTGGATTTGAATGATTTTAAGGCAAATGGCATACTTTTTACCAAACTTCCCGAATTTGATTTAACTTGGTTTTGAGCAACTTGAGCTTTGATTTCCATCTTTTGAGATATTCCAGAACTGATATTGACATGAGAGAAGATCTAGAATCCATTTAGATCTTCATGTGGAAATATCATACATTGGTCTTTTTTCAAGGTTTTCTATGATTTTAGCAAGCTTTCTTATTTTTGCATGAACGTACACTTGGGTACCACTTCGTGTGGATGAATGGGGGTGCCTAACACCTTCCCCCGTTCATAATCTAATCCCCTTACCCATCTCTGGATTTGATTTTCAAGTAGGGTTATTTTTATCCTAGTATGTTTCTTTTGGCTATTTTTGCTTATTTTTGAATTCTTTGGTGTCCATTCTCACCTCAAAATTATGAATGGTGGCGACTCTCCCAATTTTTGCGTTGAGCTCGTGTGTTGACGGAGGGATGATCATTCCGGTGATTTTCCCATGTCTCACACCGTCCTTGTTGCGTTTTTTTTTCTTCTCCTCAAACCCTTGATGAGCAAGCATCTTTATCATGAAAAAAACTCATTATGCCCTTAAACCACTAAACCGACCCACTACCACTAAACCACTCAATCCATTTATCAATTAAACCATTTTAATCACCAAATCAATTTAAATAAGCCAAACCCAATTAAAATAATTTCCCCCAAGTAAAGTAATTCAATTTAACCCATTATACCTAAAACATCTAAATCAAACTTTAACACTTAAACCAGTTCACTTGAATGAACCAACCCAACAAAACCTGACCCAAATAAATTTAACCTATTTACACTTAAAGCAACCACCCGAACCAAACCAAAGGGTTTGTTTTAAATTGATGAAGTTAATCGACTTAACTAAATTTAATTCTCTATTTACTCTTACTTAATATATTTAATCTTAATTATAATTTTTCTCAAAATTCCAGGATCTTACATACAGTATAAATGATCACAAATTCCATACTATCTACAATGTTCCTTGGTGGTGTTCTGCAGACACAACCAGCAAAGGAGATTCTGGTCCTTTCTTGGATAGATTACAATTGAATTGCAATTTTTCATGTTGACACATCTGTAATGTGTGGTTGGATGCGGAAAAATACTGGATATCTTGTATAGGTGGGAAGCTGAATCTTTGTCTCTACAGTTAACAAGATTTTAATGGTCCCAACAAGGAATAATGGTCCCAGTTGCATTTTTGTAGACCAATTGATGCCCATAGACTGGAAAATTCCCACACAACCAGAGAAGGAACTTAGGACCATGTGTACAATCTGTTCTAACTGCTTACAGATTTGTTCATCACTTCAGGTTTGGATCTTGCCTTTATTTTTGGTTTACTTTATATTGGTTGGATATTGGCTGATTTTAATCAGAATCATAGCATAATTTAGAATCTATCATGAAGTATTCATGCAATCTCAGAAAGCATAATACCATTACTCCACTTAACAACTCAAAAAGTTGCTTGTTCATGCATTTTCATGAACTATATTAACTACTACTGACCTCAACAATTCAAAAAAGCTTCTTTGAAGTCATACCATAAGTGAAAATTCATTGATGCACTATTGTTCTTGACTCCTCCCCTTGTTTCCTTGTTTATATAGAGATATTGATAGTCTAACTATCGAGAACCATAGTGATGCCTACTTAATATTCATCATCTCATGAAAAAATACCATTCTTTACATCTCGTTATCCTCTTGCTCCTCCCATCCAGACATTGATTGGAGTTTCACAATAAAGAATTATACGAGGTCCCTGAACCATAGAAATGGACATAACCACTTCTTTGTCATAAGGTCCCTCTCCGTGAAGCTGAAATGAACAGTCTTGCAAATAATCCTCAATTATATTCAAGTACTTTTGTGGCATATGATTACTGTACATGGTCGCAAAATGCGCAAGCTTATGCATGTTTTTATCATGGATATACCATATTATTAAAAGGAAAATTTAGGAGCTCAAATTTTAGAGTTCTGGTATTACTATGCCATAATGACATTTTTTTCATAAGTTTCTCTTTAATTTTCTGGAAAATCCTTCCACTGCTAGCTTCAGATATCCTGTGAATGAACGATGAAGTAACAAGAACAAGAACTGGTCTAGAGGAAGAAGTGTACAACATATGGATAGTTGAATGTTGGATACAGACAGTACTGTAAATCAATAAATATGAAAAAGAAGAAAGATTTGGGAAAAAAAATAAAATAAAGGACTAAGCCAAAAAGTCCAAAATTTCTGTCTTCTTGGTCTTCTTTTGGAGGAAACTAAGAAGTATTCAGAGGGATTGAAAATTGTTGAATTAATTTGTCAAGATTGTTCATTTTGCTTTTGCTAGATTGAGGACATTAACTTGACTTCGGTGTGAAATATATTTGAACATTTTATATTCCTTTCTTTTGATTCTACAACATCTGTTCAATAATTTTTTTTCTTTTTTGGTGGGAAGCATCCAGCCTGTGCAAAGAAGGTTAGATTACTGAAGAGAACTTCTGTAAGATCATTATATTATTTAGCAATAAGGTATTGGATTTTATGGAATCTGAATGGGATTATGTGCAAGAGGCTAGGTTCCATTCTAATGAATAGCTCTGTTTCAAAGCATGCTGTGTGTGGGTTGTGATTGGCCCATGTAAATTAAATATTCAATTGACTGCTATGTATTTGAATTTTTCTTTAATTTCAATGATCAATCACATTGTTGCTCTGTTTCAATTAGAGGTGTAAGTAGGGCGGGTTGGGTCAGGTTATAAGAGTTCGGGCTCAACCCAATCTAGGATTTACTAGCCCAAACTTGTCGTTGACCCGCCTTAACGCAAACTCACTAAACCCAAACCCAACCCAAACATTGTTGTTTGAGTTTGGGCTAAGTTCGTGTTGGCCCAAACAAAATGCAAGATTTTGAATTTTTTTTCAATCTTTGTTATAATTACAAAATGTTGGAATATCATTCATTAATTTATCTATTAACATGTTTTTATGTTTGTTTGTTATAAATGCAAATGTCACAAATTCCTCTTGATTTGTCCCTTGAATTTGGGAAAAAAACACTTAATTAATTTATTTCTTTAAAAATTTTAAAATATAATACTAGCTCACTATATTTGTGGTTTTGCACAATCTTTCTTATAGAGTATGTGCTCCCAAATAATTATTTATGTGAGTATAAAATTCAACAAGTTTTTGTGAGTATAACAAAAATTCAATAATTTTATACTCACATAAAGATATATATATATGTGAGTATAAAATTATTTATTTGACAAAAATTATCATAAACTTATTATCACATGTTAATAAATTTATGTTTAATAGTTGATTGCATAAATACAATGACAACATAAAAGGAAAAGAAAACAATGATACATATACATATAAATAAATATTCACTTATATATATATATATATATATATATATATATATATATATATATATATATATATATATATATATATTGTGGAGTTTTATACATATATCTATATGAGAGCGTGTACATAAAGTTAACATTAACTTTGGGTTTTTCGGGCTTTTCGGGTTGTATAGCTTGAACCCAAGCCCAACCCAAACTCAATGCTCACTTTGGGCTTTTATTCGGGCTGGGTTGGGTGGGCTTTGGGCGGTCTGGGCTAGATTTACAGCTCTAGTTTCATTGCTACAGGATCTTTTTATGCATGGACAGAATTCTCAATTCCCATGGGACCAGAGAATGATAATAGAGTGTCTCTTGCTCCATTCCTAAAGACTCCTCCTACCCTCATTTTGCTAGGATTTCCCAAGGAGCTTCTGTCAACGTTGAGCTTAATGGAGCTTGGAGGAGGAAAATCACCACTCTCATTCTGGAGGTGATAGGTGAACTCTACCCTCCAAAACTCCTGAAATTCCTTTCTTTTCATATGTTCCAAACAATGGCTTGAAAAAAGGGCTGTGTATAAAATCCTCCCTTAATGTCCCTTCTGTTAAGAAGAAAGAAAAGCTTGTAAGAGGAGAGGGTTAGAATACCACACCCTCATGTTCTCAGGCTCAGCAAATGCGGATTTTGTTTTGTTTGGTATAAATCCGGATTTGTTTGCTGTTCGACATACCAATTCTAGCAGCTGTATGGTTTAGGCTATATGGAGCTAAGATTGAATTGGTGTATGTCACAATATCCGTTTACATTTTGGTTCTTCTCATAAAAAACAATCTATATGCTTTGTCTTCTGATGAATAAGGGGGACTAACTCTCTTTTGATATCAAAAAGCTAGACATAAAATTTTCATTTCATGCCTTTTGCTAATAATTATTTGATTTCTTATATCATTGGTGGTGATGTTATATATGAAACCAAAGTTTGATGGTGTGACCTTTTTCTTGAGCTAAAAGGAACATTCTAAAATGTATTGATAGACCTGATATTATGTTTGACAGAATATTAGCAATTAAAAAGCAAGAGACTCATGGGATTAGTTTCTCTGAAATGAGGATATCAAGATGTATTCTATCATAAAAAAAAAATAATTAAAAAAGAGAAAACAAGAAGATGTCAAGTATGTATGTTTGGGAGGACCATAAAAGATAAGGAAAGTGCAGGAGTGGCATTAAAAGGGGGTAAATGCCAAAATGGTTAAAGATGAAATGTAACGCCCCGGATCCGTGTTCTTCATTAAAGATATAACACGTCTCCTAGGGGTTAGTTAAGGATCTCAATGATGGTGATCGCTGGATAATCACCCGCCTTTATATCATGTCAGAGTGCACAATTCAACATTTCTATCCAGGCAAGTTATGAAATCATCAAGTGGTCCCAAGTTTACTATCTTATTACAATCCTCAAAATTCAACTTAACAGTTTAAGACTGAGTAACCTGCTGGACTAAGGTCGGTAGTAATAATCCTCCTCCCTATATGTATCAGCCGGATCTACCCCTGTAGGCACCTCACCACGAGTATCTGAAAAACAAGTAACAACGAGGGAATGAGATACGAATATCCCAGCGAGTGACACATGCATGCATAAAATAGTTAACACAGTTATAAGGCATGCTTCGACCAATAACCAATGATAATAATCGCGTAAATTTCGATAACAACTCAAACCAGGTCAATGCCATGCATATGGTTACATTGATTAATTTACATGCCAAGTAGACACTCCACACCTCCATGTACACAGTTCCCGGCCTACTCAGGGTATCGGAAACTCTGAAATGACGGCCTACTCAGGGTATCGTCATCCAATGCCGGCCTACTCCGGGTATCGGCACTGACAACCAGGCCTACTCAGGGTATCTGGCTGCTCTACACTGGTCGTGGCAACACACGTGGCCATGCAATTACACCAACCAACACATACCATCACATTACTAAGCTTAACAAGGATCCATGGGAAGCTAAACCCAAACCGATAATTAACTGTTTAAAACTCTGCATTAGAACATCAACTCACACAAGTGTTCCAACCAGAACATCAACTCACACAAGTGTTCCAACCAGAACAGAAACTCACACAAGTGTTCCAACCAGAACAGAAATTCACACAAGTGTTCCAACCAGAACACAAACTCACACGAGTAATCAAATAAACAATAATTACAACCTCATTCAAACTTTCCATCAAACAGGGTTCGATAAACCAAATAAGGTACCAAGCAATGCATGTTTCAAGAGGACTAGAATAAAGCACTAATATGTGAACATCCCGAACATCCTCGAAATATTTCTCCACACCTACTTCATAAGCTTGTACTAAAACTAGTACCTATCTACATTGTTCTTCCCGGTAATATTTATTTCCTCTAATGGCGAATTCTATTTGTTGGTCGAATGGTTGAAGAACCCCTATTGTCCAGAGCACCCTTGGCTCTTCCGAAATTTAGGATTCTGTATGAAAAACCACTGGGCGCTCACTTCCCGAGGTGGGCGCCAGGTGGGCGCCAGGTGGGCGGTAGGTCCCCTTGATAAATCTTAGCTTGCGCTCACCCGTGGATGAGTAGGCGCTAGCTAAGCGCCAGACGGGCGGGAGAAAAGCGCGAGATGAGCGCGAGAATTGGAGGTAGGCGCCAGCTAGGCGCGAGGTGGGCGCTGGCTAGGCGCCAGGTCTGTTTTTCTTAGCGCTCACCTCCTAGGTGGGCGCTAGGTAGGCGATAGCTAGGCGGTAACCCAGTTCAATTTTCAGGTCTCTGTTAATGCCGGAAATCCAACTCTGGCTGTAATTTTTCACTCTGTGACCACTTATATGGCCTCCTAGTAGTCCCAGGATACATCCAAACCAATTTTGGATTTAATCTAAATGACTTCCTAGTTATCCCCAATTCCACTGTGCAAAACCAAAACCCTCCGTAACTAAAACCCTTCGTAACTGTGTTTCCCAGAAAACCCAACATTCATGCAATTTAATACCATGATATCATTCAATGCATATACAAATAAATCCGAAAACCTCGGTGCTAAAACAATGCCACTCACTCGTGTGCGCGATAATCCCAGAATGGTAGTCGTCCTCGAAATCGGCCGATCGCGATCCCGAATGCGCGAAGACGAAATGGTAGCCTAAATGTTAGTCGAACTGTTCGCTGTTCTGGAGAGAGAAAACCCGCTTTTATCCCACTCGAATGAGCTTCTAGTAGTTCCTCAGACTCTTTCTCTTCCTGAGAATAACCCCAATCGCCATTTCCGCCGCAGTCGCCACAGCTCTAACTCCAATGAAGATTTCCTCCGTAACTTACGCGTATCCCTACAACCCAAACCCTACTTTCCCCCTTCGGAAATTTTTACCCATTTTTACCCTACGAGAAATACGCCGTTGGATGCATATCCTTCTTTTCTCTTATCCGATGCGCGCTCGCCCACCAAAACCTCACATGCTCGCGGCATCGACATCTTAATTAAATAAATAAATACGTAGACACCATACAATAAAAATCATACGATAAATATAAATATTCTTCCGAAAATTTGGCTATATAACGCCTGTACATACGAGCATGGGCTAAGCCCTCAAACCACACTAAACACCTGATAAACACAGTTTTATGTATATCAACAGAATGAATAAACCGTAGATAACCCCACAAAATAATCAGGGTCTTACATGAAAGGACCCTGATACATTCAAGGTCATTTTTTCATGTCAATTTTAAAGATTTTGATATGAACTAGGAGAGGGGAATGAAGCCACAAAAAGATAAGAGCCTATCTATTTTACTCTTTTGTTCAATTATTATTACTATTATGTTTTCAAAGAAATTGCCTCAACTATTCTAATAGCCATGTTATTATTATTATTATTATTACCATTATTATTATCAATATTATTATTATTATTATTATTATTATTATTATTATTATTATTATTATTATTATTTTTTGCATGATTCATTGACTAGAAGAATGGGCTACATAAAAGTTAGGGGAAATCGGTATTAAGTGATACTTTTTGGAAAGAAGCCATATTCAATCACTTAAATCTTGGTAATTAGAAATTAGTAATACTTTTTTTAAATAATTAAGAATGAGTGTTATTTGACTTTCATAAAGAATTTCTTCCAAAAATGCCCCTAAAAGACTTGCTAACCTCATTAGAAGATGACAAAAAACAAGTTGTTTACAAGTCTCTTAAGGGAATTTTTGAAAGAAATCTTTAATGAGGTAAATTGACATTCATCCTCAATTATTTTGAAAAATTATTACTAAATTCCAATTATCAAGATTTAGGTGACTAAATGTAGATTGTTTTTAAAAATCATCACAAAAAGCCAATCTGGATTGTTTTAAAAAAGCATCACTGTTAAAGGCACTTGAGAATAGATTATTCATACTTGCAATGCCCTACCTAAATTAAGATAAAATATGTGGATGATCACAATACATGTCCTCTTATTGTTATTTATAACCCTATTTACATTGTTTCTTGGGAATTATGAAAAAGGGTCCCTTTTTGGCATGTATTTATAAAAATAGTCCATCAAAAATCTCATTTTGTAGAAAAAAGGTCACTTTTCAAACGTAATTGACCTGTAGGCGCGCTTTTCAAAAAAATTTTTATAAAATAATATCACTTTGGTGTAGGTAAAAAGCGCTTGTATCCACGTATGGGATGCGTTCATGTCCCATGTAGGATGCACTCGTATCCCATGTAAGGAAGCTTGCTTCCCACGTATAATATGCTTGTGTCCCAAGGAAAGTGATCTTGTAACTTAATTATTTTTGAAAAGTAATCCGGTAATAAGCCAATTTCTTGTTTTTGAGCTAAACTTCTATGGAAATTATGTTTATCACCAATTCCTTTGGTGATAGTTATTTTACCTTTCCATCAGCTTCAGTTAATGCAGCTTCTTTTGTTATCAAGAGCCATTCAGTAAGTCATGAAAAAATGGTTTTGTTCAAATCTCCGTATCAATTTTTGGTTAATAAACGGGTTAGAACCACATCTGTTTCACTAAAATGGGTTTCTTGAAGAAGCGTATTGAAATTAACTAGCACCAAAGGAAGCCCTTTTGGATCTAGGAAGGGCTTCTTGGTCCTTAATCTATGCCAAACAACGTTAACATGTCTCTTTGGTACTGATTTGGAATGCAGTTGAGCCGGGTCCAACAAGACAGCCTCTTCATTGGTTGGATGCTCTCCCATTTATCAAAAAAATGTGCGTCTGAATCACTTTCATCAACCAAGAAAAGTAGCTAAAGTTCTCCAAAGATGACAAACAACTTTATGCTTTTGAACGCATTAGTAGTGGTAGGACCAGTGACATTTGCCTTTAAACAACATATCAAATTCAGATCTTTGAAGACTCATTTTGAGAAAATATTCAATTTGCGCACCCAGTTGAAGGTGACAAAAGATTACAGTAAGCAAATCACAATCTGACACAACCCATTAATCGGCTAAAACCCCTCAGGTAAATTCAGCAGTTCAAAGTTCATACTGCCAATCAGTTTGTAACCCACCTTAGATTGGCTCTTAGGCCTTTCTTCTTGTTCTTCAGTTTTTTTTCCTCTCTTTTAGAAAAGCAGAAGGTACCCTTGTAACAAAATGATTAGACAAACTTTTCCAGAATTAAATTATCTAGACTTCCAGTATGTTGTTGACAAAAGATTTCACTTATTGAAGCCTTTAATCAGCAACTCATATATATATATATATATATATATATATATATATATATATGAAGACTCACTTTCCAGAGTCAATTGAATGTGATAAAAGAAAACAATACAGATAGGATGGAATCTTATAAAGGGGGGGTGTCATAATCTGTTTCAACTCATCAACTTGTTCAAACCCTAAGTATTTGAACAGGTTAGGGTTTATATTTTTTGCCAGTTGATGCACAATAGATTGGATATTTTAGCCACTAACGAACAGGTTGGGCTTAGGTTTATTGAACTTGTTAAACCCATTAGATTGTAACATGTGGTTCAGATTCAAACTCAGGTTCATATTTATATGCTTTCATCAAGTCCCAAGAAGGTTTTCAGGCTGTAAATGCTGCCATCAATCGCATAGAACTAGGTATATCTAATTTCCTACCAAAAACCATTTAATATATGTGGTGACAAATAGCCAATTCAGAGAATTTTGCATTGTAGGAAAATTAAAGCAATAATGAAAGGAAAAAGTAATAAGAGGAACATTACAACTGATTTGCTAGGTTTTCAACCAAAGTAATTCTTGAGAATCAAATTTCATGGAAGAAAAGGGGCTTATGAAGATCCATTTGAACCATAAGTGGAAATCTCAATGGTTTGATTCAATTCTTAGTCTCATTTCGAGTTGTTAAATCCCTGCTGCGAACCTGGCTAAAGTGAACAAGTAAAATCCATTAGGAAAATAGATTTTAATGAGAGTTTGGGCCTTCTCTGTTGTGTTCTCTAATAAATTAAGGTTTTAACATGTAATTTGAATAAAAGGCAGTTGAAATTCAATTGGTATGACAATGACTGCTTCAAACGGGGTGACCCCAGATTAAGGAAAAAAGTTTTGGTCCTTTCGATTTCTTTTCGTTGGATTGCAATCCCTTGAACAAAAACCTGGCATAGATCTGGAAATAATTTATTCAGGGAATTATCGAGTATGCTTCATGCTTAGAAATGAAAATTCTCACTCTTTTCTCAACCAGCATAGGTTTACTAAACCCCATGAAGGGTAAAGTAGTCTTTCTTAAATTTAAATCTTCTTCTAACATTTCTTGTTGAAAATTTGAAGAATTAATAAATGGTACGTACCCTTTTGTCAACTTATATTGAATCAAGGAATGACTTTTCGGTGCTGCCTGGTGCACAGCCAAGCGGCCGAAACAAGATGGGGTTGAAATTTTGGCAAAATTCCGTCAAAATGGCCAGAAACAGGTTTTTTAGCGAAATTGGCGACAAGCCGTCGAAACGCAATTTTTTTGGAAAAAAGACATACTTAAACTACCTGAAAATGAGTTTTAGCGAAATTGGCGGCACGCAGACGAAATTAAGCTAAAATAACATAATAGACATGAGTTTATACAATTTATATACAAAAAGTAGATAGAATAAGGAAGTATTTTATCTAATTTATGAACAAATACAAACACATGAACATAAACAATTACAAGGCTACAACTACAAGCACATTAGATCACACTACAAAGTGTAATGTGTAAAACAAAGTCATAGGCTCATAGATTAATAATCATAAAAAGGCAAATTGCAAAAAATGCAAAATACAAAATTCAAATCTACAAGAGAGTCAAGAGATAAGAGACAAGAGTCACAAGACTACAAAGTACAAAGTACAAAGTACAAAGATCAATAAGAAGTAGAGCGTCTAGAAGGCTAGAAATGCTGATGTTGTTGCTGTTGTTGTCTCTCAAGCATATGAACATATTGCCTCCACGACATGCACCCTGTGTACTAACCTCTGTAACGACGCACAACCTGTAACGCCCCGAACCCGGGTCAGTGCAAACCGGCACCCGACCCGAACCTGGTTCGCTACTGTAACAACCCGAATTTAGTTCAACAACCAAATCCGAGGTGTTACTGGCCCATATCAATTACAACATCAATAACATACCAGACCAAAGAAAGCAAAATCCAATCCATATATTAAACTATCAGAGTTGCGGAAACAAGTATGTGCGGAAGTGTAGATCAAAATCCTCAACTAAGCATAAAGCTTGACCATCAGTCAGTAATATCAAAGTCTGGTAAAATGAACTGGTTACTATCTCTCTCTCTCTTATCTCTCTCATACATCAATCCGTATAAATGATAATAAACCAATCAAAAATGCTAAATCTATAACATCAATCCACCTCAGATGAGATCTGGATAATAATAATCCTCCGGCGAATACTCGGCTATCTCTCCCTGGAAGTCTAAGAGATCCCCCTCTCGCGTATCAGCTGAAAAAAATGGAATAGAAGTAGGGTGAGATACGAATATCTCAGTAGGTAACACATGCATGATTAAACAGTTAATATAAGCAAAGTAACATTTCATGCACGATTAAGCAACATCGATAAATCAGGCTCGCATAATAATTTATACCATTCATGAACACAAAACAGTTTGATAAACAGTTCTAGAAATGATTTTCAGCAAGTTTTAATATAAGAACTCAATAGCCAAATCAGTAGCATAATCCACGCATTGCCAGGATGTACTAAGCAGTCACATCCAACCAATATCCCAATCACTTGCATCCCGCACGTGCACAATAATAATAATCATATCAAGTGTTGTGTTTTCAGTGTCATTGTAGGACTCACAAAGTTAGATAAACCTTTTGAGATGATTCTCAACCAATTGCTATACCACCGTGCGACTTAGGAACGATGCTACTAATGATACTCAAGCCCCATGCAGCGCAGCTTAGACAAGAGCCGTAGTCACCGACTTATTGCACACGTACCCATCAGAGTTGGCATGAACCACCAGCATGCAGCACCAGAATCAATACATGGAGATGGTCGCTTATCCACATGTACAGGGAATCACCAGCGGCTCACCGGGGTGTCCCTCCAGACATAGGACCTTCCCAGACAAACTAACTTGCAAAGGAAGCGCGTCGCATATAGGAGTAACTCAACCCAAATGACATATCCCTCAGCTATCTAGCTACGACTATGGATCCATAACCAGCTATGCCCACTAGACTCCAAAATTCCCTAAAGTATCATAATTCTATAAGGGTTGGTGCCTAGCGGCATATAATGGTTATATCTGTACATTTACTTCATTATTCAGTCATTCGGATTCTGAATTCTCTTTATAATGTCTTATGATTTATAATGCCATTTAGAAGTGTTTAGATAATCAAATGGTAGTTAGGCTTTTCCAAAATCACATTTCTCATTTTCCTTCAAAACTTGGCAACTAATGTCCTAACTCCCTAATTTGTTTTTCTGTAAAACAGGGAATTAGATAGTTTATTTTGGTCTTAAAAGACCTTAGTTAATCATTAAAATTGTCTAAAAATAGTTTAGAGTTGAATTAGGTTCAAAAATATGAAAAATTGGATTTTCTGCTGAGAGCGCCTGGGATCGCTCAGGATCGCTCCGGGCGGTCTTCAATCGGCGGTAGTGCAAATTCGAGCGCCCACGGTCCGTCGTCCCGCGGTCCACGGCGTCCTCAAATTTATAACCAGCGCCTAGGATCGCCGATGAGCGCCTAGAACAGTCGAGGTCGGCGGTCTCACCAAATCGAGCAGAAACAGTTCTAAATCGTGATTTTTCTCGTCTAAACTCATTCTAATGTATTTCTAACATGCTTAGCTAACTAAATACAACATTACATATCATAGAAACATGCATTTGCGATTAAACAAGGGTAAATCCAATTTTAAACCAAAACGATGTCACCTACCTCTATACGCTGATTTCTCCTTCTCTATTCTGCACAATGGCGAACCTCTATCACTGAGAACTCTCTGGACGATGAACGCACGCCCAGCCCTTCCTTCTTCTTCTTCTTCTTCTTCTCTTGGTCGTTCGAACAGTTCGTCGCTTGCGGCTTCAATACGAGCGAGAATACACGTATAAGAATTAGGTTAATTCTTTATACCTATATATACCCCCTGATCCTATGCATCTCCCATGCAACTCTTCTATACACCTTGCCCAATTAGAATACATACCTCGATATCTCACGATCGGACGGTCAGATCTGCGTCTAATTCTGGATCTCCGCTAAGTTGATCACCCTCTACAATATTAAAATGTTTCTATCAATCATAACTCTCGGTAATATTATTTGCTAATTTAATTTATTATTTAAGGAAAATTCGGGGTTTTACACAACCTCCTCATATCCTAATCTAAATCCATAACAAAGCCCACAGGAGGACAATCATCATAATACTCCATCATAATAAGAACACCCTCGTCCTCATCCTCATCCTCCTCCTCATCTGCTACAACTGGTAGAGGATAATAATTATACGGATATGGGATGGCTGGAACTGGCACTGGCAATGGGACATACCCATATCCGTATGCAGCTGGATATGGAGCTGGTGCAATTGGATAGGAGGGAAATAACTCGTAGCTGTTAGATGTCTAAAACTGCACTGGATATGGATATGCATATCCTCCATACTGTCTGCTCTGATCCCCATAACTACGTGAAGATGTGCTAATAGATCTCTCCATGTCCATACTCATAAACGATTGAGACATCTCATCCTCATCCTGGGCACCAATCCTCTCCTTCCCCTTACCCTGCCTCTGAAAAGTACGTGCCTCTGGCTCTGGCTGACCACCCTGACCATATCGCCCTCCATGGTGGGAGTCCTGGGTGGCATGTGTGTACGCTGCCTCCCCAGTGAAAGTACTAACCTTTGGCCCATGTGAGTGTCCTCCACCTCCCTGATGATCATCTCCATCGTCGCCATCATCATCAGAAGCTCCACCATCCCCACTATCGCTATTTCCATCATTGTCATCCTCGGACTCCGACTCTCTATGCTCAACTGACTGAATTGGGACTGAGGGTATCTCTACTGCTGTAGAAACTAAAGGAGCCACTACGCTGGTATCTCTATCGAAAGAGTCAACAGAAGGAAATCCCCTTTCCTCCTCCATAACAGCATCAACATCAATCCCCATCTCTGCTGTAGCACGAGCAACGACTGAACTTGGCCCACCATCAGGCTCGTCTAACTCCACAGTCCTCACCCATTTTGAGAATGGGTTGTCATCATCAATGTGGATGCTGCATAGGATGTCCAGAGGGTCGTCAACATATGTACTTCTACTCTGTGTCTCGATCTCTAGCCGCTTCGCTCGTAATCTCATGTTGTAGTGACAAAACACGAGCTTTTGCAGCTTCTGATAGGCCAGCCGGTTCCTTTGCTTTGTATGAATCAACGCAAAGGTGCTCCAGTTACGCTCGCAAGCAAATGAGGATGCAGTCTGAGCGAGAATCTGACACGCAAGCTTTGACAAAGTAGGAGCAGAAACTTCGTACATGGCCCACCACTCGTCTTAAAAGTGTAATGATTTTCAATAAGCATAAAAATAAGTTTATAAATTCTAAGTGAATTTAAAAAATTTACCAAATGCAATAAATTATTTACATGGCATCATCGTACTCCGCGAAGCAATAGCTGTCGTCATTCCAAATGATCCCATTGCATCTCTAACCATAATCAACTGCAAGAGCATGTTCAGAATTTAGTAAAAATTGAGGAAAAGATTCCAAATTACAATTGATAGAGTACTTATTTATTATTTATATAGAATTTACCTCATTGCCGAAATCTGCCTGCTCGTCAAAATTGGGATTGAGGTGGGAATAAACCATGTGCACAGCTGTCCACATATCTGAGCGCATCCCAAGCTTGTCCTTATAGTGATATTTCAGGTTAAAGTAATGTGCTGTTATTGTGTTTGAAAAGCAAATAACATATTAGCAATTTAGCATTACCAAAGAAGTATAAGTACAAAAAAAAAATCAACAAACCTTAATTAAAATTATAAATTAATTACCTACCAAGAGTATGGGATGATCCATCGATTTAATCCAACGATCATCAATGATCTTGTGGATCCACTGGTAGGATGTCTCTATGGCAGCTTGAACTTGTGCTTTCATCACCCTTATGCTCTCATAGACGGAACCGAGGGTCGGGTATATATTTGTGTCAGCGATCCATAGCACCTGGTAAATGGGCTCCAATATATCAATAACCTCCTTCACACCATCCCAAAAGCTGCCACGAAGAGCGATATCCTCTACTCGTCTCCCCATCTCAGTGTGGCTCTGAGAGCAAGTACCCCAATCCTCACTAGTAAATAAGGACCTCAATCATTGCTTGTGTCGCAAGATGCTATCCAAGGCAATATAATTTGTATCAAATCTAGTAATCCCTGGCTTGATTATGTCTCCATGACATACTGTTCTCATCTTTGCTAGCACATAATTATGATTATAAATAAATGTAGTCAAGGTCCGTGCATCTCGTAATGTCTTCACAACCTTCTTCCTCTTCCCAATGACTTCTAACATCAGGTCTATACAATGTGCAGCACAAGGGGTCCAGTATATGGGGTACCTCTCCTGTATCATTTCACCAGTCTTCTTAAAGGCACTCCCATTGTCTGTAACAATCTGTACAACAAGATGCGTCCCATCCTCTCTGATCACCCCTTCTAGTAAACCAAAGATGTAATCTACATCCTTGATTTTATTTGAGGCATCTATAGACTTCAGAAATATGGCCTTGCCTCTACAGTAGACCATAAAGTTGATGATTGACAGCTTCGTAGGGCTTGTTCAACCATCATACGTAATAGTAATCCCGAATCTCTTCCAGTATGGACGCAAATATTTAATAAATGCCGACATCTCCTTCTCTTCATCATCCAAATACACCCCCATGATCTCCTTCGGGGTAGGAGGTAGGACTCCAACCCCAGACTCCTGAATAGCGTCAACCATACTCTTAAAATGCGGAGAAGCAGCTGCATGCGCAGGAATATGGTTGAATATAAAGAACCGAGATATGAACTTACCCATCTTCTTTTTAACAAACCCTCCACTCCAAGCATCTTTCAGCCTCTTCTGCTTTGCATCTAATGATCTATGTGTATCAGGGTCTTCAGGATAATCAGGCATTCTCGTGGAATGAGAACGCCTCATAGAAGTCGAACCAGCCCCAGAATGACCGCCTCTCTCAAGTTTATATCTCTGCCTTTCTCTCTGGTCAAACTCTGACTCCAAGGATGCACGAACCCCTGCTCTATACTCTGCCCTCTCACCCTCTGTGACCAACTCACTAGGGTAGGCAATATCATCATCATCATCGTCTGAGGGTACCCGTGGAGGCTCTTCTAGTCTCCGTCTAACCTCCTTCTTAATAACATGCTTCTGTTTTCCACTTTTCGAAGCACCCTGTAGGTGCTGAAGCATCTGCTTCTGAACTGCAGGTGGCACTTTATTACACTTGGCAACGTCCTTGTAACCACCTGCCAGATGCATTTTCAGTCTGGATATACTTCCCCCCTTGAATACGTGATGACAGTAATTACATATTGTCTTATTTCTGTCTCCCTGATAGCGGGTACCATGCTGCCATCCAATATCTACTCTACGTCCACCCGCCTCGACATCATCACCACCACCAGATCCCGATGCCATCACCCGCTAGCTGATCACCTGAAAACATTAGGTTACCTGTCAATTCCAATTTGCAAACAATTAAACAAAGTGTCACCTTAGCATATAATAACTATGAAAATAATCAACTAAATAATATTTACCAAAAAATTTTCCCATTTTTGTATGATTTTCAGATTAAATAAACAATTAATTATTCATTTTTTACAAAAAAAATAAAAGTTTGCATGCCCATCTATAAATTGGGTGTCCACGCTTCATATAAATTTAATCCATATTTTTACTAATTTTTTACATATTTTCATAAAATTTTTAATTTTTTAATGATTTTCGGATTAAATAAACAATTAATTATTCATTTTTACAAAAAAAAATAAAAGTTTGCATGCCCATCAATAAATTGGGTGTCTACGCTTCATATAAATTTAATCCATATTTTTACTAATTTTTTACATATTTTCATAAATTTTTTTAATTTTTTAATGATTTTCGGATTAAATAAAGTAATAAACAATTAATTATTCATTGTTTACAAAAAAATAAAATTTTGCACGCCCATCTATAAATTAGGTGTCCACGCTTCATATAATATTTCATCCATATTTTTACTAATTGTTTTCATATTTTAATAATTTTTTAATGATTTTCGTATTAAATAATTAATTAATTATTATTGTTATTGTAGTATTATAAAACATTTTCATTATATTGTTAATATGTTACTCTAGTTTCTAGTATTATAATAATTATTAGTATTTAATGTAAATTTTTAGCATAATTTTAGGATTTAATGTATTATAAATTTATAATAATTATATTGTTATTCTAGTATTATAATAATTATTGTTATTCTAGTATTATAATAATTATTTTTAGCAAAATTATTACATAATTTTTTAGCATTTAATGTAGATTTTATATATTTTTCCTAATTTTAAATGATTTTTCGTGTCAAATAATTTAAAAAATTATAATTTTTGGGGGAAAAAAAAAAGTAACAACACCCATCGATAGATCGGGTGTTGTTACATAACATATGAAAAAATCACTATAATCTAAGTTAATTACAAGCATAAATAAGGGAAAAAACATGATTATCTCACTTTAAAACTCTTGAAGGTTTCAAATCACTCCAAAAGTGAGTGGAGATTGCCATCTCGGATGTGGATTTCGCGTTGCTGGTGGCCGAAATCTGAAATTTCGGCGGCGGAAAGTCAAACCTTGTACTGAATAACAATTTTTTTGCACAAAATCACAAAAACCAATTTTCTTTTCAACAAGAAATATTTTAGGAATTGAATTATTGCGGATGAATTCATGCCCTCTCTCCGAGACTAATAATGAAAGATGACGAGAAAAGGGGGTGAAAACTGAAAAAGTATCCTGAGAAAGAAGCTAGCAGTGAATAGAGGCCCAACAACAACCAGACAAGCAACCACCAAACTCCCTACAAAAGGGAAGGAAGAAGATAGAATCATGTGTAGTACACGTAATTAATGCTTGGAATGCCCCCTAAATATTATGAGGAAGAGAGGGAAAGAGATCATTGATTGGATGTTTAATAGCCCACTCAATGGACTGCACCGCTGTATTTTCGTCTTCTTTTTGGTGATTTACACTAGCTTTCAATGTGGGTGCATGTCCCCATTACAGAAAGTGGCTTCTCCTTCCCCACCTTGCATTTGAAAGCAAGAGAAAGAATAACATAAGAAAGGAAGAGATGGATCGACCGATTTAATATATCTTTGCCCATATATATATAGTCGTCATCACACCGTCACCAATGCCATCATGAGACTGATCATGCGGCTTCTCTTGTTGTCAAGAGCCATTCAGTGAGTTTTAAGTCATGAAAAAATGGTTTAGTTCAAATCTTAGTATCAATTTTTGGTTATTAACGGATTAGAACCACAGGATCTGCTTCACCAAAAAATAGGTTTCTTGAAGAAGCGTATTGAAATTAAATTTAACCAAAGGAAGCGCTTTTGGATCTAGGAAGGGCTTCATTGGTCCTTAATCTATGCCAAACAACGTTAACATGTCTCTTTGGTACTGATTTGTGATGGCAAGGTCATACCAGACAACCTCTTCATTGGTTGGATGCTCTCCCATTTATCAAAGAGTGCGTCTGGACAGTGGCGGAACCAGGCTATCCTTAATTGCCCCCCCTAAATTTTTATTTTTTAATTAAAAGTATGTATTTTTAATTGAAATTTATGTTTTGCCCCCCCTAAAATTTCTGGTTTGCCCCTCTATCTCCATGAAATTTCTATAATTTATGTATAAGTGTTAATTGAAAAAATTTTTTGCCCCCTCAAGTTTGGAGTCCTGGTTCCGCCACTGCGTCTGGATCACTTTCATCATCAACCAAGAAAAGTAATTAAAGTTCTCCAAAGATGATAATCAACTTTATGCTTTTGAACGCATTAGTAGTGGTAGGACCAGTGACATTTGCCTTTAAGCAACATATCAAATTCAGATCTTTGAAGACACATTTTGTGAAAATATTCAATTTGCGTACCCAATTGAAGGTGACAAAAGATTACAGTAAGCAAATCACAATCTGACACAACCCATTAATCTGCTGAAAACCCTCAGGTAAATTCAGCAGTTCAATGTTCATACTGCCAATCAGTTTGTGACCCACCTTAGATTGGCTCTTAGGCCTTTCTTCTTCTTCTTCATTTTTTTTTCTCTTTTAGAAAAGCAAAAGGTACCCTTGTAACAAAATGATTAGAAACTTTTTCAGAATTAAATTATCTAGACTTCCAGTATGTTGTTGACAAAAGATTTCACTTATTGAAGCCTTTAATCAACATCTCATATTTAAATATATATATGAAGACTCACTTTAAAGAGTCAATTGAATGTGACAATAAAGAATTATACGAGGTCCCTGAACTATAGAAATGGACATAACCCCTTCTTTGTCATAAGGTCCCTCTCCGTGAAGCTGAAATGAACAGAGGCTTGCAAATAATCGTCAGTTATATTCAAGTACTTTTGTGGCATATGATTACTGTACGTGGTCGCAAAATGCGCAAGCTTATGCATGTTTTTATCATGGATATACCATATTATTAAAAGGAAAATTTAGGAGCTCAAATTTTAGATTTCTGGTATTATTATGCCATAATGACACTTTTTTCATAAGCTTCTCTTTACTTTTCTGGAAAATCCTTCCACTGCTTGCTTCAGATATCCTGTGAATGAACAATGAAGTAACAAGAACAAGAGCTGGTCTAGAGGAAGAAGTGTACAACATATGGATAGTTGCATGTCGGATACAGATAGTATTGTAAATCAACAAATATGAAAAAGAACAAAGATTTGGGAAAAAAATAAAGGACTAAGCCACAAAGTCCAGAATTTCTGTCTTCTTGGTCTTCTTTTGGAGGAAACTAATAGAAGCATAGAGAGGGATTGCAAATTGTTGAATTAATTTGTCAAGATTGTTCATTCTGCTTTTGCCAGATTGAGGACATTAACTTGACTTTGGTGTGAAATATATTGGAACATTTTATATTCCTTTCTTTTGATTCTGGAGCGTCTGTTCAATAATTTTTTTTTATTTTCTGGTGGAAAGCATCCAGCCTGTGCAAAGAAGGTTAGATTACTGAAGAGAACTTCTGTAAGATCATTATATTATTTAGCAATAAGGTATCGGATTATATGGAATCTGAATGGGAGTATTTGCAAGAGGCTGGGTTCCATTCTCATGAATAGCTCTGTTTCAAAGCATGATGTGTGTGGGTTGTGATTGGCCCGTGTAAATTAAATATTCAATTGACTGCTATGTATTTGAATTTTTCTTTAATTTCAAGGACCAATCAGATTGTTGCTCTGTTTCAATGCTGTAGGATCTTTTTATGCATGGACAGAATTCTCAATTCCCATGGGACAAGAGAATTATGATAGAGTATCTCCTGCTCCATTCCAAAAGACTCCTTCTACCCCCTTTTGCTAGGATTTCCCAAGGAGCTTCTGTCAACGTTGAGCTTAATGGAGCTTGGAGGAGGAGAATCACCACTCTCATTCTGGAGGTGACAGGTGAACTCCAACCTCCAAAACTCCTGAAATTCCTCTCTTTTCATATGTTCCAAACAATGGCTTGAAAAAAGGGCTGTGTATAAAATCCTCCCTTAATGGCCTGAAACCAAGAAACTCTATTGTGTGAAGAGATCACAAAATGTGAGAGGCATGACCAATGTGAAACCCACTACCTGCAACAAATGAGAGCATACTTGTCTCACCACCTTACAATGGAAGAATAGGTGGTCAATTGACTTGCCTTGAGATCTACATAGAAAGCAAATGTGAAGAGAGATATCCAAGAATTTCCTTGTATATTGGAATGTATATACAAAAGCCTTGATTTTCCGTGGGACATAGGTTTCCAAAGCATATTGTCACGGGCTTAGAAATTCCCTTGCCTTAACCCGTGAGGCACTTAGACACTCAACCCTTTCGAAGTGCTAAGTAAGCCTAAACCAACAAGAAAGATTGCTCAAGAGAGGGAGAGAGGAACACACCAAGAGAACTTATATATCACTCAAAGTTTTCTGGATGGTTACAAATGAAGGCTCCACCCCTTTATATAGGCATTCCACCTCCTCAATGGACGATGGGGATTTAAACTATCCAATGGTGGAGGTTAGCCCTCTAAAATCCTCCAAGTAAATATCTAGATATTTACATACATGGCTTCTATGGAGAAGCTTCCCACCTTTTCTAGAGAACACTACACTTTTCTTGTATTTACACTTATGTAGAGTTCCCTAGAAGTTTCTAGAAATCTCTAGGCACCACTTCCATCTAGGCATCCAAATGTGCATCCGTGTGGCACTTAGCGTGCTCCAACTTGGTGGGTCGTGACATCCTCCCCCACCTAATCTAGCAACGCCCTCATCGCAGCTTCTTCTAGAAATAAAGTTATCTTGTCTTTGAACTGCCCCTTCCACTTGACCAAGTACTCGATATGACTGGGAATAATACCTCGCCTTGGTATGGCTCAATGGGCAAGGATGGTGTCAACCTCCTTGTCATGAGAGACCATCATTGTTGCTGGGGCCCTTTTCGATTTATTTCGGTTCAGTTCCTCTGCATCTCCATGATAGGGCTTCAATAGGCTTACGTGGAAGACGGGGTGGAGGCAATCTAGGCGGGCGGGCAACTCAAGTTGATAGGAGACCCTACTAATTCTTCCCGTGATGGGAAATGGTCCTTCATATCTCTGCACCAAGCCCTTGTGAAATTTCCGGAATGCCTTGACTTGGTGTGGTAGTAGCTTAAGCAGGACAAGGTCTCCTTCCTTGCACTCCATATGCCGTCTCTTTGTATCTGCCCACTTCTTCATCTTCTTAGTGGCTTTGGCTAAGTATGCCTTGGCCATATCAGACTGTTCCTGCCATCCTTTGGCAAACTTGAAGGCTGCAGGGCTCTTCCCTGTGTATCCTGATGCAAGAGTGTTGGGTGTCAATGGTTGTTGCCCTATGGCCAACTCAAAAGGACTTCGATTTGTTGCCTCACTCTTGTGTAAGTTGTAGGAAAATTGGGCAACATCCAACAACTTGGCCCAATCTCTTTGGTTGGCACTTACATAGTGCCTCAAGTAAAGCTCCAATAGGCTATTCACCCTTTCTGTTTGCCCAATTGTCTGTGGGTGAAAGCTGGTAGAGAAGTTAGGACTTGATCCCATCATCTTAAAGAGCTCTATCCAAAACCTCCCTGTGAATCTGGTATCTTGATCACTGATAATTGACTTAGGTACTCCCCAATACTTTACCACATGTTTGAAGAATAGTCGTGCAGTTTCTTCAGCAAGCACTCCTTAGGAGCAGAGATGAATACCCCATACTTGGAGAAGCGGTCCACAACCACAATTATGGTGCTACTTACTTCAGACTTGGGGAGTAGTGAGATGAAGTCCATGGACATACTCTCCCAAGGCCTTTCAGGGATAGGCAAAGGCTCTAGTAAGCCTGCTGGTCTATGTTGTTCTACCTTGTCTTGTTGGCACACAAGACATGTCCTCACATATAGTTCTAAGTCATCACGTAGTTGTGGCCAATAATAAGCGTCTTGTATAAGAGCAAGAGTCCGATGCATACCTGAATGTCCTGCCCATTTGGAGTCATGGCACTCCTTCATGATTTCTCTCCTTAGGGTGCCCCACTTGGGTATGTAGACCCGGTCCCCTTTTGTAAGGAGCAAATCATCCTTAAGCCAAAACTGTCGTGTCTTTCCTTGCTTTGCATTTTCCTTAAGCATCTTGGCCTAAGGGTCATGCTCCATCCCTTCACATATTCGATCCAATAAAGGACATTGTGGTCGACTTAAGGCTACAAGTTCTTCCTTTTTACTTAGTGCATCTGCCACTAAGTTTGCCTTCCGTGGCTTGTACTCTAACACATAGTCGAACTCAGCAAGAAAGTCTTGCCATCTTGCTTGCTTGGAAGTTAACTTCTTTTGTGTTCAGAAGTAACTTGTGGCAATGTTGTCTTTCTTCACCAGGAACTTGGTCCCCAACAACTAGTGTCTCCAAATTCGTAAGCAATGCACCACTGCCGTCATTTCTTTCTCTTGCACTATGTACCTCCTTTCAGTGTCATTGAGCTTTCGGCTTTCAAAGGCTATAGGGTGTCCGTATTGCATGAGCACCCCTCCAATGGCAAAATCTGAGGCATCGGTGTGTACCTCAAAGGCCTTAGCATAATTTGGTAATGCTAAGACTGGCTCCTATATGATTGCCTTCTTAAGGGCCTGGAAGGCATCCTCGCACCTTGTTGTCCACTCCCATGTGTGGTTCTTCTTAAGAAGGTTCGTCAATGGTGCCGCAATAGCCAAATATCCCTGAATGAATCTCCGATAGTAGTTGATAAGGCCAAGGAAGGATCGTAATTCTGTTACCTTTCTTGGTGGCTCCCATTCTTGGATTGCTTTTACTTTTGCTTCGTCCATGCGTATCTTGCCTCCTCCAACCACGTGCCCTAGGAAGTTAATCTCTTGTTGTGCAAAGGCACATTTCTCCCTTTTGATGTAGAGCTCGTGTTCCCGAAGGACTTGGAAGACTTCTCATAGATGTCCCACGTGCTCCTCCAACGTTGAGCTGTATATAACGATGTCATCTAGGTACACTACCACGAATCGGTCTAGGAACGGCTGAACACTTGATTCATTAAGGTGCAGAATATAGCCGGGGCATTCGTGAGACCAAAGGGCATCACCAAGAATTCAAAAGAGCCGTACCTTGTGACGTAGGCAGTCTTTGCCACATCTTCTTCTGTAATCCTTACTTGGTAGTATCCTGATCTCAGATCTAGCTTGGTGAACCATCTTGCACTACCAAGTTGATCAAACAAGTCAGCAATAAGTGGGATGGTATACTTGTTCTTTATAGTTACCTTGTTGAGAGCCCGATAGTCAATGCATAGCCATAGGGATCCATCGTGCTTCTTCTGGAACAGCACTGGTGCTCCATAAGGACTTTTTGATGGTTGGATGAACCCTGCATTCAACAAGTCGTTAAGTTGTTTCCGTAGTTCCTCTAGCTCCGTTGGGGCCATGCGATATGGAGCCATGACCGGGATCTTAATTGGCACCTTCTTGGAGCTCTATCTTGTGGTCCACCTCTTTTTTTAGTGGTAGCTTCTGAGGAAGCTCATAAGGCATCGTATTTGCATACTCCTTTAACAATTCCCTTACTTGTATTGGCACCTCTTCCTTAATGAGTAGGGAGTCTTCATTAAGCTTTAAGGTAGCTAGGAAGGTAGGTTAATTCTTCTTTACTCCCTTAGCTACATGGCTGACAAGGTCTTGGCCTTGATAGAAGCTTCTCGAGCAAGTGGTACCATGCATGCATTTCCTTCTCCCATAATGCACATGGCTTCTGCAAGGGGGATGGGAAAGGCTCGTACCTTATCCAAGAACTCCATTCCGAGGACAATAGGATAGTCGTCCATAGGCACCACTGAGAAGTCTACTTGGCCATGCCAATCTCCAATGTGTAACTTGACTCCTTGTGCTACTCCATAGATAGGTTGGGCCTTAGAGTTTACCGCCTTAAGCCATCCTTGTTCTCCCTTATATTGGAGGCCAAGCCTTTTGGCTTCATTAACTTCAATGAAGTTGTGTGAAGCACCTGTATCTACTAAGGCGCATGTGTCAAGTCCACATACCTTGGCCTTGACGTACATGCGTCCCTTCTTATCAACCTTGGCTATGTCCACCTTAGCCTTGATAGCATTGAGTAATCGTAAGGATCCCATCTTGGTCTCATCTTTTTGGCACTCCTCCTCATCATCTTGGATTAGAGCAGATAGCTTTGACCTTTTCGGGCAATCTTTAGCAAAGTGAGGGCCATCACAAAGGAAGCATGTGAATCTGGGTTTATCACCCGGCTTCTTTTCCTTGCTTGCTTTGTGGAAAGGTGGTTTGTGTCCTTCCTTGGGCTGTCCTACATTGTCTCCCACATTTTCCCTTTGAATTTCTAGAACTTAGGTTTAGAGGACTCACCTTTCTTAAATTCTGTTAAGGACTCCACAATAGCTATAGCCGATGCAAGATCCGTGGGATTCCGTCGTTGGACTTCAATTTTCACCCATGACTGTAGACCATCGATGAACGTGAAGAGAGACTCCTTCTCAGTCATGTCAGGAATCTCGAGTAGCAACTCAGAGAACTCCTTTACATACTCTCGAATAGTATTCTTGTGGGAGAGACGTTGCAGTCTGGCCCTTGGCTCGTGCTCAAAGTTCTCAAGATATAATTGCTTCTTAATTTCCCGCTTGAAGTCTTCCCATGTCTCCATGGTACACACTCCGTGCTTAATATCAGCGTGCCTCCTTCTCCACCACAAAGTAGCTGCATCATCCAAGAAGAGAGGGGCCATCTTGATCTTCCTGCCTTCCTCATGGATGCTCGTTGCCTTAAAGTATTGTTCAAGGCTCCATAGGAAGTTGTCAAGCTCCCTTGCATTTCTAGATCCACAATAGCTCTTAGGTCTAGGAATGTCAACCTTAGAAGAAGAGTGGGAGGTGATCATACCTTGAGTTACGACCATTTTGCATAATGACCAGTCTCCTTTAATTTCGATCATTTCTTCTCTAATGGTAGCAATCTCGGCCCGGACTAAGTCCTTGAGAACATCCACCTGCGCCTTAACCATCTCGGACACAGCATTGAGGCCACCTTGCATCTCCCCTTGGAACTCTTCATGCCCATTCTCGAGTCCCTCGATGCGTTGGTCCATCATCTCAACCCTGTCCTGGCTATCTGCCAAGGCTAGCTCCACCCTTGCAAGCCTTGCTTCCATGGTAGACAGGATGTCCCTTGACTTATCCTTCTGCCCCTTGCCAACATTAGGATTCTCCTTCTCTCGCCCCGAACCTTCGACACCAACGTTGGTGACTTCCGAAGTGTTTGCCATACTCTCACCTTCTTGAGAACTCAAACCAAAGGCTTTGATACCAACTTTCACGAGCTTATAAATCCCTTGCCTTAAACCGTGTGGCACTTAGACACACAATCCTTTCAATGTGCTAAGTAAGCCTAAACCAACAAGAAAGATTGCTCAAGAGAGGGAGAGAGGAACACACCAAGAGAACTTGTATTTCACTCAAAGTTTTCTGGATGGTTACAAATGAGGACTCCACCCCTTTATATAGGCATTCCACCTCCTCAATGGACGGTGGGGATTTAAACTATCCAAGGTGGAGGTTAGCCCTTTAGAATCCTCCAAGTAAATATCTAGATATTTACATACATAGCTTCTATGGAGAAGCTTCCCACCTCTTCTAGAGAACACTATACTTCTCTTGTATTTACACTTATGTAGAGTTCCCTAGAAGTTTCTAGAAATCTCTTGGCACTACTTCCATCTAGGCATCCAAATGTGCATCTGTGTGGCGCTTAGCGTGCTCCAACTTGACGGGTCGTGACAATATGACAAGGGAAAGGAGCAAGGGGCTGATTTGTCCCTTCTGTTAAGAAGAAATAAAAGCTTGTAAGAGAGAGAGGGTTAGAAATGAGTGTCATTGACATTCATCCTCTTCCTAGAAAGTATCTGCCCCTTGTCACTCATTCATCCTCAATAACTTAAACCCACTACCCTTATGTTTTCATTTTAAAGAATGAGTGTCATTTAACTTTTCATAAAGAATTTCTTCCAAAATGCCCTTAAAAGACTTGCTAACCTCATTAGAAGATGACAAAAAACAAGTTTACAAGTCTCTTAAGGAAATTTTTGAAAGAAATCTTTAACCAATTGAGATCCTGTAGAGGCTCTATCTATAGTCTGGAGTAGAGCCTCTACAGGATGGGGACATGTGTCCCATTTAAACCACTTAAACCTCTGTTTTGTTAAAGCTCCGTTTTGTTAAATCATTTAAAGTGGTTTAAGTGGGACAGATGTCACCATTCTGTAGAGGCTTTATTCCTGATTGTAGATAGAGCCTCTACAGGAATCGATCCCATCTTTAACGAGGTAAATTGACATTCACCCTCAATTATTTTGAAAAATTATTACTAAATTCCAATTATCTAGATTTAGGTGACTAAATCTTGATTGTTTCTAAAAATCATTACAAAAAGCCAATCGGAATTGTTTTAAAAAAAGCATCACCATTAACGGCACTTGAAAATAGATTATCCATGCTTGCAATGTCCTACCTAAATTAAGATACAATATGTGGATGATCACAATACATGTTGTCTTATCGTTATTTATAAGCCTATTTACATTATTTTTTGGGAAATTATGAAAAAGGATCACTTTAATTAAATATATATATAATAATCACTTTACTGTAGGTAAAAGGTTCTTGTATCCACGTATGGGATGCGCTTGCTTCCCGTATATAATGTGTTTGTGTCCCAAGTGATCATATTATTTAATTATTTTTAAAAATTAATCTTGTACTAAGCCAATTTCTTGTTTTTGAGCTAGATTCTATGGAAATTATGTTTATATGAACGACAGATGGCTTGGTCCCTATGTTATTTTACCTTTCCATCAGCTTCAGTTAATGCAGCTTCTTTTGTTACCAAGAGCAATTCAGTAAGTCATGAAAAAATGGTTTGGTTCTAACCCGTTAGCAAACGAACCGGTTAGAACCACATCTGCTTCATTGAAATGGGTTTCTTGAAGAAGCGTATTGAAATTAACTTCACCAAAGGAAGCCCTTTTGGATCTAGGAAGGGCTTCTTGGTACTTGTCTATGCCAAACAACGTTAACATGTCTCTTTAGTATTGATTTAGGATGCAGTTGAGCCGGGTCCAACAAGACAGCCTCTTCATTGGTTGGATGCTCTCCCATTTATCAAAAAAATGTGCGTCTGAATCACTTTCGTCAAGCAAGAAAAGTAGCTAAAGTTCTCCAAAGATGGCAAACAACTTTATGCTTTTGAACACATTAGTAGTGGTAGGACCAGTGACATTTGCCTTTAAACAACATATCAAATTCAGATCTTTGAAGACTCATTTTGAGAAAATATTCAATTTGCGCACCCAATTGAAGGTGACAAAAGATTACAGTAAGCACAACCCATTAATCGGCTAAAACCCCTCAGGTAAATTCAGCAGTTCAATGTTCATACTGCCAATCAGTTTGTGACCCACCTTAGATTGGTTCTTAGGCCTTTCTTCTTCTTCTTCATTTTTTTTTTCTCTTTCAGAAAAGCAGAAGGTACCCTTGTGAAAAAATGATTAGACAAACTTTTCTAGAATTCCAATATGTTGTTGACAAAAGATTTTCCCTTATTGAAGCCTTTAATCAGCATTTCATATATATATATATATATGAAGACTCACTTTCCAGAGTCTATTGAATGTGATAAAAAGATAACAATATAGGTTGGATGGAACCTTATAAAGGTGAGTGTCATAATCTGTTTCAGCTCATTAACTTGTTCAAACCCTAAGAATTTGAGTGGGTTAGGGTTTATATTTTTGGCCGGTTGATGCAAAATAGATTGGCTATTTTAGCCACTAACGAGCAGGTTGGGCTCGGGTTGATTGAACTTGTTCAACCCATTGGATTGCAAGATATGGGGTTCAGGTTCAGGCTCAGGTTCATATTTATATGCTTTCATGTTAGGAAAATTAAAGCAATGATGCAAGGAAAAAGTAATAAGAAATAGGAACATTACAACTGATTTGCTAGGTTTTTAACAAAAGTAATTCTTGAGAATCAAATGCCATGGAAGAAAAGGGGCTCATTAAGATCCATGTGAACCATCAGTGGAAATCTCAATGGTTTGATTCCTTCCTAAGTCTCATTTCGAATTGTTAAATCCCTGCTGCGAACTTGCTCAAGTGAACAAGTAAAATCCGTTAGGAAAATAGATTGTAATGGGAGTTTGGGCCTTCTCTGTTGTTTGCTCTAATAAATTAAGGTTTTAACGTGTCTCCATTGAATTGGTTTGGGCTGCAGTTGAACCTGGTTCAACTGGATTGCATCTCAACTGGTTTGATGCATGGTTTATTTTTGAAATCTTCTTCTCGATCAAACGGTTACATTTTTTCTAAAAATAGTTTGTATTGGATTACTCTATCACCCAGTTCCATACGTATATTCAATGTGGATTGAAAGCACCACATTCATATATAAAGGACTCCTCTTTTTTGTGTTCCCCACATGCTGGACTCAATAGCCCCCTCAATTATTTGATGAAAGTTTCACTCAGCTGTACAGAAGACATCATCTTCTCTGCTCTGCAGTTCATCATTCTCCATTTCATTTTCTGGCTGTTTTACATGCTAATCCATTTTCTTCTGCTTGGTTTTTCCCTTTTTTTTTCCTTTCCCCTTTGCCTTATTGTAGGATGGGTGTCAATGTAGTGGGTTCACTTCAGCTGAATGGTTTTTGTGAGGAGTGCAGCTTCTTGAGCTTGTTTATTATTCAATCTGAACTCAAAATTTAACAGAAAGGGTATGTATTCCTTTTACCTTTCACTTCTTCCATGGAGTTTAACAAGTTATTCAAGCTTATTATGTTACTACTATACCCACACTGGATATCTTTTTTTTTTTTTACTATAATTATTTACAGATTAAGATGACAGTTCTCTATTGTGCTAAAATTGAAGAGAGAGATGTATCAGAACTAATATGATCTCTGGATATCTGCTTGGTTTCCCACACCACCACCCCCTCACCCGCGTTCTTTTCCTTTTTTTCCCCTTTGCCTTATTGTAGGATGGGTGTCAAGGTAGTGGGTTGACTTCAATTGAATGGTTTTCGTGAGGAGTGCAGCTTCTTAAGCTTGTTTATTTTTCAATCTGAACTCAAAATTTAACGGAAAGGGTATGTATCCTCATACCTTTCTCTTCTTCCTTGAGTTTTGCAAGTTATTCAAGCTTATTATGTTACTACTATACTCACACTGGATATCTTTTTTTCACTATAATTGTTTATAAATTAAGATGGCAGTTCTCTATCGGGTTAAAATTGAAGAGAGATTATCATATTGGGATTTTGAGTTAAGCCTCTGCCCTTAGGTTATGGCCCTATTTATGTAATGTTGAAGATGAAACTTGATACTGCTCACTGATTTCTGGTACTCAAGACTGCTTATTATTTTAATTATATGTATGCATATATCATTTTTTATTAATTTATGAATGGATACCATAGAAGTACTGTGTTGATCACACAAATTTGCAGAAATCTTTGCTATCATGGCTTATTTGTCTGAAACTATTACCGATGAATCTATCAATTATGTTAGAATTATGTTAGATGTTGACACATCAGGTAGCTAAACATTTTTTGCTTGGAAATATACAGGTAAGAAGATATTGGAGACAATCATGAATGAACTAATTCAACCCTCAATACAATTGCTTCAAGTTCTCATAGAACAGAGTCAATATGTTACTGGGTTCCACAATGAGCTTGCGAAAATGAAAGAGAAGCTTAAATTGATGAATGCCTTTCTCATGGATTCAGAAAATGTCAAAAGGCAGTACGAGACTCTCAAGCAAACATTGATTTTACTGAGGGATGTGGTCTATGAAGCTGATGACATACTCACAGATTGCATAATTCGAGCTGATTACCACCGAAATGATTCCACCTGCTATAGTTTCTCACCTCGTGAATTAGTTTTCCGCTATCAAACAGGAAAAGAGCTGAAAAAAATCAACATGCGAATGGAGGAGGTGCGAAATATCTTGTCAGGATACCTTCATCCAATTTTTAACCAGATTAGCCATGAAGGAAGTAGCAGTTCTTCGGGACGGCCCTCACATCATTTTGTGGAATCAGAGATAGTTGGGTTAAAAGATGATGCACAGAAGATTAAAGATCTGATTTTCTGCCCCCGTACACAACTACAGCTAGTAGGCGTTGTTGGTATGGGGGGGTTAGGCAAAACCACCATTGCTCAGAAAATATACAATGATGAAGATGTTAAAGCTCGCTTTGACATAAGAATTTGGATAACAGTATCACAAACTTTCAACGAGAGGGAGATCATGGTGAGTATGTTGGCAGGGTTGGGAGAAACAGTAACCGAGTGTGGTACTGATATCTTGTTGCAAAGAATTCAAAAAGCAGTCTCGAATAGGACATATTTGATTGTTATGGATGATATATGGCAGATTGATGGAGGCTGGTGGGAACACATTTATTCTGGACTGCAAGAAAAAGCCAGATGCAGTAGTATCATTGTCACGACAAGGAATAGAGAAATGGCAAAAAGCATGGGCGTTGAAGAAAGATGTCTTCACAAGCTCAGTATTCTTAATAAAGAAGACAGCTGGTCATTATTCTCTAAGGTTGCATTCTCAGCAGGGAAATGCAGGGATCCTAAGCGGAAGCAAGTGGGTAAAGAGATCACCAGAAAATGTGGTGGCCTTCCACTAGCAATCAGAACAATTGGAGGCTTATTGAAATATAAAACGACTGAAAAGTGGGATCAGATTTGTGAAAACTTTCATTATGAACACATTCAACCAGTAATGGCCTCTCTGCAACTTAGTTATGATGAACTCCCTATTCAACTAAAGAACTGCTTGCTATGTTTCTCCATTTATCCTGAAGATCACCAGATTAATGCAGAACAGTTGATTCATTGGTGGGTTGCACAAGGATTTGTCCAAGGAACTGCTGTACAAACTGCAATAGAAGTGGCATTCGATTGTCTATCAGAATTGACCAACAGATGCCTCATTGAAGTTGTGCGACGGAGGATGTACGATGGAAGAGTCTATGTCTGCAAGATACATGACATGGTGCGGGAGATGATCATTAAAATCTCAAAAGAAGCGGAATTCAGTACATTTGATAATGCAGATAGACAAATACCCACAACGGATTC
Source organism: Buxus sempervirens (assembly GCA_947561395.2). NCBI lineage: Eukaryota > Viridiplantae > Streptophyta > Magnoliopsida > Buxales > Buxaceae > Buxus > Buxus sempervirens. The sequence goes on from OX387186.1 coordinate 42,283,539, forward strand.
CCGTCATTTGGGTATTACAAATGACATGATCAATCTGACAAATCTGGAGGGAAATTCAAAGCTGAGGGCCTTATTACTAACGGCAGGTCCAACTTCCTTTAATAAGATTGTGCCATTTGCTAGTGCAAAGTCTCTCAGAGTATTAGACCTCTCAAACAATAAACTTGACAATGGTTCAATGATCAGTTTATTGGTGTCGATCAGCTCACTGAGACGCCTTGCATGTCTCAATCTACGGGGAGTTGAAAGCTTGACAGAACTGCCAAATTCAATTGGAAAGCTCCACAATCTCCAGATTTTGATCCTCACCGAGTGCAATTACCTAAGCAAGCTTTCCCCATCCATTGCAGCATTAAAGAAACTGATCATATTAGATATTGAAAATTGCCCTGCCCTTCGCTCTCTGCCATCAGGAATTGGAGGGCTCTCCAATCTTCAGGAATTATCTGGATTCAAACTTGCAAACTTGGGAAAAACGGATGGTTGTTGCCTTAGTGACCTCAAAGATTTCAGCCATCTCAGAGTGCTAAGGATGAACATAAGTGCTAATTGTAAAATTGGAGATGACGAGAAGGAGGTACTATCAAACCTCACTCAGCTTCAAGTATTATCTATTAACGCCAAAGGTTGTCAGAGTACAGAGATTTTAGAGGAGCTAAACAAGCTTTCTCCTCCTCGAAAACTTAAAGAACTGCATCTCCTGCACTTCGATGGTGATGCTACTCCAAAATGGATACAACCAATTGTGCTCAAAGATTTGCAGTATCTGTGTATAGAGAATGGAGGCCTGACTGAAATGGGAGACCACTTTTGGGACACTGAGAAAATGAAATGGGGTTTAGAGGGCTTACGTTTGATGTTCTTACATGGATTGCACATGAATTGGGAAAATGTTAAAGCGAAGATGCCCTCTTTACGTTTTGTGGAGGGCAGCCACTGTTTTGGATTGGAGTCTTTTCCTTGCGATTTTAAAACCTTTGTAACATGGAGGAAGCCAGAAGACGAAGAATACCATGATGACGAGATGGACATCTAAGCTGCTTGAATGAACATCATTATGTTGCAATCATCCAACTGGAAGTTGGTAATTCTCTCTTCCTTGGTATGTATAATGGTAGTATGCATAAACAGCACCTGTCACATATAGTTGTTGAGTTATTTTAGTATGTGTTCTCTGTTTGCCTTTCTGGTTTGAGGGACTGATGTTTGCCAGGTACTTTCTTTGTAATGCAATAGAGAAGCATTGTACAGAAAGTAGCCCTTTTTTTTTTTTTTCGTATTTTTTCTCTTCTGCCTTCTCGTGTTCTTTGGAAACTATGATCTACAAATTGAAATGTGTTAGATTTCTAAGCTAGACATATCTCTTAGTATACATGTTTTACATACACTTATGTTGGTCTATAGTCTATCTTTATGTGGGTAGTTAGCTTGAATTTGTTGCTTAGTGGTTTTTGGAAGGTGAAAATTTTAAAAGTCAACTAAAATTCGTCCAAAATTGTATCAGAAATTTATAGGTATTCTTCCTTGTGAATTTTATCAAAGGAGAATAAGGCTATTTGAGTTGTGAGATAAGGCTGCCTTCCTTGTTGAGTATTTTCATCAACAAGATCAGACCTTTTACTTGATTTTTATGTCCTCATTCCTCCATCCTTTATGCAATAAAGGATGCCTTACTTGATTTTTATGTCCTCATTCCTCCATCCTTTATGCAATAAAGGACTATTTATTGCATAAAATCTGAAAAATTGGCGGATTAAGTTTTAGAGATCAGAAAAAAATATTACGAAGTATCTGTCTACAGGATTATGTTCACTACGGAAAAACAGACATTTACCAAAACAATGAAGGAGATTCAACTATCCTATATATATGTGAAAATATTGATTCTCTATCTATCTCAAAAAATACTCATAGAAAGGCTAAAAGATTAAATACCGGAAGGAAGATATAGCTCATTTAAGGTCATGTATCTTGAATTCTGAAGGTCCATCCTGTTGGAATTTGTCTCACATTGGAAATTCACCATTGTTTCACCCACCATATAAGAGATAGATTTCCCTCACCTTAATGCTTAGGTTTTAAGGTTGAGACCCCTCCTCTTATGTGTTGTTGGGCTTTCAACATGGTATCAGAGCCTAATCCATGTCCACGCTGTGCTGTCTAGCATGAGGGGGGCTGTTGGAATTTGTCTCACATTGGAAATTCACCATTGTTTCACCCACCATATAAGAGATGGACTTCCCTCACCTTAATGCTTAGGTTTTAAGGTTGATGCATTTGCGATGATCGATCAGGAGGAGCGTCGGTGCCTTATTTTCACTCCTACTGCTATACCTACTACTGACGAGGTTACAGATCAGATGGCCTTTGCTACCTCAGCAGGTCCGTCTAATACTCGTCCTTCTGGAAAAAAGCGGTTGACATGTCACCATTGTGGGAACCCTGGACACCTTAAGGAAACTTGCTGGAAATTTTACCCCGAGTTGAAGCTCCAATTCCTAAAGAAGAATGGCCTCCCTCCTAGAGCTGCTGCTGTTGTCGAGACCACAGAGCCTCTTGGCCCTTCCCTCTCTGCTCAGGTGGCAGCACTTCAAGCCTAGATCGCCCAACTGTCATTACCAGGCTCCATCAGTACTTTATCCTCAGGTATCCCCACTACCTTCTACGTTCGTTCTGAGTCCCCCTCTTGGGTTCTTGATTCTGGTGCCAATGATCATATGACGGGTGAGTTATCCTTTTTTTCTTCCCCATTGACTCATACTCATAGATCTGTTCGTTTAGCTGATGGGTCCGTTGCTACGATTAGTAGTGAAGGCACAGTCAAACTTTCATCTGTTTTTCATGTCCCAAAATTTGCTTTTAATCTTTTATCTGTTAGTTGTCTTGCAAAATCCCTTGATTGTACTGTTATCTTCTTACTTGATCGTTGCATCTTGCAAGACCGGACTTCAAAGAGGATTTTTGGCAAGGGGTATGAGCGTGATGGACTATACTACTTTGGCGATCCACCACCTTCTCAGCCTCCTGACTATGCTCTGCATGCTGCTACTACTCTTGTGTTTGATTTTCCTTTTTCTGTTTCTGCCCATGACATTCCTTTGTGGCATGCTCGTTTGGGTCATGTTAATTTTCAGTATCTTTGTTTAATATTTCCTAGCCTGTCTGTTGCTTGCAAACAATCTCATTTTAAATGCCATGTGTGTGAACTTTCGAAACATTGTCGAAAGCCTTATATTTCTTGTATGCATCGCTCTCCCACTATATTTGATTTGATTCACTCTGATGTTTGGGGGCCCTCCCCCGTTACTGCTAGGTCCGGTCATTGGTATTATGTTACTTTTATTGATGATTTTTCTCGATGTACTTGGGTCTATTTGCTTAAGAAAAAATCTGATGTCTTTGCTATTCTGTGCAAGTTTCTCACTATGGTTAAAACTCAGTTTTCCACTGTTGTTCGGGGTCTTCGGTCTGACAGTGAGGGGGAACACATCACAAATGATCTTGTAGCTCACTTGTCCAACTTTGGCATTCTACAACAGCTCAGCTATCCTTATACCCCTGAACAAAATGGAGTAGCTGAACGCAAAAAAACAACCATCTTATGGACGTTACCCAATGTCTTCTTCAGGGAATGTCTGTCCCAAAGTCGTTCTGGCATATGGCTGCGCTTACAGCCACTTACCTTATTAACAGGGTCCCTAGCAAAGTTCTGGGAGGTTCTTCTCCACTTAGTGTTCTTCAGCCTGATAAACCCTTGTTTCTCCTTCCTCTTCGGGTTTTTGGATGTGTCTGCTTTGTTCAAGATCGGCTTCCTTCTCGAACAAAGCTTGACGATAAATCCATCCAATGTGTCTTTATGGGCTATGCCTCCCAATCCAAAGGGTATAGATGTTTTGATCCTTCCTCTGGGTGTCTAATCACCTCCCTTGATGTCACTTTCTGGGAGTCTACTCCTTTTTTCTCTTCCCTTGATGTTCCGAGCAGCTCGCCTCCTTCATGTGGCCCATCCATACCTTGTCCTCTTCCTGTTTTTGATACGCCTACTAGTGTTCCTGCTAATACCCCTACTGATACTAGCATTGTTTCTCTAGACACCTTACCTTCTGTTGCAGGTCCTCCCCTTCTTCAGTATAGCCGTCGCCCTCGGTCCCCCTTACCGATCTCCTCTACGAATGGAGGTACTCTCTCTCCCTCATCCTCTACCTCACCTCGACAAAACCCTCTCCGCGATCGTCGGCCCCCTGATCGTCTTAACTTATCTTGTAGCACTAACTATCCCATTGAGCGGCATATGTCGTATAGTGCTTTATCTACATCTTTTCAGGGTTTTCTTGAGGCGTTGACTCTATTTCCATTCCACGGTCAGTTGGGGAGGCTCTTTCTACTCCGGTTTGGACGTCTGCTATGCAGGAAGAAATTAGGGCATTACAGGCTAATCACACGTGGGACTTGGTTCCTCTTCCTCAGGGGGAGAAACCAGTCGGTTGTCGATGGGTGTTTAGTGTCAAGCACCATGTTGATGGGACTGTTAGTCGTTTTAAAGCCTGCCTCGTCGCTAAGGGCTTTACTCAGGTGCTTGGCAAGGACTTTACTGCTATCTTTGCTCCAGTCGCCAAACTTAACACTGTTCGGCTCTTGATTTCTCTTGCTGCCTCTCACTCCTGGCCCCTCTACCAGATGGATGTTAAAAATGCTTTTCTAAATGGGGATCTCAATGAAGTCATCTACATGGATCCTCCTCTGGGTTTTCGGGCTAAGGGGGAGTTTGCCGGCATGGTTTGTTGTCTGAAGAAATCGCTGTATGGGTTGAAGCAGTCCCCCCGAGCTTGGTTTGCTCGGTTTAGTGATGTGGTCCTCAACATAGTATCAGAGCCTAACCCATGTTGACGCTGTGCTGTCCAGCGTGAGGGGGGCTGTTGGAATTTGTCTCACATTGGAAATTCACCATTGTTTCACCCACCATATAAGAGATGGACTTCCCTCACCTTAATGCTTAGGTTTTAAGGTTGAGACCCCTCCTCTTATGTGTTGTTGGGCTTTCAACACATCCTCATTCCTTTAATCATGTCTCTAAATGGCTGAAAATTTAACTTGGGAGAAAGAAACAAAAACAACAAGTTTCAGTAAGTCTACTAGAATGAAAAGGTCTTTGAAATAATAATAATAATAAACAAAAAAAACCTGGAACTTTAAAAATGAAACATATATCTCCCTTAATCCCAACCTATATAGTTGTAGTCCTGTAGAATTGTATTACAATAACTCACTCAAGGACCAACTTCAGAATCTGCACTAAGTAAATTGAATCTTTAATTAGCTGTTTCAAATTATAAAAATAAAAATAATGTTAAAAAGAAAAAAGAAGAAGAAGAAGAAGAGAAAACCAGCCACGCGAGACGTTTTATCATCAATCAATATCTCACTAGGAAAGTTTCAGAAGACAGAAATGACAGATTGAAAGTCAATACAGCACAGAAAACACAACAAAATTTAGTAATTATAGCTCAGGAGCAAGCCTCAGGTCTTGAAAGCTAAAGAACACAGAAAAAACAACAAAAACTTGTATCTTATTGCTCATTGAACTAAAAAAATAATCTATAACTTGTGGATTTTAGATTAAGATAAAGGATTAAGTAACAGACCAGTCTGCAATGATGGCATTATGATTAATTAGCACTATCTCTAATCTTCTCTCTGAAAATTAGTGAACGAATCAAATTGCAGTGAGGAAGAGGAGCAAAGAATGAATCAAGCGGAGGAGAGGAACTGGGTGCTTCCAAATTCACTGACCTGTACCGGAACCATGAGGAACTTCAAATTTTCAGGAGAAGATGGTGGTTTCAATGAGGATAGCCATTCCGGCTATTTGGACTACGAATGAGAGAGAGAGTTACATGTTGGTCAAATATAAGATGAGGAACTTCCGATTTGTCGGAGATAATAGCGGACGATGGCGGCTTCAACGAGGAGTTTTTTATAGAGAGAGAGAGGAAGAGAGGGAGAGAGAGAACGGAAAAACGGCCAGAGGTGGAAGGGGCAAGCTAACTGGGGGCGCTAAAGAGTTTCAGTGGCGTTTAATTTGAAATTTTGAAAAATTCGATTTTTAAAATTGAGGCTGATTTTTTAATCATGTTCTTTTACAAAAAACCATTTCGAAACTATTTTTACCAAATAAGATTTTAAGTTTTATGATTTCATATATGAGAAGGAAAAAAAAAAGGTTTTAGAAAACGTTACCAAACATCCTGTTAGTTTCAAAAATCTTGTATGGAAGATATAGCTATAACGTAGATGCAAATTAAATGAATAGTTACAGCAATGAATAGCTAAACATTTCAGCTTTTAAAAAACAGAAAAGCGTTTTCTACATTTTTTGGTTGGTTTTTGCAATTTTTTGATTTCTTCAACAAGAAATCAGTAGAATAACTTATAAAATTGCGCTCATGCTTCTGTGATGGTGATTAAGCCCAAAAGTAGATTCCAACAAGTACAGGTTAAAGTGCGCTTAAGCCCAAAGAATTAACAACTTTTGACATATATAATGTTTATGACCAATTAGCCTTACAATGAACTTGTATGATTTGTCATTCACCACCACCTAGAAAGCCATAGTGTATCTCATTAGGATACACATTTGAGGCATATGTAGGTAACCTTAAATTTTTGGATCCATCCACTATTTCATTATTTATCATAAACTAAGTAATGCCCCATCTACTAATTATTTGGCAGGTCTAGAATTGTTAAGTGGGTCTATAGTAACTTCCCCGGTTAGAAACAGTAAATTGAGATTACTTTGGGTATTTTGGGGCTTGGATTTGACCCTAAGCAAGGTCAAACCAGCAAGCAAAAGGCTAGATACGAAATGTGGGAAGGGTCTAATGGGTTGAGATTGATGATAATTAAGGAGAATATCTTGAATACTATAAGGGATGTAATTAATTTTTGAGACTAATAATGCTAAGGACTTATGACTAGAGTCAAAGGTGGCGTTTCGTATATATATATATATATTTTTGGTGAAGCTAAGCCGACATACATTCATTAAACAAAAGCCAAAATACAGAGACAACAACCTACCGGAAATGCAAAAGAACGATGGGAACAACAAGAAACTTAAGAAACAATACCACCATAGCAACAATTTGATCACCTATGTCTCGGAAAGAAAATGTTAGATCGGTAGTAGGAGCTGCAAGAACTAGCTGGAAACCAATGGTTGGTTCTGATGAAGGGTCCGCACTTGAGCAGATTAAACGAAAAGCTCCCAATAGATGGGAAGAAACCATCACCAACGGCGATCGGAGAAAAAGCGGACGAGGAACCGGCAAGCCGGACCTCAGCCACGCACAGAGACATAGGTGATAAGGGTTGACCATGGCAACCCTGTGCCAAGAGACAGCTGTAAGCACCTTATTTTTGCACCCCTGGAATTGCTGAAAATGAAAACCCTAGCAGAAAGTCAAACCCCGAGGGGACAAAAAGTTGACTTTTTGATTAAGTGATATTTGACCACCTTGCTTTATATCATTGGATAGAGAATCTCGACACGATTCCAATGCAACTGAGTTTGCAGGAATCGGAGTCCGGATTAAGGTTCTGCGGGCAGTCAAACTTGGGCGAAGCCAAAAGTTGACTTTCTGCCAAAATCCAATCCAGAGGCCTTGCTTTATACCATTGGATAGAGAATCTCGACACGATTCCAACGCAACTGAGTTTGCAGGAATCGGAGTCCGGATGAACGTTCTGCGGGCGGTCAAACTTGGGCGAAGCCAATAGTTGACTTTCTACCAAAATCCGATCCAGGTGCTTACCTCTAGGTCATGGGATAGGGGGCTCCGATACGATTCTAACGCCACTGAGTTTGCCCAGATCGGAGCCCCCGGATGAAGAAAATATGAGCTGATGAAGTTTCCAAGTAGCAAAACTGGCAATCTGCGCACGTGGCAAAAAGCTGCACACGTGGCGAGTTGCGCAGGAAAATATCTCGGGGATCAAATCCGTAAATATCCAAACATTCAAAATATCCCAGGGACCAATCTGAAAGTATTTGAAAATATCTGAATAAAATAATATTAAACCTAAATATCCGAGGGACCATATCCTAATTTTCAGATTTTTAAAACAAACGAGCGGCGGCATTTATTATTTTGAAATGATTAGGTCGCTCGCGCGAACGTGGCATGGGGTATGCGCTCACCTTGAGGTGGGCGCCAAACTCGGCGGATACCCTCTGTACTCTTCTATAAAAGCCGCGCAGGGTTTCATTTCCAGGGGTTCGAAAATTTTGGTGGAGGTTCGGCGATTTTTGGGGTTCTGGACTTTTTTTGGTTTCGGCATTTTTGTTTTGGGGTTAGGATTCGAGGGTTCGGATTGTTTTTCTGGGCTCGGGATTTTGAAGACAAAGAACATACACACAGGTCCCCTCCCTTCTTCTTCTTCCTCGTCAAATCCGAAGGAGGCCGTGCTCTTGGTGTGAGAAGAAGGAGCCTTCCGCAGCAGCTCGTGAGCTCCAGGGAACCTCCGGCCTGCTTTGCAAAGGTTTGGAACCAAGGTGATTCTCTCTCAGTTATTGTTTTAACATGTAGAAAGTGAGGAAGTTTTCCATCTCAGCATGCTATTTATGCTCTGTTTTGATTGATTCGAAGGGGGAGCATGTTCCCCCCATGAGTTCTCCCTCTCTGTTGTATCCCGATAAAACCCCCAGTTCCCTTCCCTTGTATATTCCGTTAGTGTTTGGGTGTTTGGGTGTTCGGATTTTAGGTTTGCAAAGAGGTTTGATCCTCACAACTTAGGTTAGATTAATTTCCAAGTGTGTTTAGAGGTCTTCTGGGGTTTCAAGGATCCCCAGAAAGTGATTACAGAGATTAAAAATCAGCTAAAAAATGGAGTTTGGAAAAAACCGAGAGAATTGAGTGTCCGCCGAGCTCGCGCGAGAGAATTGAGTGTCCGCCGAGCTCGCGCGAAGCTCGCGTGAACCTCGCGCGAGCGTTTTCGCACTTCGCTGGTTTTTGGTCCGCCCGGCCCGCGCCGACCTCGCGCCTAGCGCCCGAGGTCGGCGCATACCCCTAAAAGCATGCCGAAATGCTATATTTTTGAAAAATTCCAAAAATACCCTTTACTGCACCGCGGGGGCTTCGCCCCCCGCACCCCCCACCCCATTTGTTCGCTACGCATCTAACTCGTACCTTGGTACAGGGAGGTACCCCACCCCGTGGGCTCCGCTTCGCTCTACCCACAGGGCCCCCCGGGTACCTCCCCTTGGACCCAACACAATGAGCCAATTTTTTTTCTTGATAGAGTTCAATCTTGTGTATTTTCTCATGTGATTATTGCTGAATGTGAATGATATTTCCGAACCAAACCGGATAAACCAAAAGGGTTTCTGGGTCACCCGGAAACCCGACATGGGACTTGGACTCTCGGTCCAAATTGGTTTCCAGTGGGCCTTCCAACGGGGCCCACCAAGCCCGACCAATTCATTTTGCTTAACTAAGATAATAAAAGATTTGAGTGGGCCAGACCACTTGAGGCCCACCCAAGCCCTAATTGGGCCATGCATGATTAAAGTAAAAAAAGGTTTGGCCGAGACCACGGGTAGGGCCTATCGGGCCCACTAAGCCCATGAACCCGACCAACTTAGGGTTTCCAAACCCTAATTCAGGAAGCCTTGGGCTTTCAAGCCCAAGCCCAGGTAAAGGGCCCCAAGCCCAGTACTTGGCCCTTTTTGGCATAGATAAGAAAGATAAAATCAAAAATCACTTGGCAACCAATTGTGGGGCCCACTCAAGGGCCCACAAAGCAATCCCGGCCCACTTTTTGGCATGAAATCCACTTAACTAAATCAACTTGAACTCCAAAAGAAAATCAATTCAAATTGAACCAAAGTCCAAAGGGCCACACTTGGCCCACCAAGGGATACCGTGGGCCTTCCAACGGGGCCCACCCAACCAGGCTCAGATCATCTTAATTAAAAAGATAAAATCAAGTAAAGGGACCCACACCACTTTGGCGGTCCCGCCAGGTTTAATCAAAATTGCATGTTGGAATAGGAATCGGTTGAGTGAGAGACCAAAGTTGACTCAAACCAAGGAAACCTATGGGACCCGTCACTTGACGGGGTGGACTGGGGTGTCTACGGACTTCCCCAGACCGCAACCGAGTCCCTACTTAGAATCTCAAAGCCGCAGACCAAAAGCCTTAGTAGAAGAACTTAGGCACCCAGGTGTCTGCCTGCACCCCATCAGGCAGTGGCGACTCTGAACAAATCCCGAGGCACGCATCGTTTTGCGTCCGCTTCGCCGTGCGACCGAAATCGGGCGCGCACAACAGCAAACACAAACAGAGACAAAACTGGACAATCACAACCCTTAACAACAACAACAAAAAACAACAACACAACACCGGCAGGACCAAATACAGGAAACATACATAGACATAGATAAACTTTGACCAAGAAAGAGAAACTAAACCAGTAAGGGGGGTACCCGAAACCGGCTTTCCCACCAGAGAAAGCCGGTGGTAACCCCCCATTGTTGTCCCCTTCAGAATTGTCGGATTCAGCTTCACCCGAGTCCATTGAAAGGCCTTCGAACTCCTTCCGAGGAATAAACACGAGCTCGGTTCAGATGCCTCAAGGAGATAGCGGCGCTAGAAGAAGACTCCAAGGAGAAAATGAGAAGGGGAGTTGGACAGAATCGCCGGAGATGATCGGATTATTGGAAGAAGCTAAGCCAAAACCCAAATCACATCTAGGGATGATGATTGCCTCCCAACACAATCGCTTGCCTCAAGCCCACAATTGCCTGCCTCAGCCTTCTAATCAGTTCCTCCCACCTCAGTACTTTGGTGGCGTTTGGTATTGCTCGTATTTATGGACAAGTACTAAAATAAGATAAGTTATCTAGAAGTACATACCCATAGTTTGATAAAATTTATTTATATTTAAAAAAAAAACTAGTGTTTGATAAGTACTTGTATTTAAGCACTTAAGTACTTAATAAGAACACATGGCAAAAATTAAAATATGTAGACAAATATTTGAAATAAATTAACTCGAGCATTTTCGGCAAACATGTGGCATGCTTGATCTTATGGTAAATACTTGTATTTAAGCATTTCATAATCTTATTATTTCATCTATTTTTAATTAAAAAATATTGTGGATGCCTTGAGGTTATTAGGAGTTAAATTAGCAATTCAAACAAACTTACACCATTTATATGGTACGATCCAGTTTAACCAAGCAACTCAAAAGACTTGCTTGGCTGCAATTATGATAAAAGATTGTTGATTTAAAAACATTTTCTAAATGTTGACCAAAACTTTGAATCTCAATAATTTCTGATCAAACACGATTTCACCCATTTATAAGGGTTTTTATTTCATGGGGTGCGGACATATCCAGAGCGTTTAGGTTACAGAACAATCTCCTTAATTACAACTCTAAAACATTAGAGAAAAACCTTTGATTTTAACTTCAATTTCACAAGACTTGGTTACTTGTATGGTTCGGATTGATTTGGTTTGTTTTAATTATGACTAAACCCGGTTTGATTTGTCGGGCTGCCTATGTACCCAATTATTTGGGATCAAGTCATAACGTAGTTCAAAAGTAATTTAAGTTTGAATGTAAGGTATTGGACCATAAAAGATCCTACCGTATATTTAATTTGGTTTATTTTAATTAATTTGACCATTACAATCTGGTTCAATTGGGTTTAATTTGAATGGTTTAATGTTTAAGGCATTGGACCATAAAAGATCATACCTCAGATTAAACCATTTGGTTGATTCGATTTGAGTTAAACCGCAAAGAGGAAACAGTTTGATTTGAGAAAGTTTGGTTTGATTTGATTAAATGTCTAAGGCATTGGGCCTTAATTGAAGCAAAAAAGTTTAATTTGATTGATTGGTTAATTTGGGTTGAACCATAAAGGGAAAATGGTTTAAATTAAGAGCATTTATTTTGGTATGGTTTAATCCCAAGGCATTAGACCATAGAAAATCCTACCTTAGATTGAACCACAAGGTTTAATTTGATTGATTAATTCAATTTAGCCCTTTTCCTGACTTGAACCATGGGGGAAATAGTTTATCTAGGTTAATTGGGAAATATAAAGTGTATGGGGCTGGTTTTGAACCAATTCTGTTGCATGGCTTATGCAAAATGTCTTGATTTGGCCATGATTCATGTAATTTTAGTTTTAGAACGATTTTCAGTTCAATTTAGTTTTAGGACAATTTCAGTCCAGTTTGAGTTTAATTTGATTCAATTTAGTTTTAAGACAATTCCGGTCCACTTTTGAACACTTCTAGAAATATTTTGGATTGGTTCAAAGCACATTTGGAAGCTTTTAAACACTTTTATGTGAAAAAGGGAAGCAATTTTATTTTTACATCATGAGTTTTGATGTAATTTTGGTGAATTTAGGTTTCATAAGACTTTTGGGATTTTTATGAATTTTCTTGGATTTTTCTAGGGTCAAATTAGGCTTAAAATTGGGTAAAATAAGCAATTTTGGGTCAAACCGAATTGGTTTTGTGGTTCAAGAGACGTTGGTTTAGGCAGTTTGGGGCCTAGTTCGCTTGCGGGTCGCATCTTGGCTGGTTCAAGCGGAGCGGGCTGGGTGCATTATGCTTGACCCGCGCGCGGGCTATGAAGTGGACCTGAGACATGGACGCGCGGTTCAGATTTTGAGGAGTGGTCTTGGAGCGAGTCTAAAGAGTCGGGCTCGGACTGGTATTGAATTTGGGCCTGGGCGTGCATGGGCCTGAGTCGCTCCTGGCCTAGCACGGCTGAATTCGGTGTGCCCAGTCCTGACGGGCATGGGCCAAAGCACCTTTTGTGCATGCTCGCGGCCCAAGTCGCGACCCGGTGCCCAGAAGACCTCTTTTTTGACAATTTTTCCTCTCCTATTTACAATTTTAGGCCATTCTACCATGTTTGACGGTTTCAGCAACCTTTTTGACGATTTCTCTTTTAACTTGCAGGGGTTATTTGAGCATAACAGCACTTTTTTGCCCTATAAATTATTTTTCATGGGTTTTGAACCCTGAGGGAGATTCGGTGGTCCATGTAGAACATTATTTGGTTTGGCTTGATGCCATGAGTTGTATGTGTTCGGTTCAATTTTAAACATATTGGGTCAACTAAGAACACTTATTTTGACTTGGTTTAACACTTGTGGGCTTTCTGGTTTGGTTTGAAAAGAGGCTTATTTAATTAGGTTTGACACCAATTGACTACTAGGGTCATGGTTTTAACCATTGGGTTGATTAAGTTTGACCTAAGTTGATCACAAGGATCGTAGGTTTAACCTTTAGGCTAACCCAGTTTGACTGCTAAGATCAAGGGCTTAGCCCCTTTGATTAGATTGAACATAAGGATCATGGGTTTAACCCCTAGGTCAGCGGGGTTTAACCTAAATTGACCACCAGGGTCATGGTTTAACCCTTAGGTTAATTAGGTCTAACCAAAATTGACCACTAGGATCATGGGTTTAACCCTTAGGTTAATTAGGTCCAACCAAAATTGACCACTAGGATCATGGGTTTAACCCTTAGGTTAATCAGGTCTAATCCAAATTGACCACTAGGATCATGGGTCTAATCCAAATTGACCACTAGGATCATGGGTTTAACCCTTAGGTTAATCAGGTCTAATCCAAATTGACCACTAGGATCATGGGTTTAACCCTTAGGGTAATTAGGGTAAACCCAAATCGACCACTAGAATCATGGGTCTAACCCTTGGATAATTAGGGTTAACCCAAATTGACCACTAGGATCAGGGTTTAAAAACTAGATCATTTAGGGTTTGTCCAAATTGACCATTCGGATGAAACATTTTATGGATAAAAACATCCTGGTTTTGGTTCCCAAATATGCAATTGAGAAACCTTAGAACTTTAGGACACTTTCAGAAAGTTTAAAACACAGAGATTAAGATGAAATTATGTCAAAGAAAAGTAACCTAGGACTTATCTCAACTATGGGCATTGAGGTTATGCTCAAGGAAATTTTTTTAATGAAAGTTACTGCAAGAAACAAATTTGGATGTTTGGTAGAGTCCAAAATTTAGCTTTTATCCTAAAGAATTCCATGTGGACATATGAATAAAGTCAAAAAAATAAAGAACTCTTTTTGAATAAAAGTTGAAAATCATCCCAGAAAAGCATGGTTGTGTGATGTCCACCTAAATTTCTTTATTTGAAGAAATATTTTTTGGGGCCATCCACATCAAAGAGATTAGGAAATATGCAACATCCAATTGGGTGTAAGGTATCTCTAAAACCTGAAAATTTAATAAAAATATTGAACATCCAGCATTAAAATCTCCTTTTTTTATTAAAAAAAAAAACAAATATGAGATGCAGTGGACATTCCTGGGTTTTGAAGATATATGTTTAGACTAGATAAAAAGAATTTGGACATTAGCAACTTCAGGGAGTTTGATACCAATAAAACAAAGAGATAAGCATGGTTAGAAGTAATGTGAAGGACGCGTAAAACAACAACAATTCTAAAACATCCAAGGATTTGAAACAACCAATAAAAATAAAGACTTACCTCTTTGTTTGTTTCCTTCCTACAATTGAGCTTGTGCTTATCTCTTTGATTCCTTTCTCCTGTATCTATCTCTTCTTTCTTCTCTCCTTTTCCTCCTTTTTTAAACTTTTCTCATTCATTGATTTTTATAGGATTTGAAATAGTTGGTTATGTAAAGTGGCAGAGAATGTGGGAAGTAGGATGTTAGGAAAACTCCCCACTTCCCATTTGTCTGCCACATGTCCTCCTCAAATAACAAACTTAGATTTTGTTTTTCCTTTTTATTCTACTGGTATTGACCCATTCTCTTCCTCCTCTTTTTTTTTGACACATGGGAAAGTGTGGAGTCCACTTAAAAGGATTATCCCCCTTTTTCTTTTTCTTTTTTATTCTTTTTTATAAGAGAGAGAGGACGTACCCTCCTCTCTTATTTATATTTCTTTTCTTTTTTTATTATTTGAATTATCTTTTACAAGAGAGAAAGGGATGTCCCCTTTTCTCTTATTATTTTTTTAATATTTATCCCTTTCTATTAATTGAATTTTTTTATTTCAACAGTTTCAAATTTCTGATCAAACACGATTTCACCCCTTTATAAGGGTTTTTATTTCATGGGGTGCGGACACATCCAAGGTATCTAGGTTACAGAACAATCGTCTTAATTACAATTCTAAAACATTAGAGAAACCCTTTGATTCTAACTTCAATTTCACAAGACTTGATTACTTGTATGGTTGAGATTGATTTGGTTTGTTTTAATTGTGACTGAACCCGGTTTGAGTTTTCGGGCTGCCTATGTATCCAATTATTTGGGATCAAGTCATAACGTAGTTCAAAAAAAATAATTTGAGCTTGAATTTAAGGTATTAGACCATAAAAGATCCTACCATATATTTAATTTGGTTTATGGACCATTATGATTCGGTTCAATTGGTTTAATTTGAATGGTTTAATGTTTAAGGTATTGGACCATAAAAGATCACACCTTATGTTGAACCATTTGAGTTTTGATTTGGTTAATTAGATTTGGGTTAAATCGCAAAGAGGAAACGGTTTAATTTGAGAAGATTTGGTTTGATTTAATTTTGGGTGATTCGATGTCAAAATCATTGGACTATAGAAGATCATACCTTAATTGAACAAAGAAGTTTAATCTGCTTAATTGATTTAATTTGGGCTGAACCATAAGGGAAAGTGGTTTAATTTAAGGGCATTTATTTTGGTATGGTTTAATCCCAATGCATTAGACCGTAGAAGATCCTACCTTAGATTGAACCACAAGGTTTAATTTGATTGATAATTCAGTTTAACCCTTTTCCTAACTTGAATCATGGGGAAACAGTTTGTCCGGGTTAATTGGGAAATATAAAGTGTGTAGGGCTGGTTTTGAACCAATTGTGTTGCATGGCTCATGTAAAATGTCTTGATTTGACCATGATTCATGTAATTTTAGTTTCAGAACGATTTTCGGTTAAATTTAGTTTTAAGACAATTTCAGTCCATTTTAAGAGGCTTTCGGTTTATTTTAGTTTAAGGACAATTTCGGTCAAATTTGAATTTGATTTAGTTCAATTTAGTTTTAGGATGATTTCGGTCCAATTTGAGTTTGATTTGGTTTGAGATTGAACATTTTTTAGAGCTTTTGGCTTGATTTAAGGCACTTTAAAGTGCTTTTATTTGATGAAAGAGAGCAATTATATTTTTACATCATGTGTTTTGATGTAATTTTGGTAAGTTTAGGTTTCAGAAGACTTTGGAATTTTCATGAATTTTCTTGGATTTTTCTGGGGTCAAATTAGGCTTAAAATTAGGTAAAATAAGCAATTTTGGGTTGAATCGAGTTGGTTCAAGTTCCTCTGCGGGTCACGTTTGGGTTGATTTATAAGAAGCGGGCCGGATGCATTAGACCTGACTCGCGCGCGGGTCGTACTTGGGCTTGGGGTCTTGAATAGAGCAGAGCGGTCCGAATTGGGAACAAGGAGAACTTTCAAATGCCTACTCTTGAAAACAAGGAGGTCCCGAAGACCATTGCTGCTCCTAATAAGTCACTAAAGACCAAGAAGAGCCGAAAAAACAAGAAGGCATCAAAGAAACAAAAGGACCTTTTTGTCATGGTTATGATCAATGCGGCAAAGCAATACAGACCGATCCCAAAGACCAAGAAGTTCAAAAGCAAGAAGGCAAGCCGCAAGACGAAGGCATCAAGCCCAATGGTCCCCATCACTAAGGCTATAAGCACTGAGGCTGCCCTGAGGGCAAAAAGCCCTAAACTTTGCACCAAGCCTCGTGCTAGGGTCATCTTGCTAACCCAAATTATGGTTGGCACTATTTCAATCAATTTGGTCATAGTTCCGACTGTTCCAGACAACATAGAGTCGTCCATGATGACGACAATTAAGGAGATCGAAGAGACGTCTCCTCCAACTACACCAAAGACATCAAAGTCAGCGAAAAGCTTGGGGAGCCAAGAGAACAAATCTCTTCCCCACAAAAAGAGAATTTCAACTCTCACAACAGAAGGGAGTGCTTCAACGACTTGGTACCATCCTGGGGCACTCCAACTGGGACCATCCTCCATGGATTGTACAAGTCCCGATTCCACCACCAAAATTGGCAGTTTGTCGGTCATCCCAAAGAAGAAAAGGACACATACAACAAAGCGTCCAACAAATAAGCTACCCCTGGGGGCATTTTTGCCCCAACTAACTGCATTTACCACTGAAGAATCCAACAAAGCTAAGGTGGATCATGAAGCAAAGAAATGGGCCTTTGTGTCAAGCTTTGTATTCGCAAAGGAAGCAGGGCTACCATAAGGTGATAAACCAAACCCTATGCCTCATAGACCAAAAGACTACATAGGCCCCATCACACGGTCCAAGGCAAAGTCATTGCTGCCAAACCACTTTGATTCCTTGAGCAGTGGGTCATGTTCTAGGGAGAGCCTGCCATAGTCAACAATGAGCTCTTCTATGAATCCACTTTATGGGGATCCAGAATCAATCTTCCAAGAAGAGGAATTTTCGGAGGATTTGTCATCGGAATTCCGAAGAAAATTAAACATGAGCTTTTCTTCATACGGTGAAACTAAAACCATGTCAGTGATGGTAGCAAGCATGTCCAACGTTGAAGAGCAGTTGCAAGAACTACAAAGAAAAATGGCTGAAAAAGATGTGGAGATTGCATCCTTAACTGCTCAATTGGCAGCACAAGCCAGTTGTTCAAATCAAAGATCAGCACAGTAGGAAGCGTCAACATCGGCAGCTCCTCCACCCCAAGTGGATATTAAGGCCCTGATTGCTGAAGGAATTAGGGAATTCCAAGCTTCCATGTCGCCACCTGTGCTTGGCTACAGAAAGCCATACCTTGCACACTATGACATAGTGCCATTCTCGCATGGGTATCAAAAACCCACTTTTGAAAATTTTGATGGGATAATGGCTCTCCTCAAGAGCACTTAGCCCACTTCTATTTTGCATGTGGGGAATCGGCAATAATAGATGCCTTGTTGATAAGGCAATTTGTGCAATCATTGAAAGGAGCCGCTTTCACATGGTATACTCAATTACCTCCTGGCTCCATACTCACATAACATGACATGCAGAGAGCTTTCTTAGCACAATTTGTTAGTTGGAAAAAGAAAATTTCCATTAACGACCTTGCAAATGCGAAGCAAAAGGTCAATGAGGGCGGGCGTTAATGATTTCATAACCAGATGGCGAAATCTTAATCTCTAATGCACTGAAAAGCTAACAGAACAATCTATTGTCCAAATGTGTGCTAATAATCTACTGCCAGAAATTGCCACATTTGTGAGGACTGCTGAGCCACATTCATTTGATGCAATGGTGTCAAAAGCAAGTAACGTTGAATGGCAATGGCTCGTCAGAAGTCAACAATGACCAAGAAGTCTCCTGCTATTGCAATGGGTGGCAAGATAGAAACAAGAAAGGAAACAAAGAAGGAGGCCATGCCTACGTTCATAAAAACCAACAAACAGAAGGAAAATGGAAATAGAAGTGGGAATGGGAAACCGGAGAATCCTCCCAAAACTTTGAAAGAAAGAAGGGAAAAGAAATACTCTTTCGACGATGATGATGTGGAATAAATATTCAAGGATCTACTTCAAGAAAAGGTCATAAAGCTCCCTAAGCCAAAGTGACCTGCAGGTATTGATAAAACTACTGATCCCAAGTATTGTCGATATCATCGCATGGTCAGTTATACCATTAACGATTGCTTTGTCCTTAAGGACATAATCCAAAGTATGAGTGACAAAGGAGAGATTGAAATTTCAGGGCCTCCTAAAAAGGAACCTATTGCAGCATCAAATAATGTGTCTTTGGTTGGTGAACTAGTATAGACCACCTCACTACCACCAGCGGCCATTCCGGTAGAATTCAAAACGGGCGATGACTCAACTATCGTCTATGCCTATCTGGCATGCCACATTGTAGTAATCCCAATATTCCTACACTCTATGAGCTCATGACTGAACCAAATTTGGAGTATTGGGATGCCTCTTCAGTCACAGAGGATGAATTAGGGAATGGCTAGCATACCTACAGAAGCAAAAAAAACACAAAGGCAAGTTGCACCTGATTCCCAACTAAGGGGATTCCTCAAAAATGACCTCTTTTGGCCGTATATGGTTTGGAAAAAAAAAGAAGGATTCTAAAAATAAGAAGAAGGCACAAAAGAAAGTACTGGACTTGCCAGAGGATGAGTATGAACCGCCTGAAAGAACACCGTTTTCTTTGACAGACTATGTCGAGCTTGATTTGTCAAAAGATGACTTGCTCGAGGAAGAAGTTATGCCATGCTGCATGGTCTCTTTTGAGTTGAATGAGGAGGCCAAATTAAACCCAAAAGTGGATGAAATAACACTTCGTTCTGGACGGCACTTGGGGAATCCTGAATCAGAAAATAATGTTCCTAATAAAGGGGCAGCAGAAAAAGCTTTAAAAATCAATCCCAAGGCTAAAGCTGATGAAAATCCTAAAATTGATCATGAGGTCAAATATGATGTGGTAGCGCATCTCAAGTGCATCCCAGCACTCTTAAGCGTCTATGATGCTTTGCAGCTATCTAAGGATCTCAGGAAAGCACTAGTTGAAGCTTTGTCAAGCCTTGACCTCTTCAAAGAAGAAATCAATCAAGTGGAGGTTCAATCAAAGTTGCCAAATTTGTGTGCCTCATGCATGGCTTGCATTACTTTCACAGATAATGATTTGCAACTTGGGTCAGGAAACCACAATAGACCTCTTTATGTCAAGGGGTTTATTGGTAAAGCTTACCTAAATCGAATCCTACTGGACTATGGTTCAGCAATAAATATACTTCCCTTGAGAGCCCTCAAAGTCATGGGAATTAATCCTAAGTAATTGTCACCATCCATGATGACAATTCAAGGGTTCAATCAAATGGGACAAAGGGTATGCGGCACGATCGCCCTTAAAGTGGAAATTGGAGAGTTATATTCCGATGCCCTCTTTTGTGTGATCAATGCTGACACATCATATAATGTCCTCCTTGGACACCTGTGGCTCCACACATATGGGGTGATCCCTTCAACACTCCACCAGTGCTTCAAGTTCAACATAGACGAGGAAGTGATAAAAATTCCTGGAGATCTAGATCCTTTTTAAGGGGAAGAAGTGAATTATGCAGATGCTAAATTCTATAAAGAAACCAAGCTTGCCCCTTTTTCCTCACAGAGTTCAAGAAATGCAGAACATGGAGGTAAATAAAAGAGGAGCACTGCATTTATGACACTTATAGCACCCCGAATCAAGGTGGACATCTCTCAAGAAAATCAAAGTCTTGAGAAAGATGATGTAAACACCGCCCCAAAGCCTAAAATGACTTTCAAGTATGTGCCTAAAAGTCTAAGGGAACTGGGCCAAAAGGCATCGGTGTCATTAAAAAATATGATGGTGGTGCTCACAACAAGCTACACTTTTCTCCTTCATAAGGTGAACCAATCCATCCCTCGGTCTGAGATGGTTGTTACTTTAGCGTTCAACAACAATGAAAGAAGGAATAGAAAGGAGGCTATCCAAAGCAAGAAAACTTTTCATGGAAGATATAAGAAGAAGATGGTATGCAACAAAACCAAGGATCAAGGTTTACAAAAGCCTTCAAATGTGGAGTCATCTTCTTCTGAAAATCAAGTCCTTACAGACCAAGAAAAGGCCATCTTCGGAGATGATAAATATGAAGAAATAGTTCCTGAGGAAAAGCCTCGTTTGTCAGTCTTCCAATGCCTTGGAAACTTGCCAAATTCCAAGTCCAACAAAAAGCAAAGGAAGGCTACAAAGAAAGAAGAACAATGCACGGTCATCTTTAAAAAGCCAAAGGATGACCCTGATAACCAAAACCTAGAAATGATTGTGCAAGCCAATTATATCTTTGGGGAAGAATGTGAAATAGAGGAAATAGAGCTAGACATTGACTCTTCGAATTTCTTGCAAGAAGTGCGGCTTGCACCTGCTGAAATCAAAGACGGTGGTCAAGCAATAGTTGACGACCTTTGAGAAATAAATCTTGGCACATCGGATGACCCAAAGCCAATTTATGTCAGTGATTTATTAACCAAGGAAGAATCTGAAAATTATGAAGCATTGCTCAAAGAATATCTTGATGTTTTTGCTTGGGGATATCAAGACATGCCGGGTTTGGACCCTGAAATAGCAATACACAAACTGGCAATATCCGACAAAAAACGGCCTATCAAACAAGCTCAACGTCGCTTTGGACCAGAATTGGTGACCCAAATTGAAGCTGATAGATGTGGGTTTTATCCGTGAGGTCAAATACCTTATATGGCTTGCAAATATTGTTCCAATCAAAAAGAAAAATGGACAAATCCGCATTTGCATAGATTTTAGAGATCTAAATGAGGCATGTCCTAAAGACGAGTTTCCTCTTCCAATCACAGAACTGTTGGTAGATGCAACCATTGGCTTTGGCGCCTTGTCCTTTATAGATGGATTTTCGGGTTATAATAAAATCAAGATGGCACCCGAAGATGAAGAATTAACAGCTTTTCACACTTCTAACAGGATATATTGTTATACAGTAATGCCCTTTGGTTTAAAAAATGCGGGAGCTACATATCAAAGGGCCATGATGGTCCTTTTTGATGACTTGTTGTAGAATATTGTGGAATGCTACGTAGACGACTTAGTTGTCAAAACAAAGGAAAGAGAAGATCATCTTGATGGATGACCTAAAAAGAGTCTTTGATAGACTAAGAAAAATCAGTTAAAGATGAATCCCCTAAAATGTGCATTCGGGGTAACCTTAGGAAAATTCCTTGGCTTTGTCGTCTGGTATCGTGGCATTGAAATTGATCCCACAAAAATCAAAGCAATCATTGAGATGCCTCCTCTACAAAATTTACATGAGGTCCACGGACTACAAGGGAGGACTTGCTTATATAAGGAGGTTTATCTCGAACTGTCTGGGAGATGTCAACCGTTTTCTAGATTAATGAAAAAGGATACGCTTTTTGTGTGGGATCACTTTTGAAAGCATTAAACAATATTTACTAAAGCCACCAGTCTTAGCAGCTCCCATTAAAGGAAAGCCGTTGATTCTCTACATTGCAGCTCTAAAAAATTCCTTGGGAGCTTTTCTAGCTCAAGATAATGATGAGGGAAAGGAGAATGCCTTGTTTTATATGAGTCGAACATTAGTGGGAGCTGAACGAAATTACTCTCCTATCAAAAAAGTTTGTTTGGATCTCATATTTTCTGTTCAGAAATTACGGCATTATCTCCTAGCACATTCCATAACTCTCATCTCAAAGCTTGATCCACTAAAATACTTGATGTCTCGACCCATGCTATCGGGAAGGTTAGCTAAGTGGTCCTTGTTTTTGTCAGAAATTGAAATCAAATACATTCCTCAAAAATCAATAAAGGGACATGCACTAGTAGACTTTTTAGCTGCACACCCTACTCCTGACGACTCTAAGTTGTCAACTCAATTGTGAGATGTAGAGGCTTTGTACATAGAAGAAGCAGAGCCTTGGCAATTATATTTTGACAGGGCATCAAGAAAACAGGGGGCAGGTATTGAAATTGTGTTTATCACTCCCTCAGGTGGTTTAATACCACACTCCTTTGCTTTCATTGAGCTTTGCTCCAATAACGTGGCTGAATATGAAGCTTTGATAATTGGTCTCGAAATTGATTGTGAAATGCACATCGAAAACTTGCAAATATTGATGATTCACAGTTAGTCATCAAGCAACTGAATGGGCAATATGATGTGAAAAATGATACTTTAGTTCCTTATTATCAAAGAGCCAAGGAATTGATTTCCTAGTTCATAGGAATTCAAGTCAATTACATACCATGAGCAGAAAATGATAAGGCCGATGCACTAGCCAATTTGGTTGTGTCTGACTCTTCTAGATCAAAGAGACTTGCAAATAATAGTTGGTAAACGCCATATTATCCCACCATTGCAAGAGCGTATGGAAGGGATTCAAGCAACAAATATGTCCATTGTTTACCAAGTAGAGGAGGATGCAGATTGGCGACAGCCTATTGTTGAATATTTGAAACATGGAAGATTGCCAGTTGACCCCAGAAAAAGGGTTGATGTGCAACGACGAGCTCCACGTTTCATAATTTCTGACGAGATGCTGTACAGGCGATCCTTCGATGGAATGCTTTTAAGATGTCTGTCAAAAGAAGAAGCAATGCATGCCCTCCACGAAGTTCATTTAGGGACATGTGGTGCACACCAAGCTGGTCCAGAACTTGCTGCACAACTCAAAAGGTTGGGCTTTTATTGGCCAACCATGGTGCAAGATGCAATGAAATTTTCAACCACCTACAAGGTGTGCCAAATACATGGTGATTTCATACATCAACCACCCCAGCCTCTTCTTCCCACAATCTTGTTGTGGTCATTTGAAACATCGGGATTAGATGTTATGGGTCCTTTTAAAGCTCCTTCCGCAAGGCAGCATGCCTATATAAAACAGGGACGGATTATTTCTTAAAATGGGTTGGGTAGAAGCAGCGCCATTAAAGAATGTGGGGGCATCAGAAGTCACAAATTTTATTCCCAGCCACATTATTTATCAATATGGGGTTCTGTCAAAGATCATTTCGGATCATGCTCAATATTTCAAATGTAAGCCTTTAACCAAGCTAAGTGAGAAGTACAAGTTTCGACATGCATATTCATCATCTTATAATCCAACGTCAAATGGGCAAGCAGAAGCTTTCAACAAAGTGCTTTGCAAAATCCTTAAAAATATGGTGTCTAGAAGTAAAATAGATTGGCATGAACGCCTCCCTAAAGCATTGTGGGCTTACAGAACCATGGTACAAACATCAACGGGTTGCACTCCATATAATCCTGTGTATGGATCAGAGGCATTACTTCCGCTAGAGGTGAAACTACCATCACTTAGATTCATGGCATAGATTGTTAGACTGGTTGAGCTCGAAGCATTGGATGGAAAAAGGTAGCCGCAAAACAAAAGCTTGAATTCTATCAAGCACGAGTAGTTGGGGTTTTAATAAAAAGGTCAAGTTTAGGTCCTTCAAAGTTGGGAACCTAGTACTTACCATGAGAAGGCCTATAGTCATTACAAGAAGAACTGGCAGCAAATTCGATTCGAAATGGGAAGGACCGTATGTCATTACTAAAGTATTTAATAAAGGAGTATATGAACTTTCAGATCATGAAGGGAGACACGTATATTCCTATGTGAATGGGAAGTTTCTTAAAAGGTTCTATCCTTAAGTATGTGCAAATCCACCAAGTGTCTGCATGTGGTCAAACTACTAGGATAGCATACCCACCAAACGTGTGCACGTGGCTAAACTGCTATCATTATATACCCACCAAGTGCCTGCATGTGGCTAAATTGCTGTGCAAAAAAAAAAAATGGAACTACGATTGGCTTGATCCCTTAAAACAGGTACGTAGGCAGCCTGATCTCAGGTTCAGCCACATTTATAAAAAATCAATTTATTCCACAATGTTATTGGAAGAACAAAAAGAAAAAAAAAGAGAGAGAAAAGAAAAGAAAATGGTGCAATTGACAAGAATAAGCATATAATTATCCTATACATCAGTTATCCTTCTTTATATAAGAAGAGAAAGACTGACATTTCTGATTAAATTTTTATCTCTAAAGACTCTCTCAGCTTGACCATGCTTTCAAAATCCCTTAACTTGTCTTCTCCAGCTTTGGACCTTGCATGCTTGAGACTCTCATTATTCTTCTCGCAGTCTTTCAAATCACATGAGAGAGAATTCACCCTCTTTTGAAGCTTTTCTTTCTCTTGCACCTTAGCCACATATCTTTCTTTTAAAGAATGAAGCTATTCTTCTGCTTTAGCAATATCAGATTCCAAGGTCTAGAACTCACGAACATGAGAACTTAAAGTCTCTTTAACTACACCAATCTCCTCAGAAAGTTGCTCCTTCTTCCTTATGCCATCATGACGACGTTTGACAAGAGTTTGGATTTTAACAGTATCCACTTCACATCCTTTTCTCACCTTTTCCTTGATGGACATTAGGTGACTAGTGTGTTCAAGAACAGACTGCACCTGTGATGTGAACTTCTTAACTCTGTCTTCACCTTGATCAATCATCGCATTTAATATGCTAATAGCTTTCTTAATCTTCGGTTGGCTCAAAGAAAGAGACCTTGGAGTAGAAGACATAATTCCCTTTGAAATATCTTGACTAATAGCGAGAGCAAAGGAAGAAACTCAAGATTCAAAATCTTCAAGGAATGCACCTGTAGTTTTCAAATGACGAAGGTCAGAAGCATCTCCTTTTCTTTGCTACGTCGTTCACATTAGTAGATGCCATGCATGGTTGCTCTTCTATCATTACAATATGAGGAGCAAGACTACTAATCTCAATTGGGGAAACATTCAAAACTATGCCACTTTTATCAATTTCTAATGGAGGAACTTCAAGTACATCATTGCTAAGGGTCTCGTTCGCCGAATCTGCACATGAAAAGTCATATATCGTTAAACTATTGTTAAAATGCAATATACTATTTTCAACATGGTCTAGTAATTTACCAGCAACATATTTATTATAAGATTTCTCTGGCCTATGGTAACGAGCTCTCTTAAAATGGATGTCATGATTCTCCTCAAATTGATGTTTCTTCGTTGATTCCATGCCAAAAGGGGTTGGGTTCTCAGCTACTGCTTATGGACATCCATCTCCTTTATCAGGGGATGACACATGTGTAAAACCCCAGAAATTTTTAGAAATTGGAATTGAGATTTAAAATTATTAAATAAAAACAAATAGAGGAAAAAAAAATCATTTGGTTGAATGGTTCATTTAGTTTAGTGGGTTAAAAGGGTTTGATTAGTTTAGTGGTTCAATTTGGTTGGTTTAAGTTAACGAACCGGCTCAAGGGGTCAATGGTTTAAAAAAAAAAAAAAGAATACCAAAAGCCATCCACGACTTTTGCATTTGGGAATTGAGTTAGGGTTAAATGAAAATAGGAAAAGGGGTTTCCTTTGGAGGGGTCGTATGCATGAGGTGAGGGTTTAAAAAAAAAAAACAAAAACCAAGCAATTGACGAGTTTTGGGCATTTGGGGGTTTTTTGGGTTGCTTGGTTCGTTGGGGTTAGAAGAAGGAAGCAAGAGAAGGGAAATCGTGGAAAGTGGAAATCAAAATCGTTGGAGAAGAAGAAGAATAAGAGAGAGGAAGCAATCGTTTCCTCTTGGTCGTTTGTGGGAAGAGAGGAAGAAATTGAGTGGAAGAGAAGAGGAGAAGAAATCGTGGAAGAAGGAAAACGAGTGGAGGAAGAGAGAAAACGAGCAGGAGAAGAAGGAAAAGGGAAGAGGAAGAGGAAAATAGAGAGAGTGGGCGTGGATCTTGGCGAAAATCAGTAAGTAGCATAGTTTATTCGATTTAATCAATTTTCGTTGGGTTTTTCTGATTTCTGTTTTGCTCAATAGACCACTGTTGAGTTTTCGATGGAATCCTGTTTTGATCAATTTCCTGTTGATTACCGTTTGGTTTCTAGTTATTTCTGTTTCTGTTCTGATCTGATCGAATCTTGTTGATTACTGTTTAGTTTCTTAGCTTTTCAATCGATCACTGTTTGGTTTCTCCGATCTGCTGTGAACAGACTTAAGGTTTTGAATATTTGTTGGATGGTTTGCTTCAACTAAGTCTATGTGATGTTGGTAGTAAAATTTGGAAATGGCATGTTTAATTTCAGTACCTGTTCGATATCAGCACTTGTCTGAACGTGAATGAAAGAACTTCAGTTCATTGCAGCACCTGTTAAATTTCTTAATGTCTTGTTGAATTGGGGCTGAATGTAACTCTAACAAGTTCAATTCCTTTCATAAATTAAGCAACCCCTTTAAGAATTTAGTTGTGAAGAATTTACTTGATTGGTTCCTTTAAGGCTTTACTTGATTTAAGAATTTAGTCGTGAAGCAATTCAGTTCCTCTTTAGAAGTTTAGCTGCTGCTGTTGAGTAGATTATTTAGTACATGTTAAATTCTATAATAGTGGGTTGTATTAACTAATTAAGTGCTGGTTATACAGTGGGAAGATGGTTAATTAAAATGGCTGTGTTATGGGAGATGTGGAGCATGCACTGGGTGCTGCCTACCTTTCCAGAGGTTGGCACCCAACTCTTGCTCATTATGTTTTAAATTGTTGAATGTTTAAATGGTGTGGGAGTACCCTAGGAGTTAGCCTAGAGTATTAAGGAATATTGGTAAAGAAGAGAGGTCTGATTTGGTGAATACTTTGCAAGTGCTAAGATTGACAAAGCAGCAAATTTATCTAAGCTTGATAGGGTGACTAGTTGGTGCTGCTGGGTGTAGCTAGGTAGGCCTATTTTCTCAAGGGTTGGCACCAGCCTGTTCCATCATTATACTTAAAGTATTCTAAAATCTAATCTGGGAATTCATGTAAGAGATCAACTTAGTAAAAATTGAGGTTATGCCAAGTGTTAAAATCTGAAACCTGTTAGAGAAATGTAATAGGAAATTCCTAGGTGCTGTAAATTTCTCCAGCACATATACTTTTTGCCATGCAACCTAAACTTGAGAAATCGCTTAGAGGGTTAGTTAGAGATAACCAAACAGGAGTGGACAGGAGTGGAGTAACTAGGGGTGCTACAGAAAATTATTTATTTCTAACTTGTGCTCAAGAGGTGGTTTCTCATTTTATTACAACTGCAATTATTTATCACATCTGTGGTAGTGGATTGCCGTTCACCCTAGCTCTTGAGAGCTGGGGGTAGTGAACCTGCATCCACCATAGACATGGATTCTGGGGGTTGAGGCCAGCAGTTCATCCTAGCTCATGAGGGGCCGGGGGTTGTGAACTTGCATCCTCCTCAGAATGTGCCACAGCAACCCATAAAGTCAACTAGATGGTCTCAGTGAGATCACTAACTCGATGGTCTAATAGAGATCACTAACTCGATGGTCTGAAAGAGGATCACTAACTTGCTATGGTTGGACTGGGTTGTACTTGCCAGCTCATGCATGTCTCATGCTTGAGTGATCCACTTGGGAAGAGCGATCCTAGCTAGATCCTTCCCTATAAGTCGTGAGGGGGCGAATTGGGCAAGAGAATTAAAACATTGTTGTTACTTGAGATTTTTCTGAGATTGTGGTTTGGATTAATATGATTTTATCGGTTTTATGAGTCCACAAAATTCAAGGTATTGTCATTACATGATATTGATATGGGTTTAGCATGAATTGCCAGAGTTTGATTGTATATTACATTGTCATGCTACTTTAATGTTAAAACTGCATAAAATGTTCTTCTCATGCATTATGCTGCTTACTGAGACGTTAGTCTTAAGCGTGTTTTGTTTTTACCGGTTTTGTTTTCAGATAAATCTGCAGAGCGAGCTCAAACTGGGGTAGGCCGAACTAACGAACCGGATGACGACTACAACCCTGAGGATTATTATTATCCTGGATAGGGTTGGGCAGTATTTTGTAGTTGTCTATTTTTTGATCTTGTATAAATTGTAAATAAGAAAGAAAGAAAGAAAGTGAAAACCTTAGTGATCTTTACTGCAAATTTGTAAATGTGGAATGGTTTAGTTTTGTTAAATGATGTATATTGTATATATGGTTTGTGTTTATCAGGTATTGGTTTGAGGGCTTAGCCCATTCTTATAAATACAGGCGTTATATAGCCGATTTTCCAAAAATTTTAGGATTAGAATATAAGTGCTTTGGTTAGTTTTAAAACGTAGGAATGAGTTTCTGGGACCTCACCTGATGTCAAGGAACCGGCATATACCTTTAATGAACATGTCCGGGTCCGGGGCGTCACAACATGTACAACACCTTTCATCCCAGTTTATACCTCACGTGGAGATCTTACAACATAAACAAAATTGTCTAGAGGTTGGAAAGGAGTGCCAATCAATATAGAAAGGATGTCCCGCAAAGAACGTTCCAAGTAATGAGAAGAATTCATTACCCACCAACGTACATGATTCCATGTATTTGTACCCATGCGACTCATGCTTGGTATTGTAAAATAAGCACCAATATTCTTTTTCAAAAGGCTCTGCCATGCTATAGCAAGGTCTTCGATTCCCCGGTTACACCTTTGACGCAAACTGAATCAAAGTTTGTTGCAAGGCACACCTTGATCATAGCCGAATTGATGAGAAAATCTATTAGGATAATAAGGTTCCAACCAAGTTTGAGAACCAATCCTTATAGGGAGGACCCCACTTCTGATGCTCACCAGAAGGTCAAATCTATCGTCAAACAATCCTTCTTGATCTACAAGGTTGACATCTTCATCCTCAAGAAAGCTTGTCGGACGAACAATAAAATGGCAATCGTGATGAAAAAGCACACTTGCTTCAAACTTACTTTTCCGATTTGCCATTACGCTTGCATATCTGACAATTTGAGGATACTCGAGTGGAAATTCATTGTTAGATCAGATATTACAGATACAAGGGAAATGTTTAGCTAGCCATGCTGTAACATAGTGACTAGGAAAATAGGGATTCGCACCCCTGGACTGTCCAGGCATACCGCTATTTCGCCCATGGCATGGTAAATACTTCCCAAAACAACTGGTGCCAAGGAAACCTTCATGCCTTGAGCCATCATAGATGCCGTAAAAAAGGTCTCAGGACTTATTGTTGCTTGGCCATGAGGAAGGACAAAACAACTAAGCCATAAAGACAAATAAGCGGCTAGCTTGCCTTGCTCTGAAACATTTAATGGCAACTTTCTTACATCTATTGTCTTTGACTCCTTGGCGGAAGTTCTAATGGGTCTTTTTCGAGAATGAGATACTGATTTTTATTCGGCAGAAATGCTACTCTCACCAAAAGTAGAATACAACAATGGGCCTCGATAAAAGTACTCAATCCAAACATTCCACTTAATAAAGGGCAGATCGAAATGGGAAAAAATCTCAGAATGAATCTTCAAAAGTTCCCCTACACCAGTGTGTAGAGTATTGGATTGAGCACCCCATAGCTCACAAAATGCACGTCACACCTTTGGATTTTTGTCATAAGGGTACCTGGAAGCAGCTACCGCACCATATATGTCAGCTTGATGAAGAACTTTACCAAATTTGTTCAATGTCAACTCAGTCCATTCGTAAAGGAGTGGCTAAAAAGAGGCTTGACCCTGGAACTTAAAAACCTTCCAAGGTTTATTATCTCAGATTATCATGTACAATGAAGGATAAAATCCTCAGTCACCTTCACATCCCCATCTCCATCTAGTTTATTATTCACCTTTTCCAAGGTGATTGCGGGAAAACGGGCACCGGCAACTCTACAAGGACGAATGGAACTCTTAAAATCTACGTGATCATATTCAAAGTATCCAAAAGCCAATCTTCATATTTTGAACCCAACTAACACAATCATTGGTTGGGGGATCAATTTTGCACTCATGGAGAGATATAGATCTTTGGTAAAGCGGGCCAGAAGCAAACTCGGTTCCATCCTCCTTTAGGGCTCGTTTGGAATTAATGTGGCCATAGACGTTGATTCTGGGATGAGTGCCCATCTATTAAAAAAAAAGGGGGTGTACAGTGAGTCGTTGACAAGTTAAAAAAAGAAGAAGAAGGCTTAAATGACAATTTCTCGAATTGATAGATTAGGCCCTCGTGATTGGCCATTTGCACATGCAAGAATATCAGACATATATGGGACAGTGGTTAAAAGGAAGTGAAATAAAAGATAGTGCTCTCTTAAACTTTATCTTTTAGTGTTAAAAACATGGGACCATGGTTTGTTTATTGAGGGGTTCAATGAAATAAAAGAGAGTGCCCTTTAAATTTTATTTTTAAATAGCAAATATAGGACCCATGATTTGAGAAAGCCCAAACCATGTGATGAAGTCACGTTTTCCCATGTGCAGCAAACAAAAAGAAGAAGGGAATAGTGGCACGAGTCATACAAAATTCGTACCTTTTTGGAGAGTGGTGGGTGGTGGTGATGGGTGGTGGGTGGTGGGTTTTGGTGGTGGTGGGGTGGGTGGGTGGTGTGAATAGTGATAAGTGATGGTGAATTTTCTTTTCTTTCAAAATTCGTACCTTTTTGGAGAGAAAATTTTTTACATTTGAGAGAAAGATGGAGAGAAAATCTCATTTTCCTTCATCTAAACCAAACAAGAGAAAAGAAAATTTTTGCATTTTCTTTTCTTTTCTCGCCAAATCCAGGGTTCCAAACACAGCCTTAAGGATGACAATCTCAAGTAGACAAGAAAAAGTCTGATTTTAATATAATAACAGTGAGGTTTTTTTTCAGGATGATTTCTTTCTTGTGTTTCGTGAACCATAAAGATCCTTAGCACAAGTATATGAAACTTCCTTTTCTTGTGTTTTGTGGACCATAAAGATCCCTAGCACAAGCATATGAAAGTAAAAGAAAGAAATCAGTGGTTCACTGTGAAACTAAGAAAAAATAATACCATGAAACAGTTGTTCAGTACTCTCTCCCTTTCTCTAAAATGGAAGGATTAAGAGAATGAACAATAAATCCTTTAAATAGGGAAGGTTTCAACACATGCGTTATCCCCTCTTTAAAATTGAAATTCAAAAAAAAAAGGGAGTGGATGATGATAATGATAATATATATATATATATATATATATATATATATATATATATTTATATTTATTGAAATAAAAATTTTCAATAAATAGAAAGGGATAAATGTTAAAAAAATTGATAATGAAAAAAATAATAATAGGAGAAAAGGGGACACCCCCCCTCTCTCTTGTAAAAGATAATTCAAATTAAAAAAGAAAAAGAAAAGAAACATAAATAAGAGAGGAGGGTACATCCCCTCTCTC
The DNA here is from genome assembly GCA_947561395.2 of Buxus sempervirens. Lineage (NCBI taxonomy): Eukaryota > Viridiplantae > Streptophyta > Magnoliopsida > Buxales > Buxaceae > Buxus > Buxus sempervirens. The sequence goes on from OX387186.1 coordinate 42,315,429, forward strand.
TTATAAAAAAGAAAAAAAAAAGAAAAAAAAGGGGATAATCCTTTGAAGTGGACCCCACACTTTCCCATGTGTCAAAAAAAAAGGGGAGGAAGAGAATGGGTGGATACATGTAGAATAAAAAGGAAAAGAGAATCTAAGTTTGTTATTTGAGGAGGACATGTGGCAAACAAATGGGAAGTGGGGAGCTTTCCTAACGTCCTACTTCCCACATTCTCTTCCACTTTACGTAACCAACTATTTCAAATCCTATAAAAATCAATGAATGAGAAGAGTTTAAAAAGGAGGAAAAGGAGAGAAGAAGGAAGAGATAGAAACAGGAGAAAGGAATCAAAGAGATAAGCACAAGCTCAATTGCAAGAAGGAAACAAACAAAGAGGTAAGTCTTTATTTTTATTGGCTGTTTCAAATCCTTAGACAATTTAGAATTGTTGTTGTTTTATACATCCTTCACATTACTTCTAACCATGCTTATCTCTTTGTTTTATTGGTATCAAACTCCTTGAAGTTGCTAATGTCCAAATTCTTTTTATCTAGTTTAAACATATATCTTCAAAACCTAGGAACGTCCACATCTCATAGCTGTATTTTTTTTAATAAAAAAAAGGGGATTTTAATGCTAGACGTTCAATATTTTTATTAAATTTTCAGGTTTTAGAAATACCTTACACCCCATTGGATGTTGCATATTTCCTAATCTCTTTGATGTGGATGACCCCACAAAATATTTCTTCTAATAAAGAAATTTAGGTGGACATCACACGACCATGCTTTTCTGGGATGATTTTCAACTTTTATCCGAAAAGAGTTATTTATTTTTTGGACTTTATTTATATGTCCAAATGGAATTATTTAGGATAAAAGCTAAATTTTAGACTCTGCCAAACGTCCAGATTTGTTTCTCGGAGTAACTTTCATTAGAAAAATTCCTTGAGCATAACCTCAATGCCCATAGTTGAGATAAGTCCTAGGTTCCTTTTCCTTGACATAATTTCATCTTAATCTCTATGTGTTTTAAAATTTCTGAAAGTGTCCTAAAATTCTGAGGTTTCTCAATCGTATATTTGGGAACCAAAATCAGGATGTTTTTATCCATAAAATGTTTCATCCTAATGGTCAATAAGGGACAAACCCTAAATGATCTAGTGGTTAAACCCTGATCCTTGTGGTCAATTTGGGTTAACCCTAATTAGCCAAGGGTTAGACCTATGATCCTAGTGGTCAATTTGGGTTACACCTTAATTACCGTAGGGGTTAAATCCATGATCCTGGTCAATTTGGGTTAGACCAAATTAACCTAAGGGTTAAACCCATGATCCTAGTGGTCAATTTGGGTTAACCCTAATTACCCTAAGGGTTAAACCCATGATCCTAGTGGTCAATTTGGGTTAGACCTAATTAACCTAACGGTTAAACCCATGACCCTGGTGGTCAATTTAGATTAAACCTCGCTGACCTAGGGGTTAAACCCATGATCCTTATGTTCAATCTAATCAAAGGGGCTAAACCCTTGATCTTAGCAGTCAAACTAGGTTAGCCTAAAGGTTAAACCTACGATCCTTGTGATCAACTTAGGTCAAACTTAATCAACCCAATGGTTAAAACCATGACCCTAGTAGTCAATTGGTATCAAACCTAATTAAATAAGCCTCTTTTCAAACCAAACCAAAAAGCCCACAAGTGTTAAACCAAGTCAAACTAAGTGTTCTCAGTTGACCCGATATCTCTCAAATTGAACCGAACACATACAACTCATGGCATCAAGCCAAACCAAATAATGTTCTACATGGACCACCGAATCTCCCTCAGGGTTCAAAACCCATGAAAAATAATTTATAGGGCAAAAAAGTGTTATTATGCTCAAATAACCCCTGAAAGTTAAAAGAGAAATCGTCAAAAAGGTTGATGAAATCGTCAAACATGGCAGAATGGCATAAAATAGTAAATAGGAGAGGAAAAATGGCTAAAAAAGAGGTCTTCTGCGCACCGAGCCACGACTTGGCTGCTAGCATGCACAAAAGGTACTCTGGACCATGCCCACTGGGCCGGGGCGCACCAGATTCAGGCGTACTGGGCCAGGAGCGACTCAAGCCCACATGTGCCTAGGCCCAAACTCAATACCAATTCGAGCCCGGCTCTTTAGACCCGCTCCGCGACCACTCTGCCAAATCCGAACCGCGCGTCCATGTCTCAAGCCCACTTCACAGCCTGTGCACGATCGAACCAGGCCCCAAACCTCCAGAACCGGCATATTCTAAACCACAAAACCAACCTGGTTTGACCCAAAATTGCTTATTTTACCCAATTTTAAGCCTAATTTGACCCTAGAAAAATCCGAGAAAATTCATAAAAATCTTAGAAGTCTTTTGAAACCTAAATTCACCAAAATTACATCAAAACTCATGATGTAAAAATAAAATTGCTTCCTTGTTTGACATAAAAGTGTTTACAAGCACTCAAAAGTGCTTTGAACCAACCCAAAATATTTCTAAAAGTGTTCAAAAGTGGATCGGAACTGTCCTAAAACTAAATTGAACCAAATTAAACTCAAATTGGACTAAAATTGTCCTAAAACTAAATTGAATCCAAAATCAGTCTAAAACTAAAATTACATGAATCATGGCCAAATCAAGACATTTTGCATAAGCCATGCAACACAATTGGTTCAAAACCAGCCCCATACACTTTATATTTCCCAATTAACCTAGACAAACCATTTCCCCCATGGTTCAAGTCAGGAAAAGGTTTAAATTGAATTAATCAATCAAATTAAACCTTGTGGTTCAATCTAAGGTAGGATCTTCTATGGTCTAATGCCTTGCGATTAAACCATACCAAAATAAATGCTCTTAAATTAAACCGTTTTCCCTTTATGGTTCAACCCAAATTAATCAATCAATCAAATTAAACGCTTTTGGTTCAATTAAGGCCCAATGCCTTAGACATTGAATCAAATCAAACCAAACTTTCTCAAATCAAACTATTTCCTCTTTGCGGTTTAACCCAAATCGAATCAACCAAATGGTTTAATTCGAGGTACAATCTTTTATGGTCCAATGTCTTAAACATTAAACCATTCAAACTAAACCTAATTTAACCGGATCGTAATGGTCCAATTAATTAAAATAAACCAAATTAAATATAAGGTAGGATCTTTTATGGTCTAATACCTTACATTCAAACTTAAATTACTTTTAAACTACATTATGACTTGATCCCAAATAATCGGGTAAGTAGACAGCTTGACAAATCAAACTGGGTTCAGTCACAATTAAAACAAACCAAATCAATCTGAACCATATAAGTAATCAAGTCTTGTGAAATTGAAGTTAGAATCAAAGGGTTTTCTCTAATGTTTTAGAGTTGTAATTAAGGGGATTGTTTTGTAACCGAGACACCCTAGATGTGCCCGCACTCCATGAAATAAAAACCCTTTTAAAGGGGTGAAATCGAGTTTGATAAGAAATTATTGAGATTCAAAATTTTGATCAACACTAACCTTGTGCATAGAGTTGAGGTTGAAAGAAAAAAAAAATAATAAAGCGAAACAAAAAGCTTAGAAACGTGATAGACATGAGAAACAAACTAAAACAAACTACTAAAAACAAACTGAAAAATATTTGAAATGAACATTTCAACTTCTATTTTATCTCCTGGACAGTTATCCCAACTGATGCGAGGACGTTTTATTTCTTTAAAATTCTCATAGCAACTAACATTTCAACTTCTCTTTTATCTCCTAAACAATTATCCCGATTGACGCGAGGATCGCTTACGTTTTATTTCCTTAAAATTCTCACAACTATTTTTCACCACATGGACCACATTAGTTACGTGTAGCGTTTGTGACTCCTCTTGGCTTGTATCAGTTTTGGTGGTTGGCAAAGGAAACCCAGAAGGCAAAGGCGAAGTGTTTGGTTTTGGTACGAGTTTTCAGCGGCTGTCAGAGGATCGGCTTTCGGTGGTTGGCGTCCGACCAGGGCTTGGCACTCAGGCATACGATGAGGGATTTGCACTCTGGTGGGTAAATGTTTTGGGTTTTGTTTTGATAGAAATCCAAGGAGCAGATGATGAAGATGGGGATGAGACTGACGCTAATGACGACATCAGTTAGCGTCTGTTTCGCCTTGTTTGGTCTGGGAGTGCATGCCGGCTAATAGCCATAGGGCTTCGTTTCTTTTGTAGTCTATATTGTTTTGTAGTTTTTCATCAGGATGCATATAGTTTAGGTGTTGGTCCTCAAATCGTAGTGTTTACAGCCCGATTCTTGGATCAGATCTCCAAGACCAGCGATTCTCTTTTGATAGTTCAGGTGATGCTTATTCCCGGATTTTAGGGTATTTCCCCTACGCTATGTTTGTCTTTGCGCTTCGATCACTCCCCTTTCCATTGCTTATCTGGCGGCGATGTGTTTTTCCTTAAAGGGACCTTTCAATCCACAGGAAAGCAGACCCCATCTCAAACGTATCTATTGTGTATCTATTAGGTTTTATGGCTTTGGCCATTTGCCTGAATGTTTTCTTTCTTCATGCAGCACAAAATTTTAGGGTTGTTAATAGTGTTCCTGTAAATCTAGTTATACTTATTGTAGACACATGATTTTTGCACCACTAAAAGTACAAAAAATGAAATTCTAATCGAAAAATTCAAACCTTGAGGGGGTCAAAAGTTGACTTTTTGATCAGGTAGGAAAATGCCACCAAACTTCATACCAACGGATAGAGGATTCCGATACGAGTCTAACGACACTGAGTTTGTTCAAATCGAAGTCCAAATGAGGAAGTTATGAGCCGGTCAAACTTTTGGGGGAGCAAAAGTTGACTTGTTGTTCGACCCCAATTCAACTGCACAAATTGATCCCAATGGATAGAGGATTCCAAGCTGATTCATACGACACTAAGTTTTCTAAAATCGGACGTCGGACGAAAAAGTTATGGCCAGTTGAAGTTGCAAGAAAATTGCCCGTGTGGCAAAACAGCAGCAAAAAGCAGAATAAATAAATAAAATAAATATTTATTAAAAATATCTTAATATTTTAATAGTATTTTTATAAGAAATCTAAGATTTTTATAATAAAATCGGATAAAAATCTTTTAAAAAATCAAATTTGATAAAAAAATTTCAAATCCGGTACTTTTAAAATGTGCGTGTCCGCATTTTAAATGCGGTCAAGGCACGACCGCATTCAAAATGCGGACAACCCTTCTAGAAACGGGACACACATCCCGTACAGTGACAGTTGGCCGATTTGGCGAGATTTTGGCACATGGGCGGCTCGTCTGTATTTGAAATGCGGACAGGGCACGTCCGCATTTCAAGTGCGGACAAGGCATGTCCGCATTTCAAATGCGGACATGGGAAAAATGCTTATAAATAGGCGTTTTCACTCCATTGTTGAGGAGGCCCTTCTGACCCTGTCGAACCTCTGTCTCTCCAGCAACATCCAAGCACTCTAATCCACCCCTCACTCATCCAAACATTTTTCCTATACCCAAAAGACCCCTAGGCCTTCTTCTGTCCCTCTTTTGTCCTGTTTCCACTTACGAAAGAGCGAGGGGAGGCGATTTTATTTTGGAAAATCAAAGGGAGGGTGGAAGCGCTGTCCACATCTTTTAGAGAACCACAACCAATCCAAACGAGAAGGTAATAATGTGGTAAGCCTTCCTGATAACTTTTTTGTAACATATATAGAATTCAGATTGTTTTGACAGTTTTTTTTCAAGCTCATTGAGGGACTGCTTGTGGTATCTTTTCTACCTTGTTTGTTCTCATTTGCAAGCCATGAGAGACCCCATGGAAGGTGGGGATTTCTACACCAAAAAAGGGAGGAGAGGGGTTTGGTAAAGATTAAAAGGTGTTTAAGCTAAGCATGACCTTCATTTTGGGTCGGTTAAATCATCTTGTTCATTTACTAAAGAGGGGTTTGTCCTCTGTTCTATCTGATGTACCCCTGATTTTTCTACCCCTCTTTCCCTTCTTAGCTAGATTTGTTTGTATGCATGACTATGGTGCTTTTCTTCGACTCTTCTAATTCGATTTCAAGACTTTTTATCATGCATGCTAGGATCCTCACTTATCATGTTGGCACACACATGCAGGTTGTTTGCGTCTTAACATGTCTACTCATGTCGTTTGTATACTCGTAGGCTTTAATATACACATGCAAATTATCTACATCTCCACACATTACTTAGCATGTATTTTACGTCATCAAAGTGTGGTTAAGAGCTGTTTTATTCCTTTGCATACAGTGGCATTTTTATGAGATCCTTAAATACCTATGCACATTTAGATTAGCTTAGCATTTCATGAATATGCTCATGAATGGTTTGAATGTATGGTGAAGAGCCAAGATCCTTCTCATTCGTGAAATGGCTTTAAAAGTGGGGCGATTGGGCTCGGAATGTGCATGTGATCAGTTTCGAAGGAGCTGGAACCCTAGCAGAAGTTGGCGAACCCCCCAAGAGAACAATCGAACCAGTCCCCGCCAGTTTCGCTACGTTTCTTGAGAAGCGGGCTGAAACCGCACTTTAAATGCGGTCTAGGCTTGACCGCATTTTAAATGCTGTCTGGCTTGAACCGCATTCAATATCCGGTTTAGCCCAGACCGCACTTCAAATGCAGTAAAGTTTAGAATAAGTTAAAAAATTGATTTTTCAAACCCGGTTGGACCCAATTCGACCCAAATTGACTTGACCCGACCCCCTGGGTTTATTGGACCATTACAAGTCCATTTTGAGACTGTGGGCCCAACTATTCCCACCTAGGCTTCGTAGACCCTTCAATAGGGCCTGAATTCCGCTTGGCCCAACCAAGGCCTGTTTTGATAAATGGGCTCAAGGCCACTTGCTTAATTGCCTTTGGGCCAATACCAAGCCCACTAGGCCCTTAAAAGTCTTAACCGGTTTAATTTGAATGATAAATTGATTCTTAAATCAAATTAACCTAAACCAAAAGGGTTACCCAATAACCCTACTGGGCCTTGGGTTCAAGCCCAACTTGGCAACCTACTGGCTTTCCAATGGGGCCTATACCCAACCCACATAATTTAAATAAAAAGATAAAAAATGAAATAAAAGGGGCCCACACCTCCAGAGGACCCCGCCAGACTTAACAAGATCCATGCTGGTCTAGGAAGGGTGAGAAATTGACTCAAAACCAGGGAGATCCGAGGGACCCGTCAGATTGACGGGGCAGGCTGGGGTGTCTTCGGACTTCCCCGGATGTAATTGAGAACTTAGCCAGATCTCTAATAAGCCACAGACCAAAACAAAAGTAGGCTCGAATAGGCATCCAAGTGTCTGCCTGCACCTCTCAGGCAGTGGCGACTTCGAAAGTCCCGAGGCGCGCGCATCGTCACGTGCGCCTCGATGTGCGATCGATTCAGGTGCGCACACTCGATTCAGGTGCGCACACTTATCATTTTTGTTTTTGGATGTTTCTTGCATTCAATGGTGGCTACATCCTTACTTGATGTAATGATCTCCTTTTTGAATGAAATGAAATGGTCTAGTTCTGGCTTTGTACCAAATAAAAAGAAGTATTGTATCAATTTCCCTATTCAAAACTGTAAAGTCAGTGGTATCAATGGTGATGGCTGTAATGGTGGTAGTGGTTGTGAAAGAAGTGGTGGTTGCTCATGGTAGCCATAGAGGTGGTGGTGTGGTAGTACTAGTGGTGGTGGTAGCAATGGTTGTTGTATTGATGATCGGAAGACTTGAGTCATTTGATTAATGAATCAAGAAATTAAAAAATAAACACAAAAACAAATAATAATAATAAAAATAAAAATAAAACAAAGAAAAAAAATGCAAATTTCCCTTTTTTAACTTCCAAAAAGAGGATTATTTTCTAATTGGTTTTTTCCCTAAAAAAATTTAAAACCAGTGTTTAGCAAATGTAACTTTTGGTTTTTGTTTTCAATTTCAAAATACATCACCAAACAGCTTCTAAATATTATGAACCATATAGTAAACTATAAAATTGCACTTGTGTTGCTATGATGGTGATTAAGCTCAAAGGTGGCTTATACACATTACAAAAATGCGGATATTTAGCAGCGGTAGCTCTTCCGCCACTAATAGTAGTAAAATCATATATTTACGGCAGTAAAGCTTTATTGTCGTTAATTTTTCTGCGCAGGGGCCCCATATTTGGCACGCATTTTTTTGGTGAATCTTCGGGCTCAAGTATCACCGCCAGAAGAAATCTTATTACCAGCGATACACGTTACCGCCAGTAAATATTGATTAACAACTTTTACCAAAAAAAAAATATTGATTAACAACTAACCCCTGCGAACAAACCCTACGCCCTCTTCTTGCTTTGTTTTGCTGCTCCATGGAAACCCCAACTTACCCACCGCCCTTTGCACCATTACTGTTGTTGTTGCCGTGTTGCTTGTTTTGCTGCTACTGTGGAAACCCCAACTTACCCATGCCCAGTTGCACCATTATCATTGTTGTCGCCGTTGCTGTTAAGAGGTTAATATAATATTTATTTGCTTTCTCCTCTTTCATTTATAAAATGTTTGGGATTGTATTGCTCGAAATCACAACCCTGTGGGAGCTCAAGGTGAGTCTTGTAGATTCCCATTGTTTTCATTGACTTAATCACAACTTGCTTGTTGTATTCATCCATTCGAAATGGTATTGGGTTGGAGGGGTTAGTTTGATAATGGTGTCCAAAAATGAGCATGTTTTAGATTCTTCATTGACAGTTTGTTGGAGAGTATGTGTTTAATTAATCAATCATGTTTTTAATTTTCATTTGTGCTCCCTTTTTTTTATTCTTAATATTGGCTATTTTCATGGATTTATGTTAGAGTGATAGATTAAATTAACATTATAGTTTCCGCTATTTTGGTTTTGGACATATGAACTATTTAATCTGGAAAGGAAAAACAGAGAAATATAAATTGTGATAGTTATGAAACTTGCACAAAGATTGTAGTTAAATCATTTGACTTTTGTGTTTTATAAACTATTCAGTGCTGGTGTTCACACTCGCCATAGGTCGTTGAAAAGGAGAACCCACGTGACAATTAGATTCCCTCAAATAGGGATGTGGGTGTATAAGGAGCTGGTCAAAATTTCAAACAATAAATAGGGTTGAACTCTGACCAAGTCAAGAGTCCTTGTTTTACATGAATTCTATAAGTTATTGTACAAGAGATGGGTGCCTGCACACCCACCAGATCAACCTTTTTAAGTGTTTATAACTAGCTTAAAACAATGGTTGAGATTAAATCTTTCAAATGAAGGGCATAAGGGTCATTAGGCTATATATATGTATATGTATATGTGTGAGACATGGAAAATCAATTCAATGACTTCCTAATTATCACGCAGGATTGGTTAAAAACAAAGAGTTGCCACCATTCTGTTTAGGTGTGAATGGATACCAAAATCTCAAATAAGCACAAAAAGGCAAATTTAGGGTAAAAATAACCCTATTAAAAAAACAACCAGAGATGGGTAAGGGGATTAGGTTATGAACAGGGAAAGGTGTTAGGCACCCCTATTCATCCACACAAGGTGGTTGCCAGGTATTGTTCATGTTTTTCAAAGGAAAAAAGGCTTGCTAATCAAAACAAAAGTAAAAGAAAAATAAAAGAATGTATGGCTTATTTCCATGTGAATGATCCAATTAATTCTGGATATTCCTTATGAAAAGAAGAGCCATTTACTTGGGTTTCATGATCGACTGAAATCAAGATAAAGAAAACAAATCTAAAGTGGAAAATTAAAAAATCTAGCTTCTAATTAAATTCTGGAAATCTAGAAAAAATATGATTTTTATAAAATATTGCAGAATTGAACTTGAACAGTCCAGGATACAGGTATGGCCCATATTTCACATTAGATCAAGAAATAAAAACCAAAAATACCCACGTTGATGAAGAACATCAAAATGGGAGAACTTAGACCGTAGGGTCTTCTCTCAAACATGAAAAAAGACTCAAAAACCACATCATGAAATCCTAGAGGTTACTTTTAGGCCTCTGAATCCAGATCTATCATATAGATCATGATAGATCCAGGATCTTAGCTTAAAATCACAAAAATCGAGAAAACAGTGTTGTCGGTGCAAAGATGTGAAAAATCCAAATTTTAGGAAAACATGTGGGGATCTCATGCTATAAACATCGTGGATTCATATGATTCATTCAGATTCAAAATAAAACCATTAAAACATGAACAGAATATTCAAAGCAGCCATATATCACATATTAGAGCACATGGGGGTCTACCCTACGGATCCACCTATTCTCTTTTCCCCTAGCTCTTTCTTCACATTTTACGGCTAGAGAGGATTCTTAAGGTACTTAGAGATAGTTTTGGGTATACAAACACAATCAAAGGCCTTATTCTATAAAAAATAAGAACAACAGATTATGGGGTTCTATTCTAGGGATCCACCTATTCCCCTTTCCCCTAGCTTTCTCTTCACGTTTTATGGCTAGAGAGGATTCTTGAGGTACTTGGAGGCAGGTTTAGGAATACAAGTATAAGAAGGCCTTATTCTACAGCAATGGAGAAGATTAGATTATTTCTAGAATTGAAAACATAAAATAAAAGGGAAAAGGGACTTACCTGGATTGAGCAAGTAGAGCAGCAGGGATTCCTTTCTTCACTTGGAGCTCTTCAGACTTCAAAATTAATGGCCCTTTGCTTAAGGATCTCACCTCTATTTATTTGTAAACCCAAGGGTATGGCTGGTCCAGAGGGATATACCATGATCCCACCAAATTGGATTGAAAATAAGGATAATGCCCATCCATGTCCAATAAGGATAATTCGGACGAATAAATAAATAAATTCGCTCATCTAGAGAGATATTGGAATAAAGATAAGGCTCAAAAATCGAGCAAGGATAAAATTTGCACAAATCTCCTGTGCCCGTATATGCATTGCGGGCAAGTGGTGTCCGCATTTTTTTTACGGGCGCGGTATGTCCGTATATAAAATTCGGGTGCGACCAGCCCGCAGGTACAATACGGGCACTGCTTAAATGATTGAATTTTATGCATTTTTGACCTGTTTCAAATCCCAATTAATATTTTCAATTATTTTCTCATTTTGTAGTGCAATTTGGGGTGTCTACAATATGTATGTATATATATATATATATATATATATATATATATATATATATATATATATTAATGAAGGGTTCAAAACCCTAATCACAGTTTAATATGATTTTTATGATCTTATGCATGGGTTCCTTATCCCTATTGATTCTTTTATATATGTTATTCAAACTTGTTTAAGATAAAAGATCTAGATGTGTATACTTATGCGTGTGATTGTTCTATATATATTGTCTGTTAATGAACTTGGCATCAAGTTTGTGTTCGTGACCTAGTCGTGCATAATAGGATTTTGGTAAGGTTGATGTGTTTTAAGTGAATCAATTAATGGGGTTTTTGCTGTGGAATGATTGTAATCTAATTTTGTATAGCTTTGGTTAAATACGAATTGAAACAGAGAACAATCGGAGGTTGAAAAGTGTGCAAATCGGAATCTATGCTAGGTCGCTTGACACACCGCTTGAGCATGGGTGTTAAGCGACCAACTCGAAGAGCATTTAAGGAGGGTGCCCAACACATTGCTCAAGCAATGGGGTCAAGCACCCTTTTTAAATTGCTTTGGGGAGGTCACCCAACCCATTGCTCAAGCATTGGGGTCAAGCGCCCCTCTCTTTGAACAATATGCTATTTATTTATTATTTGTTTCATCTCCAGACCCAAGGGGTTAAGCATGGGGTTGAGCACCCACTCTATTTTGAATGAATTTGAGGTATCTTGACATGTGAATTGAGTACAAGGGGTTAAAAAAGATCTGAATAAATTTTGGAAATTATTATTTTATAGTTTGATGCATTTCAATGCAGGTATACTTCCCCAATGTGCTAGTTTAATTAAATTGTTGAAATTGGTTAACTGTTTACAAATTATTATATGGAAATTAAGACTTGATATATTTGTTTGAATCATGATCATGTGATGATAGTATTTCTGGTATAAAATTGCCAGTTCAGTACCTGGCATTCATGGGATGTCTAGGATGATTGATGTTGTACTGCTAGTTTTTTGCTAGTTCAATACCTAGAATTTATAAGATATCTGGGATTTGATGATATTGTACTGTTAGTTCATACTAGTTCAGTACCTAGTGTATAAGAGGACCCCTGGGATATGATGAGATTGTACTACTAGTTTATACCAGTTCAGTACGCGGTGTGAAATTAACCATTGGGATGATTTGAGATGTGATAGTTGTAATGCCCCAAATCTGGGTCTTTTTTTTGGATCAAGGCATTACTTAGTGATACAAAAACAAATCAGCTCAAGAATAAAAGAAACTAAGAGATTCAGAGTGCGTTAAGAAACTTCAATTATTCATTAAAATCTATATCTAAATATTACATCAAATGATCAAGTGAAAGGCAACTACAATTTAAATAACTCCGAAAACTTTACTAGATCACCTACTATCATTTTAAGAAAATAAAAACACCTGTAGCAATATGCTACTCTTGACTTCTAAATTCTCAATTCTTCAAGCCTATTATTTGACTACCCTAGTGGCGTCCTCTCTAAGATCACCTGAAAACAAACATTTAAAAACAAGAATGAGATATAAAATCTCAGCAATTAGCAACATGCATGAAAGAAAATAGTTTACATATAATATTTTTTGCAAAATAAATGCTCAAATACCAATCAAATAAGGAAACGGTATCGTATAATTAAATCTTTCAATCTCTTCTCCCAATGAGGTAATCCAATTTCTCCCACCAAGGAGATAAGAAATTTTTGTCACCAAGCAGGTAATACACATCTCTGTCACCAAGCAGGTAACAATCTCTGCCACCAAGCAGGTAACAATCTCTGCCATCAAGCAGGTAAAAGTCTCTGTCACCAAGCAGGTAATAATCTCTGCCATCAAGCAGATAAAAGTTTCTGTCACCAAACAGGTAATAATCTCTGCCACCAAGACGGTAAAAGTCTCTGCCATCAAGCAGGTAAAAGTCTCTGCCACCAAGCAAGTAATAATCTCTGCCACCAAGTAGGTAAAAGTCTACCATCAAGTAGGTGATCAATAAATCTGGCCAATGAGCCATTGCGAAAACAATCCACATTGCCTTTCATTGCATATCAAGCACAATCCTCAATCACAGTATTACGTGGAAGAATACACACCTCTACTAAAGGAGAATATACACCTATACCGTAGGAGAATACACACCTATATTGTAGGAGAATATGCACCTATACTGTAGAGGATTACACATATCTACCGAAATAGGCAGCATCAACTGAACTACAGAAGGCAGCATCAACTCAACCGTAGGAGATAAAACAAGAAATTTAATTTATAGACCTAAGATAATCTCTTTAAAGAAAAACATGCTCAAAACCACGATTCAATCTTCAAAACAAGCTTCATTGATGTAGAAACACTCAATCCATACTTTAATAGTAATACAAAACTGTGTATTGCGTAATGGCATAATAGAGTATTCAATGCTTTTAAAATCCAAATCATAAGCTCAACATTTCCAATCAATTCTACAACTGTAAACACATATAAAACTAGCTTTTTCAATTGCTACAATCAACTAAATCAAATTTTAAAACGAAGCTTGGAACCAAAACTCTCTTTTAAACCAAAACAAGACCTATTTTAGTAAAACGTACCAAAAATCATGTGTAATTTTATAAAATTATTCGGCCACTGAAAACAACTCGTAAGCACCCAAAACTTATTTGTACATGTGTTGACTTTGTCCAAAAATTATTTTATAATCAAATTCTACGTAAATTTCCCAAAATCAGAAAATCTGGGTTGGGCGCTCGACAAGGCGCTCAACCCTTTGTGTTTAGTGGTCTATCAAGACAAAGTAGATAAAACGGGCACTCAAGTGATCATGTTGAGCGGTCGATAATGAGCTGTTATGTAACGCCCCGGATCTGTGTTCTTCATTAAAGATATAACACGTCTCCTAGGGGTTAGTTAAGGATCTCAATAATGGTGATCGCTGGATAATCACCCGCCCTTTATATCATATCAGAGTGCACAATTCAACATTTCTATCCAGGCAAGTTATGAAATCATCAAATGGTCCCAAGTTTACTATCTTATTACAATCCTCAAAATTCAACTTAACAGTTTAAGACCGAAAAACCTGCTGGACTAAGGTCGGTAGTAATAATCCTCCTCCCTATATGTATCAGCCGGATTTACCCCTGTAGGCACCTCACCACGAATATCTGAAAAACAAGTAACAACGAGGGAATGAGATACGAATATCCCAGCGAGTGACACATGCATGCATAAAATAGTTAACACAGTTATAAGACATGCTTCGACAATAACCAACGATAATAACAACGTAAATTTCGATAACAACTCAAACCAGGTCAATGCCATGCATATGGTTACATTGATTAATTTACATGCCAAGTAGACACTCCACACCTCCATGTACACAGTTCCGGCCTACTCAGGGTATCGGAAACTCTGAAATGACGGCCTACTCAGGGTATCGTCATCCAGTGCCGGCCTACTCCGGGTATCGGCACTGACAACCAGGCCTACTCAGGGTATCTGGCTGCTCTACACTGGTCGTGGCAACACACGTGGCCATGCAATTACACCAACAAACACATACCATCACATTACTAAGCTTAACAAGGATCCATGGGAAGCTAAACCCAAACCGATAATTAACTGTTTAAAATTCTGCATTAGTACACATCACCCGTGGTTCCAACCAGAACATCAACTCACACAAGTGTTCCAACCAGAACATCAACTCACACAAGTGTTCCAACCAGAACATCAACTCACACAAGTGTTCCAACCAGAACATCAACTCACACAAGTAATCAAATAAATAATAATTACAACCTCATTCGAAACTTGCCATCAAAACGGGGTTCAATAAACCAAATCAGGTACCAAACAATGCATATTTCAAGAGGACTAAAATAAAGCCCTAGTATGTGAACATCCCGAGCATCCTCGAAATATTTCTCCACACCTACCTCATAAGCTTGTACTAAAACTAGTATCTATCTCCATTGTTCTCACCAGCAAGATTTATTACCTCTAATGTCAAAATCTATTAGTTGGTTAAGTGGTTGGAGAACCCCTATTATCCAGAACACCCTTGGTTTTTGTGAAATTTTAGGATTCTGCACGAAAACCACTGGGCGCTCACTTCCCTGAGGTGGGCGCCAGGTGGGCGCCAGGTGGGCGGTAAGTCCCTTCGTTTAACTGAACCTTGCGCTCACCCGTGGACGAGTGGGCGCTAGCTAGGCGCCAGACGGGCGAGAGAAAAGCGCGAGAAAGGCGCGAGAGTTTGAGGTAGGCGCGAGCTAGGCGTGAGGTGGGCGCTAGCTCGACGCCGGGTCTTCTTTTCTTGGCGCTCACCTCCTAGGTGGGCGCTAGGTAAGCGCCAGCTAGGCGGTAAGTCATTCTCGGTTCCAGGTCTCTGTTAATCCCAGAAATCCATCTCTGGCTGTAATTTTTCAGTCTGTAACCACCTATATAGCCTCCTAATATTCCCAGGATACATCCAAACCTAATTTGAATTTAATCTACCTGATTTCCCAGTTATCCCCAATTTCACTGTGCAAAACCAAAACCCTCCGTAACTGTGTTGCCCAGAAACCTCAATATCAATGCAATTCAACACCATGATATCATTCAATGAATATACGAAATAATCCGAAACCTCGGTTGTAAAACAATGCCACTCACCAGTGTGCGATTAATCCCAGAATGATAGCCTTTCTCGAAATCGGCCGATCACGATCCCGAATGCGAGAAGATGAAATGGTAGCCGAAATGGTAGTCGAACTGTTCGCTGCTCACGAGAGAGAAAACCCGCCTAAATCCAACTCGAATGAGCTTCTAGTAGTCCCTCAGAGTCTTTCTCTTCCTGAGAATAACCGCAAATCGCCATTTCCGCCGCAGTCGCCAAATCGCCCAGCTCTAACTCTAACGAAGATTACCTCCTTAAGTTACGCAAGTTACGCGTATTCCTACAACCCAAACCCTACTTTCCCCCTTGGGTATTTTTTACCCCGCGAGACATACGCCGTTTGATGCATTTCCTTTTTTTTTTCTTATCCGATGCGCGCTCGCCCACTAAAACCCCACATACTCGGCATTGACATATTAAATAAATTAATTAATACGTAGACACTATACAATAATAATCATACGATAATACTAAATATTTTTCCGAAAAATGGCTATATAACGCCTGTACATACGAGCATGGGCTAAGCCCTCAAACCACACTAAACACCTGATAAACACAGTTTATGTATATCAACTGAATAATTAAATAATGGATAACCTCACAAAAAAAAATCAGGGTCTTACATGTTAGGCGCTCAGCCATTTGCTGCAAAATCTGGAAATCCAATTTTTGTAATTTTGCTCTTTTAATTCTTTAAAACATGATTCCGACAATTCAAACCACTTCTAACACATCTAGTATCATCTATAAATCTTATTAAATCATTCTAAACAAACCAGAACACAGATTTACCACAAATCTAAATCAAAACCCTATAAAAATCTACACTAGAAAGCATACTTAACAGATTTCATAACTTTATCCATGATCAGTCAAACCCACAAAATATATTATGTAGAATACATGATTTTGCATCATACATTAATTCCAGATCAAACCCAAACGATTAATTCTAAAATATGCAACGACTAAAAAAAAAGGGTGTTACTACTGTGAGATATGGAAAATCAATCGAATGACTTACTATCATCACACAGGATCAATAAAAAGAGGAGTTGCCACCATTCTGTTTAGATGTGAATGGACACAAAAAATAATTAAATAAAATACAAAAAGGAAAATTAGAGTAAAAATAACTCTACTTTAGAAAAACAAAAAACAAAACAAACCAGAGATGGCTAAGGGGATTAGGTTATGAATAGGGAAGGTGTTAGGCACCCCTATTTATCCACACAAGGTGGTTGCCAAGTATTGTTCATGTTTTGAAAAAGGCTTGCTAAAAAATCAAATTAAAAATAGGGAAAAAAGAATAATAAAAAATATATGGCTTTTTTTGTATGAATGACCCAATTAATTCTGGGCCCTTCATAAGAATATGCCATTTCAAGGGTTTCATGATCAAAATAATCATAAAGCAAAACTAGAAAGTTAGCCTTAGGTTAAATCCATGAAATCTTAGAACTACATAATAAAAAGTAAAATCAAAATTTTGAGGAATTAATCCTGAACAATTTAGGGTACAGATCTGGTCTAGTTCTCTCATTGTTTGAGAGATCTGAACCCAATACACCCGTATTGGTGAAAAACATAAAAAGGGAGAGTTTAGCCATAGGATCCTCTCTTCAAGATGAAAAAAACTCAAAAATCACCTCATGAAACCCTGGAGGTTACTTTAAGGTTTCTGATTTCAGATCTACCATATTGATCATGATAGACCCGAAATCCTAGCCTAATAATGAAAACATCCAAAGAGAGAGTTTAGACCGTAAGATCCTCTCTTAAAGATTAAAGCAACTTTGAAAAACCACCGCAAGAGACCCTAGAGGTTAATTTAAGGCTTCTGATTTCAGATCTACCATATTGATCATGATAGACCCAAAATCCTAGCCTAATAACCAAAAGAAAGAAAATAAAATAAAAACAATAAAAACAAAGCTTTTAGGAGGAAAATGGGATCTAATGCTATGAACAGCATAGATCTATGGTATTCCTCCATATTACAGAAATAAACAGTCACATAACATAAACAAAGCATTACAATAAGAAAAAGAGATGATTACAACACATAGGGGTCTATCCTACGGATCCACCTGTTCCCCTTTCCCCTAGCTCTCTCCTATGTTTTACGGCTAGAGAGTAGTCTTGAGGTACTTAGAGACAGGTTTGGGTACGAACAAAATAGGCCTTATTCTATAGAAAGGAAGACGATCAGACTAACCATAGAATTTAAAAACAAAAAATAAAAGAGGAAGAAAGCTTACCTGGATTTGCACAAGCAAAGAGGCAGGGGTTCCCTTCTTCTCTTGGAGCTCTTCTAGCTTTCAATTCTCAGCCATTTGCTTGAGGAGAGGCCCCCTATTTATAGGCAAGAGCTAGGGCAAAGGGAGCCCTAATGGTAGACACAAAATGTGTCTAGAATCTTCCAATTTAACCCTAAGACTAATATCGGAGGCTAAATTTAGGAATTCCCACTTCTCAGACAGAGGTATAACAGTAAATAAGTGAAAACTCTCAGGATTTTCCAATTTGCAACAAAACACTTGTATCCGACAACTCAGGTTGGATACAAAGAAAAATGCTTGTATCTGAAATATAATTTCGGATACAAAGAAAAATGCTTTTATCTGAAATATAATTTCGGATACAAAGAAAAATGCTTTTATTCGAACTTAATTTTAGTTCAGGGCAAAAATGACTCTTTACACAACTTTTGCATGGCACTGACCCTTATCTATACAGGCAATACTTATTTACATGTAATATCATTTAAGTAAATGTCCTTGTATTTTTTAATTTCCATTTACTTAAGATATTATACGTAAATAAGCAAACACCCCCCATTTGAATCTATTAAAAATAGTTCAAGACCCAAATTCCAAGTGAATAAAAAGTCAACTTTCCAGTTCAAGGCTAAATTCCGGCTTTTCAGGTCTGGTAAAAAGATTCAACTTGTTAATACCAAGGTATTTGTCAAGATTTAAATGCTCAAAAAATCTATTTATGCAATAACATTGCTAAAAACCTAATTACCGAGAAAAATTATCTTGAAATCTTGCCTTAAAAAATATTTCATTTTTTGGGGTCAAAAGTCAACAAAATTCAACCGGAAAAAGTTTGACTTTGTGCGAAAGATTGAGTTTCGGCCTTTTCCTTTGGGGTTTTGGATTCAAATGGGTTAAGGATCTCAAACTAAATGCTAAGAATTGAAAATTCCAATAAATATTTCTCTCCTTCAAGATTTATAAAAAATCATGCAATTTTGGGGTATCTACAACTACTTGCCTCAAAAGGCAAAATCCTTCTCTTCAAGTTACCACTGAGATTCTGCTACTATCGCACCCCTCTGGAGATCGTAGAACACCATCTCCACCCTTCAGATTGAAGCTCCACCAGTCATGAATAAAACCTCCAAATTTGAGGCCGATCCAACGGTTGAATCTTTCTAGATCGCACTTTGATGAACGCTGGTCAAAAATTTCTGTAGCACCTTCTCTCTGTATATTCTCCAAATGTGAGAGCCCTCTTTTCTCCTCATTTTCCTCTATATGATTTGATTAGAAGAAACCCTAACTCCTCCCTAAAGTCTCCCTTTTATAGGCTCACCCAAAATAGAAGTCCTAATAGGGTTTGGAAATTTTCTAACTAACCCCACTAGGATTCCTAATCTTTCACAACTCCTCCTAATTCTTTCATCTTAATTCTAAATAAGAAACTTCTGTTTTTCCTAATTTTCGAGATAATTATTTCCTTTATTTTTAAATATTTCAAAAAGTCTCCAAAACACATCTTTTTCCTCAACTTAAGGCCCCTAATTCAATATAATTACCAATATGCCCTTTTTCACTTATTAAGCTATAAATTGTCATTATTTATACTTAAATCAACCCAACTCAAGTCTAACTTAATTCCTCAAACCTAATAATTATTTAGTTAATCTATTTAGGAATTTAGCTAATTTTTGGAATTGACTAAAATAACTTTCTTTTGATAATTTCATATCAACCCATTGGATTTCTTCTACAATTTCCAAATTTATTCTCCTTATTGTTCTTAATCAATTATACATCTCGGATTAATGAAAAGTACCCCAAATCATATGATATATATTAAATCTCCAATTTATTTCAATAAATTCATTAAAATTCCAAATATTCATTGTAATTCATTTTATTTATTTGCTGAAAATTTGGGATTTTACAATAGTACTACTAGTGGCAAGAGTTCATTAGTTTAGTACCTAATATGAAGACTGGCATACACCTATATGGGGGTACTTCTAGTTGCGAGGCCACACACTAGTTAAGTAGTATGTCAGGAACATTCTATTGGGATTGAGATTATTGCTAGTCTATACTAGTTTAGTACCCAATGAGGGACGCCCACTGGAAGAGGATATTGAGATGAACTGTACTGTTAGCAGATATTATTGCTAATTCAGTATCCAGCATGACCTGAATATCTACTGGGATGTGATGATGATATTGGATGGTTATTTTTTCTTTATATTCGGTTATTTTTATTCCGCCATTTACATTTCTGCAAGGTACATCTTTATAAAATCATAGGTAAGTATTTCTAACTCAATAGGTTAAGTTTATTTATTTCATAATCATGATATATTAATTGCTCCATGATTATCGTTTTATCTTAGATTGCATGAACCCTTTATGAGAAAACTATCTATAGTAAAATATATTCATAAATATTTTATGAACTAAACTTTAGGGAAACTTTGCATGCTTATTGGTATTGATACTATATACCTATTTGGTGTAAATAAATTATCTAAATAAAGGAATGAAATGCATTTTATCATATGAGGTATATTAGCCTCACTTATTGAGTTTCGTGGAGACTCACCCTTATATTTTTTTTCCAAGAAACCAGAAATCCAGAGATAATAGAAAGAAGTGACAGGATTATGATTTGAATGATGAAATATTTTGTTTGAGTTTGTTATTGTTGGACAAGAAATTTAGAGTGACATGTTATTGTATGAACCCTTGGGGTTCAAGATTTTAATTGGTTGTCTTTGGTTAAACCATGGTTTGGGTTGGTTTAATTTTGGTTTTGAATTATTATATTTGGTTTAATTTACTTTGTAACTCTGATTGGTAAAATATAAAATGAAATTGTCAAGCATTTAGTGGAGAATAAATATATTTTTGGATTCGCTTACGAGCAAGGTTACATCTGGTACTACATGTGTATCGTTATATGCTATGTTTAGATTTAGGGCGTGACAGTGGGGTTTGTTAAGAAACCCACTACGTGGGATTAGTTAGGAAATAGTCTATGTGGCAACAAGATTCCCTAAAATATGGGAGTGGGGTCCGTTAGGAAACCCCCAATACATGGGAAATAGTCCATATGATAAGAACTCTCCAAAAACATAGGAAGTGGGGTCCCCCATTTTATAAACGTGAAATCGGTTGGGAAACTTCCCAACCAACAAGTAGATTTAGTTGGGATGTTTGTGAAATTAAGTAGGGCTCGACTTCCTAATGATTCAGAAAGTGGGATTCGTTGGGATACTTGCTGACCAAGTAAAGAAGCTTATAAATAGGGACCTATAGGGAAGGAAAAAAGATCCCTCGATCAACACACAACACAACAACACGTAGCTATCACGGTCTTCTCAGACTTCCTATTCGGTCTCCTCAGACCATACATGAAGATCCCCCTTACGCCTCCTGGGTAGGGCTAAGAAGATACGCCCTACTCCGATCACGGCTAGGTATGTTCTTGATTACTCCTTCAACCAAGGCTAAGGGCAGTAATTATGTGCACCCCAAAACCAGTAATCATCAAGGCGGCCCCCAATCTCTTCTCTCTATACCTCAATCACGGTTATAGGAAAACAGGCGGCAGGTTCCAAGATATTTGTGGTTTTCTTTTTACCTTTTATTTCTTTTTATCATTATTTATCCTTGAAGTGGCTGTCACCCCACATAGCACTCAATTCCCATAGTTCTACTTCATACAGCCAACACCAACTTAGCCATCTTCTTCGTTACATTAAATGGCCACCATTAATGTGGCTGTCATCTATGTTGCCATAAAATTGGGGAGAGAACCTTGGAGGACAAACCCTAATCATCTCAGCAATTGCCGAATCAGAAGTCTCTTCCATCTTAGTCTTCCAAATCAACCAATTAGAGCATTAAGGCTAACCATCCTATTTGTTGAACCATCAATCTCAACCCACAAAACAATCACGCCTCAAATAACTTGGCTGCGATACCACTTGTTGGGGATAGATCAAAGGCGAAACACGTCTTCCCTTTGTTGTCTATGAGTGAAGGCAAACAACACAATCCAAACCAATATACGAAAGTAATAAACTAGCAATTAAAAGATGCAGATAATCAAACACAAAGAAGACAATAGAGAGGCACACCAAGATTTACGTGGAAAACCATCCATTGAAGAGGGAAAAACCACTAGGCAGTTTGCAAATATTCCATTATCTCAAAAGAAGAAATATTACAAGTAGATCTATCTAGTTCTTGCCCAAAATTTAAGATACAACCAAAAAATAGAGATAATACAATGTTACCTCTCCAGTTGCAATAATGAGAACACCTCACCACACCCTTCCAATCCTGTTAGAGTAATCAACAACCTTGGTGGTGGAAACCGAGAAGAAACAAATAAAACAACTCCTTTCTCGAGCACGAACAAAACCCCAAGAGAAAACCCAAAAAAAAAAAAAAAGTATCCACGTTTTTTTTTCCGTCTTTTTCTCCGAACTTTTTTCTTCTTCTCCAAGTCACGTTCTAGCTTTTTTTTTTCTTTCTTTTCTTGCCGTTTCCTCTCTCTAGGAAAGACACCAAAACAGGCAGCAACCTTATCAGTTTCTAAAAGCGAGAATAGAATCTCTCTAAGTTTCCTTTTGGTAATGATTTTCGGAAGTACTTTTTTGCTTTTGAAAGCAAAAAATTGTTTTTAAAAGCAAAAGTACCATTTGGTTTCGCACACGAGAAGCAATTTATTAAAAGCAAAGAAGCAATTTTATTGCTTTTCACCGGAAGCAACAAAACATTGCTTCTCAATTTTTTGATAAAATTGATTTATTGCTTTCAAAATCCCTCAATACTATCGTGGTCATCTTTTTCTCTAACGAACTCCTCGTATCTCTCAATTGTGCGGCTCATCTTCTTCGTGAAAGTTGGTTGCCTTCAACCAAAAGATCTTCTCCTTCTCCGGCCTCTGATAAGGGGTTACCATGACTTCATCTACTGCACTTCCCATCTCCCCAAATCGAAGGGAATTATAGTGAACTCATTTGAGTCGCTCGAGCCAACGCCATCGCTGATGGGGATTGCGTTTTGGACTCTCCGACCCCACCTGTGTACTATATCGGCCAGTTGATCGCAGACGCCGGTGAGACTGGGGACAACGACCACATTAATGGATCGGATTGTTTATCTTGGCTCGATTCGCAGCCGAGTCGAAGCATTCTGTTCTTGTGTTTTGGCAGCCGAGGTACCTTATCTGCAGAGCAGATAAAGGAGATTGCAATTGGGTTGGAGAAAAGCGGTCAGAGGTTCTTGTGGATGGTGAGAAATCCGCCATCAATGGAAAGCAACCGGAAGCTGGGTTTAGAAGCGGTCAAAGATTCCAGTTTGGTTGAAGGATTGTTGCCGAAGGGGGTTCTTGGATCAAACCAGAGATCGGGGCTTGGTCGTGTATCACTGGGCACCGCAGGCAATGGTGCTGAGTCGTTAATCGGTGGGCGGGTTCGTGACTCATTGTGGGTGGAACTCGTTTTTGGAAGCTGTGTCAATCGGGGTTCCGATGCTGGCGTGGCCTCTCTACGCCGAGCAACACCTGAATAAGGCAGTCTTGGTGGAGGACATGAAGCTGGCTCTGCTGGTGGAGGCATCGGAGAATGGGGTTGTGAATGCGGTGGAGGTGGAGAAGCGGATGAGAGAGTTTGCATCTCAGAAACATTTCTTTTGCCGAAACCCTATCATTTGAGCTAAAAAAACCCTAACTCTGCCATCGAAACTGAGGAACAAAGAGCGTGAATTAGTGAGAATGAAGAGTGAAACTTAAAAAGCTTAGTTTGGTAACTTGATCAACAGAGTTCCAATAACGAACAATGATAAGATTGAGATTCAAAAGATATTAACAGATCTTTGAAGAACAACTCAATTGGACGTAGACTAGCTAGTGCATATGGATTAGCACAATGGTGATATTAGATACTTGTTTAATTATTTTAATGTAATTAAATGACTATTTTTTGAATCTTTTATAATATTGGACTTATATTTTTGGGTATATTTCTAAATACAATACATAAATTGTGTACAATACTTTTATGGAAGAAAAAAGCAATTTTTATGTTACTGCAATTACCAAACATGCTTTTTTGCTTCTTAGAAGTAAAGAAAAAGTTTACCAAACAGTTTTGCTTTAAAAAAAGATATTTCGAAAAGCATAAAATTGCTTTTTTTCATGTGATGACGGGTGGGCCCATCATGGGCCTAGACCCCACCCAACATGTTCTAGATAAACCTTCTGGTGGTCCAGAAGAAGCACCGGACAAGGTTGGTCATAGGCTTATGTTTTGAGGGTTTGATATTTTTCCTCAATGTGGAGATCATTTTGTCTTTGAAAAAAAAATGATGTCCTAGGATGAGTTAAGTTCAAAATTATATTGATAACAGTGTTTTCAATCCTTATATTGATGGAGTGGCAAAATATGTCACTTTTTATTGATGGGTACCTTTTTCTTTGAAGCCATTTGCGTCTCTTACATGTGTTAGACATTGCTTGTCGGTTAGGTTTTTTTAATTTCTTATTAGCAATTCTAATACCCAAGTTCATAAGTTGGTCGTGGAATTCTTTTTGGTACTTAACCTTGCCCTAGAGAGCTCACTATCTCATATTGTAATCTTTGAATATATCAAAGAGGGGAAAAGGTCCTCAGGATTTGTTTTAATGTGATATCTTTAATTATTTTCTGTCCAATTTGTATTTGAAAATCATTTCATAGGGTGTTGTTTTTCGCTATATATTCCCAATTTTTCATAAGATAAATTAATGTTTTTAAACCATCCCCATTTGGTAACTTTTCTTACTGATTATATGTTACTTTAGTTCTAGATGTCTGTATAGATTATACCTATTAAGAAATACATCCATATCCATTTCACATATTTATTTTATTAAGTGAGAAAAGTTACACAAATATTTCTTATCATATTAAAAACATAATTGAAAGTTTTTTAAAAGATAATTGAAACCCCATGGTTGTTTGAACATATTAAAAATTGTCTTGGTCTTGCTTCATGCAAGTGCAACTTTTTAAATCGTTATTCCTCAATGTAGAAAAATTTTTCTTCTTTAAAAGCCACATTGCAAATTTTTGAATCGTTACTCAACGTAGAAAAGATTTGCTTCTTTAAAAGCCACAAATTTTCACTATAATGTTTAAAGCATCTTTTTAAAGGGGGTACAAATCACCTCATCTTGTCAAAATTCTTTTAGAGACGAGGAAACATTTCCTAGACTAGACCTTGAGAATAACATGACTTAAAAAGGCATTGCATCATCCCGTGTATCGAATGGTGTTTTTGCTAGTACGTATATATCTATACTATATATAACGAGGATAGATCCCTTGGAAAGTATGCCAACAAATTAGCATGACTTTCTCAAAAAACCCTTAACGGTCATTGTAGAAGCATGGTTAATACTAGCAGGATGCACTACTACACATGAGAAGGGATGTGGAGGAAACAATTATGAAATTGCTTAACTTTTAAGTGAAGAGAATTGAGTTGTTATTACATCCCTTTAATTAATGGATCTTAACAATGTAAGGAAGGGTTTTTTTGGAAAAATGTATATTGCATTTGGCACGCTTGCCAAGGTGTCTTCAAATGTTATATATAATATAGATATAGATAGATATATAGGGTTGAAATAGTAAAAAATCTGTCTATTAATTTGAAATCCGTCACTTACCAAAACAATGCCTTCGTGCTAGGGGTGCTTATTGGGCCATGCCTCAAATATTTGGACAAGTAAACAACAAATAAGTTATTTAGCTATAACTGGAAATTATATAAATGAAAATTGGCATATGGAAAAAAGAATACTAACTTTTAAAGCACTAGATTCTAGCCATTCTGGACTAAATATATCAAATGTTATAAGTAGAAATCTAAGAAAATATAAAATACACAATAAAATAATGGCTCTAGCACTTGATAATGCAAGTGTTAATAATGTTGTAGTAGAAATATTAAGACAACAGTTAAACTTAAATATAGATGGAAGTTTATTTCATGTTAGATGTGCTTGTTACATCATAAATTTAGTTGTGCAAGATGGTTTAAAAATTATCCAACATCATTTAGCAAATATTAGAGATGCAGTAAGATATTTAAAATAATCTAGCACAGCCTTTAGGGAATTTAAATATTATTGTGAATTTTAAATATAAAATACACAATAAAATAATGGCTCTAGCACTTGATAATGCAAGTGTTAATAATGTTGTCGTAGAAATATTAAGACAACAGTTAAACTTAAATATAGATGGAAGTTTATTTCATGTTAGATGTGCTTGTTACATCCTAAATTTAGTTGTGCAAGATGGTTTAAAAATTGTCCAACATCATTTAGCAAATATTAGAGATGCAGTAAGATATTTAAAACAATCTAGCACAGCCTTTAGGGAATTTAAATATTATTGTGAAAGTTTAGGAAGGCAACCTAAAAAAATTGCCCTAGATGTTGAATATAGGTGGAACTCAACAGATTTAATGCTAAAAGCTGCACTAACATTAAGACATGAACTTACAATATTTTATAAAACTAAAGTGCCTGACAGTGAACTAATAGACATTGATTGGGAAATAGCAGAAATTTTAAGAGATTTTTTAAAAGTTTTTTATGATGCAACAAGATATTTATCAGCGGTTTATTATCCAACATCCCTGAGTATTTTAACTTGTTTATATCAAATAAGTATTTGCTTTCAACAATATAGAAAAATTCCCATTGCTAAGGATATTTGCCCTACAATGGAAGCTAAAATTTTAAAATATTGGCAAGATTTGCCTAATTTATATTGTTTAGCTACTACAATAGACCCTAGGATTAAATTAGGAGTGGAAGACTTAATAGATGGAATAAATGAGAATATGAATTCTTCTTTTCAAATAGATATACGTAAAATAACAACCCTATTAGAAAGACTTTTTTGTAAATATGATACTAGCAGTAGTACACATGGTCATACTCAAACCCAACAAGCACTACCAGATAAGTCCCCTTGGAATTTTTTAAGTGGAAGAAGAAAGGGAAAAAAACCAGCATCTAGTTGTGGGGGATCATTTGAATTAAGGATTTATTTAGAAAGTCCCGCAATAAATTTCAATACTATAGAAGAGCATAATTCTTTTAACATTTTGACATGGTGGAAGCAAAATTAGGTTAGTTATCTTGTGCTTGCCACCATGGCACGTGATCTACAAACAGTTCCGGTTTCCACAATTGCATCGAATCAGCTTTTAACGCAGGTGGACGAACCATGGATGACTACAGGAGCAGGTTAACGTCGGAGATGGTGCAAGTATGTGTCAGTCTTATAGATTGGTTAAGGGCGGAATTGAGAGATTAGGAATATGAAGATGATCAACTTGCTGGAGACTTTGATGATTTGAATATTGATGAATTTAATATTCCAGATTAGTCTAAGTTTTGTTATAATTTTTGTAATCAAAGTATAGGAACTTTACTTTTTTTTTCCTTTTAAACTGCAAATGAAAGATAGATGAGTGGGTGTCAACCTAGTTGGTACTATAGTGATGCAGTATTATTTGTTCAAGTAATTATGTATTCTTTGCAAAGTTGTTATTGTACTTGTGACAATTAACGAATTTATATTGTTTTTGAGCAAAATTTATCCCAATATGTGTAAGACAATTTTGTGAATAATAAAAGTATTTTTCAGAATTTTTTTTGTGATTTTTTGGAATTTTTTAGGAATTTTCTTCCTTTTTTTTAAAAAAAAAGGAGGTTTAATACCTTTGGCCCAGCACGGCATGCCTGCTGGGATTTGCCATGTTGGGCTAGGGGTCCCAGCTAAACGGGCCCGTGGCCCGCCCAGCACGCCCCAGGTGCGCCTGGGCCGGCTCGCTGAGCACCCCTACTTCGTGTAGGATTAATTGCACGTGCACATCGCTAATATGTATATATACTTAATAATAACTTCTCAATAAAATCGATAGAAGGTTCTTCTCGTGGAGACGGAAGAAGGGAGAAGTGGAGCGTGAGGGCGACCAGGTACGCCTGCAACCCCCACCCCTCTTCCCTTCTTTCTCTCTCTCTCTCAACCACATCCCATCTTCCCTTTTCTCCTTCATCTGTAACGCAACAGAACTCTATACGCAAACAGATGGTGCTTTTGATAGTAGTTTATATTTTTTTGTTTCTGTGATATCTTCAGCATTTTTAATCCTTCCAATTTTCGGTTTGCTTGGATTTCATTTCAAGAACAGAGATTTCTTCAAACATGGCTTCCTCTTCCTCTGCTATAGAAGCGAAGACAGTGACTCTGCTACTCCCCGGCGGAGAAACTTGTTGAAGAATTAGTTCCTAAATTGAAGGATCTAGAGATTTATTTCCTTAACCGATTAGGAATTGGTTCCTTGATTATAGGAATTAGTTCCTTGATTAGTTCCTTGATTATAGGATCTGTTTTGAATCATTTCCTAACTCATTGTACTGCTGTAAATATAGTCTGGAATGTTTCCAGAATGTAAAGCTTCTTTCTTTATTCATAGTTAGGTAAGATCCTATAAAGGGTGATGTAATACTCCCATGAATATATGAAAAAATACAGCAAGAAATACTGTTTTCCAGATCTGATTTCTTCTATCTTCATCTTCTATTTTCGTCATGATATCAGAGCCAAACGATCTGAAGGATTATTGCTGAATTCTTCCTCCAACAACATGCTGGAACCATCTCAACCAAGATCGGTTCCTGCTGTGGTTCAATCTGAAGGTATTTTTAATGCTGGAATTATTCTAAATGAATCAAATTATGATATCTGGTCACAGTTGATGGAGATGCACATCGCCGAAAGAGAGAAACTCTCTTATATTCGTTGTAAGACGAAGCCACCTGCAGAATTTGAAGATGGCTATGAAAGATGGTATGCTGAAAATCAGAAAGTGAAACGATGGATATTGATGTCCATGACTCCAGAAATTATGAAGCGTTATGTACGCTTATCCACTGCCTACGACATCTGGAGTGCTCTATCAAAAGCCTTCTATGATGGAAGTGATGAATTGCAGGTATTTGCTTTAAATCAAAAGGCATTTACAGCTGCACAAAAGGGAAAGTCTCTCTCAGAATATTATGGAGAGTTAACCGGAGTTTTCCGAGAATTGGATCATCGTGATAAAGTTGTCATGAAGGATCCTGATGATATCATTGCATACCGAAAGTCTATTGAACGACTAAGGGTGCACATATTACTTGCTGGATTGGATGCATCATTTGATCAAGTTCGTGGAGAGATTCTACGCAAAGAACTTGTTCCAGATTTGGAAGAATGCTATTCATTAATTCGAAGAGAGGTGGTACGTCGAGCAACTCTGGTTGGGGAATCTGAAAAATCTGAAGCTTCCGCAATGATGACCCGCAACCACCCAACCCACAACCGAGAGGACCGCCAAAGAGACTTCCCTCCAAAGCGTACCAATGGTGTTGATAAGCCTACATATAAGTGCACCCATTGCAATCAGATTGGGCATACCAAAGATAGATGTTTTGAACTGGTGGGATATCCCGAATGGTGGGATCATAGCCGTGCAGCCCGGAAGAAGAAAATTGGACCTGCTGCTGCTGCTGCTGTTGTTACAATAGATGTTGCAATAGATGTTGCAACAGATGTTGGAACAGATGCCGAAATCCAGACTTCCTCCGTGTTAGTAGCCACTACAGATAACGGTGGTAAGGTTTTTAATATTTCTTCACCTGTTTCTAATAGTGCATGGATAATTGATTCTGGTGCTACAGATCATATGATATTTGATTCTAGACAGGTAAATCTTCTTAAACCTTCCTCACAACAAATTGTTTCAACTGCCAATGGTAACACTACCCCAGTTATTGGGGAAGGATCCTTGTCACTCACTGATACTTTAAACCTCACTTCTGTTTTGGTTGTCCCGTCTTTAGAATATAATCTCTTGTCAGTTTCTCAAATAACTAAAGCCTTATCTTGTGTTGTAATCTTTTGGCCTGATTGTTGTGTTTTCAAGGACATCCAAACAAAGCAGACGATTGGTTGTGGTATTAGATGAGGCAAGCTATACTATCTGGATTTGGTGTCCGGAATCTTAGACAAGTTACATCAAGTCTTGGCAGTGAATGGCTATGAGGGGGAGAAGAAGATATCTGAAATTTGGCTATGGCATAGACGTCTTGGGCATGCTTCATTTGGTTATCTAAGGAAATTATTTCCTAGTTTATTCATAAAAGTGGATGTTTCTAGTTTCCATTGTGATGTATGTGAAATGGCCAAAACCCATCGAACACCATTTCCATTGAGTTTGACATTAAGTCTACTTCCATTTATGGTGATACATTCTGATGTCTGGGGGCCATCTAAAGTCACTACTTTGGGAGGATCTCGTTGGTTTGTTACTTTTATTGATGATTGTACAAGGATGACTTGGTTATATTTAATGCAATCCAAAGGTGAAGTGAACTCATTATTTCAAAAGTTTCATAAAGTTATTGAAACTCAATACAATGCACAAGTCAAGATTCTTCGGAGTGACAATGGTGGAGAATATCAAAGTTCTGAACTTCAAAAGTTTTTGCACGCCCATGGCACTATCCATCAAACTACTTGTTCCAATACACCCCAACAGAATGGTGTTGCAGAGCGGAAAAATCGAATTTGTTGGAAGTTGTTCGTGCCTCCTTGATCGCAGCCCATATGCCATTATCCTATTGGGGAGAAGCACTTACTTCTGCAGCATATTTGATCAATAGAGTTCCCTCTAGCTCTATTGACTTCCAGACACCCTTCCAAGTTCTTACTATTGCTGTTGGTACAACAAGTGTCCCAAATTTACCTCCTCATATCTTTGGTTGTGTAGCTTTTGTCCATCTCTATAAACATCAACGCAACAAGTTAGCTCCTCGAGCGTTGCGATGTGTTTTTGTTGGATATGCTATACACCAAAAGGGGTACCGATGTTATCATCCTCCAACTCAACGCATGTTTATCACAATGGATGTGGTTTTCCATGAAGATGAAATGTATTTCTTATTTGAGTCTAAACTTCAGGGAGAGTACCAGAAGGAAATTCAGACTCTAGAGTATGATTTGGTACAGTATGAATATCAGATTTGTGAAGAAACTGCTGCTGGAGAGGTCTGTCCTAACGATGTTGCAACACCTGCTGCAACACCTGCTGCAACAGAACCGTCTGTCACAGAAACAGTAGAAAATATTGCTGAATCAGATGATGATGAATGGCCAGAAACTGAAGGAGGAACACAAATAGAAGGCACTGGTGAAACAGAAGGAATAACACAATCAGAAGACACCAGTCCATTCCTATTTGAGGGCGAGCCTCCCGTCAATATACCACACCAATCATCTACTGAGGATGTTCCTGATAGAGGATCTCAACCACAAATAAAACAGCTGCCACAGCGTCAAACCAGAGGTATTCCCAAGCCCACATATGAACCTGAACTGTCTAGTAGAGTTAAGTATCCCATGAGTCATTATGTGTCTCACAAAAATCTGTCTGAATCAAATCAATCATTTGTGAATCAATTGTCTATTGTAGCTATTCCTAACAGTGTGCAGGAAGCCTTAGCTGACCCAAGATGGAAAGTTACTATGAATGAAGAAATGAATGCCTTGCAAAAGAATCAAACTTGGGAACTTGTTGATTGTCCACTAGGGAAGAAGCCAGTGGGATGTCGATGGATCTACACTGTGAAGTACAAGGCAGATGGCATGGTGGAACGGTATAAGGCACGACTTGTGGCAAAAGGGTACACCCAAACCTATGGGATTGACTATACAGAGACATTTGCACTTGTAGCTAAAATCAACACTGTTCGGGTGTTGTTGTCTTTAGCTGCAAATCTGGAATGGCCATTGCAACAATTTGATGTGAAGAATGCCTTTCTACATGGAGAATTATCTGAAAAAGTTTATATGAACCTTCCACTGGGTTGCATGACACCAGCAAAACACAGTTAGAAGGTGTGCAGATTAAAGAAATCATTGTATGGATTGAAACAGTCTCCAAGAGCATGGTTTGGAAGATTTACAAAAGCCATGATAGGCTTTGGCTACCATCAAAGCAACTCAGATCATACATTGTTTCTAAAAAGGCAACAAGGTAAGATCATTGCACTCATCATCTATGTAGATGATATGGTAGTCACAGGGAATGATCCAGAAGAAAGGAAGGCACTACAAGAGTACTTATCTAAAGAATTTGAAATGAAGGACCTTGGTTCTTTAAAATATTTTCTTGGGATTGAAGTATCTAGATCTAAGAAAGGGATATTTCTGTCACAGAGAAAGTATACCTTGGATCTATTACAAGAAACTGAAATGTCAGCATGTCAACCAGCTGATACACCGGTGGAAGAAGGTTTGAAGTTATGTGTTGAATCAGACCAAGTTCCAACTGATAAAGTGAGATACCAAAGACTTGTAGGGAGATTGATGTACTTAGCACATACAAGACCGGATCTTGCTTATGCATTGAGTATTGTTAGTTAATTTATGCATGATCCAGGAGAACAACATATGAATGCAGTCATGTGCATCTTGAGGTATTTAAAATCTGCACCTGGAAAAGGGGTTTTGTTCACTAAAAATACAGACTGTTGTAACATCGATGCGACAGACTGTTACAACATTGATGCCTATACGGATGCTGATTGGGCTGGAGCTAAAGATGATAGGAGATCAACTTCTGGTTACTTTACGTTTGTGGGGGGTAACCTTGTTACATGGAGAAGCAAGAAACAAAATGTTGTTGCTCGTTCAAGTGCAGAAGCTGAATTCAGAGGTATGGCTCTTGCTCTTTGTGAAGCGTTGTGGCTGAAACTTCTTTTGCAAGATTTGGGGTACTCATCTATGCAATCCATTCAATTGTATTGTGACAATAAAGCTGCGTGTGATATTGCTCACAACCCAGTCCAACATGATCGTACAAAACACGTAGGGGTGGACAGATTCTTTATTAAAGAAAAGCTTGATGAAGGTATAATGGAGTTACCTAAGATCAGATCAGAAGATCAGTTGGCTGATCTTCTTACTAAAGCTGTCTCAAATCGAATCTTCTTAAAATTAGTAGACAAGTTGGGCATGTGTGATATCTATGCACCAACTTGAGGGCGAGTGTTGAAGAATTAGTTCCTAAATTGAAGGATCTGGAGATTTATTTCCTTAACCGATTAGGAATTGGTTCCTTGATTATAGGAATTAGTTCCTTGATTATAGGATCTGTTTTGAATCATTTCCTAACTCATTGTACTGCTGTAAATATTCTCTGGAATGTTTCCAGAATGTAAAGCTTCTTTCTTTATTCATAGTTAGGTAAGATCCTATAAAGGGTGATGTAATACTCCCATGAATATATGAAAAAATACAGCAAGAAATACTGTTTTCCAGATCTGAATTCTTCTATCTTCATCTTCTATTTTCGTCAAAACTTTTGAAGTTGAAGAGTCCATTGCCTTTCAATCTGATCTAATCAGAAAAGATTGCGAGAATCTAAACATCAGTAGAATCACACTTCGGAATTTTAAAGCCTTT
Source organism: Buxus sempervirens (assembly GCA_947561395.2). Lineage (NCBI taxonomy): Eukaryota > Viridiplantae > Streptophyta > Magnoliopsida > Buxales > Buxaceae > Buxus > Buxus sempervirens. The sequence goes on from OX387186.1 coordinate 42,349,051, forward strand.
GCTTGGAAGAAGAATGTCTTAGAAAAAGTGTTCAATTATTGCAAGAAGCATCTTGAAAAGAACGATCCTGAGAAGTTGAATGAGAGCGAAGAAGATCTCAAGAAATGGGCCGAGGAGTTTCTGAATGCAAGTGATAAGGAATTCTTTGAACTCATGAATACTGCATATCTTCTCTTTATCAGGAGTTTAAAGGATTTGACGTGGGAGAAGCTTGAGGAGAAGCGGAAGGTTCGGGATAATCAGCCAGGGTGTTCCGAGTGTATTAAGAGCTTAAAGGTTCGAGAAGATACATAAAGTATTTTCCATTTTCGTTGAAGTCTTTCTCTTGAGATCGATAAGAGATTTGTTAGGGATTTGGAATGAGCTTCTAAAGTCAATGTAGGGCTATTTAAATTGTAATGTTAGAAGAGTTAACATGGGAATCTGAAACAAATATAAGTTTTTATTATTGCAAGGATCGGTTGAGTTGAGTTCCGATATAAGGATAAAAAGAAGAAATTGTTGTGTTAGTTTTTATTTTTAATTAAACAGTGATATAAAATGGACCAAGTTTGACTTCGATCCTTATCATACTGAAGAAGTAAATCAAAACGGAATTGCTTTGCTATTACTTAACAGAGGGTAGTATTTAGTATTTACCAAGTTCGACATTTTTTGAAGAGGGATGATGTGCACGACTATTTCAAAATTTAGCCCAGATGAAAGGATTTATACAGAAGATGGCTATTTAAAAGCATGTGAGGTGGGTAGTTAACCAGCAACATCGGGCAGACAAGATTGCAATTCTGATGCCCATGGTACATGGGAAATCTTCTTTTTCATACTTTTAGAATTGAGAAGGCCCATTTCAACAAAGGGTAGTTTGCATACAACAGAGATTGTGGTAATCAAGTAAAGGAAGGCAATGATTCTCATGGTGATAAATTCAGGAAAGGCAATAGTATTTTGAGTATAACAGATGAAGGAGATCCACCCAAGAAAGGCAACTCTGATAGAGAAAGGTCCTAAATCATAGAACCCACAACAGTTGTTGCTGAGAGATACGAATCATATCTTTGAGATTCACTTTTGTAAACAGTGTAAATCATGTGTGCCTTATCGTATCTAAATAGATCTGATCAAATCCCAATATATGTAACATATGGCTGTAAGTATTCATTGATAGAAAACACTCAAGAGTTCTTGTCTTCTCCACCACGTTTCATTTTCTCTTCATGGTATCAGAGCCTTAAGGTGGAAACAGAAAAGAACCTTTTTTTTTTTTTACCACCATGGCTTCAAGCTCAAACAAGTACACCTACCCATATCCATCAACTTTGAATGTCGGCAACTTCGTGACATTAAAGCTTAAGCCAGACAATTATCTACTTTGGAGAGAGCAGATGCTTGGTCTTATTGAAAGCCAAGATCTATTAGGATTTTTCAATGGAAGCTATCTTGCCCTGAATCCTATCATCTCCACCCCATCAAATGATGGCAAGTTGGAGGTACCAAATCAAGAATTTGGTCTTTGGAAGAGATCGGATTGGTTACATCGAGGATGGATTGTAGGGACTCTTTCAAAAGAAGTCCTTGGACTTGTTGTTGGCCAAGAAACATCATATAAAGTGTGGACCACACTTCAGGATGCTTTTGCACAACACTACAAAAAAAAGGTGATAAAGCAATACTAATATAAGGGCACTTATATGAAAGTGCCCTTATAAGTGCCTTAATACGGCATTTTTTTTAAAATGCCACTATAAAACAATTTATAACGGCATTTCCTAGAAAAATGCCACTATAAAATGATTTATTACGGCATTTTCCTAATGAATGCCGCTATAAAATAATTTATTAAGGCATTTTCTAATTAAATGCCCCTATAAAACAATTTGTTATGGCATTTTTTAAGAAATTCAGTTATAAAGCAAATTATTACGGCATTTATAAAAAAAATGCCCCTATAAAACAATTTGTTACGGCATTTTTTAAGAAATGCAGTTATAAAGCAAATTATTACGGCATTTATAAAAAAATGCCGTTACACAATAATTTATAAAATATATCATTACAACACTTTATTATAAAATATTGCTATAATCTGGCTAATTAGGTTTTTTTTTTATATAATGTATGTATGTAATTAGCACACGTGTGCTCGAATAATTAAATTTATGGGTGCGTATAGAAAATTTCGATTATAGAATTTGATTAGTTGGGTGATAATTAGATTATTAAATGCATTGCAGCTAGCAAACATCCCTTTCTTGACATTGCCACTTGTAGCCATCATTCTATGTCGTTGCTACCAACTACGCAGTATCATTTGTGCCATTTGATGGGAACCTCAAACTAATGAACCACACCATTATATATGTACATTTATTGCATATATAATAACATTATTCAAAGATGGATTACGTGATGAATTTTTCTCCACCTTATTAAATTTGAATATTGGGGAAGAAAATACCTACTACCCAAATAAGACGTCAATCGCTACCGACTCCATCACTGCCGGTACGTATGCACCCAATTTGCAGCCACGAAAGCTGGTGAATCCGAGAAAGAAGGAAAGAGAGACGGTAGTGTGAGACATGGATTCGTCATCTCGGATGACTTCCGATATCGTCACGCGGGGATCAATAAAATGTAAAGAGTCGCCACCATCCATCTTAGGGTGTGAATGGACACCAAAAGGTTCATAGATGTCAAATAGAGCCAAAGTAGCTCTAAGATGAGGAAAAATCCAGAGATTGGGTACGGGGAATTATTTATGAGCGGGGGAAGGTGTTAGGCACCCCCACTCATCCGTCTAAGACGGTTACCACATGTTTGCTTATGCTATAAATTGTTTGCTAGTAAAATAAACAAAAAGGTGCTTAACAAGCACAATGTGTGTGACCATTCCACATGAGAAGTCTAATGAGTTTAGACTCTCTTTGTGGATTCATCACTTCTAAAACTTCATGAGTGAAGTGAAATCAAAGTAAAAATGAAGAAAATCAAGCCAAGGCAAATCTGGAGAAATTCGGTCAAAAGAGCTTGAAAGCTTTGATAAACCATAACTCATTCAATTTAAATCTAAATCAAATGAAACCAAAGCCATTTGGAAACTGGTATATATTAGAATATACAGTAAAAAGTTCAGCTCGATCCGATTCAAAACTAGAGAGAAATCCACATATGAAATCTGCTGTTATAACTCAGAAAAAGTGTTAAGTAGGCATTTTCAAAGCTCTATTCGTGGAGTTTGGCTCAATAAAAATCCATGAAAATTGGTGTGGAGGAAGTATGTGGTGCCATCTTTCCAAAGAAAAAAACTCACACCAATCTCTATCCGGATGTGACTTGTGTGCTCTCTTGAACAGGCCTAGAAGACCACAGATGAGCTCTGGACTATGCCAGCGAGCACCTCTGAGTCAACTGAGCACCCAAAGCACAAAACAGATTGAAATCAGCTGAAACTTGTTGGAAATGAAAATAGACTTCTCAAAGAAAACTCAGAAACTGAAATCACATGAAACGGATTAAAACCGAGCAAATAGTGTACCATCAAAGCGACAAGTTCAGCAATCTGGGCTGAACTGTCCTACAAACTTTGAAGAGATGGTGTCAAAAATTGGCTACATGGAAGTGGACGAAAATTTCCAGATTTTAAGTAGACACATCCATCTATCACATGTCTTTGGAATCACTCAAAAATTCATCCGGAGGATGAAGTTATAAGTCTTCCAAGACAGGCCACAGATCTGTCCTGTTTTGAGGTTTTTTGAAGAGGAAATATAGAAACCAGTGCATGTGTGCATGTGGATTCGACCAAAACCTTAAAATCAACAAGAAATCCTCTCATGAAGTTCTAAAACTCATTTTAAGGCCTAGGACCTCAGATTTTCCATATTGAACATGGAAAGCCCAAGATCTAGCCCATTTGATGAAAATAGTGAAAAGTGAGTGTGAAAGTGTGGAAAATCTCATTTCTATGAGAAGCTTGGAATCCATGGCTATTGAGAGCATGGATTCACATCTTCTCCAAATATAAAATAAAATCAGAGAAGCATTCAAGGGTTCAAAATAACCATATAGCATGCTTTTCATCATTTGAGGGTTCTAAGCCTAGAGGATCCATTCCACCTTCCTTTTCCCCAGGCTCTCTCTTCACGTTTTACGGCTAGAGAGGGTTCCCAGGTACTTTAGAAGGGGTTTGGGGTTGCAAAAATGCACAAAGGCCTTACACTACAGAAAGGTAGAAGATGAGAGATTTGCTAGAACTTAAAAGGGAAGACTGGAAATGAAAGAGAGCTTTACCTTGGTAGCTTGAGCCTTCAGTGGACGATCCAGCAGAGCTTCTCCTTCTTCTTGCAGAGCTTCTAAGCTTCAAATTGTCAGCCATTTGCAAGAGGAGGGCCTCTCTATTTATAGGCCAAGTCAAGGGTAGAAGAGTCCCAAGGGTAGGCCAAAAAGGCCTTCTAGATTATTCCAATTCTCCTCCAAGGCATGAATTGGTGTAATTCAGCAAGTTTCGGAGGGTGAAATAGGGAGTTCAAGTCCCTAAGAGAGAGGTAATATGCGTAAATAAGGCTCAGAGATCGAGCCATTTCGCAAAGCCTCGAAACAGCCAAAACCGTATACTCAGTGCGGTTTCTACAGAACCGCCACTCAAAGTGCGGTTCAATACAAATTTGACCAAACCGCATATACAGGGCGGTTCAATTCAGTTATGCTTTAATTGAGTGCTGTCCACGCGGCTTAACGGCCGAAGCTTCGCGAAGCCACGTGGCCGCCAGCGCAACAAGCAAGGACCTGAACCGTGCTGTTTGTGCGGTTGCAACCGCACATACAGAGCGGTTGAAACCGAGATTATAAAAACCGCATGCACAGTGCGGTTGGCACTGATTTTGAATGTTTTTGAAAGTTTGACACATGTCAAGGCTCAAATAAGACCTTTGGGGCCTTTCTTAGTTAATCTCTTATATTGGGGTGCAATTTGGGGTGTCTACAACTGCCCCCTCTTCGCTGGGATTGGAATCAATTGGCAGCGGAGAGCAAAAGACCCGCAAATTGCACCTCTCAGGATCATGTCCATTCGATTATGAGCTGCAAGAACTCCAATATGGTTTTTGAAAAAGAATTTGTTTAAAGGATTTGATGAAAAGTCCCTAACCTTAAGGGTCAAATCCTCTCCTCGCCTCTCACAGAGCACTCGTGGCTATGAAGTGAGATTCGAGCAAATGTTTTAAAAATCAAAAGTTGATAGGATGGTGTTTCTTGCAATTCACAATTGCCCTGGACATAGATCTTTTAAGAGAGATTGAAAAAAGTTTTGAAAATTCATTTTTGGGTGCCAACCGTACTGAACATGCGGTTTTTAGCATTTTCAATTTCAACCGCGCTGTATGTGCGGTTTTCAACAATATTAATACCAACCGCTCTGTGTGTGCGGTTTTCTAGGTTTCATATAACCGAGACCGCGACCGCGGTTCCTCACTCTGCCTTCGCAAAACCCTCGAACTCCCGAACTCATCTTTTTCCTCTGGCGACCGTGGTTTTGCTCCGGTCTTCTCTTCTTCTCCTCCGGTGAGATCACTCTTCCTCCGGCGAGCTCATCCTTTCCGGCGACATCTTCTTTTTCCGGTGGTTCTTCACTCTCTTCCGGTGGACCAACCTTTTTTGAGCGATTGATAATCCCGGCGGTGACTGTAGCCTCCGGCGAGCACTTCCTACTGCCCTCCGGTCTGCACCTGTTGCGCCTGCTCCCTACGACTGCCACTCCAGTCGACCGTCCTCTACATTCCTGGTGAGGTCAAGCTCCTATTTCCTTGCCAGATTTATCTCTCGGCTGATACAGGTAAGTGGCCGCATCCTTGATCTTACTTGCAAACAATTAGTTCGAAAGTCTTGTGCCTTGATTCCATGATTGCCTGAGCCATGTTCGAATTTGATTCTTGCTATTGATTTACTGCATTAGTTATCCTGTTGTCAATGGGATAAAATCCCCAATTTTGTATGCGCCAATTGTCTGTATTGGCCTGAACTTCACAATGACCTGTATTACTTTAGACTTTTGGCATGATTTTGCTCTTGGTCGAGAGAGACCTCCAAATTGGCCTGTGCTTACTTGCTTTGTTTTTCTTTTTCTTGCCAAAATTTCATCCGGACTGTATGCACTTGGCGATTGATCAACTTATTGATTATGCTTTGCAAACTTGGTCTGATATTTCTGCTAGCCTGGACCCTTAGACTGGAATTTTTTGCTTTTCCGGCATGCTTGAATGTCTTGATTGAAGACAATCCCCAAATGCTATGTTTGCCGACAACATGGATTTCTGATGATTTGTGATCTTTTTGAATGCCAATGCCATCGATTACTTCTTCTTTCTTCATTTGTTCATGCTAGTATATATCTGATTTTCCTTGGTTGATACCTCTGCATGCTTGGATCTGGCTATTGTTCCCATTTATTCATGTCTTCACATTTGTTCCAATTGTCTAATTGTAGCAAATACGAATTACTTTCTGCCTTTTGCCTTAGGTGTTTTCAACCGAAAACCCCACCACGACCAGGTTTAAATAGATCCTTGCTACTATAATCCTGCCTTGGCTGTCCTTGGTGCTGTCTGCCCTTGGTAAACCTGAAATTGAATCATATACATTAGTTTAGGGGCTTTAGGCAATTCGTGCCCACATCCACAACTAAAATCTTAGAGATAAACTAGGAATTTCAAAGCTCTCACTTTTCTTTTTTTCTTTTCTTCTTCTCTTTTTTTTTTTTTTGCAATATAAGAGAGATATATAGGGATCCCGTTTCCTATATATAATTCTTATAACAGAATTTATAATAATTCTGATTCGGTCAGACACTCTTTGAAGTGCCTCTTCTGGTTTCTTTTTCTTCCTGCAATCCAAACAAAATAATTAATATGTAGAACAAAATAGTGAAGAAAACCTAAGAATAAAACAAAAATCTATGACTTTTAAACATGAACAAAACACTTTAGTGAAAATTATGACTTTAAATGTAAAGAATATAATGAATTTATCCCTGCAATTTGGTCCTGTAGATGGCCCGTACACGTCGCGCTTCTCGGGGTCCCGTAGATGAGCCTTCATCTTCGAGGGTTCGGAGGGATCCGGCCGATGTGGCGTCTTCCTCTAGGGCTGAGCCAGACCCTGAGCCTTCTTCTCCCAGTGGTCTGGAGCTTTCAGATTCAGACTCTGGGGCGTCTGGGGATTCGCTGGAGTCGATCCCAGAGGTATTCCCTTTCCCTTTTTTTAAAACCCTGCCTTTCTTTTATCACATTCAACTTAAACCCTTTTTTATTCTGCCTTTCTAGCCTGCTGGTGAGGTCCGAGAGCGTAGGGGAGGCCGTCGTAGAGGTAGGGCAGGAGCCCGGGCTACCCGTGTCGCCATTCCTGCAGAGATAGCAGATCAGATCCGGGACACCTCTCTTCTTAGTGGTTTGGTGACGCATCCTTCGGCAGGCGTCAGGGCGGACATCCCCCTTAGATACCCTTCTTCCCATTTCCGAGGGAGCTGGGCCCTTTTTGCTGATGTTGTAGGGGCTTGCTCGTCTTCTCTGCGCCGAGAGATGGGCCGTTTTGGATTTGGCCCTTTTATCACCATCACCGGTGTTCGTCAGGATCGGCCTTTGATCTTGGCTTTGTTGGAGCGCTTTTTCCCGGAGACCCTGAGCTTTCACCTGCCTGATGTGGAGATAGGCATTCGACCCTCCGACTTCGTTCTCATTACCGGGATCAGGATGACTGGAGATGTCATCACTGAGATGGATCGGCCGACGGACTTGGAGATTGCCGAGCTGTTAGGATATGACGAGATGCCCGTGGAGGCGTGGGATCGGAGCAGGATCACTCGTATATCCCGGACATGGTTGAGGGAGGCATTTGTGGAGAGGGGATTCAGCACCAGCTTCCCGATGGCTTTCAGATTTCTTTTTCTTCTGATGATGGGCTCCTGCTTTTGCTTGGAGGATACTACTTCGGTCAGCCCCCATTTCTTGAGTCTTCTCCGGGATCTGCACCGAGCGAGGGATTACGCTTGGGGTCAGCTTGTCTATGGCACCTTGCTAGCGGGCCTTCGACGAGTGGTTTCCGGCCTGTCTTCTCCCAGGGGAGCCGGAGTAGGTTGCAGATTTTTCTGGCCCTTTCTGCAGGTATAAATTCTTTTCTTCTTCTTTTCCTTTCTTTTCTCTCTTCTTCTTTTTTTTCTTTTTTGCTTAACCTCTTTTTTCTTCTTTTCTTTTGTTCTTTTTTTCTTTTTTCTTCTTTTCAGTTCTTTGCTCGGGTCTATGTGGCCCACTTTCGCCCTACCTCCACCTTGTCTGAGGGGACATTTCCCTTGGCCCGTCGGTGGAATCAGATTAGGCGTGACTCAGAGAAGAGTCACCCTAGGTCGGCCAGGGCTCACCTGGACAGGACCTTCAGGAGAGAGGTAAGCACTTTTCCCGTCTCTCTTTTCTTCATTTCCTTTTCTCCTTTTTATCAGATTCTGATATTCTTCTTTGTTTACCCTCAGCTATCTGTCCCCCGTCTTGACGGCCTGCATGACGAGCTGGCTTTTCAGCCCCTTGGTGGATGACGCTTTCGCCCTGGATCAGCGGCGCCAGAGGTACCCATTCTTTATCGGGCAGTTGGGCAGTATATGGTACCTCGGGGAGCGCTTCTTCTTCCAGCATACTGGCGAGCTCCGGATCCCAGTGGCTCCTCCAGCTACAGCCCCTTTCATCCCTCCTGGTCCATTCGACCCTGCCCATTTTGGCGAGTGGGAGGCGGGAGATGGCCTTCTAGTCAATGGTGACTATGATATCTGGTTCGGGCAGGTCTCAGTGGGTTGTCTGATGCAGCCCATGCCCGTTCGAGGTGGAGTTACTGAGATAGGGGGGGTAGTGATCCGCCTCTATGACACCACGGTATGAACCTCCCTTTCTTGTAAATTCTTCTAGTCTTTCTTTCTTATTTACTGATATCTTTTCTCTTCTTATCTTATTTCAGGAGGCACAGCTGGAGGAGGTCCGGGCTCGATATGCGGATCTGGAGCGCCAGCTGGCTGAGAGGGACGCCGCCATTGCTGAGAGCGATGTCATCATTACTGGGCAGGCCGCTCTCATTGCCGACTTGCGGGCCCAGTTGGCCAGTGCCCAGGGCCAGGCGGGGCCTTCAGGAGCTCAGGTCTGTCTTCCTTAGTTTCTTGTATTTTTTCACTTTATCTTTCCTGCTTCTGATCAGCCTGTCTTTGTCTTCCAGGAGGATGTGGTGCCTTCACCATCCAGTTCCCGCACTTTGTCATTCTCTTTAGGAGATATAGAGATCCCGGAGAGAGAGAGCGAGGTGGCGGCCGAGGCTACTTCTGCTGGTGTAGTTCCTGAGTCGGCCGAGATGCCGGAGGCTGCACCTGTATTTGAGACCGCTCCTGTATCTGAGCCGGAGACTGCTCTTGAGCCAGCGGAGGGTGGATCGGAGATTCCTGTGGTTCATGAGGTGGCCGGGCCTACGAGAGAGGAGGATGTTCCCGGCGTAGCAGATCCAGAGGTGGCCGAGCCTACGAGAGAGGAGGATGTTCCCGGCGTAACTGGTACCGTAGATCCATCTCCTCCTGCGGAGGACTCTCGGGTTCTGGAGCTGGTCCCTTTGGCGACGGACGCTTCAGTTTCATGCTTCATGGACCTGACTCGGGGTGATCCAGCCCCAGCCTCAGCCTCTTCCACCGATCCTGCGCCTCCTGCAGACCCGGTGCTTCCTGCTGGTCCATCCTCGCTTGGTGAGTCTTCATCTCCCGCTGGCCAGCGCTTCTCAGATCACTTTTTCATCCGGCAGCGACGGCGAGGTAGAGGCGATAGGGATTGACCTGTTAGAGATAGGTCTAGATTAGGATTTATCAGATATTTGTATATAAACTTGATGTATTCATTGGCAGTTTATATAAAAAGAGAAGATTTTTTTGGTTTTGTTTCTTTTTTGTAGATTTTTTGTTTATTTTTGTATGTTTGTCATGTTACAATTGTTTATACAGGTAACAGGTTTTCTGGGAACATGACTTATTAAAATAAAGAAGTAAAACCCCTTTTTGTGCAAAAACCGTACATTCAGGGCGGTTGTGCAAGAACCGTACTTATCCCACGGTTTTTAAACTTTGCGGGAATGTAACCGCATATTAAGTGCGGTTCAGGCACAACCGTTCTGTGTATGCGGTTTTTGCCCTTAGGTTATTTTAAAACCGCGAATTGCGGGCAGGACGTCATTTTGACGTATTGCTTAGGTCAGAAACCCCCTGTTTCGGCGATTTTCTCTCTCCTAGCTGCCTTTAATCCACTTTTGCCCATTAATGGCTTCTGGTTCAGCTTCTGTGCCTTCTTCATCTTCTGTACCTGAAATATCAGCACCTAGACCAAAAATTAGGTCCAAACCTCCTAATTTGACTAGGTATGCCATTGTAGATACATTCTATGAGAGGTGGGTCTCCTCAATGACCCCTCAAGATGAGATGGATTGGGCCTCTGCCAATCTAGGCCACCTCCTTTCAATCCCAAAGATTCCTCTAAAATGGGAAATCATAGAGGCACTAATTGGGCATTGGGAGCCTCAATTGAACCTCTTCAGGTTTGGGGAAAAAGAGATGACCCCTACAGTCGAGGAGGTTGAAACCATCCTCAACCTTAGCTTTTCTAAGAAAGTAGTTAACCCACCTCTCAAACCGAGCTTCAAAAAGGAAGCCTCCACTTTTTTGGGGATTAACAAGAAAGAGTTAGGGGAAGCTGACGCTTTATTGACCCTATCCAAGTCATTTCTGACTGAGAAGCTGTTAAATAGCTCCAACCAGTCGGCCCGGTTCAATGCTCTGACATTGATAGTGGTCAATCAACTTTTATTCCCCCGAGGTGATAGCGAGGTTGATTTATCCCTCATTTCAGTCATTTGCCAAGTTAGGGAGCGCGAAAGGCTTGCCCCTATGATCCTGGCTGAAATATACCAGGCCTTGACTGACTGCTATCACAGGAAGCAGAAAAGTTTCCTTGCCTGCGCCCCTATACTTCAGGTAAAATCTGAATCTCTTTCTTTGAATTGTAATTTTTATTGCCATGTTGAAATTTTCTAAGGTTGGAAATGCTTCCCTGTTTTGTGCAGCTCTGGTTACTTGACCACCTGAGTCAGGTTGAAGAGATAACCCGGCGCTTCTTCCCCAGATTGGACGTTCCTGTTTTGATGAGCAACAGGGGGTGTCCCAATATACATGGCGGCAAACAGGGATGGTTTGCTTTCTTGGGGACTCTTCAGGACGACCAGGTGAGATGGCCTGGTGCTTATCAGCCCTCCGTCGAGACAGTGATCAGCTTCTCTGACCAAAACTTCGCTGTGCTTATGGGCTTGAAGTCTGCCTTGCTTTACTTGCCTTTGAGAGTCATCCGGGAGTTTGGAGAGGAGTCTCAAGGGATTTTGGTACCTTATGGATATGAAGAACTCATTGGTCCCCTCACACCAGCCACCATGGGCCTCTGCTTCCGCCTATTGAAGGAATGGTCGCAGGCCTGCTTCTTGAGAGGTTCTGTCTTCTCCAAATTGCATGAGAAGGACTATATCTTTTGGATTAGAGAGCAGGTGCAGAGCTGCGCTTCCCTACCGGCGGATCCTCCTGCTATCCCGTGTCCTACTTATGAGGACCTCTTGGAGACCGAGCGGGCTTCTCATAGGCGGCTTCAGCTCATATGGGTGGAGGAGGCCCGTACTTTGAGATTGGAGAAGGAAGATCTGGAGAGACGGTTATCAGAGCAGATACAGGCCCGTCGCTTCGAGGTGAGAGCTGCATGGCGCAGGCATGACGAGACCATGGCCAGACTCCGAGATATGAGGACTAGGCAGACCCTCTCAGATGACGTCATCTCATTCATCAGTGACCCAGATGCAGAGGGGGCTGAAAGGCTTGTGGCGGTTCAGGCGGCCCGGATCAGAGAGCTTGAGGAAAGGCTAGGGGATAGAGATTAGCCCCTTTTATTGTATTTTTTCCTTTTTTATACCTCTGTACAAAGAGAAACTCCACTAGTGGAAAGATAGAGAATACAAAGTAGGTTTTTATACTATTGGCCTCAGAACTCTCATATGCTTGTAAAAACTGACAGTTTTAATGAAAAGTCACTGATTTCTCATCATCGGCCAAAATATAGTTTTCATTTTTGTGTGTTTTTATTGTAAATTGGTCCATAATGCTTTAATCCCATATAGTTGGGTGAATTGAAGTAAGTTGGGCAAAAAGGGTGTTTCAGTTAATGAGGAGGAAGCCAATCCGTCCCCCTTGGAACCCTTAGACTCATCCCCAAGTTTCCTTCCCACTTTCAGGGGGCCTGCCCCAGCCTACTGGTTCAGTCCTGTGCATAAAATCTGCTCAATTCACTTCTGCTGCGCAAAACCGCGCATTCAGAACGGTTTAGCCAAAACCGTCTTCAATATGCGGTTGCATAGCCCTTCTGCCAAAACCGTAGAAAAAGGGCGGTTTAGTTCAATCTGTATCCCAAGTACGGTTGGTGACCTTTTTCCTGTTTCTTCCTTTTCTTTTATTCTCTCTTTTTTTTTCTTTCGCCTTCTTTCTGCCAATATTGCCCCTAGTGCCTGTTACGGTTTTCACTAGGACCGGCTTGTTTATTCCGTCATTGCCCTTTCAACATCCCGAGCTTGAAGGAATACACCCAGATCACCGAGGACTTGATCGATAGGACGAAATGAAGGCTGGGTTGGGTTTATGAAAAAAAAGGTTATTATAGGCTCAACATTTTAACATCTTGAAAATGGGACAACTGGGCTTACAGTCATAATGGATGCGACCCCCCATTCCCAATATTGGCCTTCTTTTTTTTCTTTTGGCCTTTCTTTTCTATTTCCCTTTTTGTTTTTCTATTAACCCTGCCCCAGTCGCGACTGTAAGCTCCAGTTTGGGTTCTTTAAAACACGAACAGGCTCAACTTGGTTTAATCTAGGGATATTAGAATTTGTGAGGGAGGAAGAAAAATGGCCTCGGATCATTTCTTTGTGATATTCCTTCAAGGGAAATATTGTTTGACCGCATCGGAGTTGATTGGCTCAAGAAAATCTGTCCCATCCATTTCTGTCAAGATAAGAGCGCCTCCTGACAAGATCTTCTTCACTACATAAGGTCCCTCCCAATTTGGCTTAAACTTTCCACGAGGGTCTTCCAGAAATGGTAATATCTTCTTTAAGACTAGATTACCCACTTGGAAAGCTCTGGGCTTCACTTTCTTGTTGTAGGCCCTGGCCATTCTCCTCTGATACAGTTGACCATGGCAAAGCGCATTCAACCGCTTTTCTTCTATCAGATTAAGTTTCTCATATCTAGACTGAACCCATTCAGCCTCTTCCAGCTCTGTTTCCATAAGCACTCTTAATGAAGGGATTTCTACCTCAACAGGTAAGACTGCCTCTGTTCCATAAACCAAGGAATATGGCGTTGCCCCAGTAGAAGTTCGGATCAAGGTTCTGTAAGCATGGAGAGCAAATGGTAACATCTCGTGCCAATCTCTATAACTTACCACCATCTTCTGGATTATTTTCTTTATATTCTTATTTGCCGCTTCTACTGCTCCATTCATTTTTGGCCTGTAAGGGGCTGACTTGTGATGAGTTATCTGAAACTGCTCACACATCTCCTTCATATCCTTGTTCTTAATATTTGAAGCATTGTCTGAAACTATGGCTTTTGGCAACCCATAGCGACAAATTATGTTGTGCTTTAGAAACTTAAGAACATGGTTTCCTGTGATATTTGCATACGAAGCAGCTTCAACCCATTTTGTGAAATAATCAATTGCCACTAGAATGAACCGGTGTCCATTAGATGCTTTTGGAGAAATCATCCCAATGACATCAATACCCCACATAGAGAATGGCCATGGAGAGGTCATGCTGTGCAGTTCACTTGGTGGTGCATGCTTATTATCAGCATATATTTGGCACAAATGGCATCTCTTAACATGTAGGCAGCAATCGTGCTCCATTGTAGACCAATAATATCCCAATCGCAATATTTTCCTTGCGAGCATGTGTCCATTCATGTGCGGCCCACAGACTCCCCCGTGCACTGTTTCAATCAACCTTTCTGCTTCAACCTTGGTGACGCATCTGAGTAGAACATTATTGTAAGATCTCTTATACAACTGCCCACCACTTAGAAGAAACTGTCCTGCTAACTTCTGTATTGTTCTTTTTTCAGTGGGACTAGCGCTTTCTTGAAAATTCCGATTATCCAAGAAATTCTTGATATCTTGGAACCATGGTATTTCTGTTTCTTGCGCTCCTTCCAAAACAAGACAGTAAGCTGGTTCGTCTCTGACTTCAATTTTAAGTGGTTGTATGTCTACCCCTTCTGGAATACTAACCATTGAGGCCAATGTCGCCAAGGCATCCGCAAACTGATTCTTAGCCTTTGGCATATAGCTAAAAGAAATTCGAGTAAATTTGGTACTTATCTCTTCCAAATATTGGTGATATGGGATCAATTTATGATCTTTGGTTTTCCATTCCCCAGTTGTTTGGAAGATAATAAGACTCGAATCTCCATATACGTCAAGTTCTTGAACATCATGGTCTAGAGCAGCTTGTAATCCGATTATACATGCCTCATACTCTGCTATGTTGTTCGTGCACTGAAACCTCAATTTCACTGCGATTGGGATATGTGAACCATCTGGCTTTACTAATACTGCGCCGATCCCATTTCCATTCATATTTGCAGCCCCATCAAAGAACATCTGCCAGGAGTTTTCACTTTCTTCCTCTTCAGCAAATAAGATAGCCTCATCCGGGAAATTCGTTTTAAGAGGTTGATAATTTGGCAATGGGTGCTCAGCTAGGTGGTCAGCAATTGCCTGACCCTTGATTGCTTTCTGAGTGACATATGTCAGGTCGAATTCTGAAAGCAAAAGCTGCCACTTTGCTGTTCTACCAGTTAAAGCCGGCTTCTCAAACAGATATTTTAGCGGATCCATCCTTGAGATCAGCAAAGTCGAATAGCTTAAGAAATAGTGCCTAAGCCTTTGAGTCGCCCAGACCAAAGCGCAACAAGTCTTTTCCAAAGGCGAATATCTTGTCTCATAATCTGTGAATTTCTTGCTCAGATAGTAGATAGCCTTTTCTTTTCTGCCTGTTTCATCGTGCTGCCCCAATACGCATCCCATTGATGTTTCTAGAACTGATAGATACAGAATCAGTGGTTTTCCTGGAATTGGCGGTACTAGAACAGGAGGATTTGACAGATAATCCTTTATTTTGTCGAATGCTTGTTGGCAATCCTCATTCCATATAGTTGGGTTGTTCTTCCTTAGAAGTTTAAAGATCGGCTCGCAAATAGCAGTGAGTTGTGCTATGAACCGGCTGATATACTGAATTCTTCCCAGAAAGCCCCTAACTTCTTTTTCAGTCTTAGGAGCTGGCATCTCACTGATTGCCTTGGCCTTAGACGGGTCTATCTCAATCCTTCTTCTGCTTACAATGAATCCCAATAATTTCCTGGATGTGGCTCCAAAGACACACTTTGCTGGATTAAGCCTTAAGCTGTACTTCCTTAGACGGTCAAATACCCTCTTTAGATTGATTAAGTGGTCTTCCTCTTCACATGATTTGGCAATCATATCATCCACATAGACTTCCATCTCTTTGTGGATCATATCATGGAAAAGGGCTGTCATGGCTCGCTGATATGTTGCCCCGGCATTCTTTAATCCAAAAGGCATGACTGTGTAGTGGAAGGTTCCCCAAGGAGTAATAAAAGCGGTTTTCTCTTGATCCTCCTTTGCCATTTTGATTTGGTTGTATCCGGAAAAGCCATCCATAAAAGAGAACAAGCTGTGCACTGCCGTATTATCAACCAAGATGTCGATGTGTGGCAATGGAAAATCATCCTTCGGGCTTGCTTTGTTCAAGTCTCTGTAATCCACACACATCCTGACTTTTCCATCCTTCTTTGGAACCGAGACTATATTGGCTAGCCAATCAGGGTATGTGGACACCGCCAAAAACCCGGCTTGAAACTGCTTTACTACTTCATCTTTGACTTTCAAAGTCCATTCCGGTTTCAACCTTCTCAATTTCTGCTTAATAGGCTTTACTCCTGGCAGGATTGGCAGCCTGTGTACAACCATGTCTGTATCCAACCCTAGCATATCCCGATAAGACCATGCGAACACGTCCTTGTAATCGGCCAAGAATTGGGACATTTCTTTCTGCTGTATTTCAGACAAGCATGCACCAATCTTTACAATTTTTGGGTCCTCTTTAGTTCCCAGGTTTATGGAAATGGTTTCTTCAATATTAGGTTGAATACCCTTTTCGTGACGTTCCAATTGATATGATATTTCTCTTGGAAGGTCATCGTCTTCGGCCTCGATCTCCTCTTCGATCCCCATTAGGTCGAAGTCGAGCTCGAGGTCGAAGTCGTATTCAACTTGCTCTAATTCAGTCTGTATATATGGCTCATAAGCAGTCTGGACCATTTTGAAAGCTTTAGATTTTCTAGAAAAAATGGAAAAATCTTTTTGGTTTTTTTGAGAACCTTCTAGGGAGGCTTTTCCTGAAGATGAAGGTTCATTAAAACCTTCAGGAAAAGGGCAATCCACTAATGGAGTTTTTTTTTGGAGGCCGCAGCTGATTGCCAACCATATGTAGCCTCAAACGTCAAAGGGGTCTCTTCCCAATTTTTCAATACAAAGCCCTCTGGAACAGGTGGTATAGTGCAAACCCGTTCTTCCTCAAACTCTTGATCCGATACCATCATTACCGGATTTGAAAAACTGCCCTTTTCTGCTTCGGGGCTGAGTTCAGAGGTGACTTCATCAGGAATCTTGATTGAGGCCCAGTCGATAAAAGGAACCTCCTCTTCTGCTTTCTCTCTTCCTTCATTCTCTGTCATTGCAAAGAATGCCCTTGTCTCCTCTGTGAAATCCTGCTGCTCTTGTGGCAGTGGCTCAGGCTCACCCGTGGCTTTAGGCGCCAAAGTGGATGAGAGGGGGATAAAAGGTTGAAGGGTTGAGGTAAAAGGCTTTCTAAAAGGGTTGTCATTGAAATACGGAGGCTTGGAGGAATCTGTAGGAGGAGCCAATTGAATGGTATGAGAGGGCCTCGGGAAAGTTTCCCTTAAATGAGGGAACTTTCCTTGATTCTTTTCCCTCTCATTTTCTTTCTGTGGTCCCCTCTTCCATCTTCTCATTTTCATCCCTAGTCCTACTCGTGGGACTAGCCTCTGTGCCTCTATGGGCGTCACTCTTCCTTGCAGGTTAATGCCCAACTCCTTTCCTGGGTGGAAATTGCAATCCTTTAAGACTTTCTCCACCATCTTATTGGCGCAGGTCAACCTCTCTTTCTTTTTTAGACACCCCCCAGGTATGAAGTTGACTGTTTCAAACTGAAAAGAGTGAAAGGCAATTTTGTCCGCCGTTAATTCCACATTAATAAAAGGTACATCCGGTGATGCGACGAGAGGGACTAGGTTCTCGGCTAGGACTGTTATTACCCTTTGGCCTCTTATAAATTTTACTCTTTGATGAAGAGTAGAGGGTATAGCCCTAGCTGAGTGGATCCACGGCCTTCCCAGAAGTAGATTGAAGGCAGCCGGAATATCTATCACTTCGAATGTGATATTAAAGATATTTGGTCCGATGGTAATCGGTAGTTCAATCTCTCCCAGGGAGTGTGTTTTGGAGCTATCGAAAGCTCTTACAACCCTCCCGTTCTGCTTTATCTTGGATTGGTCCAGACCAAGCCTCACACATGTTACAAGGGGGCAGACGTTTAAGGCTGACCCATTGTCAATTAGGACCCTGGCTATCATGCTACCCTTACAGAGCACAGTGATGTGCAAAGGGTCCATGTGATAGCCTCCACCAGGGCTTATCTCGCTTTCTGAAAAGCTTATTACATTGTGAGATAGGATCTGGCCGATCATCGTACCGAGCTGGTCTGGCTCAATTGTTTTGGGCACATGGGCGCTCTGGAGTACTTTCATTAATGAGTCCCTATGCTTTTCTGAATTAAGCAATAATCCCAGTATTGATATCTGGGCAGGGACCTTGGTTAATTGGTCAACAATATTGAATTCACTCTTTTTCAGTATCCTTAGGAGGTCCTCTACCTTCTTATTGTCGACCTGAGGGGTGTCTTCCCCTATTTTGGCCTTCCCCTTCTGGACTTGCTCTGCCTCTTTCCTTTCTTGTTCTTTTCCTTCCACACACCTCCCGGATCTTGTCATGAGGTTTACCTCCTCCTGACCCTGATTCCTGGCCACTGGGATAGTGGTCGTATAACCCTCGCTGTAGTTCCAAGGTACAGCGGTTTCTGAATAAGAGGGTTTAGGAACGTTAAATACCAAGGGTTGGAGATGAGACCTTGGTGCAGGAGCTGATGTGGGAATAAGGTTAGAAGAAGGCACCTCAATAACTAGAGGCGAAGATTGCCTTGGTGCCTTGGGTTGAGAGGATTTTAAGGTCTGGGAAGAAACAGACGTAATTGAAGCAGTGGTGGGGTCATAATTAATGACCAAAGATGGTTTGGATGATGAAGTAGGTGGACCTGAGCCTGCGCCTGTTGCACCTGCACCTGAGCCTGAGCGGCTTGGTTGGCCAGCAAATTCTCCAATAGTTTGGTCATCCCTGCCACCTGCTCTTGCAGTTGAGCAAAGGCCTCAGCCGAAACAGTGGATTGTTCTTCAGCAGGGTTCATGGTAGCAGCTTTTAATCTCTGAGAACGTCGGGGAGCAATGGTTGCAATAGGAACTTAGTACCTTGGTTAAAAGAAAAAGACAAAAGAGAAAAATGTTAGTATCCCATCAAATCAACTTTACACACCTATGCATGCATGCATGTAGGCTTGGTGAACATGAGTCTGGGGGTCTCTTTGCATTCATATATTTTTTTGATTTTTGTATTTATGGTTAACATAACCTTATTAAGATGAGGTGATTGATACGAAAAAGATCAAACCTCAGAAATTTTGTAGGAGTATTCTAGGGCCTCCAACATGTCCCACACAAAAGATGATGTGCCTACAGTAAAAGCCTGTAGACAAATCAAGACTTGGAATCACGCAAGCTTCCAAGGGCTTACGAATTGGTTGGTGCGAAAAAGACCCACCAATATTGGAAAATTCTAGGGCTTCCAACATATCCCACAAAAGATGATGTGCCTACAGTAAAAGCCTGTAGACAAATCAAGACTTGGAATCACGCAAGCTTCCAAGGGCTTATGAATTGGAATTAAGGCTTCCACAACCTCCCGAAATTACGCAGGCTTTCAGGGGCCTATGATTTTCTAAATTCAGGCTTTAGAAGGCCTATGAAGATTTTGAAAAATTCTGGAATTTTAGGCTTCCAGGAGTCCTATGAGTTTCGAAATTCAGGCTTTAGAAGGCCTATGAAGATTTTGAAAAATTCTGGAATTTCAGGCTTCCAGGAGTCCTATGAGTTTCTAAATTCAGGCTTTAGAAGGCCTATGAAGATTTTGAAAAAGTCTGGAATTTCAGGCTTCCAGGAGTCCTATGAGTTTCTAAATTCAGGCTTTAGAAGGCCTATGAAGATTTTGAAAAAGTCTGGAATTTCAGGCTTCCAGGAGTCCTATGAGTTTCTAAATTCAGGCTTTAAAAGGCCTATGAAGATTTTGAAAAAGTCTGGAATTTCAGGCTTCCAGGAGTCCTATGAGTTTCTAAATTCAGGCTTTAGAAGGCCTATGAAGATTTTGAAAAAGTCTGGAATTTCAGGCTTCCAGGAGTCCTATGAGTTTCTAAATTCAGGCTTTAGAAGGCCTATGAAGATTTTGAAAAAGTCTGGAATTTCAGGCTTCCAGGAGTCCTATGAGTTGATTTTCTGAAATTCCAAGGCTTTCAGATGCCTAAAATATTTTTGATTTCCCCTTAGGTGTTTTTGAGTTAAAAAGAGACTCAAATTGCTTTCAAGGAGATGATTTACTTAAAATTTTCCTTTCACTTGATTTTTAAATGATTATTTGCTTGGAATTCAAAGGTTTCAAAGTGACCCAATTGCTCTTTGGAATAAATCTTAAAAGTTTGAACACTTTATGTTTAAAGATTTCTTAAAGATTGATTTTTGATTGGAATTTGCCCCATTTTAAAAGAGTTGAGCTTCCTTTCATGAATTGCATTACACTTTAAGCTTAACATGTTTTGGGAACTTATTGTGATTTCCAAGTTTAATTCTTGAGGTTGAAGTATGATTAGGTTGGTTATTTGAACCAATTTTCTTTTAATCATTTACTTCACTTAAGATGGGTTAAGTGTTCAAATTAGGTAAAAAGAGCCTAACATGAGCTTAAACCGCAAAATTTGGTGCTTGACCTGACTTTTGGTTTGAGCCAACTTTATTTCATCATTTTCACCTTTGAGTTGGATTAATTTGCTCAATTTAGGTGAATATGTTCAAAATGACCTTAATCTCTTGATCCAGGTGGATTTGGAATGGTTTAAATGCCATTTATCTTATTTGGAGTCACTGCCCATTTGCTTATATAACTTAGGGATGAAAGGACCCAGAAATGTTTAATTAGCATGGCCAGAATGGGATTTCGGCTTAAAACCGCACACTCAGGACGGTTTGGCTCAAACCGTATGATACATGCGGTTGCAGCGAAAATGCAGACAACCGCATACTCAGGACGGTTTTCAGCCGAAAAACAGATTTTCGAATTGTTTCCTTTTCCAATTGGTTTTATTAGCTTGGTTACTTGCCCAAACACACTGTTCACCACTGGGTGGCTTCTGGACTGCCCCAAGTTGGGCACTTGACATATCAAATGACATTAAAGGCCCACTTAACCCTTGAATTTCATGAAATTGCATGGGGATACCAAAAACATGCACAAACAGATTTCTTATGATAAAAGAAACATGTTACAATACAAATTGGCCTTCAAGGGTATGAATCAAAATAAAATTACAATTTTAGTCTCCTCGGGCTTGAGAATGAGAATTTTTAAACTAAAAAGGAAAAAACCCTTTGTACCAGCAGCTCCAGGGTGTTCTCCACACAAATTTCCTGCAAAACAAAGGATTAGTAATATTCATACATAGGAGGGCCTAGGCTCCCTCCCCAAAATGGACACCCAATGCATGGATTTTGGGACTTTTAGGTGCCTCCTATGGACATTTGGGGTAGAACGACACCTAAGAAGAGTAAAAACTCTCTCTAAGGGCTACACCAATCCTAGGATAACAACAAATTTCTGGGAATAACAAAATCCCCACAAATGGCCAACATGAGCTTGATATTTACAAAGTAAAGATGTTACCACAAATAATAGGCTTACATTACCTTGTTACCTCATGTTTACCTTCCAAATGGCGTCCATATCATGCCTTGGACCACCTGAGCCATGCAAGACGGCCTTCCCTCAATTACAAACCCTTTCCCCATCGCATTTGGTTTATTTTGGCCAAAAGGGTGTTTCTCCACCTTTGCGTAGGGGTTTTGGGTTTTGGCTTATTGGCAACTTAGAGCTCAAGCCTAGTGTATGACCAGAATTCTAGATCCACCATGTCATCACATCATTGGCTCAAAGTCTCTAAGGTGAATGTTTTCACTTTCACTTTCCGAAGTAACGACCTCGGTGCGCCAAGCTACACACATTCCTGTTCAACTTCCTATAGGTGATAGGTAGGCTGTGTAAAAAATAAAAAAAAAGTGCTCAAATGCATTTGAAAAAGAGGGTCACATTCAACACAACGTCCCACCCTTGCCACTCTTTTTTCTTATTCATGTAAGCGCAATCACATTCACCAAGGCATGATATGGAAATCATATTTGAAGTAAACAATCATGAGTAAAACAAAGTAATTAAAAAAACACCTAGCATGCTCATACTAAACATGTATTCACACAAGCATCATGCAAGCATGTTATCATGTTGTACAAAAAAGCAAATAAATCATGGTGAGCATGCTTGATACAAAGTAAACATCTCTCCAAAATTCTGATCTCATGCTTACCACATTAAAGTTCTAATCAAAGCATGCTTATCATAAAAAAAATGGCAACCTAGCATGGTAAGACTATCTAGGTCCACTAACATGGTTTTGAATATAATCAAAGCATACACCCATCACATGGCATATTGTCTAAGGTCTCAGGTATTCTAAAAATAATAACACTCAGATCAAACATGTTTATCACAAATGGTAAAACAGCAAACAATTCATGGAAATCAATCGATCATGCTCAAGCAATCAAAACATGGCTCAATTCCACTAGCTCTCCCCAGCAGAGTCGCCAGTTGTGAGACATGGATTCGTCATCTCGGATGACTTCCGATATCGTCACGCGGGGATCAATAAAATGTAAAGAGTCGCCACCATCCATCTTAGGGTGTGAATGGATACCAAAAGGTTCATAGATGTCAAATAGAGCCAAAGTAGCTCTAAGATGAGGAAAAATCCAGAGATTGGGTACGGGGAATTATTTATGAGTGGGGGAAGGTGTTAGGCACCCCCACTCATCCGTTTAAGACGGTTACCACATGTTTGCTTATGCTATAAATTGTTTGCTAGTAAAATAAACAAAAAAGGTGCTTAACAAGCACAATGTGTGTGACCATTCCAAGGCAAATCTGGAGAAATTCGGTCAAAAGAGCTTGAAAGCTTTGATAAACCATAACTCATTCAATTTAAATCTAAATCAAATGAAACCAAAGCCATTTGGAAACTGGTATATATTAGAATATACAGTAAAAAGTTCAGCTCGATCCGATTCAAAACTAGAGAGAAATCCACATATGAAATCTGCTGTTATAACTCAGAAAAAGTGTTAAGTAGGCATTTTCAAAGCTCTATTCGTGGAGTTTGGCTCAATAAAAATCCATGAAAATTGGTGTGGAGGAAGTATGTGGTGCCATCTTTCCAAAGAAAAAAACTCACACCAATCTCTATCCGGATGTGACTTGTGTGCTCTCTTGAACAGGCCTAGAAGACCACAGATGAGCTCTGGACTATGCCAGCGAGCACCTCTGAGTCAACTGAGCACCCAAAGCACAAAACAGATTGAAATCAGCTGAAACTTGTTGGAAATGAAAATAGACTTCTCAAAGAAAACTCAGAAACTGAAATCACATGAAACGGATTAAAACCGAGCAAATAGTGTACCATCAAAGCGACAAGTTCAGCAATCTGGGCTGAACTGTCCTACAAACTTTGAAGAGATGGTGTCAAAAATTGGCTACATGGAAGTGGACGAAAATTTCCAGATTTTAAGTAGACACATCCATCTATCACATGTCTTTGGAATCACTCAAAAATTCATCCGGAGGATGAAGTTATAAGTCTTCCAAGACAGGCCACAGATCTGTCCTGTTTTGAGGTTTTTTGAAGAGGAAATATAGAAACCAGTGCATGTGTGCATGTGGATTCGACCAAAACCTTAAAATCAACAAGAAATCCTCTCATGAAGTTCTAAAACTCATTTTAAGGCCTAGGACCTCAGATTTTCCATATTGAATATGGAAAGCCCAAGATCTAGCCCATTTGATGAAAATAGTGAAAAGTGAGTGTGAAAGTGTGGAAAATCTCATTTCTATGAGAAGCTTGGAATCCATGGCTATTGAGAGCATGGATTCACATCTTCTCCAAATATAAAATAAAATCAGAGAAGCATTCAAGGGTTCAAAATAACCATATAGCATGCTTTTCATCATTTGAGGGTTCTAAGCCTAGAGGATCCATTCCACCTTCCTTTTCCCCAGGCTCTCTCTTCACGTTTTACGGCTAGAGAGGGTTCCCAGGTACTTTAGAAGGGGTTTGGGGTTGCAAAAATGCACAAAGGCCTTACACTACAGAAAGGTAGAAGATGAGAGATTTGCTAGAACTTAAAAGGGAAGACTGGAAATGAAAGAGAGCTTTACCTTGGTAGCTTGAGCCTTCAGTAGACGATCCAGCAGAGCTTCTCCTTCTTCTTGCAGAGCTTCTAAGCTTCAAATTGTCAGCCATTTGCAAGAGGAGGGCCTCTCTATTTATAGGCCAAGTCAAGGGTAGAAGAGTCCCAAGGGTAGGCCAAAAAGGCCTTCTAGATTATTCCAATTCTCCTCCAAGGCATGAATTGGTGTAATTCAGCAAGTTTCGGAGGGTGAAATAGGGAGTTCAAGTCCCTAAGAGAGAGGTAATATGCGTAAATAAGGCTCAGAGATCGAGCCATTTCGCAAAGCCTCGAAACAGCCAAAACCGTATACTCAGTGCGGTTTCTACAGAACCGCCACTCAAAGTGCGGTTCAATACAAATTTGACCAAACCGCATATACAGGGCGGTTCAATTCAGTTATGCTTTAATTGAGTGCTGTCCACGCGGCTTAACGGCCGAAGCTTCGCGAAGCCACGTGGCCGCCAGCGCAACAAGCAAGGACCTGAACCGTGCTGTTTGTGCGGTTGCAACCGCACATACAGAGCGGTTGAAACCGAGATTATAAAAACCGCATGCACAGTGCGGTTGGCACTGATTTTGAATGTTTTTGAAAGTTTGACACATGTCAAGGCTCAAATAAGACCTTTGGGGCCTTTCTTAGTTAATCTCTTATATTGGGGTGCAATTTGGGGTGTCTACAGGTAGGTTTTTTTTTTCTTTCAAATATACCGGGAATATATGAAAGTGCCTGAACGTGTAATTTTTTTTTCTGTCGGATTAGGGCTTTCGCATGCCTCTGAATAGGTATGGGCGGCGGGCCGGCCGTGCCGCGGGCCTGCCGGGCCGCAGCACGCCAGGCCCGTTTTTGCCAGGACCTTGGCCCGGCGGGCCAGTATTAAACTTAATTTTTTTAAAAAAAATAAAGAAAAAATTCAAAAAAATCACCAAAAAATCCAAAAAAAATCATTAAAAAATTCTGAAAAATATTTTTATTATTCACAAAATTGTTTTACACATATTTGGATAGATTTTGCTCAAAACAATATAAATTACATCCATTAAAGACTTAAAGTAGTCTAATTAAAAACTATGGACTTAACAAATATATTTAATTGGAGATTTTATAACAGTTTTTTGGGTTTATTTATACTTAGTTATTTTCTTAGCTTTAAATGATTATATAAGAGTTTCAACAATCATGTGGTATCCTTCATTTTTAGGTAAAATATTTTAATTATGATACTATTTTTGCAAGAAGTTGATCTGTCCTGGTGGTTAAAGAGACAGGTTTCACTCCCTTGGACAAGGTTCGAATCTTGTTATGAACAATTTTTGACTATTTAAGCTAGTTGGGCCGTTGGAGCGTGCCCAGCGGGCCCACACGCAGGCCAGCCCGTCTGGGCGCGCGGGCCAGCCCGCCTAGGCACGCGCGGCTCGCGCCGTGCGCGGGCCCGAGCCGGCATGCGAGCCCGCGTGCAGCGGCCCACATGCCGCGTGCCTTGGCGGGCCGTGCCCAAATGGGCCGCGAGGCCAGGACCCCCGGCCCGGCACGGCACGTGTACTGCATGCTACAGTGCACGTGCTGTGCCGGGCCGTGCCGTGCTCGGGCCGACACGGCCTGTTGCTCATCCCTACCTCTGAAGTGAAAGTAGCTTGGCGATTTTCTGAAGCGGAAGGAGCTTGCGATTTTCTAAAGTTTCTACAAGACAGAGGTTTGTCTATTTGATTTGTTTTTCATCTTGTGTGATTGAGTTGTTGTGATCGTCGTTACGATTTTCTAGGTTTTTTGGTTTCCTTTTCAGATCATTGTTATTGTAAAACCCCGTTTCGAGTAGAAAACAAAATAAAATAATAATGTTAGAATAAAATAAATTAACAGTCACAGTAAGGAGAATAAACAAGTAATAACAGTAGATGAAAATATATATATGCACATATAGATGTGGGTGCTGGTTAAATCAAGTTTTATTATCTCTGGGAAACTTGTGGTCATCAGGGTTCAAAAAAAAAAAAAAATATATATATATATATATATAAATAAAAAAAATATGATAAGGTGGAAATATTCGGCCCGGGAATGAATAGAAAAAGGGGGGGGCCCATATTTGTAAATCCGGAAAACCCTGCACTAGTGAGGGGTAAAAAGGGGATTTCTAAAAATAAGGGTGAATTAGGTTAAATCCGGGTGGTGTCTATATAAATAGATAACTCATACAACTTTTCGGGGATTTGGGGAAAAGGTCGCGGCTTTGGAGAGAGTTAGGGTTTCCGTCTGTCTCGAAGTCGAAAATCTCCAGGATGGCCGGAAGCTTGAAGAAAGTCTTAGTAAGGTGAGTAGCACTGATTTACAACTGGGATTTGTGTTTTCTGTTTCTCTCGAGATTATTCTGATGCATGTTTATATATCAACTGATAGTATGAGTTTTTCTGGTTTTCTGGTTTTCGGGAAGTTACATGAACAGAGTCTCCGGATTTAATTTTATAATTGAAAATGAAAGTGTTTAGATTAATTCCAAATATGGTTGGGAAGTCTTCTGGGAGTATTAGGAGTGTATTGGAGTAGTTACAGACCTTCACAAACCGGCCAGTCATGTAGATCTCAAAATAACAGAGAAATGAAAACCACAGGGGGTATCCGCTCACCTCGCGCTCACCGGCGCTCACCTCAGAGGTAGGCGCCCCGTTAATAACGACCTACCGCCGAGCTCACGCCCGGCTGGCGCTCATCTCGTGCGAAGTAGAAAACCTTGCGCTCATCTCGCGCCCACCTCACGCCCATCTCGCGCTCATCTCGCGCTCACCTAGCGTCGGGTGAGCGGCAGGTCGATTTTACCCATTTTCTTCACCGCCGACCGGCGCTCACCTCGCGCCCACCTCAATAGGTGAGCGGCAGACCTATTTTGCTTACCGAAATGGAATTTCTGATTTGATCAAGAGTATTTGCATTACTTAGGGGTTAAACCACTTCACTATTCACTTGGTTAGGAACCTGGGAAACCATTTTGCCTATGAAATTAATAGAGGAAAAATTTGTGAACATCTTATGAGTTTTAAGTTGAGTTTAGGTTACTTATGAGTATTGTGCCGGACACCAAACTAGTAAGAGTTACCAGTTACTTTTCCTTGTTCTATACATTGTTTTGATTGAGAAGTTCTTGTATTTCTGGTTTCACTTGTTGGAAACTTTATACGTATTGAAAGGTTTTCTTTGGTATGAATGGATTGAGTTTTACTTTCATATGACTTGTGTTACAGAAATGAGAAAATACTGAATGTACTTGAGGTACTGCTTGGTCCAGAGGGACAGGTGATGAATTGTGATGAGTTCTTACATGATGTGAAATGAATGGTTTTGTTTTGATATTGAAATTGAGATTATACGATGTTTACTGTTTTGGTCTAGCTTGTCCTGGATCCAGATGTTTAAGCTTAGTATTGTGATGCTTTTATTTTATTGGTGTAATGGCATGGCCATGGAGTGTTGCCACGACTGGTGTAGAGCAGCCAGAAACCCTGAGTAGGCCTGGTTGTCAATGCCGAAACCCTGAGTAGGCCGGCATTGGATGACGAAACCCTGAGTAGGCCGTCATTTCAGAGTATCCGAAACCCTGAGTAGGCCGGAACTGTGTACATGGAGGTGTGGATGTCGCTCTGGCATGTTGATTACCCAATTAAATATTTGTATGACATTGACCACGTGGTTTTGTCGTTTACTTATCAGTTAGAATACCTTGGGATACTTAGTGGAAATTGTCTTATTGAGGCATGGACTATATTATTAATGTTCTCTGAAACTGATCTGGGTTTTGTTGACCAAGGGATTTCCGATGTTAATTGCTTATAGTTAAATGGTTTCCTATACTCTTGGGTCAACAATTACTGTCAGCAGAGTACGCAGACTTCACCGGTTGTTCCTTGTTTTCTCGTCTGATTATTCGATCATAGAATTTTTAAATTTGAAAATGTGTATTCTTGCATGTATGTGCTACTTGCTGAGATATTCGTATCTCACTCTTTTATTTCTGTTGTTTTTCAGATACGTATGGAGAGCCGATAATTGCGGGTAGTGAAAATTTGGTCATGTGAGTTTTCATGTTGGGATTTGTTTAGCGCACTCTATTGCATAAAAATATTTAGTTTCATGTTTTCTTTACTCTGGTAGTTTGATCCTGTTAATTTTAATAACCTCTGGATACGAGTTACGGGTCTTCATGTGACTCGGATCCGGGGCGTTACAGTTATAGTTGTTTAGATTTAGGTTTTTATTTTGTTTTTCGATATCTCATTTTTGTTTCTTTAGATCTTTGATTTGTTAGGGTTATTAATTCATTATTGAATTCATTACATAAACTGTTTGCACATGAGGTGGTGGTTGTGTTCAAAAGAAAGGTTAACGATTCAGTTTTTACAGATTGCTGAATTTCTGTGAAAGCATTCGCGGAATGAGATTTACAGCCTCATTTGAGGAATTGAAAAATTGTTTCCTTCGGAAATAGTTATCAGAACTAAGAATGGAGTTGAGCACGAAGGCAGAATTCAAAAAATAGTTTCCTCTGGAAATACTAGTGAGAACTTGAATGGAACTGTGCACAAAATGGGAAGGCTTATATTTCTTTTTTCGGGTGAAAATTTCATGTTTGTTTTACTATGATTTCCTCTGAAAAAATTAGAGAACTTTTGCTTGTGGTGTAAAAGTCAATTCATTCATGCCCTATTTAATTCTTTAGTGTATTTTTTTATGTTTATCATTTGTGCACAAGTTAATGTCTAGGGTAAATATAGTATCATTGCGCACCCACTAGTTCTAAGAAAACCAAACCGCATACGGATTCTTCATATATCATTGTCATCATCTTCAAAAGCTTATTCCCCCAATTGTCTAAAAACATTTCATTGCATGATCAAAATAAAAATTTAACTTAGTATTCCACTTTTACAATAGCATTTGACGAGTCCTCTGGTGATTCGTACTGAAGCCAATCTCTTGTACAAATAAGGGCCTCCAGAGTTTCAGGTTTGAGGGAACTTTGATAGCGATCCATCTCTTTAGGTACAGTGTCAAAAACCGAATCCGGAGTAACTGTTGATATGGGGATTGACAAAATATCATGAGCCATCCTTGAAAGGGTTGGGTATTTAATATTGTTCAGTTTCCACCAACTCAGGATGTCAAAGTCCCATACATGAGGTAGCAGAGACTCCTCTAGATACTGATCTAGCTCTGACTTTGTTTGTTGGCAATCGGACATTGATAGGTAGACCTCAAAATCTGAAAGCCCATCACTGCTAGAAAGAAAACTTCCTCCTTTAATTATCTCTCTCTTGGCAACAATTGCATTGGCCTCTTGCAGATTAGCTACTGTTAGCGAATGGGCATCTCCCTCTTCCTTATTATTAGCTGCTGTTAGACAAAGGGCATTCTCCTCCACATTATTAGCTGCAGTTAGGGAAAGGGGCTGTTCTGCAGTTAGGGAAAGGGGCTGTTCTGCATATTCAACGAAGTTGAAGAAGATAATGATAAACTTCCTTTGAACAGGTGACAAATTTAAAAGAAAAGAACTTGAGAAGTGGTGCTCTTATATGGATCGAAGTTGGATTTATAAAGAAAGGTACATCAGTTATTGATATATATTCAGTTATAATACAAAAAATTGAATTATATTGATATATTGATGTTATAAGTATTGTCTCTTTTTTTTCCCTTTTGGTTTTGACTTAGGTTTAGCGATGAATATGTGGAAGGAGTTAAGTACTTCCTTGAATTTGCCTTTGCTAATGGCGAAGTCAATGAAGGCAAATTGAGGTGTCCATGCACTAAATGTAACAATGTGTTGTTTCACGATAAAGAAACTATGGGGATTCACTTGTTTCATCATGGGTTTGACAAGCATTACATAGAATGGTATTATCATGGCAAGGATATGCCAGAGATGATCTCTTACAGTGACCCTTTTATGGATGATGAAAATGATGTGCGTGGAGAAGGAATTGATATGAAAGATTTATTGCACGATAGATTTAGAATCTCAAATATGTATGAAGTTTTTGGAGGCTTGGGGCAAGATCCCATACAAGAAGAAAGCAATGAAAGTGATCTTTTTAGAAAATTTGTGGAAGACTCTGAAAAGGAATTATATCCTGGATGTAAGAATCACTCAAAATTATCATTTGTGTTGAGGTTGTACCACCTAAATACTAGTGGTAGATGGAGTGATAATTCTTTTACAGGCTTGATTGAACTCTTGCTAGAATCCTTTCCAGAAGGTTGTACATTGCTAGAAAGTTTTTACCTCACAAGAAAAATTGTGGAAGGTTTAGGCCTCAAATACAACAAAATTGATGCATGTCCTAATGATTGTGTATTGTATTGGAAAGAGTTGGATGAGAAAGAATTTTGTCCTGTTTGTGGAACTTCAAGGTGGAAGAAAAATGATGAACGAAAAAAAAGAGCTACTAAGAAGATATCGGCTAAGGTTCTACGTCACTTTCCATTAAAGCCGAGGCTACAAAGGTTATTTATGTCATCTAAAACTGCTTCCGACATGAGATGGCATGATGAGTTGCGTACTAAGGATGGGTTATTAAGGCATCCGGCTGATTCAAAAGCTTGGGTTGACTTTGATTCTAAGAATCCGAATTTTGCTTTGGAGCCTCGTAATGTTAGGCTTGGATTGGCAAGTGATGGGTTTAGTCCTTTTGGAACAATGACTAGTAGTTATACTACATGGCCTGTAATTTTAATTCCTTATAAGCCTCGTAATGTTAGGCTTGTTTTATTGCATCATTCTTTTTTTTTTTTTTTTGTAGAATGTGTAAGATGAGCAAGAAGAAGCAAGAAATGATGTAGAAGGGAATGCTGGTTTGTTCCATTTTCTGTGCCTTTTGTACTCCAAATCAGCCTATTTAATAAATGTGTTTCTTTGAGTTTGCTCTCTGAATGTATGTAAATGTGTCTTTTTCTGGCTATCACCCGGCTCCATGAAACTCAGAAAGTGAGGAGCCAGAGGTGTGAATTGACAATCTTATATTTAAAACATCTTAATTGAATATTAAGTTTTCATAGGAACTTTTGTAACATCTCAAATAAACACAAGAAGATTTTGATATTCTATTCCAGGTTAGATTTGGATTGATCTGTTATATATTTTACATATATTAATTAAGCTAGGTTTGATGCTTGGATTATGTTCTATGAAGAATGCTTGTGTTGATCTGAGATATTTCTTGGGAATGTTTGTCAAAAAACAGAAAAAGGGGTTAAGACTTTTTTCTTGAAAATATATGGTGAATTTATGATCATATATCTTTTGAGGCCAGGTAGACAGATGAGTTTTACCAGAGCCACGTCATAGAAGTGGTGTGAAGTGTTCTAAATGTGGCAGATGGTTTAGAAAATCCCAATTTCCTAGTGTAAATTCCAGATTGTTTTACATACAAAGTTTTCAGCTTCAAAAACTTCTAGTTCTGCCACATGGCCAAAAACTGTTAGGATGAATGATACATGACAAAAGCTAGGGCATCACTCCTTGTGGCCAGTAAACCTAAACTCTCACTAGGTAAGTAGGCCTGACAGGACAGACTATAGATCCTTCATCAACATTTTCTCCTTTTTGAAACCAAGAATTGTTTTGATAGGTGAAATTTCCGATGCTTGGGAATGTTAAGACTGCTAAAAAATGCAGATCTGATAATTCTGGGTCAGGGTGACGACTTGGCATCCCTTCATCAGTAACGAGTTTGATGGCAATTTTCCCCTTATTTGGTATTCAAGGACACATGCCCGAACTAGACAATTTCCACCAATAAAACTTATTTGGCAATAAGCCTTTTTGTGAATAATACCACCTATAGTTATTCAATTGAACTTTAGCAGTGTACATCAAAACTTAATATCAAGATATGTACAGAACTGTAGATGATTTGCAAAGTTACTTCTTGTGAACCGAATTGATTGTAGAGTTTTAGTTGCTTAAAGTTTTAGTTAAATGTCTATCATAATTCCATACTCAGCTTGCAGAGGCCCTATACGAATACGGAAGGGGCAATTATGAACATACAGCAATATTGCTTGGTCCAGATTTTGATGCCAACAGCTGCAAGGTATTAAGTTATTCGTATAGAGATATTTATGCTACATGCACATAATATTTCAGGTAAGTATACAAATTTGAATCTTTCCACTGCAGATGATTGGGGCATCTGATGAACAAATTGATGTATTCAATGACGTTTGGTATGTTGTTCTGTTGGAAATTGGACAGGTCTCAAAGGGTATGGTGACCATTTTCTTTGGTTTATGAAACCTCATTAATGTGCATTTCTTATGGTGCAACATTTGAACTACAGCAATTGAAGTAATTGAGAAGAGGATTAAAATTAAGGAAGGGGTCCCTTTCTTGTGGCGCTTGCTGGTATGGCTTTGCCTCCATGTATATGTTTGCTTCTTAATTTATTACCTTATTATATGCACCAAAAATGTACACACACACATACATGCCCGTCATGTACATAGTTATATGTTAATATGCATCACTTGCTGGTCTTATAAAACACTTATATTCTTGATGGATTTATTTACATGATAAATTTTTCCTTAGGTCTACAACTTCAAAGTTGACAATGGAGAATGTTCCTTGGCATGCTGATGTGAAAGCCTTCTCTGAGGCGTTAGCCATGAAAAGCAATGGGGAGTACGAAGTTGCTTGTGAACATGTCCATTCATGTTGTGTCCTCCTGGCAAAAACTAGCAAGTTCAAGAGTAATGGTCAATGGTATTAATATTTGACATTCATGTTGTGTCCATAAAAGATCTGACATTCAGTTTTCTAAGCTTTGCTAAGTTTTGTAAGAATAAGCTGTTATTAATATTTTGGTTTTATTAGCTTTTTGGTCCTCTCCATTTATTGCCAAAGTCGTATTTTGGTCTTATTGACCTCATGATTGTGTAGGTGCATGTGTGGGGGGGGGGGGGGGGGGGGGGGGGGGGTGGGGGGGGGGGGGGGGGGGGGGGTAAATTAAATTAAATTTGGGTGGGTGGGGTGCGTAGGGTAAATTAAATTAAATTTGGGGGTGGGTGGGGTGGGGTAAATAAAATTTTTTTTAAATTAATATATTTTTAGCGGCATTTTGTGGTTGTCGCTAAAGCCTTCAAGTGTTGATAAATTTTATTACGACACTTTAAAAAATGCCGTAATAGCTTATATTTGTACGGCATTTTTAAATGCCGTAAAAAGTCACTTTATAGCGGCATATTCCAAAGTGTCGTTATAAGTTATCGCTATAACATAATGCAACACCACTTGAAACGGCACTTTATTAAAATGCCGTTATATGTTATAACGGCATTTTTCTATATTATAAGGGCACTTTTGAAGTGCCGTAATAAAAAGACTTTTTTTGTAGTGCAAGCTTCCCAAGAAAGAGAGTTTTAGCTTCAACAGCTTCAACAACAATTGCAGCTGTTCCATAAGGATTCTCAAACCTCTCTTAATGAACACATTAGAAAGTTTAAAGGAATATGTGATTGTCTTGTTACTATTGGATGTCCTGTTGATGACAAAACAAAAGTGTTTACACCTTTGAATAGTCTCGGACCAAAATATGAGTCCTTCACCACAACATTGCTTAAGGCTCCTATGCCTAGCTACAATGAAGTAATTCCTTTACTTCAAGGATACAAGACCAGAGTTGTGCAACAACAGTTTGATAAGATAATGATTCTCAACACTTGATGGCATTTTACGTACAATGAGGCAGATCTAATAATAGAAGATGGGTAGATACAACTATCGAAGTAATTATTTTTCATCTTGAGGTAGAGATTTTCCTCAAACGAGGATTCCCTCTCAACCTCGAGAAAATATCAATGATAACCACCTTTCTTCTTTTGAGCATAGAACAAGAATGCAAAGAGGTGACCAAGGTCAAAGCTTTGACAAGAAAAAGGACATTAGTATTTTCCAGATCTGTTCTAAAGTTGGACACTCGGCCTTGAAATGCTGGAATCGCTTCAATCATTCCTTCCAATTAACCAGATGATATTCATCGAGCCCTTGAAGCCATGACTTTGTCAAATAAAGAGATAGATTTAGAATGGTTTACAGATACAGGAGCTTCAGCCCACATGAATGGGAATGTTCATAAGCTTATGAATCTAACAAATTATTATGGATCAGACAGTGTAATGGTAGGAAATGGTAACACACTACAAATCACACATGTTCGAGATTCTAATATAAAGCTGGGAAATAAACAGCTAACTTTGAAAAATGTGTTACTAGTTCCTAACATGCAAAAGAGTTTACTTTCAGCTAGGCAATTTACAGCTGATTTCAATTGTATTTTTGCGTTTTTTTGCTACCAGTTTTGTGATAAAGGACAAGAAAACGAATCAGGTGATAGCATTGGGAAAAAGAAGGGGTGATCTCTATGTTCTTGAACCATCTAAAATTGCACTCTTTTCAAATCGCTTTCAAAGAGCAACTAAAGAAATTTGGAATCAAAGATTGGGACATCCACATGAAGCTGCAATCCAATCTCTTCAGTCCGAAGGTTTGATCAAAGTTGTTAGAGTAAATAAAGAGAGTACTATTTATGAAAGTTGTCAGTTAGGGAAAGCCAATAAACTTCCATTTAGAATGTCAGAAAAAACTAGTCAAGAATCTTTTGATAAGGTTCATTGTGTTCTATGGGGACCTGAACCTATTTTGTCAGTTCAAAAATTCAAGTATTATACATGTTTTGTTGATGATTATACAAGATTCTCTTGGATTTTTCCATTAAGAAAGAAGTATGATTTTTTCTCGTGTTATCTTCTTTTTGAAAAGTATGTTGAACGGCAATTCAACAAGAAGATTAAAATTTTCCAATCAGATAGAAGAGGTGAATTTGAGAAAAGAGATTTTCAGAACTATTTACAACAGTTTGGTATAAGACATCAACAATCGTGTCCTGGAACCACCCAACAAAATGGGTAGCTGAACAAAAGCACAGAAATATAAGAGAATTGGGGTTGACAATGATTTTTCATGGTGGCATACCCAAGAGATATTTGTTTGAGGCTTTTGCTACAGCTTTATTTCTCATTAATCGTCTCCCATCTTCAACTCTTGGAATGAATACGCCTTTTGAAAAACTATTTGATCGGAAACCGGATTATATCTCCTTTAGAGTTTTTGGCTGTAAGTGTTTTCCTTACCTATGGGATTATTGAAAGAACAAGTTTGATCCAAAATCTCTTCCCTGTGTCTTTCTTGGATATAGCTATAGGGATCGTCATAAGGGGTATAAATGTCTTCATTCTCCATTTGTACGGGTATAGGTATTAAGACATGTGGTTTTTGATGAAAAATCTTTTCCCTATAAACAGCCTTTATCTTTATATGAACAAGTATCAATTGAAGGGGGGATCACAGCCTTCCCAGAGTGGGTCCGTTCTTGTGAAATTGGAGATACCAACTACAATGTCTCACCATAACTTGCTACTGATTGCCCATCCCCAACTTCTGAGCAGGCAACCCATGAATGTTCTCCAACTACTGGGCGGCGTTTGACTAGTCCAGATTCAAGAACATGTGCACAATAACCTAGAACCCAAGAGGATACCCATATTCTACGACCAACTTGTCAGATTCAAGGCCAGATGGGCCCGACGCACATGCAATCAGCTTCTTTGAACCAGGCGCACATCATTTCAGGCTGATCCAACCCAGCCTCCAGAGCCCATTGCGCCAGGGCCCAGCGCTCATGAGCCTACCCGCTTGAGCCCACAGCGACCAAGTCCATCGCGCCCGAACTCGTCTCGCCCGCGCCCGCTGCGACCGAGCCCACAATGCCAGAGCCCGTTGCACCTCAGCCCACAATACCTGAGCTTGCCGCACCCGAGCCCGTCTCGCCCCAGCCCGCTGCGTCTGAGCTCATGTCGCTTGAACCTGCACTGGCTGAGCCCATGTTGCCTGCACCTGCAGTGATCGAGCCTGTCGTGCATAAGTCCACAGTGGTAAAGCCCATAGTGACCGAGTCCTCATCATCTGCTACTCTTGAGCCCACTGCCTTTGTGTCCAGCATCTCTTCAACCGAAGCCTATGTACCTGAGTTCTTCTTGATCGAGCCCGAGTCCATGCCTCTTCAAGCTGATGCGTCTAGCATGTCTTAACCACATAGGTTTGCGCCAAGCCTTGCTGTTCATGAACCCTTTACAGATCCCCCACAATAGTTAAGCACTACAGAAGCAATTCTACCTCCTGACACTACTCATTCCATGGTGATATGTTTTCAAAAAGGCATTTGGAAACCCAATCCAAAGTATGCTTATCTCCATCTTCAAACATCAATTCCAAAAGAGCCCCATAACATTCGTGCTGCTCCCTCTTATCCTGGTTGGAAGTCTGCAATGGAAGAAGAGTTAAATGCACTTCATGCAAATCATACTTGGGATTTGGTTCCACGTCAGCCTTATATGCATGTCATTGTTTCTCTTTGGGTCTTTAAGACAAAACTTCTTGTTGATGGCCAGTTAGAGAGACTCAAAGCGTGTCTTGTTGCTAAAGGCTACAATCAGGTTGACGGTATTGATTTCACTGAAACATTTTCACTCGTTATTAAACTTGCCACCATCCGTACTCTTTGGTCTATTGCTACAATAAAAGGATGGCCACTTAGACAATTGGATGTCAAGAATGCCTTTTTACATGGTTCTCTTACAGAACCTGTCTTTCTTGAACAACCACCTAGATTTGTTAGTTCTCTTTATCTCACACATGTTTACAAACTCAATCGTGTCCTTTATGAATTAAGCAAGCACTCCATGCTTGGTTTGATCATCTTAGTTCCTTTCTTCTCACCAGTGGTTTCTTTTGTAGTATAGTAGATCCCTCTCTTCTTATTTCTCATTCTTCTACTGGTACACTGGCCCTTCTTTTATGTTGATGGTATGGTTATCACTAGTTCTCACTCTTTTCTTGTTTCTCAGTTTATTGATCAATTAAGTCATGAATTTGCCATTAAAGGTATGGGGGATCTCCATTACTTTTTGGGAATTCAAGTTTCTTGGTTTCCACATGGTCTCTTTATTTCTTAGTCAAGATATGAATTTGATCTTTTGGAATGGGCAGGTATGTGTGCGTGGTCGATCCGCGGGCCGCACATCTAAGGCTCACATGAGTGCGTGCCTCCTTTTAGGAATTTAGGGAAATGGGGAGTCGTCACTGGTTGATGGGGTGCAAGCAGACACCTGGGTACTTAATGTTTGTCTATAGGTGGTCTGCGGCATAAGATTCTGAATAAGGTCTCAGTTATAGTTCGGGGAAGTACGTAGACACCCCGGTTTACCCCGTCGGGTGACGGGTCCCATGGGTCATCCCGGTTATAAGTTAACTTGATTACCGCACCCAATCCTAATTCGATATGCACTCTTCATTTTTGGTCATGGTGGGACCATCTATGTGGTGTAGATCCTTTTTATTTAATTTTGTCTTATTATTTTTAGAGATGATGTGGGTCTGGTATGTGGGCCCCATTGGAAGGCCCATGGGTATGCCGATTTGGACTTTAGAGATAGCCTAAGTCCGTTTAGGATTACGTTGGATAATCCCCTTTTTTGGATTTGGTTACTTGGTTTGGATATGTTTTAAAGATGCAAAACATTTATTTTAATTGGTTTAGGTTTTTAAAGAGGATCCATTGGGCTTGGAGGAGGCCCATAGAATATTCAAGTTGCTTAGAATCCACCATTGGGATGGATTTGTGTTAAGCAAGATGGGTTTGGGTCCTGTTGGAAGGCCCACAAGGAAGACATTATTGGGCCTTGAATAGGCCCAAATCCCAAAAAGAGGTCTTTTATTGCTTAGAGACCATATTGGTTTAAGGTAAGTTGATTAGGATTAGTTTTAATTTGGTTTACTCCAGAAAAATCAAAATTTGCCACCTTTGTGACCATTCCATATATTCCATACAGGTTTGACCTAATCCGTATATACTTGTAACGCTCCGGATCTGGGGTATGTAAGAAAACCGTAACACATCTCCGAAGAGTTAGCTTTCTACACAGGATCGCTATATCAGAGTGAAGGAAAACATGATACAAACAATAAAATATAATCAGAGTCAACTAACATCCCTAACTCACCTGAACCATGCATATACCCGCCGTATCGTCCTTTTCGAGATCTGAAAACAAAACAAAAACAAAAGGAGTGAGATACGAATATCTCAGCAAGCAGCACATGCATGTTCAAATACATTTCATTTAATTTCTAAAACATGAACGATTAAAAATATATAATAAGGCGAATAATCATGGTTAATCTGATTAATCCGACTAATCTGGCAAACAATATCAAATCACATAGTATGGTGGGACTCGTGAAATTTGACCACTTTGTAAGGTTATATTCTAGCTCCAAATAGTTCCAGTCCGAAATCCTCTGCCAAAACTGATATCTCTGCCAAATCTGATATCTCTGCACAATCTATTACCTCTGCAAAATCGAATTCCAATATCGTCGTCTCTCGGTGGAAATCACAAGACCTCACCCTCTCTAGGGTGGAAAAGGAAAAAAATCCACTCTGAGAACCACTGTCGCACTATAAAATCTGCAGTCAATAATAGACCCCACCCCCTTTGGGGTGGAAAGGGTGCTGCTGCAGCACTTCCCTCATGGAAGGCCTCTTTATATGGAGGAAACGCACTGGGGTAATTTGATTTGCAGTACTTCCCTCATGGAAGGCCTTTCCATATAAAGGAAATGCATGAAAGAAGCTGGACTTTAACCACACAAATTAGACAGACTTCACTTACTAGCTAGATTATAGATCCATAATGAGCTAAGCCCTAAATAGCTTAAAATCGAACCAACCAGTGAAACAAAAGCTTCAAGTAAATTCAAAAAGTAATCCAACGTGCGAACAACATATAGTCAAGTACAATAAAACATAATATGGGTCACTCAGGACCAACCCACTCCCTCGTGGAGTTTCCAAGATACTATCTCAAGCAACAATTTGTAAGAATGGAACACATGCATTTCCAATTACTGACTTCCGATATAAGTATAGAAATAAAAAAAAATCTTTCAGGAAAATTGAATGTATTTAAATCTGTATCAAAATAAGAAATTCAATAAATTTTCTGCAAATAATATAATAACTCTTTAAAATAATCTCAGTCATGTATATGCATACCCAAGGGTTCATAAAAACCTCTACTCTTGCCATTAAAGCACCTAAATGGAAATAGAAAACCAATTAATATAATTATCATACCTTCTTATGCAAATTGCTTCTTTTATGATTCCTAAGTTAAGCAACTTCTACTCCACTCCAATTTTCTTAATTTACTCTACTTAATTCCCTAATATAAAGCCTAAGATAAAATAACCATTTAGTAACCAAAATGCTTAAAGAATGAATAACCAACACTCTTAGTTTAAGAATTCAGATTTGCTAATCCTTTTCAAATTGATTCTAATACCAATTACTTCCAAATCTTTATTGACAAATTTATTTCTCTAATTTATTAACAGTATTTACATGATATATAAACTTGGCTTAACTCAATTGAAGTTGTACA
Source organism: Buxus sempervirens (assembly GCA_947561395.2). NCBI lineage: Eukaryota > Viridiplantae > Streptophyta > Magnoliopsida > Buxales > Buxaceae > Buxus > Buxus sempervirens. The sequence continues at coordinate 42,388,500 of OX387186.1, forward strand.
ATGAGTTGTAACTCAAGGATGCCTGAAGAAATAGTAACCATATGCTGCAGAAAATTACAGCATGCATGCCAATTTTTAATTTACTATAATCCTCTAATTGATAATAATCACTTTCTCTCCATAGGTTTCCAATTATACTTGAATGCTAATGGTAGTTATATTAGCTTAGTTGAGTAGGATCAGCAAACCAAAACTCAAGTTAAGACCGACAGAAAAATCTGCCGCACTATATTATTAAAATTGAGTTGGCTATTGATCTCCTAACAATCCTCTAAAATCATGTTGTAGAAAATTTTGACATGTCTTTAGTATTATCTGTCCCAATAATTCTCCTAAACCATAGCACTAAGTTGGCTTGCATAAGATTCTACTGAGTATAGATGCCAATTAGGACTTTGATGAACTTGTTTAGATAGGTTTAAGAAGCTTAAACTATATTTGTTCACCATCTCTCCCAATAATTCTTAATCAATAATAATATTCTGATCTTCATATGAATCTAATAACTCTAGATGCTAATTAGAACTTAGTTGAACCTTTTTGAACAGGTTTAAGAAGCTAATACTAGAGTTATGCTTTAATTCCAAAACAGCCGCACATTGCATTTAAATTTTGTGCTGGCGTTGACATGGGGCTGACCCGGAGAGGTTGACGCTAGTCAGCCCACCCAAAAAAAATGAACTAGCGCTGACCTCAAAGAGGTCAGCACACCTTGGCAGCACTTGGTGCGAAGCACATTTCATGAACAACTTGCGGCTAATAAAAAATTTCATGAACTGAACCTTATTCCTCCATTCAAATCCCTTCTAACACCTTGATAAACATCCAAATAACACATTTAAACCTTTTCAAATTTAATCAAATCAGAATTCATAAGACTCATGGATCAAACGCCCCTTTCATGACCAAAATATAACAATTTCATTTAATTCATTTCCAGATCTTTAGATGATCTCGAACCATACGAAAAACATGACAAACCGAAGGTGCTACTTGCCTGAAATTTGTTGATGATTCAATCTCCACAAAACAATTTGCTGATCTGAATTTTCAGCAACCAAAATTCCTCCGACGAACTGAAAATATGATCTGAGAATTTTAGGAATACTAGATAAAACACTTTGGATAAGGGTAACCTTACCACCATGAGATAGCAATTTGGATTTCCATCCACTGATCTTCTTCTAAATTTTATCTAACAAACCTTGGAATAAAGATGATGAGTTAACTTGGCTTTCTTTTCTTCTTCATCATCTTCAGAGTTTCCCTCCTCAATCTCCTACTATCTTTTGTGATAACCTTAGTGCCTTATATATGACCGTTAACCTAGTTTTCCATGCTCGTACCAAACATATAGAAATTGATTTTCATTTTGTTCGTGAGCGTGTTTCCTAGGGTCTTCTCACTACTCAATTTTTTTCTTCTTCCTGTCAACTTGCACACATTTTTATTAAACCTCTTGCTCGTTCTTCCTTTCATCCTTTATGTTCAAACTTGGGCCTTTGTCCTCAGCCCAGTTTGAGGGGGAGTATAACAAAGGGTAGTTTGCATACAACATATTGTGGTAACAGGTCAAGGAAGGCAATGATTCTCATGGTGATAAACTCAAGAACTGCAATAGTATTGTATTCTCCACCATAGACAGGCAACCTTCAATCTAAGGAAGTTGGATAGAGAAAGGTCCTAAATCATGAGACCCACAACAATTGTTGCTGAGATACAAATCATATCTTTGAGATTCACTTTTGTAAATAGTGTAAATCATGTGTATCTTATCCGATCTAAACAGATCTGATCAAATCCCAATATATGTAACATATGGCTATAACTATTCATTGATAGAAAACACACAAGAGTTCTTGTCTTCTCCACCATGTTTCGTTTTGTCTTCACCCATATCCAATTCCTCAATGTAGAGGCTGTTTGGTAACTTTTTTTTTTTTAAAACAACTTGAAAGTCAAAAACTTTTATTTTTTTAATATTTTTGAAAACAATTGAAAAGGAATTTGTTTGATAACAATTAAATTAAAATTAATTATACTTTTAAAAATCAATAAAAATGTGTTAGGCAACCCATTCTCAATTAGCGATCCTGACCTAGTGAACATTCGACCAGCTCACCATGAGATTGCGATCGAGAATCGTGTTCACATATTCTCCAGCTTTCTCGATCTCCTTTATCGAGTGAATCAATTCAAGTGATCAAGGGAGGAGATCAAGTGGAATCGAACAAGGAACTTTTGAGAATTGAATAGGCGAAGGTAAGAGAATAGCAGAGAGGATAGAAGGGGAGGTATAAGGGTTTTGATGAGGTATGGTGATGAGAGAGACATAGTAAGAGAAGTGATTCCAAATCAAAATCTATGAGCATTTGGTTCTATCTTCGATAAAGAAATTTAAATATTATATTAACATATTAAAGAGCATTAAAGGAATCAATATTTCTATGTATGAGAGCTTTTGCAAATACTGAGACATAGTAAGAGATGTGATCCCAAATCAAAATCTATGAGCATTTAGTTCTATCTTTGATAAAAAAAAATTTGATATGAGACAAAACAAACTAGTAACCTAAAGATAGTTAATGATGATTCATATCAGGTAGCTGATGATTTATTTCAAACTTGAAAGAAAGAACTAAAATGAGCTGAAAAACAGAGTAGAGAAGAGAACTACAAGAATGAAGAAAATTCTCTTGACCTGATTGATTCAATTCTCTTTAATTGAACTAGTACATGACTTTATATAGATTACTAGAAAACTAGAAAACAACAAAATACAAGTAAGCTAACTAACTTGCTTAACTGTAAGACTAACTCTGTAACAGAATTCTAGCTAAGCTAACTAACTTGTTTAGGTGTAAAACTAACTCTGCACAAGCCTAATCATTAACAGAAAAACTACTTATGTACAAGTTGTAGCATCTTCCTTGGTGAACCATAACTGCAACTTCAAACTAACTTCAAACTCAAGACTCCCCCTCAAGGTGAATTTCAGTTAACTGATGTTCACCTTGGATATAAATGTGCTCAAGATTCCTCCTGAATTGAAGTATGAATATTGTGAATGTTGAATCAGCAAAGTAATGAATGAAATTGAGAAGAAGGTAAAGACTTAGTAAGTAAGTCAGCAAGTTGATGATGTGTATGAACATGTAGGGTATGTATAAGGCCATATTGGAGTTTTTCACGAACGATATGACAATCGAGTTTGATGTGTTTGGTTTGTTCATGGAAAAAAAGGTTAGCGGCGATGTGTATGGCTTCTTTATTATCACATAAAAGATCTGAATAGCTAGTTTAGGATGAGAGATGGACATATCTTGTAGCAAATGAACTAGCCATTGAATCTCACAAGAAGTAGCAACCATTGCCCGATACTCACCTTCAACAGTGGATCTAGAAATGGTGATTTGTTTCTTAGATTTCCAAGATATAAGAGCATCTCTTAAGAATATACAAAAACCAGTGATGGATTTCCAATGATGGATTTGTGAGAATTTGGATAGGCAACCCAATTTGAATCAGAGAAAGCTTTAAGCTGAAGACTTGAAGCTGCAGGGAAAAAATGACCTTGAGCAGGGGTTCCTTTGAGATATCAAATGACCCTATATGCAGCATTGAGATGGGGAACACGTGGATTAGCCATGTATTGGCTAAGGACCTAAACTAAATAAGGGAGGTCGGGTTTGATAATTGAGATATAGGAGGCGACCAATGGGTCATCGATAAATTGCAAGATCTTCAAGTGCATCACCAGGATCTTTGGCTGGCTTGTGGATTTGATTGTAACACCCTGAATCCGGTTTAACAACCAAACCCGGAGTGTTACTATAAATTTGGGTAAGAACAAAATAAAATTTATGAGGAATTTAAACTTTTTATTTATATTAGAGTGCACTTGGCAGCATATCAGAAATATTTCAATTAATACGAATTTATTTACAATACCATGATCTTTAATTGGGAATAATCCTAAGCATGATTACAATTCTACCCATGAACATGCTACCCCATTCTTGACGATCTCTCCATGCATACCTGAAAATTAGGTGGAAACAGGAGTGAGATTTACATCTCAACAAGTAGCAAGGTGCATGCAATTAAACAGTCTAATTTAAAAAATAGTCATGAGGTATAACAATAAACCAAAACAAAAGTAATAATTCTAGTCCAAGTATACAATTTCAATATAAACGATAAAATAGACACAAAAACACATGTGACATCACAGGACTCATGAAGCAGGATAAGTTTTTGAACAGGTACTGTTAATTGTTATGCCACCATGCGTCTTATGAGCGAAGCTATTAAGACCCTCAAACCCGTATAACACTGAAACAAAAGGCGTAGTCACCAACTTATTGTGCACGAAACTTACAAAGTTTGGCACGTACCACCAGCATGCAGGACCTGAATCAATACATGGAAATGGCCGCTTATTTGCACATACAGGGTACTCACCAACGAGGCTCGAAATGAGACCTCACAAACATGAAGACTCCTCAATACAAACTAACTTGCAAAGGAAGCATGAGCGCAAGTGGGAGTGATCAACCCAAAATAAATACTCCTCCACTATCTAGCTTAGCTTATGGATCCATATACAGCTATGCCCGCTAGACACCAATCATACAATTTCAATTTATTTATCATTCCATATGCATATTTCCATACACCATGATCTCAACTATCATAACTCAAATTCAAGTGATATACATGTCTCAATCTCATTATTCCAAAATCAATCCCGTTGAGAAAACACAGTCAAAACCACGAATAAATCTCCAAACCAGATTTCATAAATAACCGACGCACTCAAAACATAATTATTAACAGTTTAGATAGGTTATAGTTCACAATCATATGCTCTAATGTGTTTCCTAAGTCTTGACTAAAACATCTCTAATTAAACTACCTATTAGTGTTACACTTCTCTATTTAAAACCTAAGGTATAAAATTTTGTATTTTCTGTTATCTTTCACTTCCAGCAATTTACACAGACCCAAATTGAATCTTAAGAGTTGGTTCTAACTCCCAAATTTATGTTTAACTTAATCTAATCCTCTATTTCCAAAACCTTGTCCTTTAAGACACTTAATTGCATTCATTGTTCCAAATTATTATTTTTAATACCAAATTAAATTCTTTCAGTTCCTACACCTCAATTTAACTCCTATATAGGTGTTACAATAATTAAATTACTAAGAAAAATTATTAACCATTAAATTATACCAAAAATCCCCAAATTCTAAAATCTGTCTTAGATCGCTCAGCATGGTCGCCCATGTGACCTGTTGAGCGCCCGTACAATTTCGACAAAATTCCCATATTTTCCTATTTTCTGATTTTGGGTTATTTTCTTGATTTTTAATTGTTCTAAATTTATTTCTTATGAACCTAAATCACACCTACAACACCCTAGACTTATTTGTATCAATTAATTGCAATTCCTTGGTCATATACAAAGATCAAACCTATATTCTTCAATACTTTTATACTTTTCTTTCAAGAACATGAAACTCATCGATGAAAGCCAAACGTATCCATAAAATATATTTTTGTCTAATCAAATCAATCAGGAATAAATAAATAAAAAACAAAAATCATGCAGTTCCTCTAGTTTTCAAGTGATTGCTACTTGCCTTATCATACAAAAATCCATCTTCTCTTGAATCCCGAATTAAATCCGATTTTTCGATTGCGATATTTATTGCACCAACCTAGGGTTTTCCAAACAAGATCTCCACCGTTCAAATTGTAGTCCTACCAGTCGTGAACAAAACCTCCAAATTTGAGGTTGATCCAATAGTTGTATCTCTCCCGATCTAAGTTTGATGGTTGCTGGTCGGAGGTTTCAGCAACAGCTCCTTTCTCTTGTGTTCTTTCTATTTTCTTCCCCCCCTCTCTCTCTCTCTCTCTCTCTCTCTCTTGCTATATTTTCCAAACGTGGAAGCTACCTTTTTCTCTTCTTTTTCCTCTATATAACTTGAATAGAAGAAAACCTAAAGTTGCTTTAATGACTTGTTTAAATAGACAAACCTTAGAGGAGTCCAATTAGGATTAGGAAACCTTCTAATTAATTCCTACTTTCTCTCCTCCTTCTAATTCTCCTTTAACACTTTACCTATTAAGTCTCTTACTAAATAAACTCCTTCTTTTAACTAATTTTCGTCCATATTTTATACCTATTTCTAAATATTACCTAAACATCCTATTTAATCACTTTTCCTCCAAATTAAGGCCACTAATCAAGTGTAATTACCCAATTGCACTTTTCCCTTCTTTTATGCTATAATTATTACTATTTAACTTCAAACTAACCCAATAAGTTTTAATCTTCTATTTTCCAATTCTATTAATTATTTAATGATTTAATTCATCAATTACCCTTTTGGAATTTACTAAAATACCCTTTCATCCTCCTAGATTGATTTCCTTTGAAAATTCTCTTTTATTTACAAATTATTATTTATTTGAATTATCAATCCTCTAAATTTTCATTCTTTTATTTCCACTATACTCAAACCCCTATTTTCTTTTATTTATTTGTGCCTTAATTATTATCAAAAATTTCAGGGTTTTACATTGATCCATAGGAGTCTTAGCTGGTTTGGCACCTAGAAAACTAGAATCTTGAAGAACTTCCAAGGCAAATTTCCATTGACAAATAGAAATACCTGAATGGGAGCGAGCAATCTCTATACCAAGAAAGAATTTGAGAGCACCTAAGTTCTTTATCTTAAACTCAGCAACAAGAGAAGACTTTAAAACTGAAATGGCCTGAATATCATTTCTAGCCAACAAGATATCATCCACATAGACGAGTAAGGCACTGAAGGAAGAGCCTTGAAGTCTAGTGAATAGAACATAATCTGCCTTGGACTATTAAAAACCATGGAGAATAAGAAAATCAGAAAATCGGGAAAACCATTGCCGAGAAGCTTCTTTCAAGCCATATAAAGACTTTGTGAGCTTGCAAACTTTCTTGGAATCTTTCTCTGTAGTGACAAAACCTGGAGGTAAATCCATTTAGATTTCCTCATCAAGGTCACCGGGAAGAAAAGCATTGTTGACATCTAGTTGCTCTAAAAACCAACCCTTAGCAGTAGCCACAACAATGAGAGTTGTAACAGAGGTGAGCTTAGCAATGGGAGAGAAGGTTTCAAAATAGTCATAACCCTCTATTTGAGTATACCCTTTAGCAACTAAACGAGCCTTCTTCCTTTCTTCTGTCCCATCTGCATTCAGTTTGATTTTATAAGCCCATTTACAGCCTTTGCTCTCCTTGCCAGCTGGTAAATCAGTAAGTTCCCATGTATGATTCTGCTCTAAAGCCTAAATCTCATGTTGCATTGCTGCACACCATTTAGGGCTTTTTACAGCTTCTTTGTAAGATCGAGGTTCAATAGAATTGCTGATGACAAGGACATATGATTTATGGGTTGGAGACAGATGATCATTTGAGATTAAAGGACTAATATCATATTGTTTACCTCTAGTTGGTGAAGTAGCAACACTTGTGTTGGTGGAAGACAAATGGCTTGGTTTAAGTTCTACCAAATGGTAGTAATAATCCTGAAGGTATGTGGGTGTCTTTTTGGGTTGAGTTGATCTTCTGGGAGGGGATGGTATAGAAAGCGAGATATCTGTAGTGATTAGAGGATCTGTAGTAGGACTAGATGTAGATGGGTGAGAAGGCATTACTGCTGGAATAGATGTAAATGGAGAAGAGTAAGGTGATTTTGAAAGAGAATGAGGAAAGACAATATTATCATAACAAGAAGGTAACAAGTTGTTTTGAAGTTTGAATTGAAAAATGCTTTCATGAAAAACAACAGGCCGAGAAACAAAAGTGGTATGGGTATGTGGATTATACAGCTTATAAACTTTTATACTAGCAGGATAGCCAAGAAAGACACATTGATGAGCTCGATGGTCAAATTTTGTTCTATGTTGTGAAAGTGAAGATGCATAATACAAGTAACCAAAGGCCTTCAAGTGTACATAGGATGGTTTAGCGTTGAATAAGAGCTCAAATGGTGAAGACGCTGAAAAAAGAGGTTTAGGCAATTTATTTATCAAATAGGTAGCAATAAGAATGCAATCGCCCCAAAAACTAGGAGGCAACCCAGATTAAAAGTGAAGGGCTCATGCAACATTTAGTAAGTGTTGGTGTTTTCTTTTCATACACCATTTTGTTGAAGTGTCTCAACACATGATTTTTGATATACAACACCATGGCTTTTTGTAGACACCTCAAATTGCACTACCAGATGAGAAAATAAAGAAAAATATTTAATTGGGATTTGAAACAGGTCAAAAAAAGGTTAAAAATAGGTCAAACCTGTGTTGTCCGCATTTGGTATGTGGACGAGCCTTGACTGCATTTGATCTGTGAACATTACATGACCGTATTGAAAATGCGGACAAGGCATGTCCGCAATCCAAATGTGGTCACGCGTGTTTTTGGGCATTTTCGTAAAAATTCATTTTTAAGCCTTGTTACTATTTTTTTTACCTCTCGTTGGGAGGCACGTCATCCCCATTTTGCCCTCTTTTGGTTCTCAATTTTACCCCAACCCAAGTTTTAAAACTTAGTTAGAACATTCTAGAACCTATTTTTGGTCTACCCTTGGGACCCCCTTTTGCCCTAGCTCTTGCCTATATCAAACCAAGGATTACAAAACGGAACTCCACTGTGCAATCATAAAAAAACCCTAACAGACAGAGAACAAATCTTTAGCAGTACCCCTAAAAATTCTGGCCTTTAGCCCTTCGTCGTCCCACAAGAAGGCCCAATGGATACTAGGTATCTAGTGAAATACAAGACATACACATTACAGAGCCTGAAATCTTCATGGGTGCCCCAACATTCCCACTTGATGACATCAGTCCCTTTGCTGTAGTGATTCTGGATAGCATCACTTGATGACATTAGTCCCTTTGCTATAGTGATTCTGGATAGCATGAACTGGCGTGCAGCAGACAATTACACCCTGAAAATGAGATCCCAAATACATCTGCAAGAAATTAAGCATCCAAGACTTGAAGACAATGGTGGGAGAAATACTATAAGATTTCTATGATGAAGCCTCCAAGCTCCCAAAGAGAATTATTCTTAGAGATAAGGTGACACACAATTTTGGAAGGTGCTTCAAAAGGAATTATAGGCAATTAGAGCTGCTTGTTCTAGATAAACCTTCCATCACCTTTGTGGTAGTCTAGAAGAAGCACCAAACAAGGTTGGCCACAAGCTTATCTTTTAAGTGTTTGATATTTTGCCTCTTTAGTGTGGAAACTATTTCGTCTTTGTAATAAAAAATGATGTTTTGGGATGAGTTGTGTGTAAGACCCCGAAAATTTCTTAAAATTTAAATTAAATAATAATTAATATTTATTTGAGGATTTTATTGATACAATTTGTAAATATTGGTGATCGCATTGATAGCGGAGATCGGGAGTTTTGGTGCAGATCAGACCGTTGGATTGTAAGATATCGAGGTAAGAATTAAATATTTATGCTGCTGTTTTCTGATTGGTTGGGAGTGTGATGGGTGATGCTTGTGTGTTGCATAGGATCTTGAGTATTAAAATAGGGTTTATACCTGTGCGCGGGGTCGCACGGCTAGATGCACGTGGAGTGCGTGCCTCCTAAAGGGTAAATCAGGAATTTGGAGTCGCCACTGCGTGATGGGTTCAAGCAGACAACTGTGTCCCTATGTAGGTCTACTTTGATGGTCTGTGGCTTGAGATTCTGGCTAAGGTCTCGGTTATGGTCCGGGAAAGTTCAAAAACGCCCCGGTCCACCTCGTCGGTTGATGAGTTCCTCGGGTCTCCCTGGTTAGAGTTAACTTTAATTTGGTCTACTCACCCGATTCCTATTCTGATATGAAACACTTATGTTGAGTCTGGTGGGGACCACCTGAGTGGTGTGGGTCCCCTTTGTATTTGATTTTATCTTTCTTTATCTTATGTGATGTGGATCTGATGGGGCGAGCCTCGTTGGAAGGCCTGAGGATTCCTTGGTGGACTGAGTTTAGCCCATGTGTCTCTTTCGTGGGCCTTGATCTATTCCTAGACGGCTCATTAGGTTTTGGTTGGCTTGATTGATTTTATTTTGGTTCAAGTGAAGAATTATGGTTCAAGTTCATTTGGTGCGCCTGGATGGTGTGTGGGCCCATTAGGTGGGCCCCACAATGGTTGCCTTGTGATTTAATTCATCTTTGTTAAGCTTCTCCAATGGTGGGCTAGGAATGGGCTTGGGGCCCGCATCTAGGCTTGGGTTTGAAAGCCCAAGGCTTCATGAATTACAGTCTTGGACACCCTTCCCTAGTTAGGTTGAATTGGCTAAGCGGGCCCGATAGAGCCAAGCCTGCGGTCACGGCCAAACCACACCTAAACTAACCAGAATGTTTCAAATTGGGCTTTGGTTGGGCCTCATGAGGTTTGGCCCATTCACTTAACTTATTTATCCTTTTAGCACAGAGTGAGTTGGTCGGGTTGAGTGGGCCCCGTTGGAAGGCCTACGATTAACCGAATTGAACCAGATGGGTCCAGGGGCCCACATTGGGTTTCTGGTTGGCCCAGAAACCCTATTGGGTAGTTGGTTCAATTGAAAAGAAGTTGAAGCTTGCAAAAAGGGGTTGAAAACTGATTTTTGAACTCTTCTGGGGTGTAACCGAAATTTGATTTCGGTTACACCAATATATAGCATGACCGAAATAATATTTCGGTCATGCTACATATGCACTTAACCAAAATGTTATTTTGGTTAAGTGAGAAAACAGCTTTGCCCGACTTGTGTTTTTGGGCAAACACAAAAAAACATAGTTTTTGGCTTTTTCAAAGGGGGACTGATTCCCTAAGTTGTGGGGGATTTCCTAGAGTTGCATGGGCCCTTGTGTGGGCCCACAGTGGTACGGCACTTGAAGGATGGCCTTGTTTTCCCACTCACAGGTCAACCACACATTCAAATAGCATCGTTGATAACCAAACCATCTAAGAACAAGGACAACAAGCATTGGGGCATACTTAAAATTAGTGGTGACTGATGTATGTGCTCGTGCTTTTGTGCAAATGAATCAAACCTAAAGAGGGGAAGAAGGGAACATGCAAAGCTAGGTAAGACGGTAACTAAAATAGGGGAGGATCATGGCATATAAGAGGGGGTGGATCATGCTATTCAAACAATAGGAAACCCTAACTTTAGGCTGGCATGGGTTTATAGTAGGAGTAAACAACATGGTGTGCGCACATCGGCCCGCGAGGGTGCACGCGAAATGTGAGGGGAATTAGGAGTCGCCACTACCTGATGGGGTGCAGGCAGACACCTGGATGCCTTAAGAATGTCTATTTTGGTCTGCAGCTTGAGATTCTGGTTAAGGTCTCGGTTATGATCCGGGAAAGTTCGAAAACACCCCGGTCCGCCCCGTCAGTTGACGGGTCCCTTAGGTTTCCCTAGTTTGAGTCAACTTTAGTCTAACTCACCCTATTCCTAAGCCAAATATGCACGTTCCTTTTAGGTCTGGATGAGGACCACCAAAGTGGTGTAGGTCCCCTTCCTTTTATTTGATTTTTAGCTTTTTATCCAAATGATGTTGGTCTGATATGGGCCCCATTGGAAGGCCCATGGGACGCCAATTAGGGCTTAGGCTAAGCCCAATTCCCATTTGGGGTTATGCTGGATAACCGCGTTTATTGGATTTAGTTATTTGGTTTGGGGGTTAATTAATTATGGAAAAATTGGTGGGTTTAGTTTTTTAAGGCCCATTGGGCTTGGAGATAGCTTATGGGATTAACCAAGTTGCCCTTGGGGTCTGATTGGACTTATTGGAGACGGGTCAGATGGGCCAAAGCCCAAGGGAATAGAAATGCGGGGGCTTACTGGGCTCTGTCCGCAAAACAAGTGGCAGGGCCAAACCGCTCTATGTTTTTGCTTTTGGCCCAAAAGGCAATTTTTTAGGTGGGCTTTGGGAGTCCCTTCTCTTTCACTATTTCCCCTACATCTGTGGGTCTCATGGTAGACCTTCAATGGTTTCAGAAGATTGATTTTGGTTAAAACACATGCTTTCAATGTTATTTCAAGGAGGGAAAGAGGGGGTGAAGCTTGGGGCTTCCCCTCCTCTGAGAATCAACATTTGAAGTCTGCAGTAGGGACTCTGGAAGTCCCTAATTCTAGTATTATTGGAGGTATCTATCCTTCTTCATGAGGAAGAAAGAACACTACCCGAAAGGCCTTGATGTCATCTCATTCGGCCATTCATCCGTCTCACTCAAGCCATATGCAAACTCAAATGTACAATCAGACAACTAGCAGCCAATCAAGCATGAATTCAGCGGCTTAAAGCATGTGAAGGTGGTGTGCAAATGGCAGGGATTCTAAGGGGGTCAATCATGCTTCCTAAGGGGCTTGAGTGTGTGCAAAATGAACTAAATGTTGGACATGATATGCTGCATGTGATGCCATCTGCCACTGCTCATAAAAAAGGTGAAAGAAAGCAACCAAAGTGGACCCTAATCAGGCACTTTAAATGTTGTTAGTGTGTGTGTGATGCTCATTTCGTACATATAAAAGAAAACATGCTAAAACAAGGCACAACAGTAGGTGAAAGCATGGGGGGTGCGTGCTTTGGATCAATGATCATTCAAAGTGAGAAATAAGACTTTAAACAGGTGCCATTCAATTAACACGTAACAGCACCTGAACTCAAATTAACACAAGCTCATGATCAACATATAACATCACCCAAATGCATAATCATCCAAGACTTAGACTTGCATCCAAAGCATTTTAAGAAAGTAACATTAGAGCATGCAAATGGCAACCAATAACAGTATACGACTGCATGCTCTTACTTGCCTATTCCTACTAACATGAGCATGTAATCCAGAAGGTATGCACTTAAGGAACTAACACATGCAATAAGGCAACAGAAATGAGCTGAATTTACAGAAAGGAAATGGGGGGATTAAGGTTACAGCGGATGTAAAACATGGGGAACAAGCTCCCCTTAAAAATGAACACTTAAACAGCCCTTGATCAAGACTTTTAGCCACCAATTAGAGCCTCTCTCTCTCTTCCCATTCAAAGTAACTAACTCCCCTTACCATGGGAGCTTTAAAATACAAATTACAGGAGAGGGAAATAGTGAAGAAATAGCAAAGAGATCATGCACATAGTGGTAAAAATAAAGTGCTCATCATGAACCAATTCTCATATATATGGAATATAAGATGTTAAGAAACTCACCTAGGTGTAGGGAGACCTCCTTGACACTGTTTGCTAGCTCCTTTAAGTAGAACAGTGGTTGAAGTAGCTTCCTTCAACTTTCCAGCAAGCTCTCCAGCTCCTATTTCCACTTGGGTTAAAGGGAAGAGGATAAAAAATGGGTGTTAGAGGGGGTTTAAGTGGTTTAAAAGGCTTGAGAGGGGAAGAAGGGGTTAATTCGGAGGTTTAGGTAATGGAGGGGATGGAGAAGAAATAGTTGAAACCAGCCAGCCCTTGTCCCATGCTTGGATTTGCCTTTTATAGAAAACAGATCAAAATCTGCATTTGCTGTGTGGTTTGGTCAAAACTGCATAGTATGTGCGGTTTCACCATGACCGCACATACTATGCGGACAGGCTGTGTCACCTCAGCATTAAATAGGGGACAAACTTGCCTACTTTTCAAACTGACAGTTAGCCGCAATTTGTGATTGGCTACGCAAATGGTAGCAGCAAAAATCGACCGCACTCTATATGCGGTCGCTTCTTTTCTCTCCACTCGGACGAATCAGGTTCTTCCGATTTTTATTATTTCTCCTTTATCTTAATTAGCTTAATTATGACATTTTAAAGTTTGACTAATTTGCCCCTGGGACTGTTGTGCTCATATCTTTTCCATCCGGGCTCCAATTCCTACAAAATTAATTGCGTTGAAACCGTGTCGAGATTCTCTACCCATTGGGATATGGTATAGCAATCAATTTGGGCTTAGGCAGAAAGTCATATTTTTCTCCTTAGGGCTTTGACCTGTCTTTTAGGGTTTTGCTTTCGGGTTTTTTTAGAGGGGTGCAAAAATGAGGTGCTTACAGATGGCTCGTATGATATTGAACTAAAAAAGACATCAAAAGAAAGGATGAATGGGGGTTTTAATGGAGTACAATGGACATGTAACAAGGAGGAGGGGAACATGCTGCCCTTCTTATTAAAAAAGAAAGAAAACAAATAATATAAGTATGATGAGAGACATACTCTTGAAATACACCCTAACTTGTACTATTATGATCACACACCTCCCATTTCTTTTAATGGAACCACCTCCTTACCATGGTGGATTTTCCATGTGAAGGGAAGAAGAGAAAGGGAACCCATAGGCACTAAGACAAAGGATAATCGCCCATGAAGAACACAAATGATAAAATATGCTTAAATCACATCTATTTTTACGTATGTGTAACAAAAATTACCAAGGAGCTCACCTTGGGGCATTATAAGTCAACTTGAATGGTGGTGGAGTCACTTTTGAGGTTGGACAGCAAGATGGCCTCCTCCTTTGCTTCACACCACCTTCTTCTTCTCCTTTTATGCGCCAAAGTGAAGAGGAAGGAAAGAAAGAAGGGTCTTTGGATGTTTGGAAGGGGTTTTTATGGGCTAGGAAGGTGATGGAAGGGAGTAGAGGTGGTCGTGTAGGGGAGGAGAGAGGGCAGAGCAAAATTATCCAACCTCCTTCAAATGAGCTGCTGAAGCTCTTTTATAGACAAAAAAAATGGTAACCGAAATTATATTTCGGTTACACCTATTTCCGACATACAATCATGAAACTGCAAGGATTTTGTTGGAAGAGCTGTCAACAAAATCTTGAAATCTTATCCAATGAACCAAAATTTAATTTCTGTTACTTTATAAAAAAAATGATTTTTTCCAGATTTGCCCCTGATTTGATTGAGATATTTTTAGATTTTTTAATTATTTTAATTATGAAAAAACGAGATATTTTCAGAAAAATTATTATTATATTCCTGATATTTTATTTGCTTGTCCTTTTCGTCCTTTGCCCGCCACGTGGTGGGTTTTGCCACGTGGGCAGTTTTCCTACAATCTTGAACTGTTCATAACTCTCTCATCCGATATCCGATTCTGGCAAACTCAGTGGCATTGGAATCAAGTTGAGATTCCATATCCACTGAGATAGAGTTTTGCAACAAATTCAAGTTTTTAGCAAAAAGCTGAAGTTGCGTCCAGAATCTTAATCTGCTCATATTTCCCTGATCTTGACCCCGATTCTGGCAAATTCAATTGCGTTGGAATCGTGTCAGCATCTTCTTTCTTTTGGGACAGAAATAGCAGTTAATCTGAGTTCCAGCAGAAAGTCAATTTCTACTCCCTTAGGACTTGATCTGCCCATAAATCCTTCATCTGGACTCCGATTTCGGCAAACTCAGTTGCGTCGGAATTTTCTATCCATTGACATAGGGCATGGTAGTTGATTTGCACTTGATCAAAAAGTCAACTTTTGCCCCCTCAGGGTTTGACTTTTCAGTTAGGGTTTTCATTTTCAACACTTCTGGGAGGTGCAAAAATGAGGTGCTTACAATACCCTAGGAGAATACGGTTTGTATTCTCCATCGTATTGTTTGTGTTTGGTGTTTTCAGCGGCTGAAGAGAACACGAGAGAGAAAGAGAGAAAAAGAGAAAGAGAGACCAAGAGAAGAAGAGGAAGAAGAAGGAGGACGAGAGCATTCAATCCCGCCTTTCTCATCGTCCCAGGAATGTTTTGAGTTTGTGAAGAGGAGAAGAGGTCGCTGGTTAGAGGAGAAAGTGGAACTCGTTCGAATTAGGTAGGTAGCACACGATTTCATCGTTCGTTTTGTGTTTTTGATTGTTTGATCGTATTGCATGTTTTTCTGATGTATATGTACATATTTAGCTTGATTATGGACAAATATACATGTTAGAATTAATCAGTACAGAGAAAAACCCAGTTTTCGATCGTTGTTTTACTCTATTGTATGGGCGCCTAGCATAAACAGCCCAGGCGATCGTAGGCGCCCATGCCTTGAAGTTTGACCCCCCACCCATCACCTAGACGATGGGGGTAGACACTGAAATTTATAACGGGTGCCTAGTGGGACCACCTAGGCGATCCCTGAGTGCCCGTTGAAACCAAATTTGTCCGAAAATTGAACTGGCGCCTAGGCGCCCTGTACTGGGCGACCTTAATAGAAAAATGTAGTTTTTCATAATTTGATTCCTAATTCAAAACTAAATGATTTTTAATGGATTTTATTAATTAAATTAGGTTATTTGGGACAGAATTAATTACCAAACTACCCTGTTTTCCACAAAAATATTTAGGGAATTATTTTAGGTTTATAGTTGCCTAAATTGGGAAAATAATTAGGAATTTATAAGATTTCAAACTTCAAAACCTTTAGTCTGAGATATTTAATTAGGAAAAATTTAATTCACATATCATGATTCTGGATTCTACAGATAGAAACCTTAAACCAGAAACTACCTTATAGAATTTGGAGAAAGAACCTTTAGGCCTCATTAGTTAATTAACTAAGTTTACTCTAATTTCTCTCTACTAAAATAGAAAGTACCTTATTATTCTATGTGACCACCTTGAATTTTACCTAAACTACTTTATAAATAGTAAGAACCATATTATCCCTAAACTTACATAAATAGCAAGTATCTTATTACCCCTAAAATTTATCTCTAAATTACTATATAACTTTACATAACCTTTAATTATCACATAACTAGACCTGGTCATTGTGATTACAAACTAATGAATTGATTTTGGAACAAGACTTTGGATTAACGATTAAAACATGAATCAATTACGTTATAAACAACATTGAAATGCAGATTTTTGGTACAATGGCTTGGTGGCTAGTTTTATTGATAACCTACTTGGTGGCAGAGATATGTTTGTATTACCTGCTTGGTGGCAGAGATTATTATCCGCTAGGTGGCGGAGACTTTACCCGCTTGGTGGCGGAGATCCTTACCCGCTTGGTGACGGAGACCCTTACTCACTTGGTGGCAGAGACATTACCTCCTATGGAAGAGACTTATTTCCTCCTGTGGTGGAGATGTAGTTCCGATGAGATTGCATCCTACAGGAGATGTACCTCATGTGGGGGAGATGTGATTATACATGATTGCATCCCACATGGGGATGGGTGTGTGAGTTACCACTGGAAGGTGAGGAAGCTATCTCCTGCAGTAGAGGTAGATACTATGTATTCACATTCCGCGGTCAAGTTATGCTCTTTCCTACAGGGGGTACCTGTAGTCTTAGAGATGTGCATTCTCCTGCGAAGAATGTGTGGATACTATATGTTTACATCCTGCGGTGGAGATAGGCTACTACTTGAAGGTTGGCTTTTACTATTGTCTTATGCTTGATTCTTAGATTGATTGATCGGTTTAGACGTATCTGATAAGGATGGTTTTAAATGTAAAATGACATAATTGAAAGGAGTTGCTATGACTTAATTTAAATTGTTAAAATTGAATATTATGGAATCATGAATAAAATGTAGAATTGTTCTTAGGAATACACAAATTGGAATAAATCGGAAACCAGGTGATTGTGATTTATGACACATTGTCCTTCTAATTGAAATGAATTTACATGTTAAACTTTCTTTATTTCCAGCACTAATTTGAGGATGGTTTTATATCGTGATTAATTGTTTATCTTACCGACCGTGATTACTCATTTATTTTACCAAGCATGAAACCACTGTTATTTTCCATATATATATAAATGGTCTTTCTTCATGCATAGTGTTACCTACTGAGATATTCTTATCTCACCCCTACTTTATATTCTATTTTTCAGGTCATCTTGGAGAGGACGCCACGGGTTAGATTGATAGTGGGCTCGAAGTCTAGAAAATCCTGAAGACAAGTGTAGGACATTTTATATAGTTGTATTTATTCTCTTGAATTAATAATAGATGACCTAGTAGTATTTATGAGTTAGTTAAACTATAGTTGCCCTTTTGATTGATGAACTTGATGTAACTGATGTTTTGAGGATTCTATTGAAATAAAAAGAAGTTTCTTAGCGCACTCTAAGATATTCTTAATTCCTTATGCTTGTGTAATTATTTGCTTGTTTATCATACAAGTAATGACCTGATCCAAGAAAGAAAAAAAAATGACCCAGATTTGGGGCGTTAAATTGTGTAACTTAAGTTCAAAACTATATTGATAATAGGGTTGTCAATCCTTATATTGATGGAGTAGCAAAATTTTGTCACTATGTATTGATGGGGTACCCTTTTTTCAAAGCCAATTGAATTTCCTGCATGTAGTAGACCTTGCTTTGTCCGTTTGGTTATTTTATTTTTTACTAGCAATCCTAATACACAAGTTCATATGTTGGTTGTGGAATTTTTTTGGGTACTTAACCTTGCCCTAGAGAGCTCACCATCTCCATTGTAATCTTTGAATCAAAGAGGGGAAAAGGTCCTTAGGATTTGTTTCAATGTTCTTTAATTATTTTCTGTCCTATTTGTACTTGAAAATCATTTTGGTAGGTGTTGTTTTTTGCCTATTTCCAATTTTGCATAAGCTAAATTAATGTATCTTTCTACACCATCCCCCATTTTTATCTTTTCTTATTGCTTATATGTTTATTTGGTTCTAGATGTTTGTGTAGATGATACTTATTAAGAATTACATGCCTATTCATTGCACATATTTTATTTTATTAAGTAAGAAAAATTACACAAATATTTTTTTATCATATTAAAAACATCATTGAAAATTTTTTAAAACATAATCGAAACCCTATGGTTGTTTGAACATATTAAAAATTATACTTTCAATTGCTTCATGGAAATGCGACTTTTTAAATCGTTATTCTTCAACATAGAAAAAATTTGCTTCTTTAAAAGCCACAATGCAAATTTTTGAACTGTTATTCCTCAATGTAGAAAAGATCTGCTTCTTTAAAAGCCGTAAATGTTCACTACAATGTTTAGAGCATTTTTTAAAGGGGTTACTAATCACCGAAGACCTTCCTAAAGCAGAATTTATGAATAACTCCAAACAATGAATTAAAAAAGCATCATACCATCCTGTGCATTGAACATGGTTTTTTCTAGGATGTATGTTTCTATACTATCTATAAAGTGAACTCACCTATTTCGAGTTCGACATTTGCAGTCAAAAATACCCTTGGCTAATACTTCTATTTATGTCTCTAATAAGTACATGAGGTAATTTGATAACTGCCTTTCTTTTTGCAACTTGCATCGCATGTGTTCCCTAATATATACTAGGTAGGTGCATGTGTAGTATTGCACGTATGAAGAAAGAGGTAGAGGAGAGGGTGTAAGACCTGGAATTTTGAGAAATTGTAATTAAGATTAAATATATGAAATAAGAACAATTTGAGGAATAAAAATTCAATTAAACCAGTTGGTTTGACTGGGTTGGTTAGTTTAGTGGTTCAATGGGTTATTAGTTTGGTTCAAGTTAATGAACCGGTTCAATGGTTCAATGGTTTTTAAAAAAAAAACAAAAGCAACTTATGTTCATTCATTTGGGGGTTATGTGTTGGGTCGTTAGGGTTAGAAGTAAAAGGGAAGGGGAAATTGTGGAGGAAGAGGAAGAAGAGAAGGGGTGTTCGTGAGGATTGGTTAGCTGCAAAGGAGAAAGAAGAAAGGAGGAAGAAGAAGAAGAGGAGGAAGAGAAGAGGAGAAGAAAACGTGGAGGAAGAGAAGAGGAGAAGAAAACGCTGGGAAGAAGAAGAAGAAAAGGGGAAAAACCTTGGAGAAAGGAGAGGAAAAAAAAGAGGGTTTGGGTGTGGATTCTGCAAAATCTATAAGTAGCATATGTTTTTTTCGCTACATCGATTTTTGTTTGTTGTTTCTATTTCTTCTTTTTGATTTCTGTTTGTTCGATCGATTAGTTTGTGGTTCGATCGATTAGTTTTCTGATTTCCTATTGAACGATTCCTGTTGATTTCTGTTCTGACTTCTGGTTGTCATTTCTCTGTTACAAACAAAAATTCTTAGTCGTGGCAGCATACTGAAATTCCCCATTTTGTGGTTATTTTAGATTTGGATTGTCTTGATAAAGTGATTGTCAGGATAGATTATTAGATGGCTTTCGGTAGGATTGAATCTAGTTTTCTGGTTGCAATACAACACTCAAATATAGAGTAGTCGTGTGTTTGCAATTTTTGCTTTGTTCTTCTGAAATTTCTTTCTAATTTTTCTTCTCTTAAGTTGATTGGGTTCTGTTTAGGTTGATGTATGATGTTGATTGGGTTATGTTAGAGAAATCTGATTGAAGCAATCATAAGAGGAGGGTTTTTAAAGTTTGATTGTTGATGGATGAGTTGGTTTGGTTTCGGTAAATTCTTAAGCAGGATTTATGAGCTGAAAATTTTGTGAATTGGATTACTTAATCTGTATTGGTAAAGGCAATTTTACCTTGACTATTCACGATGGGGATGATTTTCTCAGTTGCTTAGAATTCTTGAAATTGTATTAAGTTATGGGATGCAGTAATAGAGAAACTATTGTGAGTATTGAATGATTTTGGCATTACTGGATCACACGCGTGTGGGATTGGTGAGGCCTTCGTGTGAGATTGATGAGCTGCAACGTGCCAGCCCATGCGTGGGTGCTCCACTCGTGCGATGACGGGGCGCGGCTTTGACGACGGGTAGTGAGGTGGCAAACCAGTTAAGGGTGGTTAACTCGATTTACAGACATGCTAATTCATGAATCTTGCATAGACACTTTATTCTCTGAAATTGTATTGTTATATGTGAATTGTTTAGAGCATGATTTGATGGAATTGGTCATATGATATGTAGCATGTTATTTTATTATTTGAAATTGCATAAACTGTTTATAACATGCATTATGCTACTTACTGAACATTAGTCTCACGCGAGTTTTTGTTTTTACCGATTTTGTTTTCAAATCCAGCGGGTGAAACATGTAGTGGGGCCAAGTTTGAGGGTTATCTTGAATATCAGCCGGAAGATTACTACCGTCCTGATTAGAGGTTGAGAAGGCAACAATTTTTTGATAGTTGTATATGTTAATATTTTTGGGAACTGTACATTGTATATTTTGTAAATGAAGAGAGAGAGAGTGTGTGAGAACCTTAGTAAAACTTTATTTTAGATCTGTGTGTATTGATGGTTTAGTTTTTGAAATGGATGTATATTGTTTATCTGTTTATCTTGTGATTATCAGGTATTAGGGGCGTTGCCCAGTCTTATATTTATAGGCGTTATATAGCTGCTTTTCTGAAAATTTTAGGATTAGAATATAACTGCTTTGGTTAGTTTCTTAAGTTATCGCATCACAATTTGGGCTCTAAATTAGCGTTCGGGAGCCAGTATAAACCTTACCCGGGTGGACCTGGTTTCGGGGTGCTACAGAGGGAACCATTTTTTAACTAATTATAAAAAAAACTTTGAAAAATTGACACATTTTTTACAATTGTACCTTTTTATTAGTGAATCTTGACAATGATATATGAGAGCTGTTTTGGAAACTTGCACATTTTGGTTGGTTTGATTCCCAATGGGGTGCCTAGCATTACCATTTATACTTATATTAGCTTTCCCAATATATATATATATATATATATACAGATATATATATATACTAGGGGACTACATGAACTACAGAGTGTATTTAGGATGCTTTTTAAATTTGAAATTTAAAGATAAATCTTATACTAAGCAACTGAGTTTAGATAAGGAATGAAACTTAGTAGTTGAGGACACATCAAATTAAATTGGGAATAGTGCATAAATAGGGAGGCAAGTAGGGGACTTTATCTATAATTCTATGATTGATTTTATAATATTTTCATTAAAATTAACCATTATCCTTTCTTGACTCCTACGAGCATACCTTAATGAAAAAGAATATCATCTTGTCATAAATATAAATACTTATGTAACTATATGAGATTATTTTTAATTTTTAATTAATAATGAAGGATGATATTTTTATATTGTCCATATCTTATATTTTTTATTAATAATGATTTGTTATATCAATATAATTTTTATTTTTTGTATTATATTCATTGAAAGAATCTTTATGCTTCTGAGTTTAGTTTAAATATATGTCACCCAAAAAAATTTATTTTGTAATAAAGCAATCTATTTAAAAATTTTATATATTGGCCATATTATTATAAATTCTTTTTACTTTCTATATATATAATTCATAATTTTTTTATTATGCTTATATTAAAGAATTAATAACATTTTATTTATTTATTTAGTTATACATAATATATAGATAGATTAGCGATTAGTATTATTAAAAATTATTAGTAGTTGAATAGGTGTTGGAGTAGAACTCTACAAGCCAACAGTTGAGTATTTTATTTATTTATATATAGTACGTGTATGGATAGAATTGCTAATTCGTGTTGGAAAAGAACTCTACAAGCCAGCATTTAGTTTATTTATTTAATTCGCAATTTTTTTAATGTTTATATTAAAGAATTAATAACATTTCATTCATTTATTTATATATAGTATATAGATAGATTAGAAAATCGAATTATTATTAGTAGTTCAATACGTGTTGGAGAAGAACCTACAAGCCAACAGTTGGTGCTATTATATATATATAGGTGCTATTATATATATATAGATATATATATTCGTTTCCAATTCGGAGAAGGACCCTATTGGTGCTGTTATATATATATAGATATAGATCTTCGTTTCCAATGCATCCAAACTCCAATTTTCTGCTTGCTTTTTGAGAGTGCCCTTTCAAGAAAAGAGATTTGTCCCCACATGCCTTTTTCTTCTTCTGAACCAAAGACAGTCACTCACATGGCTTCTTCTTCTTCTTCTGAACCCCAGACAGTCAGTCCCATGGCTTCGTCTTCTTCTGAACCGAAGACAGTCACTCACATGGCTTCTTCTTCTTCTTCTGAACCCCAGACAGTCAGTCCCATGGCTTCGTCTTCTTCTGAACCGAAAACAGTCACTCTAGTACTTCCCGATGGAGAGATTTTTGAAGTTGAAGAAAAGATTGCCTTTCAATCTGATCTAATCAAGTTCTTTTGCGAGGCCGGAAACACCAACAGAATCACACTTTGGAAACGCTTTACATGGAAGAAGGAGGTCTTGGAAAAAGTGTTCAATTATTGCAAAGAGAACGATCCTGTGAAGCTGAAGAAGAGCGAAGAAGATCTCGAGAGACTTATAAAGTAATGAAATGTGAAAGATACGACCTGTTTATTCAAGATAGTATGTATCCTATTTATACAGAGGAATGAATGCTATGAATGGAAAATACAGAAACAGAATTATACAGTATCCAAGATTCTAGCCTACAATTATGGGGTGTTGCTATTCTTCATTGTTTGCTCCAGATTTGTTGCTGCTATTACTCATATTGCTATCTTGAGTGATTTCTCCCATATCAGTTTTGGTATTTACAGAACCTTCCTTAATACACCCCCGCAAGATTGAGCCACCGTTGACGAGGCCAATCTTGGACCGAAGAAATTCTGTGCGTTGGCGGGACAATGGCTTGGTCAACAGATCGGCCAATTGATCATTTGTGTGAACATGACGAACTGCCAGATTACCCTTTGTCACCAAATCACGAACAAAGTGAATGTCAATCTGAATATGTTTCATTCGAGAATGGTGGACAGGATTCAAGCTGAGATGCGTAGCACTAAGATTATCACACAATAATGTTGGAGGTGTGGGAGGTGGATATCCAAGTTCAATGAGAAGATTGTGTAGCCACATGGTTTCAGACGCTGTCATTGCTAAAGCACGATATTCTGCCTCAGTTGAGGAGCGAGCAACAGCTCGCTGTTTCTTGGAACACCAAGAAATGGGATTTTTGCCTAAGAAGATGATGTAGGCTGATGTGGAGGTGCGATCATCTAAGTTGCCTGCCCAATCGGCATCTAAGAATGCCACAAGTTGAGGAGCTGAAAGGTGTTGAATTTGAATGCCATGAAAAATGGTGTTTTTCAAATACCGAAGAAGTCGCTTGGTGGCTGTCCAATGAGCTTGGCTTCGGCGATGCATGAATTGAGATAGCTTGTTGACAGCAAAGGAAATGTCTGGCTGGGTGAGAGACAAGTATTGCAAGGCACCAATAACCCGTCGATATTCTGTAGCATCTACAGAGGCCGAACCATCATTGAGATGAAGAGGAACAGATGTGGCTAAGGGAGTACTCACATCTTTGGCTGCATCCATGTGAGTTCTTGAGAGAATGTCCCTAATGTATTTGTGTTGTGACAGAAAAATACCAGTAGGTGTGGAGATGACTTCAATGCCCAAGAAGAAATGCAAGTCACCGAGGTCCTTGAGAGAAAAATGGAGACCAAGTTGAGTAATGACTGAGTGCACAAAATCAGTATTGTTGCCAGTGAGAATTAAATCATCCACATAGACCAGAAAGAAAGCAGTGATAGAGCCATTTCGGTAAATAAATAATGATGTGTCTGCAGCAGAATTTTGGAAACCAAGAGCAAGTAGAGCCTGTTTGAGAGCCAAGTACCAGGCACGAGGAGCCTGTTTTAGGCCATAAATAGACCGATTGAGTTTGCAGACATACTCTGGTTTTTCCTTGTCAATAAATCCCGGCATTTGACTCATATAAACTGCTTCTGATAAATCACCATGAAGGAAAGCATTGTTGACGTCCATCTGGCGTAAAGACCACCCCTGCATAATTGCAATAGACAATACAAGACGAATGGTGGCCGGTTTCACAACGGGACTGAAAGTGTCCTTATAATCCAAGCCAGGACGTTGAATGAACCCTTTTGCTATAAGGCGAGCCTTAAACCTATCCACACTGCCATCAGAATGTCTCTTGACCCTAAAAATCCACTTGCAACCAACAATATTAGTATGAGCGGGTTTGGGAACAAGATCCCAGGTGCCATGGCGCAATAGAGTAGTTAATTCTTGGGACATGGCGTCACGCCATCGTGGATCACAAACAGCATGACTCACACATGTGGGTTCAAGAGATGGGGTAATAGGATGTTTGGTGACTAGGGAGAGTTGTTTAGGTTTATAAATCTGGTTCATAGCTCTAGTGGTCATGGGATGAGCGTGGCTTGGGAGAGGGATTGGAGGGGCAGAAGGAATAGGTGGTGCTCTAACTGGAGTAATATCAGAGGGGGAGATAGTTGAGGTAGGAGAGACCAAGGATAAAGGAGATGAGTGAATACCTGGAGAAGGTGAAGATGGGGTTGAGTCCAGCATCAATGGCAGTTCTGGCAGCGGCAGTGGTGGATCCGGTGGCGATAGTGAAGGTGCTACAGGTAGTGTTGCATGAGGAGAGGGTGCTGAATAGAAAGGAGAGGAGTGAGAGTGTGTAGGTAGCGTGGTGGAAGAAGGGGCAGCAAAGGGATAGCGGGTTTCATCAAACAACACATGACGAGAGTGATACACACGCTGATCGGAAAGAGATTCACAAACATAAGCATTTCGTGCTGGAGAATAGCCTAGAAAAAGACATGGGATAGCTTTGGGCTCAAGTTTGTTGGAGTTGTAAGGGCGGGTAAGTGGAAAACAAAGACAACCGAAGCTTCTGAGTTTGTGATAATTTGGACGACTCCCAAACAAAGCCTCAAAGGAAGAGATGTTATGGAGAAGAGGGGTGGGCATGCGGTTGATGAGATATGCAGCGGTCTGAAAAGCATGAGGCCAATAAGAGTGGGGAAGAGAGGCTTCGGTAAGGAGAGTAAGTCCAGTTTCAACAAGATGACGATGACGACGTTCTGACATGCCATTTTGTTGAGTAGTGTGAGGGGCAGTGGTGAAGTGGCTAATCCCATGAGTGGAGAAATAATGTTTCAGAGCCACAAATTCACCCCCATTATCAGAATAAAGGCTTTTGATGGGTTTTTGAAAGTGTTTTTCCACTAATCTGTGAAATTGAGAAAAAATACAACTCACATCTGATTTTTGGGCCATGGGATAAAACCAGATATATTTGGTGTGGTGATCCACTAGAATTAAATAATAACGGGAGCCATCTTTGCCAGTGGTAGGAGAAGGACCCCAAACATCAGTATATATTAATTCTAGAGGAGATGAACTAGTGAAACTAGTAGAGCGAAAAGGATGTCGATGTGCTTTATTAATGGAGCAGGAAGTACATAAAGAAGTACTAGACTTTGCTTGTGTGACAGGTAAATGAAGCGAACTGATAAGATGAGTAACAATGCGATGGGAGGGGTGACCAAGACGACGATGCCAGCCATCAATGGAGGTGCGCTCATGCACATTTGCTTGTGGTGGAGATGAATGAGATGCCAAAGATGCTGGTAAGGTGTAGACCCCATGTTCACATTCTCCCCGTAGAAGTATTACCCCCGTATTCTGGTCCTTCACAAAGAAATGATGAGGATGAAATTCCATTAGAACATTGTTCTGTTTAGTGAAGTGATGAACTGAAAGCAAATTTTTTTTAATGGAGGGAACATAAAGGGTATCATTAATCTGGAAAATGCGATGAGGAGATTTAAAAATGAATGAACCAATGTGTGAGACCGGCAAACCTGAACCATCCCCAAGAATAACTTCATCAGTGCCATCATATTTTGAGTGAATTGTGAGATTGGATAAATCTGATGTCATGTTGTGTGAGGCAGCCGAATCAACCAACCATTTCCCATCTGTGGCGCTCTTTGTGGTTGTGCAATTTGCAACAACTTCAGAAAAAGTGAATTTCAAACTGTGCACGCCATTAAGGATAGTTGGAAGGAGTAAGGCAATCAGTTATCTAAGAGTTTGCATTAATGACATACAAGGGAAAGGTGGAATTTTTTGAGCTAATGGTGGTAACAACAGGAGGTTGAGAACCTTGATTGTTTGCCATGGTGGTTGTCGGATCAGAAGACTCGTTGGAGAGAAGAGAGCTCTGATACCATATAAAGTAATGAAATGTGAAAGATACGACCTGTTTATTCAAGACAGTATGTATCCTATTTATACAGAGGAATGAATGCTATGAATGGAAAATACAGAAACAGAATTATACAGTATCCAAGATTCTAGCCTACAATTATGGGGTGTTGCTATTCTTCATTGTTTGCTCCAGATTTGTTGCTGCTATTACTCATATTGCTATCTTGAGTGATTTCTCCCATATCAGTTTTGGTATTTACAGAACCTTCCTTAATAAGACTCAACGCTGAGTTTCTGAATGTAGGTGATGATGAGGAGTTTCTTTATCTTAGGAGTACTGTATGTCTTCTCTCTATCCAGTGCTTAAAGGATTTGACGTTGCCCAAGTTCGATGAGAAGGTGAAGGAGAAGGTTCGAAAGGATCAGCCAGGGCGCCCTTCCGACTGAAATTTTTTTGGGATTCCAGATCAGTTTCTTGGGATATGAGATTTGTTAGGACTCTTCACATTGTAATATTAGAAGAGTTAACATGGGAATACGATTCCTTCTTCATTGGACATATCATCTAATCTATTCTTTCCCTGGTGCATTAGGGTTCAGGTTTACTTGGTTTACTTTGGAATCACACTGTGCAGGTTTGGTAATGATAATAATAATAATAATAATACTTCAGTAGTTCAGTTTAATAATTATAATACTTCAGATTTCTTTTTTAGATAAAATTCTGCTTAATAAAACTCCGATAAAAGGGTTAATGAGGGTCTTGAAAATAAAGTTTGGTGTAGCCAGGTAGAAGAGTATACTTAGAGATTCTTTTGAGCTCTAAATAAAACAAAGAGATTGATGAGACTTCATTGAAAATATGATATTTGAAAAGAAGTCTACATGCCTAAGACTTTTGTTAGTAATAGAAGTCAATCAATACTCAATAATTCGACAAAACGTGCATAACATAGTACTATATATATATATATATATATATATATAGATATATATATAGCGGACTTAATTTTAAAAAATTAAAATCAATGAGAAAGCAAATATGGTGGACTCAATAATTATTAATTATTAAAATAAATTTATCTTAAATAATTCAACAAAGTGTGCTAAATGAAAATTCCCTTTTGTTAGTTTGTCTGATCCTAGTAGGATTTTACACATTCTTGCTAGGGATGGCAATGGGGCAGATTTTTGGTTAGGGGTTGCAATGGGTCGGGTCAATGATGAGTTTGGGCTAGTAAATCTTAGAATTGGCTGAACCTAAACTCTCATAATGTAAAACCCCGACCTGAATTATACTCTAATTATTAGGTTTAATTATCTAAAGTGTGATTATTAGACTAATTAAGTACTTGTGTTATGAAGATGGGGTAAATATGGATTATAGTTAAGGATTTAGGGAAATCAAATTTAACTTTATTGAAGTTATTAAGGGAAGCTAAGTTAGTGCTATGTCTTAATTACAATTAGCTAAAGTATCCTCGAATTAGATCTAATGAATTGGAAATCAAATTCTGAAAAATTAGAGTTAAGTGTACCTAAAGTACCTTCAAAGTATACCCAAGGTACCCCAAAGTATACCCCAGGTACCCTCCCAATTAACACTAAAATTACACATATACATTACTCAAGGTACCCTCCCAAATACCACTAAAGTACCTCTTGTATTACCCAAAGTACCCCCATTGTATACCCAAAGTACATCCATGTACTACTCAAGGTGTAAAATCCCAGATTTTAGTAATTAAACTAATTGGTTAATAAAATGCAGGAGATGAGATCATGGTTCAACTCGGAGGAATTCAAGATGAACTGGCTATGATAGGAGAGCCTATATAAGGTGAGCACCTAATTATTGACCTAATATAATTTTTATGTAGTAATTATTGTTGCTATGGTGTATGTTAGTAAGAATAAAGTGTGAAATAAATAAAAAGGATAAAAGGGGTTGGTCGAACCCAATGTTAGTGGGTTGACCCAAGGGTTAAGTTGGTTTAATGGTTTGATTTAAGTTGGCTTAAAGGAGAAGAGGGCAAATAAGTAAAAGCCATTAAATATTAAACTAAACCTAGTAGTGCATGGAGTTGCTATTTACGTGGAGTTTATAAACTCAACTTAGAATCAGCCGTGAGGTTTCCTTGCTAGTTTCCTATTCTTCTCTTAGTTGCCTTGTGATCAAATCTAAACCCTAAACAACTGTTGGAGCCGTCTTAGAGAAGAAGGAGTATTTTCGTGCCCAAAGAACTCAGGTAAGAGCAAGTTAATAACAAGTTCTGTTTTTGAGAGATAAAAGTGTTGTTGGGTTCCTAAAAGTGTGGGTTTTGAACCCAGACATAATCAGACTTGTTGGAATCATTTGGCAAACTTTGGGGGTGATATTTCGTTGCTCTTAGAGAAGATTTAAGTTCCTAAAACTAGGTAAGTATTCCCTTGACGCTTGCATAAAATCTAAATTCGTATTTAGACGATATTCATAGTTATTTGATGTTTGATGCGTTGATTTTGCTATTTATAATGTTTTACGTGTTGGGAATTGTTCTAGCATGTGTATAATGTATTTTAGAATGATTTAGAATGGTTTTGATGCATTGAATATTAAGTTGTGGAATTTTTATTGAATTTCGCAAAGTTACGGATTTTTCACGCATCGGACTGCCTGAGTGGTCGCTCGAGCGATCTATGTATACAGTTGAAAACCCGAGAGCAATTTTACCCAGATTGAACTACCGCTAGAACAGTCGCTCGAGCGACCAACCCTGAATTTACCTGTTTTGTAAGGCCTATCAAGCGCCCTTGGCCGCTCAGGCGACCAATCTGTCAGATTTTCTGAAACTTGTCTTTTCAACCTAGTTTTCACTAAGGAAGTGGTTTTATTCAATTTTAGCTTATGTACAATCAATATTAGGGTATTTGTGAAGTGTTTGCATTGGCGGATGTTTTAAATTAAATTTTATAAAGATTTTGGGTAGATGTTTCTAAAGAAGTACTTTTACTTGATCCTATTGTTCCAAAAGATTTTACTTTTAACCAAGGTTGGTTTTATGAGTTCATATACCTGTATTTGGATGATATAAAGGTAATGTGTGCATCGATGGAGTCGATACACATCCGGGACATATTGGCCCGTTGAAACCTGGAGTTTCGGACATATGACTTGGTACATTCTGTTTGGTTTTTGGGTCACTGGTGTGACAAGGCTGGTGCTTGATTTATTGCATCCCAAATGGGCGGATTTGGTTACAGATATGGTTCTATATTTTGGTGGGTGTTATTAAGAATTATGTCCATTACCCTGGTTGGTTTTCTCACTGTTGAGTGGGCTTAGCAGTTATATGGATCCATAGAATAGCTAGTAAATGAAATGTGTATTAGAGGAGTTTGAATTCTGTGTCTGAGGCATTCCATCATCTCGAGGATGGTACTGCTCCTGGATTGGTCGGTCGCTACGTTACCCACTCCTGGATTGGTTGGGCCGTACATGCTAACTCATAGTTGGGTTCTTTCGTTGGTGTTGAATAGCCAGACTACAGGGTGGCTAGTCCATCTTAAATCAGTTAGATAGCATATTGACACATGTCTACTCTCATTTTCTGGTATACTATTTCATGAGTCCCATAAGGTGGACAAATTGTATTTCATTGTTGTTTTGATTCTTATTGTGATTATTTGGATTATACGATGCATATTTTATTGTGGTCAACTATTGGCATGACTGCTTACTGAGATAGTGTTTCTCACATTATTGTTTTATCGGTTTTGTTTTCAGATATTCTTGGAGAGGACGTTGTCGGGGTAGAGACACCGGGGGAATACTGTGATTACCAGGAAGAAGACTATTTCATTCCTTTGTAGGACATGGAGAGACATTTAGATTATTTTCTTAGGAATTATTTTCAATATTTTTGACTAAGGAGTTTGATGTTATTTAAAAGATGATTGGTATCTTTAATCCACACCTTGGTGGATGATATTTATGTTATTTAGTTGAACCCTTTCCAGACTTCATAGATGAAATATAAAAGGATGATTTTGGTAGTTTAATTCCGCGCTTTCTGAAAGATGTTCTTATTTCCGCACTCTGATATAATAAATGAATTTTTTTAAGTTTGGAATAGCTTTTTTGGGCCATTTTCCCTAACGAACCAGACTTCGGTTTATGTGTGTAAATAAACCTGGATCCGGGGCGTTACAAGGATGGTGTTAGAGAAATAGGATCCTAACCTTGGTAGACGACCTTTAGGCAAGGTATTGGGGGATGTGTAATACGTTAGATAGTACCTTAATTGATTTTCTAAGATGAGAGATCCTTTTTTCTTAATTAAGTGTTGTTGTTTTTGCAGTTGATCCTCATCATGAACACCAGATCAAGAGGCAGAGGTAGAGTAGCATCCATTCATAGGATGATGCTAGTTGAGGAACAAGAGCCATTTGTGGCCCCACGAGCAAACTTGTATGTGGACCCTCCAACTGGAGAGCAGCCTATTCCACCTCCACCACCTGCTTTTGTCCCCGCCCCACATAAGGATATCTGGAGAGCTATTGGGGCAGTAACCGATTTAATTGGCAGATCGGAAAGGAACAGAGGAGATAAGAGAGCCCCAAGGAGAGACCGTGTGGATGACTACAGTGCACGAGAACTAGAGAGGTTCCGTAAGATGGGACCCTCGTCTTTTGGAGGTCAAGCGGACACTATGGAAGCCGAAAGATGGATGCTAAGGATTGAGTGGATACTTGATGGCATGGAGTGCCTGGAGGACCATCGTGTTTGTCTGGCTACTTTCATTTTTGAAGGGGAAGCCGTCCATTGGTGGCGTTCCATGAAGAGGAGGAATGAGCAGGAGGTGCAGACTTCCTGGGGAAGATTCAGGGAGATCTTCTTTGAGCTTTACTTTACTGCTGAGTTTCGCCATCAGAAGGCAAGGGAGTTCATGTACATCACCCAGGGAGGAATGATAGTGTTGCAGTATGAGGCCTGTTTTGACGAGCTGTGTAAAACCCCGAATTTTCACTTAATAATTAAATAAATAATAAATAAAAGAAAATATGAGTTCAATTCCTAGTTACAAATAAAAAGTGAAGATTTAGAGGATAAGTAATTCAAATAAGTAATAAATTGTAAATAAAGAAGGAATTTTAAGGAAATTAGTCTAAAAGGGTATTTTGGTAATTTTCAGAATAGGGTAATTAATAAATAGATCATTAAATAATAACTAGGATTAGAAAATAGAAGAAAATAATTTATTTAGACAAGTTAGAAATTAAAAGGAAGTAATAAAAGCCTAAATGAGGAAAAGGGGTAATTAGGAGATTTCAAGTTTTAATTTGGATAAAAAGTAACATAATAAGGTTTTAGATGAGATTTAGAGTTTAAGTAATTATTATGCACGAAATTAGGCTGTAAGGAGTGTTTAGATAATAGGAGATTTGATTAGTAATGTTTAAATGGAAAAATAGAAGGTGGAGAAAAAGTAGGAATTAATTAGAAGGAGTTAGACTTTAATTAGACCTTGGTTGGGTTAGCCCAAATTAAAGGAACCTATTAGGGTTGGTTTAGGACTTCTAAAGTCAAGTATAAATAGGAGATTAAGTTGAAAAAAAATAGAATTTTTGTGGATTAAAATATGAGAGAAAAGAGGAGGAAGAAGAGAAGAAGGCTACTGCTGGAGCTGTCCGACCAGCCATCATCAAACTCGATCGGAGAAAATCCGTATGGTGGATCGACTTCAAATTTGGAGGTTTTGATCTTCACACAGGGAACTACAACATGAACGGTGGAGATTTGAATTGGAGAACTCTAGGTTGATACGTTTGGGAGCAAAAGTTGGGTCCAGAATTAGAAACTTCAAAGGAAGATGGATTTTAGCGTATAAGGCAAGTAGTAACACTTGAAAACTGGAGGAACTGCATGATTTCATTTTCTGTGATTTAGTATGATTTGAATGGATTATTCGGAATTGGATTTACATGGAATCAAAGTGTTTATATTTTAGAGTTTAGTATTTTTGAAGAATTTGTTAAAGTAATGAAGAAAACTTGGTTTGATCATGCAAATAATCGTAGGATGGTATTTAATTGATAAGAATTAATCTAGAGGGTTTTAGATATGATTTAGAATGTTAGTAGATTAATTTAGACTGATTGAACATATAGCAAAAGCCTAAAAATCCGAAATTGGAAAATCTGGAAATTTATAGCATAAATTTGTACTAGCGCCTAGGATCGCCCAGGACCACCTAAACAATAGAGGTAGGCGCTCTAAACAGAATTTAAGGGATTTTTTGATTTTGATAATACGATTAAATACCTAGTAATTTTCTAGTATGATAATCATTCTATCAACTTTATAAAGACCTAATTAAGGTATAAAACTTTATAAAATTAAATTGGAAAAATTAACCAATTAATTGAAGGTTATAATGTAAGGTTGGTGCATAAAAAGGGTCTAAATGGTATGGATATGTATAGGAATAATACTACTGGAATTTATAGGGTAAAATCATCTTCTAAACTTTATTCAGGTCTGGAAGATATGCTAGAAAATAAAAATACAGAAAACTTAAATAGAAATTATCTTAAGTATTATGATGGGAAATTGGATTCTAATAAAGGGATTAATAAGGAAAACTCTAAGCAAGACTTGAATTACTTTTGGTTTGTACTTTAAATATGAATATTGGTTTCTGGAATTACATAAACTTAGAGTCTATTGTGCCTAAGAAGGATGGTAGTATGCGCATGTGCCTTGATTATAGGCAACTTAACCAAGTCACGGTTAAGAACAAGTACCCTTTGCCTAGGATCGATGACTTGTGTATCAGTTGAGAGGCGCATCTTTGTTTTCTAAGATTGATTTTAGATCAGGCTATCATCAGTTAAGATTGGCTGAAGAAGATATAGAGAAAACAGCATTTCGGACTCGGTATGGGCACTTTGAGTTTCTAGTCATGCCTTTTGGGTTGACTAATGCCCCAGTAGTTTTCATGGATATCATGAATCGAGTCTTTCACCAGTATCTGGATAACTTGGTGTTGGTTTTCATTGATGATATTTTGGTATATTCCAAGACTCAGGAGGCGCATGTTGGTCATTTGAGTATAATCTCCATACGTTGAGAGACCATCAATTATATGCCAAGTTTAGTAAATGCCAGTTTTGGCTAAGGCAAATCTCTTTTCTTGGTCACATCATCTCAGGTGAGGGTATCTTAGTATATCCCGCTAAAGTCCAAGCAGTTTCAGATTGGCCTAGACCAACCACAGTGACAGAGATCCGCAGTTTCCTTGGCATGGCTGGTTATTACCGCCGATTCATCGAGGGTTTTTCTAAGATTGCATCACCGTTGTATAATTTAACTAAGAAGGCAGTTCCATTTAAGTGGGATAACAAGTGTGAGCAGAGTTTTCAGCAGTTGAAGCATAGGCTTACCACGACCCTCGTGTTGATTGTACCATCCATGGATGAGCCTTTTACTATCTATTGTGATGCATCCAGGATTGGTTTGGGTTGTGTGTTGATGCAGCAGGGTCGAGTTGTAGCATATTCTTCCCGGTTATTAAAACCTCATGAGAAGAATTACCCCACCCACGACTTGGAGTTGGCAGCCATTGTCTTTGCATTGAAGATATGGAGGCATTGCTTATACGGGGTTGAGTTTGAGATTTTCTCAGACCATAAAAGTTTGAGATACGTGTTTTCCCAGAGAGATCTCAACATGAGGCAGAGAAGATGGATGGATTTATTGAAGGATTTCAAATTTACATTGTAGTACCATCCAAGTAAGGCGAATGTAGTTGTAGATGCCTTGAGTCATAAAGGCGCTACTGAGGAGACTTCCATTGCTACTTTAGCTACTTTTATGGTTAATCAGTGCAGCCTTGTAGATGTTATTCGAGATTGGCACGGAGAGTTCTGTTTACCTCAGAATGGAGTTATCCGAGTATCTAGAGTTCAGGTAGAGCCAGACTTGATTCAGAGGATTAGAGCGAGTCAGTTGATTGATCCAGAGTTGATCACTACCAGGAAGTTGTTGAGTGAGGGTTCTGAGATCGTCAAAGACTTTACTGATAGGGATGGATTATTGAGATATCAGGGTTGTATTTGTATACCAGCTGATAAGGATATTAAGGCAGTGATTATGGCAGAAGCCCACAGATCAAAGTATGCAGTGCATCCTGGAAGCACAAAGATGTATAGAAACTTGAGGGTAGTGTATTGGTGGTCAGGAATGTAGATGGATATAGCAGAATATGTGGCAAAGTGCCTAGTGTATCAACTGGTTAAGGCAGAGCACAATAGACCAGCAGGGTTGCTTCAACTTCTTCCTATTCCAGAATGGAAATGGGAGCACATCACCATGGATTTTGTGAGTGGATTACCTCTTTTTCCAAAGGGGCATGATGCTATATGGGTGATTGTGGACCGGTTGACCAAATTAGCTCACTTTTTGCCTATCAGGATGACTCAACAGCTTAATGCATTGGTAGAGCTGTATGTGAAAGAAATAGTGAGATTGCATGGGGTGCCAATATCCATTATTTCAGATCGTGATCCTAGATCCACATCTCAATTCTGGGAGTCTTTCCAGAAAGCCATGGGTACAGAGTTGAAGTTTAGCACTAGTTACCACCCACAGACTGATGGGCAGTCAGAAAGGACCATTCAAACACTTGAGGATATGTTGCGATGTTATGTCCTTGATTGGGGAGGTAATTGGAGTAAGCATGTTCCTTTGGTAAAGTTTGCCTACAATAACAGTTATTAGGCAAGCATTCAGATGGCACTGTATGAGGCATTGTATGGAAGAACATGTAGATCACTAGTCTGTTGGGAAGAAATCTGTGAAAGGCAGCTATTAGGACCTCAGTATGTGCAGGACAATGTAGACTTGGTGAAATTGATCAAGCAGAGATTATTAGCAGCTCAAAGTCGCCAAAAGAGTTACGCGGATACTAGGGGGCGAGATCTAAAATTTGGGATTGGGGATAAGGTATTTATCAAGATATCTCTTTTCTGTGGTATAAGAAGGTTCAGCAAGAAAGGAAAGCTTTCCCCCAGATTTGTAGGACCTTTTGAGATTGTTGGTGCAGTAGGACCAGTGGCATATTTCTTAGCATTACCATCATCAATTGGAGCACTTCACGACGTGTTCCATGTTTCTATGCTAAGGAGATATGTGCATGACCCTAGCCATATCATTAATCATGAGCCTTTGGTTATACATGAGGATTTGTCTTATGAAGAGCATCTGGTGCAGATATTAGACATACATGAACAGATCCTTTGTACAAAGGTGATTCCACTTGTTAAAGTGTTGTGGCAGAGTCATACAGTGGAAGAAGCCACTTGGGAGTCGGAATCTGAAATGAAGAAGTACCCGTCCTTATTTGAGGAATCTCGAGGTAAAAAAAAATTTTCGAGGACGAAATTTATTTGTGTAAAACCCCAAATTTTCCTTAAATAATAAAATAAATTAATAAATAATATCTTTGGGAATTTAATTGATGGAAATATTTTATTAATGTAGGGGATGATGTAATTAGTGGAGATCCAGAGTTGGACGCCGATCCGACCGTCCGATCATGAGATATCGAGGTATGATTCATATTTTAAGTGGATGTGTTCTGATTGAGTAGGGTGTATAGGAAAGTTTGCATGTGAGCTACGTGGGATCAAGGGATATAAATAATAGCTTAATACCCTAATCGTATAATTTTTGTATTCTCGTTGGTATTGTCAGCCGCAAGCGACAAACCGTGAGTGAGCGACCGAGAACGACTGGAAGAAGAAGAAAGAGGAAGAGAGGACTTGGTCTTGTGCTCTTCATCGTCTAGAGCGTTGCTTGGTGTTAGAGTATTGTTGTTTAGAGAAGAGAAGGAGAAACCATGCACGAAAGAGGTAGGTGACACTATTTTCGTTTGTTTTTGGATTTACATTCGTTTAATCTCCAAAGCATGTTTTTATCTGATATATTCATGTATTTAGTTTGATAACAATGTTATAAGTATATTAGAATGATATTGGACGAGAAAAATCACGTTTTTAAACTGTTTCTGTTCGATTTTGAGGGACCGCTGACCTCGACTGTGCTCAGCGCTAGTTAAAAATCTTAGACCACTGAAGATCGTGTGACGACTTATCGTCGGCGATCTAATTTGTACTACCGCCGACCTTTGACCGCTGGGGCGATCCTAGGCGCTCTGTGCAGAAATTACAGATTTTCGTAATTTCGAACCTGATTCAATTCCAAACTATTTTTAGACAATTTTAATCACTAATTAAGATGTTTTAAGACCAAAATAAATTATTCAATTTCCTGTTTTACAGAAAAATAAATTAGGGAGATATTTAGGACATTAGTTGCCAAACTTTGAACGTAATTGAGAAATCTAGTTTTTGGAATACTTAACTATTATTTAATTACCAGAACATCTTTTAAACTACACTATAATTCAGAGAATTACAGAAAGAGAATTCAGATCATAAATTCAGAACTCAATTAACCCAAGTATTGAAGTAAATGTCAAATTTAACCTTTATATGCTGCTAGGCACCAACCCTTATAGAAATATTATACTTTAGGGAATTTTTGGAGTCTAGTGGGCATAGCTGGTTATGGATCCATAGTTGTTGCTAGATAGCTGAGGGATATGTCATTTGGGTTGAGTTTCTCCCTTGTGCGACGCGCTTCCTTTGCAAGTTAGTTTTTCTGGGAAGGTCCTATGTCTGGAGGGACACCCCGGTGAGCCGCTGGTGATTCCCTGTACATGTGGATAAGCGACCATCTCCATGCATTGATTCTGGTGCTGCATACTGGTGGTACATGCCAACTCTAATAGGTAAGTGTGCAATAAGTCAGTGACTACGGCTTTTGTCTAAGCTGCGCTGCATAGGACTTGAGTATCATTAGTAGCATTGCTCCTAAGACGCACGGTGGTATAGCGATTGGTCGAGAGTCATCTCAAAAGGTTTATCTATCTTTGTGAGTCCTACAATGACACTAAAATCACAAACACTTGTTATTACTATTGTATACATGCTGGAGGCATGTGATTGAGATATTGGTCGGATGTAACTGTTTGGTGCATCCTAGCAAAGTATGAATTATGTTATTGATTCTGATATTGGATTCTTATAATAGAACTTGCTGAAATTCATCTTTAGAACTGTTTATCATACTGTTTTGTATTCATGATTGATACGAATGATTATACGAGCCTGCTTAGTCGAGATTGCTTAATCATGCATGAACTGTTATTTTACTTATATTAACTGTTTAATCATGCATGTGTTATCTACTGGGATATTCGTATCTCACCCTACTTTTATTTCATTTTTCAGCTAATACGTGAGAGGGGGATTATAGTGATTTCCAGGGAGAGGTAGCTGAGTATTCACCAGAGGATTACTTTTACACGGATATTGTTTGAGGTTGTGGATTGTTATAGACTTAGTTATTTTTTATCCGATTATTATTAATTTTGGTTTGATGTACTAGAGAGATGAGAGATTAGTGACCTTTTATTTTTACTAGACTTTGATATTAATGTTGATGATTAACTATATTGGTTATTGAGGATTTTAGACTACACTTCCGCACATACTTGTTCCGCACTCTGATACTATAATAAAGTGAATGGATTATTTAATTTTCTTGTCTGGTATATTCTTGATGTATATTTGATATGGGCCAGTAACACCTTGGATTTGATTGTTGAACTGAATTCAGATTGTTAAAGTAGCGAACCGGGTTCGGGTTGGGTGTTGGTTTGCACTGACCCGGGTTCGGGGCGTTACAATTTGTAAGGGGGGGGAGAATGTAAAATCCCAGATTTTAGTAATTAAACTAATTGGTTAAAAAAATGCAGGAGATGAGATCATGGTTCAACCCGGAGGAATTCAAGATGAACCGGATATGATAGGAGAACCTATATAAGGTGAGCACCTAATTATTGACCTAATATAAGTTTTTATTTAGTAATTATTGTTGCTATGGTGTATGTTAGTAAGAATAAATTGTGAAATAAATAAAGAGGATAAAAGGGGTTGGTCGAACCCAATGTTAGTGGGTTAGTTGGTTTAATGGTTTGATTTAAGTTGGCTTAAAGGAGGAGGGAAAATAAGTAAAAGCCATTAAATATTAAACTAAACCTAGTAGTGCATGGAGTTGCTATTTACGTGGAGTTTATAAACTCAATTTAGAATTAGCCGTGAGGTTTCCTTGCTAGTTTCCTATTCTTCTCTTAGTTGCCTTGTGATCAAACCTAAACCCTAAACAACTGTTGGAGCCATCTTAGAGAAGAAGGAGGAGTATTTTCATACCCAAAGAACTCAGGTAAGAGCAAGTTAATAATAAATTCTGTTTTTGAGAGATAAAAGTGTTGTTGGGTTCCTAAAAGTATGGGTTTTGAACCTAGACGTGATCGGACTTGTTGGGATCGTTTGGCAAACTTTGGGGGTGATATTTCGTTGCTCTTAGAGAAGATTTAAGTTCCTAAAACCAGGTAAGTTGTCCCTTGACGCTTGCATAAAATCTAAATTCGTGTTTAGACAATATTCATAGTTATTCGATGTTTGATGCATTGATTTCGCTATTTATAATGCTTTATGTGTTGGGAATTTTTTCTAGCATGTGTATAATGTATTTTAGAATGGTTTTGATGCATTGAATATTGAGTTGTGGAATTTTTATGGAATTTCGCAAAGTTATAGATTTTTCACGTATCGGACCGCCTGAGCGGTCGCTCGAGCGATCTATGTATACAGTTGAAAACCCAAGAGCAATTTTACCCAGACTGAACTACCGCTAGAATAATCGCTCAAGCGACCTACCCTGAATTTACCTGTTTTGTAAGGCCGATCGAGCGCCCTTGGTGACCAGTTTGTCAGATTTTCTAAAACTTGTCTTTTCAACCTAGTTTTCACTAAGGAAGTGGTTTTATTCAATTTTAGCCTATGTACCATCAAGATTAGGGTATTTGGGAAGTGTTTACATTGGCGGATATTTTAAATTAAATTTTATAAAGATTTTGGGTAGATGTTTCTAAAGAAGTACTTTTACTTGATCCTATTATTCCAAAAGATTTTACTTTTAACCAAGGTTGGTTTTGTGAGTTCATACACCTGTATTTGGGTGATATAAAGGTAATGTGTGCATCGATGGAGTTGATACACATCCGGGATATATTGGCCCGTTGAAACTTGGAGTTTTGGACATATGACTTGGTACATTCTGTTTGGTTTTTGGGTCACTGGTGTGACAAGGCTGGTGCTTGATTTATTGCATCCCACATGGGCGGATTTGGTTACAGATATGGTTCTGTATTTTGGTGGGTGTTATTAAGAATTATGTCCATTACCCTGGTTGGTTTTCTCACTGTTGAGTGGGCTTAGCAGTTATATGGATCCATAGAATAGCTAGTAAGTGAAATTTGTATTAGAGGGGTTTGAATTCTGTGTCTGAGGCATTCCATCATCTCGAGGATGGTACCGCTCCTAGATTGGTCGGTCGTTACGTTACCCACTCCTGGATTGGTTGGGTCGTACATGCTAACTCATGGTTGGGTTCTTCCATTGGTGTTGAATATCCAGACTTCAGGGCGGCTGGTCCATCGTAAATTGGTTAGGTAGCATACTGACACATGTCTACTCTTTTTTTCTGGTATACTGTTTCATGAGTCCCATGACGTGGACAAATTGTATTTCATTGTTGTTTTGATTCTTATTGTGATTATTTGGATTATACGATGCATATTTTATTGTGGTCAACTATTTGCATGACTGCTTACTGAGATAGTGTTTCTCACATTATTGTTTTATCGGTTTTGTTTTCAGATATTCTTGGAGAGGACGTTGCCGGGGTAGAGACACCGGGGGAATACTGTGATTACCAGGAAGAAGACTATTTCATTCCTTTGTAGGACATGGAGAGACATTTAGATTATTTTCTTAGGAATTATTTTCAATATTTTTGACTAAAGAGTTTGATGTTATTTAAAAGAAGATTGGTATCTTTAATCCACACCTTGGTGGATGATATTTATGTTATTTAGTTGAACCCTTTCCAGACTTCATAGATGAAATATAAAAGGATGATTTTGGTAGTTTAATTTCGCGCTTTCTGAAAGATGTTCTTATTTTCGCACTCTGATATAATAAATGAATTTGTTTAAGTTTGGAATAGCTGTTTTGGGCCATTTTTCCTAACGAACCAGATTTGGGTTTATGTGTGTAAATAAACCTGGATCCAGGGCGTTACACAAGGTACTACCCAAGTATACCTAGAGTACACCAAAGTATTACCCAAGG
This sequence comes from Buxus sempervirens, assembly GCA_947561395.2. Taxonomy (NCBI): domain Eukaryota; kingdom Viridiplantae; phylum Streptophyta; class Magnoliopsida; order Buxales; family Buxaceae; genus Buxus; species Buxus sempervirens. The sequence continues at coordinate 42,429,713 of OX387186.1, forward strand.
TACCACCCAAATATGCCTAGGGTACACTCATGTATTACCAAAGTACCCCCATAAAGTACTCAAAGTACATCCAAGTGTTACCCAAAGTACCACTCAAGTACACCTAAGGTATCCCCTGTGTTTGCCTAAAGTACCCCTCCGATTTACTTAAGGTATCACATGTGTTTGCCCAAGGTACTCCTTGTATTAGCTAAAGGTACCCATTTATTTTACCTTAGGTACTCCACTTAAATACCTAAAGTACCCCACTGTTTTTCCTAAGGTACCCCATTTGAATACCTAAAGTACCCCCTAATTATACCTAAGGTACCCTCTTATATTGCCTAAGGTACCTCACTCATATTGCCTAAGGTACCCCACATGAATACCTCGAGTACCCCACTATTTTACTTAAAGTACCTCTTGTTGTATCTAAGGTACACCCTCTTAAATAACTAGGGTACCCCCCCTGTGTATAACTAGAGTACCGCTTTATATATCTTGGGTACCCTCTTTGCAAAACTAAAGTACCCCTTTTATGTTACTAAGGTACACCCATTCCATAACTTAGGGTATACCCCTTGTATTACCTAGAGGTACCCCCTCGTATAACTAAGGTACATCCCTCCTATAACTAAAGTACCTCCCTCATACAACTAGGGTACATCCCTCATATAACTAAGGTACCTCTCTCATACAACTAAGGTACATCCCTTCTATAGCTAAGGTACCCCACTGTTTTAGCTAATATACACCCCCTTGAATAACTAAGGTACACCCCCTTATACAGCTAGGGTACCCCCTTTGCATAACTAGAGTACCCTCTTATAGTACTAAGGTACACCTTTTATATTACCTAGGGTACACCCTCCTTGTATTACTTAAAGGTACCCCCTCATATAACTAAGGTACATCCCTTCTAGGGCTAAGTACCCCTCCTCAATATAATTAAGGTACACCCCGTAAGCTTATCTCAAGTTTACCTCTTAGAATGGCTAAGGCAAACCCCTTAAAACACCAAAGTACCCCCATTTAACACTAAGGTACCCCTCCTTGTAACACTCAGGTACCCCCTTTGATAACCCTTAGGTACACCCAAGGGTTTAGTGAGAATAAAAGGCTTATTGAAGGGCAACTTTGATAAACAAAAGTTGGGCATATAAAAAGGGATGCCCTAACTAAATATCTAGTGTCTTAAAAACCTCCTTTCTTTGTCTTGGACGTATAGAACAAGAAGAAAAGAATAGGAGCTTGCTTGAAGGCTTGAAGAAGAAGAAGAAGAAGAAGAAGAGGAAAGCTTAAAGAGAAGTTTTGCTTCTCCATTAAACAAGTAAGTAGCAAACCCTTCAAACTAAAATGAATTTATTAGATTTTCGTATTTCTCTTTCTTAGGGTTTTGATGAACTGAAGAATCGCTTGCATGTAGGGTTTTGCTTCAAAAATTCGTAGGGTTTGGTTTATCTAATTATTTTGTTTAGTTTTCCTTTGATTTGCCATAGATTTCCAACTTTATTGTTCACATTTCAAATTAGGGTTTGAGTTTGGTAGTTGAATGATAATTTATGTGGTGGATTTGTGTTCATAAGGATTTGGGGATGAATTCCTGTTGTGAAAGGTGTTTTAAGTGTGTTGGGATGATGTATGATCATCAAATTTGGTGTAGGAAAGGTTGGGGTGTGGTTTGTATGGGTTTGGTGTTAGAAAATAGCCAAAATTTCGTAAGAGCCCAACCTGGTGATTAATCCTGAAAATTGGTAATTAATCTTGAACCAAGACCCCCCCCCCCCCCCACCAAAAATCAGTTATGTTAAAGCTAATCGCGAACCAGGATTAATCGCCAAGGCTAATCGCAACCTTAACGCGTGAACGTTGACCTTACCGCGCGCACGCTGGCCTTGATTTTCACCTTAACACCCCGAACCTTATGCTTCAACGCCCGAACGTTGGGCTAATCGCCCCTGGGCGATTAATCATGGACCCTGTTTTGACATTTCTTCACCCTTTTCTCTCCCAAGCCTTACCCAAATAACCCAAGCCTCTTTTACAGCACCCTTATTACATGAAAGACATTTAAGTAAATGTCCTGTGTATTTGTTGCTCCATTTACTTAAGTCTTTACATGTAAATAAGGTTTTACCACCCATTTGGAACCAATAAAAATACTCCCAAGGCCCAATTCCCAACCAATAAAAATTCAACTTTCCAGTTCATGCCTAAATTTCCAGTTTTCTCGATTTTATCAAAAATCCCGTTTTGGGTTTGATACCCAGATGAGTGATTCAGAAGCCCATAAAATTCTAGGAGATGTGTTTACTCTCCAATAGACTCTAACCAAAATTTGAGCCCGAAACTCCTTGTAGATTTGTCTAGAAAAATTATACACCGAAAAGTCAATGGTTTTACCCAGACTTGGAATATTTTTAAGGTCCAAAACTTTTTGTCTTGAAATTCGTTGACTTTTGGTCTGGTAACTTTATTGGGGATCCTAAGACTATCCCACTTCTCAAATACGTAATTCGTGGACTTTAGGGGGGTATTTACTCTACTATGGATTGGTTTTGGATATGAAACACTTATTGGTTATTTCTTACGCATTGTGAATATTGAGTTGATTTTGGTAAAGATATGATGAGCTCCTTTTATGTGATTTAAAGTGACAGTGTAGAACTCACTTGGTCGTGGTCGACTGGCAGTGATAGTGTAGATCTCACTTGCCCTTTTTGCTGAATGCCAGTGACGGTGTAGATCTCACTTGGCTTTGGTTTAAGCACTGGCTTGTTTTGAATTATGAGTCTAGTCTGTGTGTTAGTGTTGGCTTGGTTTGTGCATCGATTACTCTCCCGTGGTTTGTGGAATGAGACATTGGTTCTAGTAATTGCTGAGAAAGGTTTGTTCTACATTGTTAGTTCTACAGATTTGTTTTACATTATCAGTCCTACCAGGTTTGTTAGCTAATTTTTATGTGTTACATTGTTTAGATGCTTGACTTGAGAATATGAATTGCCTAAACTGCTTCTATACATGATGCTATATGAATTGCATAAACTATTTCCATTCATGCATGTTTGCTGCTTACTGGGACTTTAAGTCTCACGCGTTTTGTTTTATCGGATTTGTTTTTAGATCTGCTTGGTGAGTCACGTACTGGGGCAGATAGTGAGGGTGAGCTTGAGCACGAGCCTGAGGACTTCTACTACCCATAGTAGGATTCTCTTTATGATGTAGTATTTTGTTATGGGAAATTGTATATGGGATGTAAATATTATTTTAGACATAAAGATTTGTGAGCATTTAGTCGCCTTAGTTGTATATTGTATACATAGATATTATCTTTTGGAGTTATTACACAAATGATCTTTTGTTATATGGAAAATTTTTAATTCCATGCTTCTGTATCTTATGCACTCTGATGATTACATTGTAATTGCCCACGTTAATTGTGTTTATCAGGTTCTATTGGGCCCATAAGTGGGTCTCGGGTACGGGTTGGTGCCGTGATAGGGCAAACCAGATTTGGGGCGTTGCAGGTATGTTGGGGGATCTACTAAGGGTATAATTGTAAATAACAACATGCAGTATACTGAGTTCCTTGAAGTTGTTTTTGGGTTATTCAATATATCTCCCATGGGAGTAAGTGTGAAGTACTCAATCAAGTTTGACAAGAGCACTCTACTCTCACTCGCTAATCAAGATGCATTATCCTACCTACTAAACTTCAACGAGGGTACCGCCAACATTTATGTTTATGAAGGTGAATGATCATCACAACAACGAGAACCTTGTGGGAGGTAATTTACATTAACCATACATTGATTACATTTACTCTATATTGCAATTAGGGTGCCTTTCCCTTGAAGCTTCTTGTTTCAACGGTGAATAAGAGAGGAACACAAATGGCGTCCGACACACCCTTGAAGCTTCTAGTTCCGATGTCGTTTTTGAGCAAAGGTATTTTAGGGAAGAATTTCTTCACGTGTTTCCCTCTCTTATAACCAAGGGTAATTTTGTCATTTGCAAAAGGCCAACAGTCCACTAACCCTATAGAGCAATTAAATTTGAAAAGTAGATTGTTTCTGCAATTTAGGATCTTAGTGGCATGTTTTTATAAATATTCTCTAAAAGTGACCCTTTTCCATATCTTTAGTTCGGGCTTTTTGGGCCACATAGCATGAACACAAGCCCAACCCAAACTTAACTTTAGGCTTATAATTAAGTTCGGGCTTAACCAAAACCCAACCTAAAGTCTTAGTTCAGGTTAGGTTGGGTGGGCTTTGGGCGGGTTGGGCAAAACTTACATCAAACTTTATTTTCAAGACCCTCATTAACCCTTTTATCGGAATTTTAATCAAGCAGAATTTTATCAGGAAAAAAAATCTAAAGTATTATCTATACTATATATAAAGAGAAAAGGGGGGAATATTCCCTCAAGATTCTGGTCCCACTTTTCTTTTTCCAAGCATTACCCTCCCCAAACAAAACAATCCCCCAATATTATAACTACCTTGGCTGTTTATCAAAGTGGGCCCACGTTTTCTACGCGCGTAGCGCGTGCAGCCCCCTAGTAATTATTAAACTGAAGTATTATTATTATTATCATTATTAAACCTATTTGCACAGGTCATTGCTAATTTACCATGGAAATATTATGTAAACAGACGGATATCCATCTATATCCCATTACAATTAAACCATGTTCTTTCAATATTGTAAAAACCTCTTAATTCATATACAAAATCGAAACCCAAAACCAGTAAACCTGAACCCTAACGCACCAGTTAAAGAATAGATTAGATGATACGTCCAATAAAAAAGTAATCTTATTCCTAAATTAACTCTTCTAAGATTACAATTTAAAGAGTCCTAACAAATCTCGTATCTAACAGTTGGAAGGCCCTGGCTCATCCTTTCGAATCTTCTCCTTCTCTTCGAACTTCTGCCCCATCAAATCCTTTAAGCTCTTGAAAGAGAGAAGATATACAGTAGTCATAAGATAAAATAAGATATACAGTAGTCCTAAGATAAAATTACTCCTCATCACCAACATTCAGAAACTCACCGTTGAGTCTCTGGACGTGCCATTAATGTATCTTGCATCCATTGAAAAACAGGCAGACTATTTATATATGCAAAACATTATAGGAATAATAAGTTTCTAAAATCAACCCAAAATGCAACAGAGTACACATGATCTATGACTCTAATCCTGTGAGGACACCAGAATTAATTCATGAAATTTTGAAATAAAAGGGTACACAAAGGGAATTTGGACAAGATAATATGCCAACAGTCATTCAAAATTAAATCATGGTAATCCAATACAAGATTTTAAGACATTATGGGGTGTAACTTGGTTCTATTCTATCAAAACCAAGAACAAACAGACTCAAATTGATTATGGGTTTGCTTTGGTTGGGCTTCAAAGCATATGTTTGGTTTTGGTTCCAAAATCTGTAACCCAAACTAATTTGGTTGGGTCCTGGGTTGCTGTCTCAATTTGGCTTTTTATTGGTTTGTTGTTAATCATTTCAGTTTAAGTCCATTTTGGATTGACAGATACAAACCTCGATTTCGTTCTGGATTAATGTCAATCCGGCCAGACCAAATCAGAATGGTTTTGGACCCCCTACTACTTCACTCTTTTAGTAAGTTTGAATGGAGTCTAAATGCCTATTTTCATTTCAGTTTTTCCATAAAATAAAAGCATGGCAAATATCAAGGACTATAACCATTTTATCTTTCTGGGAAACCTATATGTATCTCCTAAATAATCAACACGTGGTTGTAAATAGTATCAACTCTGTTTTATTGCGTTTGAACACAACTTCAAATTTATGATTGCTTGATTAGCTAAATATGATCTCTTGTACGTGTGCCATACTCATGCAAATAGCAGCACATCATGTTTTGCCCTGTCTACCAAAATTTTTTTATTTTCAAATAGCAGCATATCATGTTTTGCCCTGTCTACATCAAACTTTATTTTCAAGACCCTCATTGACCCTTTTTCAATTAAGCAGAATTTTATCAGAGAAAAAAAAATTCTGAAGTTTATTAAACTAAAGTATTATTATTATTAAACGTTTGCACCGATTACAAACCATGGTTTCTTAATTTCCTAAAACCCTCTTAATTCATATATATATATAAAATCTAAACCGAAACCAAGTGAAGAAGTAATCGCATTCCCATGTTAACTCTTCTAATATTACAATGTGAAGAGTCCTAACCAATCTCGTATCTAACAGCCCTGAACTGACTTTAGAATAGAAAAAGATCCCAAGAAACTGATCTGGAATCCCAAAAAAATTTCAGTCGGAAGGCCGCCCTGGCTGATGCTTTCGAACCTTCTCCTTCACCTTCTCCTCGAACTTGGGAAACGTCAAATCCTTTAAGCACTGGATAGAGAGAAGGCATACAGTACTCCTAAGATAAAAGAACTCCTCATCATCACCTACATTCAGAAACTCAGCGTTGAGTCTCTCGAGATCTTCTTCGCTCTTCTTCAGCTTCACAGGATCGTTCTCTTTTCAATAATTGAACACTTTTTCCAAGACCTCTTTCTTCCACGTAAAGCGTTTCCAAAGTGTGATTCTGTTGGTGTTTCCGACCTCGCAAAAGAACTTGATTAGATCAGATTGAAAGGCAATCTTTTCTTCAACTTCAAAAATCTCTCCATCGGGTAGTACTAGAGTGACTGTCTTCGGTTCAGAAGAAGACGAAGCCATGGGACTGACTGTCTCGGGTTCAGAAGAAGACGAAGAAGCCATGTTAGTAAACAAATCCCTTTTCTTGAAAAGGCACTCTCAAAAGCAAGCAGAACGAAAATTGGAGTTTGGATGGATCGGAAACGAACAACTATATCTATTTATAAAAGCACCTTGTCGAGTTCTTCTCCAACACGAATTTAGAAATTCTATCTATATTCCATATCTTTATCTAAATAAATAGAAATACTCAACTGTTGGCTTGTTGAGTTCTTCTCTGACACGTATTTAACTACCAATAATTTTAATAATTCTAATTGCTAATCTATCTATATACTACATATAAATAAATAAATAAACTACTATTAAAAGCACCAACTTCTATTAAATATATAAATATAACCAAAAATTCTTTAAACTAAATTTCTTCTAGTTTAAAATACTTTTAGATATTTATTGGAGAAGATGTATTATGAGACGAATGAATCTTTAATTAGAGAATAAATCTTTAAAATAACAATGGTTAACGTTAATATTTATTGGAGAATAAATCTTTAATTAAAATTAAGAATTTCCTATGCATTATCAATTAGTATTTTAAATAATCTCTTATTAATTAGATAATTATAATTAAAATAACTATCGTTAACGTTAAATTAATTGTAATAATTTTTGAAAAGAATAATTGAGATTTAAATTATAGATAACGATTATATTGTTTTTTTTCCATATTCTTTAAAATAGAACTAAAAAAAATTAGGATATAATTCTTTTATTTGTTTTTCTAACCAAAAATATTTTGTTTGAAATATTTTAATTTTATTTAATTGAAATTCTTTTAGACAAGTAAATGTAATTTTTGAAATATATATTGGAAAAAATTGAGTAAATACACGAAATCATTATTATTTATGATTTTGATTTTTATTATTTAATTAAAATTATTGTAGATAATTGTAATTAGGGTTTCTCCAATTGAGTAGCATTTTATTACACTTATGGCAAGGACAAGTAAAAGTAATATTGATATTGTGAGACATGGGGAAAAATCAATCTCTTGATTTTCCCCGTCATCACACAGGATTCGAAAAAATGGGAGAGTCGCCACCATTCCTTTTAGGTGTGAATGGACACCAAAATCATCAAATAAAGCACAGAGGCAAAACTAGAGTAAAACTAACTCTACTTGAAAATAAAATCCAGAGATGGGTAAAGGGATTAGATTATGAACGGGGGAAGGTGTTAGGCACCCCCATTCACCCACACAAGGTGGTTGCCAAGTGTTGTTCATGCTCAAAATAAAGAAAGCTTGCTAATTAAAGTAATCAAAAAAACTTGAAAAAGGCTTAAACACATGTATGATCCCTCCACATGAGAAGTCCAATGACTCTTAGACTTTCTTTTATAGAAGTATCACTTCTGAGACATCACCATTTAAATGGAAATCAAAGCAAAACTTGAACACAAACAAGTTAAGACAAATCCGGAAAATTCGGTAAAAGATGGAGCCATTTGACCATAAATCATTCAAATCAAATTCAAATTGAATCAAACCAAATCCATTTGAAAGATTATGATAAATAGAAGACTCATGAGAATTTTCAATTGAATCTGGTTAAAACCCTAAGAATTATGCTCATTTGAAATCTGCTTTTAGAAATCGATAAAAGTAACAAGTGAGCAACTTTGGAAATCCATTTATGGAGATTGGCTCCATATAAATCTGTGAAATTTTGCATGAATGAAATATGTTGTGTCATCTTTCAAATGAAACTAGCCCCATACAAAACGTCATCCGGATGTGCCTTGGGTGACCTCCCAAATAAGCCCCGAAGAACATAAATTAGCCCAGAAATATGCTGTTGAGCAGTTCTGAGTAAATCAGTTATCCACGACACAAATAAAATCAAAAAAATCTGAAACCAATTGGATTTGAAGGTAGACTCATAAAGGAAAGCACCAAAATTAAAATCACTTAAATCGGACATAAAACGAACAGATGGTGCTCACTCAAAGTGACAGGTTCAGCAATCTGGCCTGAACTGGCCTGTTGATTTTGATCGAATGGTGTCAAAAATCCGCTCCATAAAAATTGATGAAATTTTACAGGCAAGAACTAGACAGACTCACCTTTCCCATGTCTTTAGAATCACTCCAAAATTCATCCGGATGATGAAATTATGAGTGTCCGAAGTTAGGGTACAGCTGTTGTCCAGTTTAGACCTTTTTAAGTAAAATCAACCCAAAACAGTGACCAAGTGTGTGTAATCCGTGCAATCCACATCTAAATCATTTGAAAAGGTATTGAAAAACCTCTAGGAGGAGATAGGGCACGAGTTTGGCTCACCATTCTCTTCGATTGAAGAGAATATGCCAAAAACCCTAAAATGGAGCAAAAATGCCCAAAACCGAGAGGTTAGACCAAGATGTCTTCAATATTCAAAGATAACTTACTTGAAATCATTTTGAAAATCATTAAGAGATGTCCCAGAACTGCTTAGGGCCATTTATTTCAGATCTATCATAATGAATACGATAGATCCGAAATACAAGCCGATTCCAACAAAACGAGCGCTATGTGTGCAAGTGTAAAAATTGCCTCAACACATTATGACATATAGCATTCAAAGCATATCAATAGAATGGGGGGTTCTAGAACTAGGGTTCCATTCCCATTTTTTGTTTCCCTTAGTTCTCTCTCCACGTTTTACGGTATCGAGATAGTCTTGGGGTACTTTGAGTAGGGAGTGGGGTTTCACACAATCATAGGCCGTTCAAGAGGGTTCTAAGACTAAGGGTCAATTCCCAGTCTCGTTTCCCTTAGTTCTCTCTTTACGTTTTACGGTTTCGATATAGTCTTGGGGTACTTTGAGTAGGGAAAGGGGTTTCAAGCACAAAGAATAGGCCATTATTCTACAGAAAGGTAGAAGAAAGATCTAACCCTAGAATGTAAAAACAGAAAAATAAAGAAGTTCCAAGCTTACCTGGGTTTCTGGGAGCAATGCGGCAGCGGTTCCCTTCTTCACTTGGAGCTCTTCAATCTCCAACTCTTGACTCTAAAACTCTTTGCCATTTGCTTGAGGAAAGGCCTCCTATTTATAGGCAAAGGCTTGGGTTAGGGGGAACCCTAATGGTAGACACAAGGAAGTGTCTACATTCTCCCACTTAACCCTAGGGTTATTTTCGAGATTTCCACTTCTTAAACAAGGGATAAGATAGTAAAAAGTGAAAACTTTCAGAAAACCCTAATTTTAAGCAAAAACCTTGTATCCGACAACTCAGGTCGGATATAAGGGAACAAATTTATATCCGACACATGTCGTCGGATACAATGATACTTGCTTGTATCCGACGACTTCTGTCGGATATAAAAGCACATTCTTGTATCCGATGACTGGTGTCGGATACAATAAAGTATATCTCAATATGAATTTTTGTGTTGGCTATAAGAAAACAAACTGTTTTTTTTTATGTTTTGGCCAATTGTCCATTATTTTCTCAGTGCAATTTTGGGGTGTCTACAGATATTAAATATTTATAGATAAGTAGAAAAGAAGAAGAATGATTTGGTTTCTGTGGTTGTCTATAATATGCTTATTAATAAAAAAAAAAAGAAAAAATTCAATAGGTAAGGATCTTAGTGAATTTTCTTTAAGTTGATAAGTATTCGAGAAGAAAATTTTAATTTACTTTTATCTATAATATTAGTAAAGCCAATTATGGGGAATATTCCCCATATTCTACCCTCCATTTTTTCACTGCAAAAACGCCCTCCTCAAATCAAGAAATCAGTCGGTATTCATCCACAATGGAAACCAAGTACTCAAACATTCTTAGCTTTCCAAGTATAAAACCATTCATCCTCAATGGAAACCAAGTACTCAAACATTCTTAGCTTTCCAAGTATAAAACCACCTGTGTCCATTCTTTAAAAAATTATCACCAAAGGGGGGCCACCGTAGAGGTGTAAGTAGGATAAGTTGGGTCGAGCTTGTAACGTCCCAGACCCATACCCAGCAAGATATTGTCTACTTTGGGCCCAATGGGCCCTCACGGATTTATTCTCAAGGGATAACACAAGAAAACTTCCCAGTGGTCACCCATCCTAGCAGTGCTCTCACCCGAGCATGCTTAACTTCAGGGTTCCAAGGGGATTTAGTCCCATGTTGTTCCTTAAAAGGCCTCTTGCTTAGTTGGGGGTCTTAAGACTACTTATAGCATCCCCGAGCGTTGTGGGATCCCAACCATATGCACATCTATGCTTGGTAGCTCTCCATGTGAGCTCTACCCCTTCACAGCTGCCTGACAGGATGTTACAATACCCCACCGACCTATCTTCCTTGATAATTACTTCTCCCCCAAAGTGACAAAAACAAAATAAACCCTTATCTTAATGTGGTGCCAACATTGTGCACTTATGAAATTCTGTCCACCACATACTATAAAATTTTTAATATAAAAATGTTCTGAAGAAAATCTAATTCGAAATAATATTACATGCTAAAATAAAGCATTTTTGAAACCAAGTATATTAAATTTAAACACATTGTTTCACAAAGCCGAATGTTATTATCTAAAGATTAAGATGGCTAGGGAAGTGATTATCTGCTTACTAGAAATTAAAATATTTTCCTATAACCATAGAAATAGAAAGCCCTTCTAAATGCATCCATCTCTTTATACTTTTGGTTTATGCAACTTACTTTCACCAACTTGATTTTGTGACAGATTCAAATTTTGTAATGAGAATTCCTTATGTTAGAATTTAGACAAATATTTCAATATCCTGTATGAAAATAGCAAGAAAAAGGGGAAGAAAAAGTACACTTGAATTAAATTTTTTCTTAATTGTGAAGGATTATAATTGGTGTTGTTTTCCCCTTTCTTTATGTTACTTTTTACTTGGTTGTTAAACATTGTATTTGCACAATAACTAAGAAAAAAATTTAGGATAGATGCATGGTGTGTGTGCATGTATGTTTTCTTATACAAAAATGTTGAATATTTCTAGTGAATGTGGTTATGAGTTTTTTTTTCTGACGGCATATAACAGTGAATAGGAAAGCATATGGAGTTGGGAAAAGCTCAGGATATATGTGTGATACAACTTTTCACTTCAGCAACTATTGCGATGGGTAATGCAAAAATAGTCAATTCTAATGTGGAGTCGAGCCACAAAAACAAAAAATGAGCTACTATAAATTCTATAAATTTCGAATCTAAACATGAAGATTTCAACAAGATGGATTTATGTAAATAGACTGAAAGTTTACAAGTGAAGCAGTAATCTGATGCAAATGGAAATCAAGCGATGCAAAGGATGAACACATATAACGAGAAAATCCATTGCAACTAAAACCGATAAGTTAATAGATAAATTTATGAAGAGATGGATATGCTCACATTGGAGGAGATGGAGATGGCAACATCGGGGATTAGGGCTTTTTGTTCAAAGAATAAATTTATTAAATTCAAATCTGCACACTCTTAATGGCGACAAAATCGACAGCAACCAACAATGGCTAACAGAAATGAGAATCCCGATGGTGCAAGTGGATGGCGGCGAGATCCCCAACAGTGATGGCTAATGGACGGCGAGATCAACGACACGACAGTGAACATATAAAAATAATAGGAACGGATGCGCATAGAGCAGTTCACGGCGACCCCTAACAAGTGTCTTCGTGGCTAACTTCCCTCTTTCCCACTCGTTTGGATTTGCAAAGAGGATCTCCTTCACATTCACAAAGAGCAACTCCTCTCTTTCGCTTGAATGAAATGGCGTTCGACTCAGGAAAACCCCTGTTGTTCCCAATGGTGTTTTCAAACACAGGGTTTTGGGGAAGAAGATCGCCTCACGTGTTTCCCTCTCTTACGAGTAAGGGCAAAAGCGCCAATTGGGAATGTGCTACAGTAACTTCATGTAGCACCCCGGAACCAAGTCCACCCGTATAGGGTTTATATTGGCTCCTCGGCGCTAGCTTAGGGCCCAAAGGCTGGTAAAAACTAACTTAAGAACTAACCAGACACAAAAATAACACCCTAAAATTTTTTCAGAAAAACGGCTATATAACGCCTGTACTTACAAGAATGGGCTAAGCCTTCAAACCAATACCTGATAAAACACAAGATAAACAGTTAAACAGTATACATCCATTCCAAAAACTAGGCTATCAATACACATATCTAAAATAAAGTTTTACTAAGGTTCTCACTCTTTCTCTCTCTCTCGATTACAACATATACAATGTACAATATCCAAAACAAATTTTTATAACTATCCAAAGAAGATATATGCTGTAAAACCCCGACCCGGATTATATCTTAATTATTAAGATTAATTATCTAAAGTGTGATTATTAGACTAATTAAGTAATTGTGTTACGAAGATGAGGTAAATGTGGATTACTCTTGAGGATTTAGAGAAATCAATTGAACTGTATGAAGGTTATTAAGGAAAATTTAATCAATGTTATTTCTCAATTCCAATTGTCTAAGATACTCTCCAATTAGCTTAAATGAATTGGAAATCAAATTCTGAAAAGTTAGACTTATGTGTACTTAGAGTAATTCCTAAGTATACCCATGGTACCCCAAAGTTTACCCCAGGTACCCTCTCGGATAACAGTAGTGTATACCCATGTATGCCCCAAAATACTCCCAAGAATACTTAAAGTAACTCCTAAGAGTACCCAAGGTACCTCTCAAGTGTACCCAAATTATCCCCTAAGAATACTCAAAGTAACTCTTAAGAATGCCCAAGGTACCTCTCAAGTGTACCTTAAGTATTTCCCAAGAATACCCAAATAACCTCTCAAGTATACCCCAGGTACCCCACTTCTATACCTAAGGTACACCAAAGTATTACCTAAGGTACCCTCATGGTGTGCCCAAGGTATGTTCAAGTATTACCCAAGGTACCACCCAAGTGTTACTTAAAGTACCCCTCAATTATACCTAAGGTACCCCACTTGTATCCCTAAGGTACCCTACTTTAATTGCCTAAGGTACCCCTGTGTTTACCTAAGGTATCCCCTTGTGTTTGCCTAAGGTACCCCTGTGTTTGCCTAAGGTATCCTCTTGTGTTTGCCTAAGGTACCCCACATGTATAGCTAAAGTGCCCCCTTATATTACCTAAGGCACCTCACTCCTATTGGCTAAGGTACCCCACTGTTTTGCCCAAGGTACCCCATTCGAATACCTAAAGTACCCCCCTAATTGTACCTATGGTACCTCACTTGTATTACCTAAGATATCCCTTCATTTTAACTAAGGTACCCTACTGTTTTACTTGAAGTACCCCCTTGTTTAGCTAAGGTACATTCCCTTATACAGCTAGAGGTACCCCCTTTATATAACTAAAGTACCTCCAACATACCTAAGGTACATCCCCTATATTACCTAGGGTACACCTCTTGTATTTCTTAGAGGTACTCCTCTCATATAAGTAAAGTACCCCCACTGTTTTACCTAGGGTACACCCCCTATATAGCCAAAGTACCCCCTTTGTATAACTAAAGTAACCCCTATATAAGTAAGGTAACCCCCATTGTTTTGCCTAAGGTATAATCCATTATATAGTTAAGGTACCCCCCTCATGTAACTAAGGTACACTCCTTCTATAGCTAAGTACCCTCCTCAATATAACTGAGGTACACCCCCTAAGCTTATCTAAAGTTTATTCTTTAGAATGACTAAGGTAAATCCCTTGAAACATCAAGGTACCTCCTCAAATAACTAAAGTACCCCTCATATAACTGAAGTACCCTTCTGTGTTAACTGAGGTACACCTCCCAAGCATTCCTAAAGCATGTCTTTTGAAGTGGCTAAGGGAAACACCCCACTTAACACTAAGGAACCCCACTTAATACCAAGGTACCCCACTCGAATGACACTAAGGTACCCCTGGTATGCCTTAGGTACACCCTAGGGTTTAGTTGAATAAAAGCTTGGTTTGGGGGCAGATTTGAAAGACCCAAAACTTGGGCATATAAAAGGATGCCCTAATTTCTAATTAAGTGTTTTTGCAAACCCATTTCTCTTGTCTTGGTCGTATGAAACAAGAGGGAAAGTGTGGGAGTTTGTTTGAAGCTTCAAGAGGAAGAAGAAGAAGGAGAGAAGAGCTTGAAGAGAAGTTGAGCTTCTCCATTAGCAGGTAAGTAGCAAACCCTTCAAAACAAAATGAATTACAAAAATTCGTATTCTCTCTCTAGGGTTTGATTTACTTGAAGAAATGATCTTGCATGTTGCTATTCGCTTCTAAAATTCGTAGGTTTTGATTATATGATGATCTTGGTTAGCTTTCTATTGATTTGCCATGGATTTCCAACGCTATTGATCATATTTTATATTAGGGTTTGAGATTTGTGTCTTGAATGAGGTTGCATGTGTTAGATTTGTGTTCATGTGGATTTGGGATGAATCTTTGTTTGGAAAGTGTTTTAAAGTATGTTGGGATGTTTTATGATAATCCTATTTGATGTTGGAAGTGTTGGAAATGATTCCTACGAGTTTGGTGTTGGAAATAGTCAAAATATTTCAAAGTCCCGACCCGGCGATTAATCCTGAAATTTGACGATTAATCCTGAGTCAAAGCTCTAAAAACAAGTCTTTGTTATCCTAAATCACGAATTAGGATTAATCTGGGCAATTAATCCATAACCTCAGCGCGCGAGCGTCAAAGCTCAACGAGCGCGCGTCAACCTATGTATTGCCTCAGCGCGCGAACATAAACCTTCAACGTGCGCGCGCTACCTTTGTTTTAAACCTCAACGCCCGAACACTAAAGCTAATCGCCCCTGGGCGATTAATCTACGAACTAATCGTGGACCCTGTTTTTGACAGTCTTCATCATTTTTCTCTCTAACCCTTTCTCAAACAACCCAAACTTCTCGCATAGCACCCTTATTACATGAAAGACAATTAAGTAAATGTCATGTGTATTTATTGCTCCATTTACTTAAGTCTTTACATGTAAATAAGGTTTTACCCCCCATTTGGAACCAATAAAAATACTCTCAAGGCCAATTCCCAACCAATAAAAAGTCAACTTTCCAGTTTGTGCCTAATTTTCCAGTTTTCCCGATTTTCATAAAAGGCCACTTTTTGAGTTTGATATCCAAACGATTGATTCAGAAGCCCAGAAAATTTTAGATGATTTGTATACCCTCCAATAGACTACAACCAGAATTTGAGCCCCAAACTCCTTGTAGATTTGTCTAGCAAAATTCTACACCGAAAAGTCAACGTTTTCATCCAGACTTGGAATATTTTCGAGGTCCAAGACTTTTTGTCTCGGAATCCATTGATTTTTGGTAGGATGACTTATTTGAGAATTCTAAGACTACTCCACTTGCCCGAAATGTGTTTTGAGGATTTTATGGTACCTGTTTTGATTGACTTTGGATTTCATGAACCTGGGCAGTGTAGAAGTACTCCGCTCGGCCTTGATTCATCGGGCAGCGTAGAAGTACTCCACTAGGCCTTGATTCATCGGGCATCGCAGAAGTATTCCACTTGGCTTTGATGCGTCGGCGGTGTAGAAGTACTCCACTTGGCCTTGATTCCGTCGGCAGTGTAGAAGTACTCCACTGGGCCTTGATTCGTCGACAGTGTTGAAATACTCCGCTTGGCCTTAATCTTGGACAACGATCATTAATCTGATTTGGACATTTGACTTGGAATGGTTGATTTGATTTCATGAATTACTCGATTGAGACATTTGACTTGGAATGGTTGATTTGATTTCATGAATTACTCGATTGAGATATTTGACTTGGAATTTCACTTTATATCTGTTTGAGATGTTTTGGTTTACATTTGGTATCTTATACTTGTGAATATTACCATGATGTTACGAAATTGCATAAACTATTTCTCTGCATGCATGTTTGCTGTTTACTGAGACTTTAAGTCTCACGTGTGTTTTGTTTTCCCGGGTTTGTTTTCAGATCCGCTTGGTGAGCCGCGTATTGGGGCAAGCATTGAGTGTGAGCTTTAGTTCAGGCCAGAGGATTTCTTCCAACCATAGTAGGGTTCTTTTTATAATGATGTATTTTGTTTTGGGGATTGTATATGGGATGTAAATATTATTTTTGGACCTATACTCTTGGGAGATATCTTTTGTACATGTCTATATATTTTGGAGAGATCATTGTAAATGGTTAGTTGCCTTAGTTGTATTTTATTCATATATATATCATGTTTTGGAGATTATAGTACAGATGACATTTTGATTAGATGAAAATTTTTATTCCATGCTTCTTTAGTCATGCACTCTAATAATTACATTGTAATTGCCCAGGAAATTGTGTTTATCACGTTCTATTGGGCCCATAAGTAGGTCTCGGGTACGGGTTGGTGCTGTGATAGGGCAGACCCGGATCTGGGGCGCTACATATGCTTTCCTATCTCTAGCCGAAATAGGGATCCATCGGCCTATACTCCAGATTCCCCCTGATACTCTGCCCCGGTATGCAGCTCACCAGCAGAATCTAAAACAAAACCAATAAAACTAAACACGCTTGAGACTAAAGTCCCAGTAAGTAGCACATGCATGATATAAAACTATTTATGCAACTTTAAGCTAATGAAATAATATGCTAACATATCATACGATAAATCTCTATCCAAATCATACGAAGAAGCAGTTCATTATCATTTACACAATACTAGTAATGAGCAGAAAATCAGAGTAAACCAAACTACAATGTCAGCATAAAGTGTATGTACAAACTCGTAGATTAGTGATTCTATAAATCAGATAACCATATATCTAATTAAATGACCCAAAAGTATACCACTATATGAGAAATAATTTCCTGGTGCTAAAAACAAAACACCGAGTAAACAGGGAAAACCACACGTGCGACATAATCTCATTAGGAAGTAATATGCACAAGACAGTGTTATCGTAAGCCATGATATGCAATTTGAAACAAAACATAATATAAGTTTTATCAGAAACTATGCTAAATCCACACGTGAGCATCCTTATCATAAGTATGCTATATCTAATACAAACAAGAAATTAAAATACCATTAAACCTGGAAATCTCCCTACGAAGTACCCCCACCTTGGGGTTAGCAAGTACAACCCAAATATAAAACGAATCTAGTACCAATCTCATGTCAAACTTGAAAAGGGAACTATACTGGGTTTATGTACCTCATCTCAATACCATATCCGATGAGGGAGCCACACGGAGTCTGTGTGACCTCATGCCAACACAATACTCGATGAGGGAGCCACACGGGGCTTGTGTTACCTCATCCCAACACAATACTTGATGAAGGAGCCACACGGGGCCTATGTTATCTCATCCCAACACAACACTCGATGAGGGAACCACACGGGGCATGTGTTACCTCATCCCAACCAACACAATACCCGATGAGGGAGCCACACGGGGCCTATGTTACCTCATCCCAACACAACACTCGATGAGGGAGCCACACGGGGCCTGTGTTACCTCATCCCAACCAACACAATACTCAATTCCTTTTATAAACCACCTTCGAACACAAGTTAGAGATAGATCAATTTCATGTTCGGATAATACCGATACAAATTATCCACGATTGGTTTGCAGTTGCTGTTCACTCTGCAAAACTGATTTTTAACTGGTTGATTGAATGCTAAATCTGATTTAATCTATGAGGAATTAGTATATGTACCATATATCCTTGGAAATCTCTACGAGTCTAGTTTCCAACACAACAAACGGTTTGTAATTCGGAGTTTCCTACAAGAACTTGTGGCAGTTTTACTACAGTTGGTTATAACCTGCCGCAAAAACCAAATGGACGGACACCATCAATTTTTCATGATTTTTCTTGCAATACCTCGAGTTCCGATTTGTCCTAAACCAATTCCATTCAACTACAAATACCATAAACTGAATTTTAGACTACAATTATGAATTTTTACGTAAAGATTCCTAGCATTCGCAAGCCACCGAAATACACCAGTTTAAAACCAGATAACAGAATGGTTTCTACTTTTGAACTGCAAATTGTTCTTATGCAAACCTGGAAATTTCCTAACACTTACTTACCTCTTTTATGACTCAAAATCCTTGCAAATCCCTTTTTAAATCACCCCTAAGATCCTTAAAGCAAGAAATCCACCTAAATTTTGCTAGACTCCAAAGTCTAAGCTATAATTTTGAACAAGGAATGTGTCTTTTCCCTTTTAAATTACCACAACATAACCATTGGCAATTTCTAATCAGCTTCTTTACCACAACCTAACCATTGGCAGATTCTAATCAGTTTCTTAAAATTATCACAACATGATCATTCTCTAAGATCAAACAGATACAACTTCCCAGTAATTCAGTTATGTAATCAAATATCAACAACCTGAAAAGTAACAAGTTTTGATTCAGATTAATAAGGTTCCCATGATATAAATCTTCAACTATAATTGACTTCAATTAACATATAATGTCCCCAGCTAGTCAAGAATAAAGGCCGATATCAAAATCAGCTTTCATGGGGTGATGCAGGCAGAATTTAGTTGGTAGTTTTGATTCTTTAAACTTTTCTGATTGACAAAAAATAAAAAATAAAAAAACTAAATATATTAAATTTGTCTGCTCCTCACGCTAGTATTCACTCAACTTCCAAAAACCTTGAGATTCATATAAAACAATGATGCGAGGTGAAAAGAAACAAAGCCAATACTAATTTCTGAATAGGATGTTTTAAAGATAACAGAAATAATGAAACTATGCCAACACCATCGAAAATTTTAACAAGAAAGAAGGCAACTCTAGAAATCCTAATTCCATATCATTTGCCCAACAATTAAAAATCGCAGGACTGCTCTAATTGAGAATTGTCTTGCAACCAAAAACTCCCAAGATCACACAATAATCGAACAAAAGAAATCAAACAAGAATAAAAAATCTGTTGACAGCAACGAGAAGAGAAATCAAAACATGTTGTCAAGTTTAAAAACTGTAAGGATTATTTTGTATTGGCTTTATTCCGTGTCAAAAAGGTCTTATAAAAGTGGTCAAAGTATTTGGGATAGGTTATAGGTATTGCGGCTCAAACGGGGTTATGGTCGGAGTAAAATTGATAAAGTTACGACCAACGTTCGTTGAAAGTTCGCCGACCTTTCGACCGTTGGTGACACACAAAGAAACCCGAGAGCAGCGTGCGCTGAACGTTCGCTGACCGTTCGACCGTTGGTGACACACAGAGAAACCCGAGAGCAACGTGCGCTGAACGTTCTCTGACCGTTCAACCAATGGAGTTCCACAGAGAAACCAGATAGCAACGTTCGCCTCACGTTCTCTGGCTGTTCGAACGAGAAGAGGAAAAGTGAGTTTTTGTCTTGAACGTTCGAGCCGCGTTCGCTGAGCGTTCGAACGTTCATTAACAAACTTCAGTTTTAGAAGTCCGATCTTTTCTGATTTGTTTCCTTTTCCACTTCTACCTTCTCCTAATCTATATAAAGAGTGTCTAGGTTATTGTGAGGGTTACCCAAGACGTTTTTGAGAACCCTAAAAACGTGTGTGAGAGCAAGAGATCTTCTTCCTCTTCCTTCTCTTTCTTTGAGCCATCAAAACCTTCATTCATCTTTCTTTTTTACCTTGGAGTTCCGGTTTGGAGAGTTTGCTCGTGGGAGTTCCTACAGTTGCTGAGCGAGTTCGTTTAGCGCTTCACTAAGAAGATATTCAGAGTTCTGGATCGTTGCAAGGATGCAAATCTGAAGAGTTCTTCAAATATTTATAGTGTGAGTCAGCGCCAGTATTGGGTCGTCTGAACCACTATTGTAAGTCTTCTTGTTATAGTGATTTTCAGAGGTGGCACCTTATCGCCCAGAGGGTTTTTCTCTTTGAGAGTTCTCTTAGAGTTTTCCCTTCGTCACCAAAATTGCTTGTGTTGTCTCTTCTTTATTTTACAAGTTTGTATGATGGATTGTTAATTGATCAGACTTGTGCATGCCTATTAATTAAGAACTTGTTTTTAATTGATAGAAATTTTATTCCGCAATCGGTTTCACCTATTCACCCCCCTCTAGGTGATTTAGAGTCTAAACTGTGTTTTTCAATTGGTATCGAAGCGGGTAACCAGATCCTTGACTCTGTTAGTCATGGACAAGTCCTCCACTGCCCCACCCTTCTTTGATGGCAGCAATTATGCCTACTGGAAAGTTAGAATGAGAGCCTATCTGAAGGCCATAGATGAAAAAGTTTGGGGAAGTGTTGAGAGAAGATGAAATCCTCCAACTGTGATTATTGATGGTGAGATAAAACCCAAAGATTCAGATAACTATACTAGAGAAGAGTTAATTGATGTTAACTACAACTCTAAGGGTGTCAATGCACTTTTTAGTGCAATCTCTGCTGATGAATTCAAACGGGTGTCTACTTGTCAAGCCAGTAAAGAAATTTGGGAAAATTTTCAAACCACTCATGAGGGAACTGTCCTTGTGAAAAATTCAAAATTACAGATTCTTATCACTAGGTTTGAAGAACTAAAAACGGGAGATGATGAGTCTTTTGATTCTTTCTATGCTAAACTAAGTGATATAGTGAACTCTAGTTTTAATCTTGGTGAAAGAATTCCTCCAAATAGAGTGGTTAGAAAAATCCTTAGGTTTCTTCCTGAAAAATATAGACCCAAAGTGACTGCTATAGAAGAGAGTAAGGATATCAATGGCATTAGGGTTGAAGATCTCATAGGTTCAATTCAAACTTATGAACTCACTCTTCCTCCTACTAAGAAAAATAAGTCTATAGCTCTCAAATCTAGTAAAGAAAAGGCTTATAATGATTCTAGTGAGGAATCCATGGGAGATGAAGATATTGCCCTATTAGTGAAGAACTTTAGGAAAATGTTTAGAAAGAGGAAACCAAGGATTGAAAATGAGAAGTATAAATCCAAGGGGAGTTCTAGTGGTAAAGATCAAAAACCCAGAGTCAAATCTGAATTTAGGGAGTCCAAACAACCTAAGGACTCTAGGTTGCAAAAACTTCAATAAATCAAATGTCATGAGTGTCAGGGGTTTGGTCACATTAGGTCGGAGTGTCCCACATTTAAGAAGCTTCAAGGGAAAGCCATGAATGTCACTCTTTCTGATGAGAGTGCATCTGATAGGGATAGTGAGGACTCCAAAACAGAGGAAAGTCAAAATTACATGGCTTTCACCTCTATTGTTGGGAATGGTGACTCTAGCAATTATGAAGACTTTCCACCAAATGAGAATGCAATTGGTTCTCATGATGAGTCTGATGATGATGAGAAAAGTATTCAAGAGGCTTATGACAAATTGTTTAGGGAGTGTTTGAAAGCAAAGAAACAATTGAAGTCCAACCTTAAAAGACTAAATGATGTAGAGCTCAAGAAAGAAGATCTTCAAGAAAAATTTGAAGAGTCTACTTTGAAGAGTCTACTTCTCGTCTAGGTGAACACAAGTTGAAGATTGAATCCCTAGAATCTGAGAATAAGTCTCTTAAGGAAGAACTTGAAAGAACTAAAACTAAACTCCAGAAGTTTTCTACAGGTTCAGCAAATTTGGACAATATGCTAGGGACACTACAAAAAAATAGATTTTTTGCGGGGTTCATAAGAATGCCACAAAATCTAAAATGAATGTCGCTATAGCTATTCGCGACGAACATTGCGGTAAACTTACTTTTATCGCTAATGGCCGTGTCGTAAATAATTTACCGACGTTCTTTGAGTTTGTTGCCAAAGCTAAACATTTGCGACATTCTATGAGTGTTGTTATATTTGCCACTGTAAATGTAGTACAACGACACCCATATGAATGCCGCTATTTATTTATTTTAGCGACACACATGAACACCTCAATTTGTTTAATTTAGTGACACTTGTGAATGCCGCGATAAGTGTCATTTAACGATAAACAAACGTACGACATTATAGATTTAAATTCTCTTTTTCTTAAAAAAAGTTCATTTTGTAGCTTCCTTTGAACCTGTGTAAGAATTAATTAACCAATAAATTCAATAGAATTCCAACGTACTGTAACAAAATAATACATTCCAACGTACTACAATAATGTAACTTTGCATCCCTGTTAAGGATCTCCACAATAGGTATGTAAGCTCTTCCCATTAGCGTTGCACCAATTGGATTATCATCTTTGACAGTGAATATAACATTAGAAGCCATGTGGGCACAGTAAATGTGATAATCCTCTAGCTGAGCCTAAAGCAATCCGAAATCTTCTCTTCCAAACAAAAACCATCAACATGAGTTCTTAATTACTATTACTTACAAACAAAAACCAAATAATATATGAGACAAATACTAATATGTATTAAGAAACAATAGATTAAGCCTTATGACATTGTCATTAGAGTCACAAGATCAAGGGATCGATCTTAAATGAAATAGAAATGCCCACCTAAATCTTCAATGGTAAAAGGTTGGACCAGAACAAGCTGTTCTCCTTCAAAATGAAAGAAACTGGAAAAAGAAAAGATTACAAAGAAAGAGAAGATCAATGAGCCAAGGATGGACAAATAAAGAGACAACAGCAACATTAAAAGAAGAGACAAAGACAACATAAAAATAAAACAAAAAGAAAGAAGGCCATAGACTCCCAAATGTCATCCTCCTCAGTTATTGAGTCATGCCTTCATAAAAAATGACGATATACAAAACAAGTGAATATCATCGTTACCCTATCGTTCTAACTATTTTGAGGTGGGCTAGAAGAATCATTCTGCCATTCTTTTTCTAAGGGTCCGAAACAAATATATTCCAAAATTATAGTAACAACAACGACAAAGCAACAACAAAAACAAAAACTCTAGGCAAATATAAATGCTACAAATCTAGCTAAAAATTGGTGAATTGAACTTTCATATGCAGCAGGATCTCTGAAACAAAATCAGCATCATCCTCATAGGCTGCTTACAAAAATTCTGGGCTCAGTTTGCCCAATTCATGATAAGTTTTATTAGCGGATACTTTCTGATTCAATATAGGAAAATGAAATAATGATTGCTAGCTTGTAAAAACTGAGGACATGTATATTTAATGTACAATGATAATACAACACCGCATGATACAAATATTGCATAGGTGAACAGATCCCATACATATAAACTAAAATATTTATTATGGGCTTTTTGCGGCGGTATACCATTACCGCCGCTAAAAGCCCATAATTTCATTTAAGCGGCGGAAGACATGTGTATCGCCGTTGAAACAAGTGTTTAGCGGCGGTAAATTAATACCGCCGCTAAAAAAGAATGGCGCCAACTTAGTTTTCGCACGAAGGTTTGGTGCGTGTTTTTATCGGCGGTACTACCGCCGGTAATAATGCCCTCCGATCGCGGATTGGGTTTTTAGCGGCGGTAATTTGTTACCGCCCCTAAAAGGCTATATCCGCTCGCACGAAATGGGCTTTTAGCGGTGGTAACTAATTACCGCCGCGGAAAGGCCATACGCCCTCGCACGGAATGGGTTTTTAGCGGCGGTAATTAGTTACCGCCGCTAAAAGGCTATATCCGCTCGCGCGAAATGGGCTTTTAGCGGCGGTAACTAATTACCGCCGCTAAAAGGCTATAAATCCCCAATTCGCACGATTGGGGTTTTCTTCTTTGCGCGAAAAATCTCTGTTCATTGCCGGGGTTTGCTTTGCTTGCCGCCGGTCGTTCGCCGCCGTTCGTTCGCTCGCCGCCGTCGCCAACTATCATCTCGGTTCTTCGTCGACAAGCCGCCGGCGCCTTTCTCAGTGAGGATGAAAATTTTTTTGCTTCCAATTAAGATTAAGTATTTATTGTCAAATAATAAATTGGTTCCAATGAGTACATGATTAAATATTGCACACAAAAAACTACTTGTACATGAGATGACGAATGATCTATGCATTAGAAACCGTGGTGTATATTATATCCATGTTTACTGCAATTTTGCACACATGTTAATACTGTATTGTGTTAGTTTTTATTTTAAGAATATTTCATATGTTGAAGGCCTGAGATTAAGAAAGCATTTGGGTTTTTTGGTGTCGTTCTAGAACAATGGTTATAACTATATGAATAAGTATTTGGATTTGGTAATGAAGGTGCTGTTGAGACTATTGTACTGCTTAAATTTTCTTTGAACCTCATGGGTGGAATCTGAGTTTTTGGAGGTGAACTCCTTGCTTTGACTGGAGATAAAAAGAAACTGATTCAATAATGTTTGTTTATCTAATTTGATTTATAAGGCAGCCATACAGATTTTGTGTGTATGGCCATTTAAATATTTGTGTGGAAGCTGGAATGTAATGTATCAAGTTGTGTTCAAAAAAAAATTCAGATGCAATCTTGATTTTGGGAAAAGAATTTATATTTATTGTTATTATTACTCTTTCTATGGTCACATTGTTTGATGTTTTTAGTCTCTGTATATTATTGGTACAATCCTTATATTAGTAGACCTAGTTCTCATTACATCTTCAAGTTGGGTTGCATGCTCCCCAAGTTTGGCAGGTTGATTATTAAAACATTAGTAGGATGTTGGGCAAAGCCTACGTTCATGAAAAAGTGAAATCCTATACAAAATAATTTATGGAAAAATCATGCTTAAGTTATCTAATTAGGAGTTATTGTTAAGTAGTATTTACAAAGAACTTCAACGCCGGAGTAATATAAATATAGAAATAGGAAAAGTTTGTTGATAATTTAGCGGCCATTGGGTAACTTAAAAAAAATTAGAACAAAAAACTTTTCAAATTCTTTTTGTCTTTTTTAGAAAGCAATGAAGTAAAAATCCGTCTCATAATATTTAGCTAAATCCATTTATGATTTTAAAAATATGTAAAAGTGTGTTAATAAGTCTAATGAACATGAGTTTTGTAATGATAATTGTGGTGCTAATTATTGTTTTGGCGGTGATAGTGGTGTAGTAGTGGTGATGTTGGTAGTGAATTAGTTGACAAACAAAAATTTTAGGAAAACTTTAAAATAAAATAAAATTCTAATTCTTTTTTGCCAGCTAGTCATTAGGATCTCAATTACTAGGTTTTGTCAAGTGTATCAATAACCATTAGATGTTAATCTTATTGATGCACTATAAATATGTATGATTTCATCTTGTGCTTGTAACATGCAATTGTAATGGTCATCTAATTTTTAAATGTAAATTGCACAATTTATGAGCCATAATAGCTAGCTAGGCCATACCTGTTCCAAATGTTGGCAATGAAGTATCTAAGCCATTTATTTGATTATTTTCTTATGATAAATATCGTGGTGGATATGGATGTGGATGCTCTTTTTGGATTGTATATGAATGCAATATTTCGACGAATCTTTTCTTTACAGGTTAAACCATTATTATTTTAGACCAATTTGGTCTGGACAACCCTCTATTTTTAGGGGAGATGCTGCCGAAATTTTTAGGGGTCTTTAAGTTCCTTGTTGTGATATTTCTGTTTTAATGCTGTTCAATAGCATTGATATTATGATTAGCAGTTCTTTATTCTATTTTTTGGTTAACCTGGTTATTGTTTTTATATTTATTTATCTCATAAAAAAAGTGGGAACAATTCAAATACCCGTCTGAGAGATTACATGTGTAACTATGCCCGTCATGTTTTGTGTACTTTGAAGATATTGCATCTTCGCAGTAAGTTTGCAATAATTCTTAGTATTTAAATATGAAGGCATAGATTTGCACATGTAACATCTTGGATTGTCATATTGACAGTTTGGGGATATCAAGTATGTTACTTGTTGACATGTGATTTATATATATCTCTACTTATAATTTTGGTTTATCTCTTTGTTCTTTAAATACGTAGTTTTATTGACTCTACGTCAGAAAACTTTACGTATTTGAAGAACTGCGCAGAGATGCTGCCAAAATTCGTGGAGAAATATATGAATCTTATGACAAACAAGTAATGTATTTGGTATTCCTAAATGGGTAAAACCAAGCATAAATTTTAAAACTAACATAAGTACCGTTTGCTATTATCTAGATTCATTTATAGAGTATGTTTTGCAGAAAGTAATCTTATTCAAAAGCGACGGGTAAATTCTTTCACAACATACTAATAGATGGATCGAAGGTGGATGAAAAGATCTAGGTATTTATTATGTTAATTTCTTAATGTTTTGATGAAGGGTGTGTATCTATATTTATTAACTAAATAGGTTACGTTTACTATGGATGGAATAGGGCTAGTAAAGATTATCAAGATGGAGTCTTGGGTTTCATCAAATTCGCATGTTCTCGCGGGGCAACTATTAATGGGTTGTTGAAGTGTCCTTGTCCGAAATGTAATAATGTGTTGTATCAAAGTCAAGAAGTCGCATACGAACACATGATTTGTAATGGATTTGATCAAAACTACACAAAATGGTACTATCATGGGGAGGATATTCTCGATTCACAACCCCCCCCCCCCCCCCGGTGTTAATCCCATAGTAGATGATGCACAATTTGTGGGTGATGAAGTTAGGCTCATGGTTAAAGAAGCTTATGGGGTGCAGGATGAAATGGACGTATCTGCGAGTTCTTCACATAGGCCATCAGATGATACCCCAACTTGTAATAATCCACAGTTTGAGAAACTGTTCCATGATACTGGAGAAGAGTTATACCCGGGGTGTAAAAGCCACACGAAATTGTCGTTCATTGTTAAACTATTTCATATAAAGTGCCTAAGTGGATGGAGCAATAAGTTATTGACTTTGACGCTTGAGTTGTTGAGAGAGACATTTCCGTTTGTGTCAAAATTGCCAGAAACAAGTTCACAGGTCAAGACGATGATATCGGACCTGGGTCTTAATTATAACAAAATAGATGCATGCCCAAATGACTGTATGCTATATTGGAATGAAACTAGTGAAAAACAAAAATGTGATATTTGCGGTACTTCTAGATGGAAATCCGAAGACAGTCATTCCAATAAAAAAGGAAAGAAAAAAGCAGCAAAGATATTAAGGCACTTTCCTTTGAAGCCGTGTCTTCAAAGATTATATATGTCTTCCAAGATTGCCGATGATATGAGATGGCATGTGGATGGTCGTACTGATGATGATAAGTTAAGGCATCCTGCGGATTCTATGACTTGGAAATATTTTGATGTTATGAATAGCGAGTTCAGTTCTGATCCTCGTAATGTTAGACTGGGCTTAGCATCTGACGGCTTCAATCCATTTAGATCAATGAGTATCACCCACAGCACGTGGCCAGTCATTTTGATTCCATATAACTTGCCACCATGGTTGTGCATGAAACAACCAAACATGATCCTTTCTTTACTCATACCTGGGCCGAAGGGGCCGGGAAATGATATTGATGTGTACTTGCGCCCTCTTATAGAAGAGTTAAAAGACCTATAGGGTTCTGGGGTTGAGACATATGATGCGTCAAGAAAGGAGGTCTTCACTTTGCGTGCAGGGTTAATTTGGACGATTAGTGATTTCCCTGGGTATGCTATGCTTTCGGGTTGGAGCACTAAAGGGAAACTTGCATGCCCTTCTTGTCATAAAGATACGTGTTCTAAGTATTTGTGTCATAGCCGGAAGCACTGTTATATGGGTCATCGTCGATTCCTACCTCTTGATCATAAGTTTCGAAAGCAGAAACAATCCTTCGATGGTACCACAGAGACAAGGGAAGCTCCAATAGGATTAATCGGGTGGGATATTGTTGATCACTTAAGGGACAGTTCACATGTATTCAGGAAGCATACCAGTAAGAAGTACTCTAAAAACACTGGTAAAGGAGCGATGCCCTTTAATTGGAAGAAAAAGAGCATATTTTTTGAATTGCCATATTGAAGGGATATTATGTTGAAACATAATTTGGACGTGATGCATATTGAGAAGAATGTTTGTGATAGTATACTTGGTACATTGTTAAATATTGATGGAAAAACGAAGGACAACTTTAAGGCGCACTTGGATTTGGTTGACATGGGTATTAGACACGCACTTCATCCACAAATGTTACCAGATAGAAAGAAATCATGTTTGCCAGCTGCATGCTTCTCACTAGACAAACGGGAACAAGATATATTTTGCAAAGTGCTGAAAAGTATAAAGGTTCCAGATGGTTATTCGTCCAACATTGCTAAACGGGTGAGTAGTAAAGAACGGAAGACATTTGGTCTTAAAAATCATGATTTCCATGTGTTGCTGCATCAACTATTGCCTCTTGCTATTCGGAAAGTGTTGCCGAAGAATGTAGCATCCACATTGATAGAGTTGAGCAACTTTTTTCATCAATTGTGCTCCAAAGTTTGTGAAGTTGATGACTTGAAACGCCTTCAAGATAGTATTGCACAAGTATTATGCTAGATGGAGAGGATTTTCCCCCCATCGTTCTTTGATATTATGGTGCATTTGTCAATTCACTTAGCAAATGAAGCTATGGAAGGGGGCCTGTCCAATATCGTTGGATGTATCCAATTGAAAGGTACATATTACAACAGTCTTATTAAATGTGTTTCCTTGTATTTCGCCGTCGAATCATCTTGATTATCAAGATTTTTTGTTTTTCATAATAGGTACTTGTACACCCTAAAGTCATATGTGCACAATCAAGCACAACCGGAGGGGTCAATTGCAGAAGGGTATATTGCGGAAGAATGTATGATATTCTGTTCTCGATACTTACCTAACGTAGAATCAAAAAATAATCGGCCACAAAGAAACTATGATGAAACTGCAATTGGAAGTGCCCAACCATATAAATTATCCAATATTGAATGGGCACAAGCGCATCGTTATGTGCTTTTCAATGACGATAGGGTTGCAAGTTTTCGAATGTAAGAAGTTACTTGCTTACCTCATCCATTTGTTTCTATATTATAATATTTTCATATTCTTTGAATTAATCATTGTATTTTACATTACAGGCGTCATCTAAGCCTTCTTAAGATGTTAACTCCAAGGGCAAGGGAACATGATATACAAAAGAAACATAATAATGAATTCATGCAGTGGTTTAAAGAACATGTAAGACACTTTGTTTCATTTATAGAGTTTTAACTCCACATGCGTTGTTTAATATTGCATTTCTTAACCTACTTGGCCCCTTATTTATAGGCCGAGACACTAAAAGCATCAAATAGTGCCGTCTCTGAGGACATTATGTTGTTGTCACAGGGGCCACAATCAATGGCAAAAAAATTCAAGGGATACATAAGTAATGGATATCGTTTTTGTACAATGGAGAAAGAGAAATCCTCAAAAAGTCATAATAGCGGTGTTGTGGTAAAAGCAAGCACTACTAGCTACGCTAGTACGAAAGATAAAAATCCAATAACAAGTTATATGTCTTTTTACGGGCGTCTGACTGATGTGGTCGAATTGGCATATTCAGAGCAGCTTAGACATGTACTATTTAAGTGTGATTGGGTTGATATCATGACACAAGGAAGAGGCATTAAAACAGATGAGTTAGGATTTACACTTGTGAACTTCAAACGGTTATTATATACTGGTCAACATGTCATGGATGATCCGTTTGTGTTCGCATCTCAAGCTGAACAAGTTTTCTTTGTGGTGGATCCAATCGATGAAGAGTCGAATGTTGTTGTGAAGACTAAGCCAAGGGACTTGTTTGAATTGATCACGAATGATGATCAACCCATTGATTGCGAGCCATATGCTACCCAACTTGTAACAAATAATGAAGAAGAGGTTGATGGATTGAGTTGGGCAAGGGAAGACGTACCTGGCACAACAGTTGATGCTCATTCTCATACGAGTAGAGAACAGCTCGCATCTTCTAGTGATCCTGTTCATGACGAACAGGGATCGGATTCTAATGATGACCATGAATGAATTGTAGTGATCATGTTCATTCTCATTTTTTGTCTTGAATACGACACACTATTTTCTTCTATTAAACTAACTAACAAACAATAGCCGTTTATGATGAATCAGATTGTTATTGACTTGTATGATTTTATTTTCTACAGCATATAGTGTATTTTATTAGATAGCAGAGGGTGGGCCAGCTAGGAGGGGTAGAGGTCCTACTAGATGCCTTGATATAGTAAAACTTCGACCTGGAGAAAAGTTCAACATCGATATAGATGAATTGGGGCAGCCAATTGGACCAAATGCCTCCAAATTGGCTAGTTTTTGTGGGACACTGGCACGCGATGGACGTGTTATACCCTTGAATCGTTTTGGCTGGTGAGAAGTCACAGATAGGGAGAAGGACTGAGCGTGGTCACTTGTAAAGGTAAATAATCTAAATTTTAATGTAGTTCATTGCTCAAAATGTCCACATATTTAGCTAATTGGTATTAACTTTTAAATTTCAATTTGTTATGCACCGTAGGAAAAGTTTGAGGTTGAAGAGAGGTTGCGTGATGTTATCCTGCAATCAATAAATAAAAAATGGAGGGACTATAAGTCCGATTTGAAGCAGAACCATTACGATCCATACGAAACAAATGCTGAACGTATAAATCATCGCCCACCAGATGTGGTAGAGGAGCAATGGGCAATTATAGTAGAGTACTGGAACTCACAAAATGCCTAGGTAATTTGTTAATTAGTTAATATGTCTTCTAAAGCTACTGCATCCTTGTTTATTGACTTTGTATGATTATATGTTGCAGAACTTGTCAGCAAGGAATAAAACTAATCGTGCCAAGCAGACCCTTAATCATACAGCTGGGACAAAGAGCTTTGCCAGGGTCAGAAACGAACAGGTATAACAAATGGCCACTTATGAATGTCTTGATATACTATTATAAATCTAGTCACCTCATCAACTTGATGATCGGTTTTCATAGTGTACAATCTTATTTTATTTCTTTCTTATCTCTTCTGAGTTGTATAGTAGCTTTTCTATTTTCTTGTATGATAAGATGGGATATTTATGTGAATGGGGATTGTATATGAATGCTACGTTTTGCATTCTTTTTTGTTTTTCAGGTTGAATGGCTTTATTTTAGACCAATTTGGTCTGGACAACCCTCTATTTTTAGGGGAGATGCGGTCGAAATTTTTATTATTTTTTCTTTATTTATCTCTACATGTGTTCTTTGTTTTTATATTTCTTCATCTTTTTAATCGGGTCAATTGTATTAACTTTTGCTTGTGGATGTTTAAATGATTTATGATGAATTAACACCATATTTTTTCATTAGGGATTGGCGAGCCGTGCTGAGACTTTTATAAAAACGCATACTCGAAAAGATGGCACGCCAATCAATGATGAAGCAGTTGACAAGATAGTAAATTATTTCCTCTTATTGTAGGTATACTTGTAGCATACGAATAACTTTATTAGCATCTATTTTGATAACTCAATGATTGCATAAATATTTTTTTCAGGATCAAATGCGAACTATCATGAAACAAGGCACGCCAGATTCGACAGCCCGAGATGATGTATATACTCAAGTTATGGGGCATGACACACATGGCAGGGTGTGGTGTTGTGGGTTAGGCCACACGCCCACTAGGCTGTGGGGTGGTAGTGCATCCTCGAGTATGTCATCTCGGTATGTCGATATGGATGAATTTAATAGGATGCGAGAACAATTGCAATGTACAGAGGAGCGGCTAGAAGAAGAGATCCGACAACGACAAACAATTGAAGCAACTGTTGCACAGCATGCCAGAGAATTTGAAGAATTTAGAAACTTCATGATGAGTAACCGTCAAACACAGGTATTATATAAATGCCTTACAAAATTCATATAGCACAAATTCATATCATCTTTATATTTAAATACCACACTTAATGATCTTTCTTACAATTTATAGTCTCCTGGCGAAACTTCTGCAAATGATAGTCCTCCTCGGGATTTTAGCTAGACAGACATGCATTCTTATTATTTGAGGTGAGTAACACAAGATAGCTTCGATTCTATATATATATATATATATATATATATATATATATATATATATATATATATTAATTTTTTTTGGCTAAATTGATTTGTCTACTTATAATTTTACTGACGCATGATTCATTGTTATTTTCATGCAGGGCTATTAAATTGATACCAATTACAATTTCAATTGTTAATGGAAACCATTAATTTACTGTTCTTTAGTTTAATTTATATGACATGAATGTTTAGAGTATTTTAATTTTATTAGAATCTCTTTTAATTCACTTTCTTCTTTGTAATTGTTTTGCTCTATTTGTTATAAAATTTGCTACGAAATGAGATATTTTACAGGTATTTTACAGGATTTTCGGTCCACCTAATTATGGTTTTTGTATATGCAGGTAATGGCTTTTAGCGGCGGTAATTACCGCCGCTAAAAGCCAAAAGTTTTAAGCGGCGGTAATTACTGCCGCTTAAAACCTGAGTCGCATTTACTTATACAAATTATTAGTGGCGGTACTTACCGCCGCTAAAGTCATATAGAAGCACGTGAGGATTTTAGCGGGTGGTAACTACCGCTGCTAATGGAAGGTATTAGTGGCGGTAAATGTTACCGCCGTTAAAAATTTCTTATTAAGCGGCGGTAATACCCGCCGGTAAAAAGGTAATTTAACGGCGGTAATTACCGCCGTTAAATTCCCGCTGGCTATTTCTCCCAAATAGCGGCGGTAATTTTGCTACCGCCATTGTAGGCGTCGCTAATTCATTTAGCGGCTCGATATTAAGCGGCGGTAGGGTTTACCGCCGTTAAATCTTTAAGGTAATTTGACTTTTACCGGCGAGATGCTACCGCCGGTAAAAGTCAACTTTTTTGTAGTGACAATTACCAGATCATCTAAAAGAGAAAGGTTGGCTTCTCTACACCTCTGCCCACATGCCACTGCTATCTTCTTTCTTGTTGTTCCTACCTTCATAGAATCAAAGGAGCAATTGTAAAGCACAAAAGGTATATGCTATTATGCACTCACGCTGAGTTAGAAGAACAAAGAATAGAAACTGGAGAAGGCATAAAACATAGAAAAAGAAATTATCTTTTCGCCAAATATATTGTGGTTATTGAATAAAGCCTCCAAGATTTAAGCGACAAATGATTTTTAAAACACAGGTCAAACACTATTGCTTGCAAATCGATCAGATATATTGATATAAATAAAGCAAAACTTTGCATCTAAATCAGGCAGTCATTAGTCCGAGAATAATCAACAAGCAGGTTTTTTCTGGGGGATGCATCGCAAATACACAACAAGTGTAGTAAATGAACATGTTTATTCAAGTGCATTCCAATAAACCATGTCAATCCTTCTACATCACTATCGCATCAATACATCAGTTTTAATAACTTTTAGCAACGTTACAGTAACTTCCAAAAATTTCCATTCAAAAAGCGATAATGGAAATTAAAACACCAGAGGCATTTTTAATAACTGTTATGTTATCAATGTTACAATAAGTCAGTAACTTCCAAAAATTTCCATAAAAAGCAATAATGAAATTTTAAATGTACAATGAGTATATAGCAACAACACCATCAACTACATCTTTTTTTAGTGTAAGAATGCTATAAGCCTTACAGACTGGTTCTCCCATTTTTTGTGACATAAATTACATTCTCCAAAATGAGATGACTGATGCCCTTAAGGTTTAGCTGATTGGATCTTTCCAGTCATTCTAAGCAATTTTCCTCACGTAAATATTCCATTTTCATTAGAATGAAAGGTGAGCAAATCCAAGCCCATGTAAAATGTTTTAAAGTTCACACTCACTCCAACACCATGAAGGCATAAACCTTGAAAAACAAGCCCTGTAATTAGAAGCATTGCAATGAAAATCAAACAGGACATCAGAAGAAGTTCTTTACTTGAAGGATTTGAATTGTGCTTAGACTTGAAAGGTAAGATCTACATGAAATATTTTTCTAACCCTGTTTGAAAGAGAGGTTATAGCAAGGCCCAGCAGTTGTCCTCAATTTCAGGGTTTAGATTTGTCACTCTGGTTCTACAGCTCCATGAAGGCAAACAAGGACTCCCATAATTTCAAGGCAAGTGTATCAAGCTATGTCACATGGACTTTTCTATTCACCCCAAAGTCATCATGTCAACAAGAAACAACATGTGTGTGGATTTGGGATCCAGGTCAGATCCTAAATAGCCATGTCCAATTTTTTTTTTATAATATACATGTTTCCTCCACTCTAAACAAATGCTTCCTCTATCTTCAATATATATTCAACTATTAAATTTCAAATTGTAAGAACTAATAATGCATGTGGCACTAGTTAAATAACTTTTATATGGATGGAATCTTGACATCCTATGATATGGGGATCAAACAATCATACAAGTCTACACTTCACATACCCAACAGTAACCCATGCTATAGTCCATGTAATATACATCTAAAAAATCCAGTAATTTTTTTCATACTTTCATTAAGGACTTTTTCATTGTTATTGCCACCACTAACCTCAATCCTTATTCATTTTATATAATTCTTCAGTGGCCCCCAATGATATTACAATCCAGAAATTAACTTGCCATTTTTCCAAAACATGTAAAATGTAAGAACAACTAACAATATATAATCAAATCACCATAGATAAAACCAAAGGCAATTCTGTAATCAAGAAGAAGTCCAGAAAAATAAAAAAGAAAGTTTGGACAATAAAAACAAGGAAGATCATACCTTACAGAGCTCTAATATTGGTGAAACATGATGACTTCTTAACAAGACCTTGAAATTTCCATTTTCAGCTTTCTCTAGACTTTGCAGGGTAATATGCTCTAGAATGTTCCATAAAGTCCAAATTTTATCATATAAACCAAATCTATCAAACTCAAGCATTTCCACCAATATCATAAACCAAATCGATGTAGGAGAAAATCACAAAATCAGCAACAAAGAATCCGCTATTGATAACTGAAAGCCACATCTAGAGCCCATTATCTTCCAAAATGCATCTCAACCAAACATTTCAAGATCAGCTCTATTTTATGCAATTCTACAAAACCTAACATATAAATTTGATATTCATAGCCAAGAGAAGGATGTCAAGGTGAATGAATAGAAAGAGTAGAAACTATATTGACTCAGCTTCAATTGTCAAATGTGTATATAAATCTAAATCTCAAACAAATTATAGGATGCATGACCTCAATTAAGAAGGGTGCACCTGTCAGCTGCGGATAAATACAAAAATGAACAAAAGGTTTTAACAACAAAGAAAAATAACAATTAAAAAACACAGTAATAAACTTCAACAATGACAACATAAAGTCCACATATGATAATGTACTAAAACTATATAAGATGATGCTAGTGTTTGGCATTAAAAATGACTCCTAATGTTGGATGTCTCTATGGAGATGTGTTTCACATTAAATCTAACAAAAATTCTATCTAAAACAGTGGGCACAATTTGAACTTAGGAACACATACGCCATACCCAGAACCATGTCACGTCACATCAGGTAAGGTGAAAGCTCTCGGGAAAATATCCAGATCAGAAATGAATGCAAGGTAGAGTTGGGAAAACTTCAACCCAACTTCATTTTCCCATGCTTCAAACAATTATTATACTTATTTTTCCTGTGCAACGCACAGGCCACATTGCTAGTGGTAATATAAAGGATACGATGAGTTGAAATCGAACAAAAATTCTAGAAAGGATTGAACAAACAAATTGACGCATAAGAGAGAACAATAAGAAACCATTCATGAAACTTTTTTTTTTAATGAAAAACAAACCCCAAAACATGTGGAATCTCATTGAGAATGGATGATAATAATAACCAAATAAGATCAGCCATGTCCAACAAGGTGATAGAAGCACAAAATCAAAATATTACTCTAAAATCTGCTCATGCCTCGTACCAAGCATATCAAATGCAATGCAGATAAGAAACATTGAAATAAATAACTGGCTTGCCTGAAATTTTGCATAAAAAGTTCCCTTGAAAAGAGGATTAGATCATTGTGTTTTTCTTATATATTGGGGAACAAAAGGTGGAACACTTGCTAAACTTGATTGATCGCCACTAAAATCTGAAACTAAGTTTTATCACATACCTTCCTCTTAGCAATGGTGAAAAAGATAGTAATGGTTACTTCGAGGGTAACCGACCTCCTGAACAGAGTTATTCTTTGGATTAAAATTAGAACTTTGCAGATGCTACAAATGTCCTCTGGGAAAACCGAGTTGATCAAATTCCAATAGCACAAAATGGAAACTAAGCAACTTACCGAAAAACGTGAGGTGCAGAGATTACTTGCCATGATTTCATTTCAGCGGCGAAGCTCATTTGCATTGGAGGTGCGTGACCTACGAGGAACCCATTAATCTGGACGCTGGGACAACCATCCTCTGCTCCAGTTCAATAGTTGAGGACCTTGAGAGCCTATAGTTCTGCAATGTTATCTTTGTCCAAGAAGCAGATACCTCCCAAGAAAGAATGGATTCCCCTGTCACCAGCAACAAAAGAGACTCAAAAACAAGCGATGAGAAAACCATAAATAGTCATCACAAGCTGTGGTCTCTTAAATGACTAACGATGAAGTCTCGAAATCGAGAAACGATTTCTGTCATCACAGCCACCGAAACACGCATACAAACACACGTTAACATACAATTGAAAACAATTAATCTGGGGAAAAATGCGATAAAATGTGGAGGCGAGCGTAACCCTAATCCCTGGATCTCTTTTCACATCGACAGATTAGGGCTTTAAACGCCTCTAAGATCCATGTTTGGAGTGATCAAAGAACAAGGAACCTGAGTTTTTCAGATACATCGTACATCGTAAGATCCACTCCTTCGAATGCAGGAAATTTCAACAATAAAAAGGTCATATAGGAAAGACCGCATAAAGAACAGCATCTCAATCTAAAACCAAAAACCTATTATCAAAGGAATAATAACAAATAGAAATAGTAGACGAAACCTCTGTAACAATCCTGCTCTTACTCCTTTGAATTTGTGGAGCGTGCAATCTAATTGACGAAATCGATTGATAGGACCGTAGGAGCTATATTTCAAATGATACCGAGATCGATCGAGCAAGCATTCTGATCGATCAGAACAGTTTTAATCGATCAGAAGGAGAACTGCTGAGTTTGTGCAAAAATGGCCGAATCAAAAGGAGATCACCACGAGAAAGAGCTAGGGTCTCTGTCCGTTTTGATCGTGAGTATAAGTTTCTCAGCGGGCGCGGGAAACAAAATGCGAGAATTTGTCATGTATTATAGTAGCGAAACTGTGGAAGCGCCACAAATAATTTTTTAACTAACGGCGCTTTTTAGTGAACGCCACTAATATTTTTTTATTAATACAATTTCTTTTTTCTTTAACGACGAACATTCAAATACATCACCATATAATATATATTGCGACATATATTTATGTTTGCCGCAAAATTTGTGTTGCTAAAAATCAATTTTTTGTAGTGGGATGAGTCAATTAGGAACTGATAAATGGGGTTTAGGATACAAGGAAGTCTCCAATGACACTCCATCTTCTTCTAAGACCCAAGTTGTGAATGCCAAAGGAAAGAATAGGTCCAATCCTTCCAAGGGTAAGACAAACAAGGTAGAAATCATGGTCAAAAGTCTAATTGGTCAAAACCTAGGGGTGTTCCAATCAAGAGTTCCCAATCTCAGAATTTTATCCCTACTTGTCATTATTGTGGTATTTCTGGACATATTAGACCAAATTGTTGGGACTTGAACCAAAATTCTAGGAGATCTTCACCTAGAAAACCTCAAGAGAATTTGTCTAAACAAGTGAAAGAACTTTCAAATCAGACAAAGCTCTTAAGTCAACAATTAGCTTCAATGACCAAGAAAACCACTGAGCCTAAGCAAATTTGGGTTAAAAGAAGTAAATTGACTTGCCATGTAGTTCATGTTGCTTTGAAGGCTAGAAATAGTCTCATGTGGTATCTTGATAGTGCTTGCTCTCGTCACATGTGTGGTGACAAATCATTGTTTAAATCTTTTAAAGATTATTCTTATGGTACTGTTACTTTTGGTGATGGAAGCAAAGCTCCTATTGTAGGTAAGGGTGTTATTGAAATTTCTGGTATGCCTACTTTGAGTGAAGTACTATTTGTTGATGGCTTGAAAACTAACTTGATTAGTATAAGTTAATTGTGTGACTCAAACATGGAAGTTAAATTTGCTAAAGATATGTGTTCTGTGTTTGATGCAAATGGTTTGTGTGTGCTTCAAGGAGAAAGAACTCCGGATAACTGTTATGGTGTGATTCCTAATTCTAATGTTGTGTGTAACTCTTCCAAAGTTGATATGCATGAATTGTGGCATCAAAGGCTTGGTCACTTGAATTTTAAAAACTTGAATGAATTGTCCAAGCATGATTTTGTTAGAGACCTTCCTAAGCTTGCCAAAGTAGAACCAATGTGTGTGGGCCATGTCAGTTGGGAAAGCAAACTAGATCTAGTCACAAAAAGATTACTGAGTGTGTAACCCACAAACCTCTTGAATTGTTATATGGACCTTATGGGTCCTTCTAGGACTGAAAGTCTTGGTGGTAGGAGGTACATTTTGGGTATTGTGGATGACTTCTCCAGATTTACTTGGGTTGAGCTATTAAGAGAAAAATCTGACGCAAGTGAGTTGATTAAGTCTTTGTGTCGAAGACTCTCTAATGAAAAAGAGTCTAAGGTTGTTAGAATGAGGAGTGACCATGGGAAAGAGTTCGAGAACTCAATCCTTGAAAAATTTTGTCTTGAAGAAGGAATTCATCGTGAGTTCTCTGCTCCTATTACTCCACAGCAAAATGGAGTAGTAGAGAGGAAAAACAGGGTTCTTCAAGAGATGGCAAGAGTTATGATACATGCCAAGGGTGTGGCCATGTATTTCTGGGGAGAAGCGATTAACACGGCTTGCCATGTGATAAATAGGGTGTATTTAAGGTCTGGGAGTACTGAGACTCCTTATGAAATTTGGTTTGGTAAAAAGCCTACTGTCAAATACTTTCGTGTTTTTGGAAGTAAATGTTTTATTTTGAGAGATATGGAGAATTTGGCTAAGTTTGATGCCAAGAGTGATGAAGGAATCTTCCTAGGTTATTCTAAGAATAGCAGGGCTTACCGTGTATAACTTACGTACACACACTGTCATGGAATCCATAAATGTTGTTGTGGATGAAAGGGTTGATAAGTCTCAAGTTGAGGGAAAGACTATCCTAGAAGTAGGGGAAAATGACTTGACTGTTGAAATACAAAATCCTAAGTCATCTGAGTCATCTTCTTCAACTTCTGAAGAGGGTTTTTCTTCAACTCCAGGTCCTAAAAAAGAACCTTCCTCTAGAGTGAAGTTAAATCATCCCAAAGAGTTGTTAATTGGTGATTTGAATGAAGGGATGAGACTTCGTAGGAAAGTCCTAAATCAGATGTCTTTTGCATCATATGTCTAAACTCTTGAACCTAAGAAGGTAGAAGAAGCACTTACTGATGAGTGCTGGATTAATGCCATGCATGATGAATTAAACCAATTCATTAGGAATGATGTGTGCTATCTTGTTCCTAGACCTGAAAATTATAATGTTATTGGAACCAAATGGATTTTTAAGAACAAGTCAAATGAACATGGCACTATAGTGAGAAATAAGGCTAGGTTGGTTGCACAGGGATATACCCAAGTTGAGGGTATTGATTTTGATGAAACTTTTGCCCCTGTAGCTAGACTTGAATCTATAAGGATTTTACTTGCTGTAGCTTGCCACTTGGGTTTTAAATTGCATCAAATGGATGTAAAAAGTGCTTTTCTGAATGGAATACTTCATGAAGAAGCATATGTTGAACAACCCAAGGGGTTTGTAGATCCAAAGTTCCCACATCATGTGTTTAGGCTTAAGAAAGCTTTGTATGGGTTGAAACAAGCTCCTAGAGCTTGGTATGAGAGACTTACTGCATATCTCTTAGATCACAAGTTCACAAGAGGAGGAGTTGATAGAACTTTGTTCATTAGAAAGGAAAAGAGCAGTTTCACTGTTGCTCAAATTTATGTGGATGATATTGTTTTTGGTTCTCCAATTGATTCTCTTGCTTTAAATTTTGCCAAAGCTATGCAACATGAATTTGAGATGAGTATGGTTGGTGAATTAAATTTTTTCTTAGGTCCTCAGATTTCTCAATCTATAGATGGGATTTTCATATCTCAATCTAAATATGCTAAAGACCTTGTGAAGAGATTTGGTTGGACAGCAAGAAACACACTAGAACCCCTATTAGCACTACCTTGAAACTTGATTCTGATTTATCTGGAAAGAGTGTAGATAACACTCTTTATAGAAGCATGATAGGTAGTCTTTTGTATCTTACCGCTAGTACGCCTGATATTACCTTTAGTTTAAGCGTGTGTGCTAGATTCCAAGCAAATCCTAGAGAGTCTCACTTGTCTGCCGTCAAACGTGTCATACGATGTGTTAACGGTACTGTTGATCATGGTATATGGTTCTCTAGAGATAGTTCTGTAATTCTAGCAGGCTATTTTGATGCCGACTGGGCTGGAAATGCAGATGATAGGAAGAGCACAACTGGAGGTTGTTTCTATGTTGGGAACAATCTAGTGGCATGGATGAGCAAGAAGCAAAACTCTATTTCCTTGTCCACAACTGAAGCTAAGTATATAGCAGCTGGTAGTGGTTGCACTCAATTGCTTTGGATGAAGCAAATGTTGAGTGATTATGGGATTGAACAGGGAACTATTGTCTTGTATTGTGATAATACAAGTGCTATTAATATTTCCAAAAACCCTGTTCAGCACTCTCGAACCAAGCACATTGATATACGACATCATTTTATTCGAGAGTTGGTAGAAGATCATGTGATATCTCTTGAACACATCCCATCTGAAAATCAATTAGCTGACCTTTTTACCAAACCGTTAGATGCTCTTAGGTTTGAGTTTCTGAGGAAAGCTATTGGTATTGGTCCTCTTCATTAAGAAGGACTTTGTAGCATGCTCTAGGGTGTCTCATGCATTTTTCTCTTCTTTAGCATGCTTATTTGTTTTTGTTATTTTGTATTTTGTATTTTTTTTCTTTTCGTATTTTGTTCTTTCGGTTTTTATATGAGTACTTGTCTTGACATTTGTCAACTATGGGATAAGTATAAGGTTTTGAAAATATATATCTTTTGGTTATATTTTGAGAACCTACAAAATCTTCAAAGATGATTTCTCAAATGTGGTTTCAACAGTTTCTAATAATATCACAATCATCTTGCTAAACTCTATTTGTGGTTTGTAAATCACATACACATACCAAATACAATTGAGGAAGCTTATTTTTTATTTTCGGTGTTGTGTGGATAGGCAATCCTTGGTTTATTCTTGTCTATCTTAAGTTGAAAAGACCTAGCATATGACCTTGTGTTACAAAGAGATTTCTCCCTTTTGTTTAAAAAGAAAAAGTTATATGAAAAGAACTCTGGGATGAAATGTAAACCCCAACAATATTGAGTTTAAAAAAGAAAGAGAATCACAAGGAGTATAACCATGGAATAAGCTGTAAACTCAGATATTCTAAGGAACACTACTCTTTGTGCAAAAAGAATTGTAAGAAACAGGGGGAGAAAATTTCAAAATCTTGATGCTTAGGTCTTAAATTTTTCATGAAAGGGTTCTTTTCAATTTTTACAGAGACTTGGGTAATATTGGATTTTTTTGATCAATGGCCAACTCCTCTTCACCAAGCTCTCATATAGGCAAAACTTGTTGTATTTGGCTTTGCACATGCACACAAACACAATTGGAAATTTGGTTGAGTTGTTGTGTAATTATTTGGGAGTATTGAAGTTAAATTTGTTTGAATCTGAATTTTAGAGCAAAATGGTTCTCAAAATGTGTCAAAATTTGAGTTTTCAAGAGTTTATACTTGATTTATAGTTGTATGTATGTCTTGCATGTTTTTACGTTTGTTTGGAGTGTTTTTGGTTGAAAAGGGATGAGTTTTCTTGCTGGAATCTGGGAATTTTTCTGAACTTCTGATGAACGTTCGAACGGCCTATCGAACGTTAACAAACGTTGGTCATTTCATCAAATTTTCAGCGAACACTTGTCGAACGTTGCTTTCAAAACAATTTTTTTGTTTAACGTTCGCCCTGTGTTTGCCGAACGTTCGAACGTTCAATTAAAAGTCTGTTTTTAAAAAGGGTCGCGTGCGAAAAAGGGCTTTAGGTTTTTTAAACGTTCGAAACGAAACTCGTTCAAATGTCTAGTGATTTTAGAGCTTTTGGAATTTTTCGTGATTTCTCGTCGATTCGTGCATCCAAATCGTGATTCAAGGTAAGATCTTTGGTTTTCATGCATGTTTTTCACTTTTCTCTCAATGTTCATCATCGGTTAGGGTTTTCTAGGGTTTTACATGTTAAATCTTTGATTTCTTCGTGGTTTCTGGTTTATTTTTGTTAAAATTAGTTTCAAAATGTTTTATTCTTGTTTTATTGTTAATTTTAAGTAATTTTTTGGCCGTTTTTGTTCAATTTCATGTTTTGATCGAAAAACCCCAAACCTGGGCTCGTTTTCTTCAACGTTCGCCGAACGTTTGAACGTTACTCGACTGTCTTGGCTGTTTCTTGGTTCGATCAACTGTATTTTTTTTTCCATGCATTTTTTTCGTTTCTTAGCATATAGTTTAATTCTGTAGTTTGTTCTTCCATGTTATTATATTCTAACATGTGCTGGTTTTATTGTTTTTTGTTTTATTTTTTTTCTTTCTTGGTTCAATTCCATTCCTAGATGCCTATGAAGAAATCACTTGGTTCAAAAAATTCCAACAAGAAACCTCGTTATGATGAGTCCTTGTTTGTTGACAAGAGAGCTGGGAAAAATTTTGAAGAATATTTTTGTGATAGGTCTGTCGTCTTAGAGAGAGAAGTTAAATTTGCATCCCTTCCTAATGAGGTCTCTGATTGTTTTAAAGATTGGGGTTGGGATTCCATGTTTGGAAACTTTTATTCTTCCATCTGTAGAGCTGGTAAGAGAATTCTTCACCAACATCCATGATGTTGATTTCGAAAAATCTGAATTCTCAACTTTTCTTCGAGGCACTCCTTTCGTGTAGGACCCGATGTTCTTGCCTCGGTTTTTGGTCTTCCTCGGGTCCCGGATCCTCAATTTCCTTATCCTCCTCCTACCCCTGATTTTCAAAATGAGGTTGTGGATACTCTTCTACATCTTGGCAGAGGGAATTGGGTTTTTAGAGGTGGTGCTTTATCGGTTAAATACTTTACAGCTAAAACCATAGTTATTTTTCGTATTAAAAGTCATAACTTGTTTCCGGTAGCTCACAAATCCTCTGTCCCTTTTGATAAATGTTTGTTTCTGTATGCTTTAAAGAAGCATCATTCTATTGATTTGCCTTCTGTCATTTGCTCCAAAATCTTAGATATTTTCTTCAACTCTAAGAAGACGTATGGTCTTCCCTACAGGTGCTTGATTGCCCGTTTAGTTCATGCTTTGAATATTTCTTTTCCTCCATTAGAGTTGTGTAAGGCTTCAAACCCTATCACCGAATCCACTCTTAAACAAAGTCGTGCTCATTTGTCTACCACTCCAGCTCCTAATCCGGATGATCCTGCTGAGGCTCAGCTTCCCACTTCTTTGCATGAGGTACTTTTGTCCCTCAAAGAGCAAAATACCCAGATTCTTTCTTATTTGCAGAAGCACCATGCAAATATGGTCCTTAGGTTCCAGCGAGTTGAGCTTCAACAAACTAACTTGCAAACGTCGTTTGGGAAGCTGGAATTTGCTCTAGAGGGGTATTTTCATCAAGAGGATGAGGAAGACGACGATGAAGCTCCTGCTACTGCGGCTCCGGGTTCGAGTGGAGGTTGTGGCAGTGGAGAGGGTGATGGTGCTGGGCCATCTCACTCGTGAAGTGATCCCTTTGTCTTGTTGTGACAAAAAGGGGGAGAAGAAGTCATATTTTTTTGTTGTATTCGTTGTATTAAATTTGGATGTGAAAGTGGATGTATTATTTGTTTTTGTTGTTCATGAATGAATTCCTTGTGGATATTTTAATTTGGTAGTTCATGAATATGCAAATGTATATGTCTTAAGTGAATGAATGAAAATATTGGAAGTTTGATATTTGTCTTAGCTCATTCTCTTATTGTTATTGGTAGTTGTTGTTTTGTGTTACAAATACCTCATGCTTTTCACTTGGTACTTTTAATGTTTTTGATGTTTCAGGGACAGGTGAATCAGTATGGGTATAATAGGTTTAGGGGGAGGTCATGTCAAATATTTTTTTTTGTTTTTGTTCATGTTCTAGTTGTTGCTTGGTGGTTCACAATT
This sequence comes from Buxus sempervirens, assembly GCA_947561395.2. Taxonomy (NCBI): domain Eukaryota; kingdom Viridiplantae; phylum Streptophyta; class Magnoliopsida; order Buxales; family Buxaceae; genus Buxus; species Buxus sempervirens. The sequence goes on from OX387186.1 coordinate 42,474,572, forward strand.
AGAATATGTCTTGTTAATTTTGTCACGGAATAGCCAAATGGGGAGTTTGTAAGGATTATTTTGTATTGGCTTTATTCCGTGTCAAAAAGGTCTTATAAAAGTGGTCAAAGTATTTGGGATAGGTTATAGGTGTTGCGGCTCAAACGGGGTTATGGTCGAAGTAAAATTGATAAGTTACGACCAACGTTCGCCGACCGTTCGACTGTTGGTGACACACAGAGAAACCCGAGAGCAGTGTGCGCTAAACTTTCGCTGACCGTTCTACCGTTGGTGACACGCAAAGAAACCCGAGACCAGCGTGCGCTGAACATTCACTGACCGTTCGACCGTTGGTGACACACAGAGAAACCCGAGAGCAGCGTGTGCTGAACGTTCTCTGACCGTTCAACCGATGGAGTTCCACAGAGAAACCAGAGAGCAACGTTTGCCTCACGTTCTCTGGCCGTTCGAACGAGAAGAGGAAAAGTGAGTTTTTGTCTTGAACGTTCAAGCCGCGTTTGCTGAGCGTTCGAACGTTCATTAACAAACTTCAGTTTTAGAAGTCCAATCTTTTCTGATTTGTTTCCTTTTCCACTTCTACCTTCTCCTAAACTATATAAGGAGTGTCTAGGTTATTGTGAGGGTTACCCAAGATGTTTTTGAGAACCCTAAAAACGTGTGTGAGAGTAAGAGATCTTCTTCCTCTTCCTTCTCTTTCTTTGAGCCATCAAAACCTTCATTCATCTTTCTTTTCTACCTTGGAGTTCCGGGTTGGAGAGTTTGCTCGTGGGAGTTCCTACGGTTGATGAGGGAGTTCGTTTGGCACTTCACTAAGAAGATATTCAGAGTTCTGGATCGTTGCAAGGATGATTTTCAGAGGTGGCACCTTATCACCCGGAGGGTTTTTCTCTTTGAGAGTTCTCTTAGAGTTTTCCCTTCGTCACCAAAATTGCTTGTGTTGTCTCTTCTTTATTTTGCAATTTTGTATGATGGATTGTTAATTGATCAGACTTGTGCATGCCTATTAATTAAGAACTTGTTTTTAATTGATAGAAATTTTATTCCACAATCGGTTTCACCTATTCACCCCCCCCCCCCCCCTCTAGGTGATTTAGAGTCTAAACTGTGTTTTTCAAAAACAAACAACCAAGAGTCGATCGAACCAAACAGTAATGTCTCTAACAAACAGAAATAAAAGTAAAAGATTAAACAGGAGTAGATCGAACGAGAAAAATGCTACTTACAGATTTCGCAGAAATCCACGCCCAAGCCCTCTTTTCCTATTCTCCTCTGCATTTTTCCCTCGTTCTGTTAACCTTCAAGAAACGAATCTCTCTTCCTCTTCTTCCTTTCTCCTTCTCCTTCTTCTTCTTCCCCACGTTTTCTTGTCCTCTCTTCTCTTCCTCTCTTTTCTCCTCTTCCTCCACTCGATTTCCCCCTTTCTTTTTCATTTTTCCTTCTTCTCTTGAACAACCAGAATGAACGAACACTTCCCTTCTTCTTCTCTTCTTCTTTTCTTCTTCCTTCTTTTCCCCTTCTTCCTCCTTCTTCTTCCTCTTGCGATTTCTTCTTCTCCGTCCCCTTTCTTCTTTCTCCCAAACCCTTAACGCCCTCTCGTAGGTTCTTCCATCTAACGTTTTTTTTTTTTAACATTGAACCGGTTCAACCCTCACTAAACCACCAACTTAAACCCCCTTAAACCCCACTAACCAACCAACCCAACTTAAATAAACCATTTCAATCTATATAATACTTTTAAATGAACCGATCCAATTGAACCAACCCAAACTAATTAAGTCTTTTAAAATTTTAATTTAATTGACCTCATTAAATCCTTTAGTCTCATTTTAAATCCTTTAATCTTTATTTAATCTCAATAAAAATTCCTAAAAAAATCCAGGATCTTACACTTCACCCTGCAGAGCAATTACATTTGAAAAGTGGACTGTTTCTACAATTTCTGATCTTAATGGCATGTTTTTATAAATATTCTAGAAAATTGACCCTTTTCCATAATTTTCCCAAGAATAAATCCAAAAGTACATAAGAACATAACAACTTTCTAAAGAAGAAACCTATGACTCATCCAAACATAGCTCTTTGCATGATCTTTCTCACTTTTTTTAAGAGAAATGGGAGTTCTTCTTTCTCTCTTGTTTGAAGTATCTGAGAATTTATTTTTCCCAACATGCTATTAAGAAAATTACAACACTAGTTGTTTGTCTATACTAGTTTTATAGAATCTTGAAAAAATGGTATCAACCATGTTGAAGTGGAATCTATGGGGATGGTTTAATACATCCTTAGGAATGGTAAATTTAATTAATTAAATAAATAGTAACCTTACTTCTATATGGAAAAGACAAATATTTATATGAAATGAGTGATTTTAGGGAAAATGCCTCCTCCATTATAATCTTTGGTTACTTTTCCTTCTTTAAGTACTCAAAATAATATGTGAATTGTATTATCTTTTTATATTTGTATGTATTAAATAATTTTTTATCATGTTACATCCTAACTGATATTTTAATTCATAAATTCTAATTTTACTTTACCATAAAATGTTTTCAAATGCAATTCTCTTTGCAGTTAAATCGGGTTGGCCTGAACCCAACCCGAACCCAAGAAATAATTTTAGGGTTGGATTTGGGCTCAAGGAGTTAGGGTTTAGGGCAGGCCAAGGTAATATTAGACCAACTTTCACATTGGGTTGAGCTTGAACTCATTGAAACCCGGACCAAGCTGCCCTACTTACAAACTCTACATAACATAGCCAAAAAACATATAGCAAACTTAATTTTGAAAAAAATTGAAATCAATGAAAAAGCAAATATGGTGGACTCAATAATTATTAATTATTAAAAATGAATTTATCTTAAAAAATTTAACAAAGCTTGCTTAACTAAAATCCCATTTTTTTAGTTTGTCTGATGGAAACAAGGCAGGTTTTGGTTAGGGGTGGCAATGGCAAGGCTCAGGCTGGGCCAAGGCAATGGCATAACACAACTTATGTAGGCCCAAGCTCGGCTCAGCCCTACATCGGGCCCAGGAGTGATTCTCCAAGCTCAACCCTATAAATTTGTACTAAGCCCAAGCTCGACCCTTCTCTATTTCTTTTTAATAATAAATATATATATTGTTTACAATAATTGTTTATTTTATAATTTTAATAATCTTAAAAAATCTTGTGAATATATATACACACACACACACACAATAATTTAATAAATAATAATCCATACAAACTACACTTATTATTACATTAAACTCATTATACAATCATAAAAAATATTAAAACACTATCACAACAACCTTTTATGTGAAATTTATATCTAGAAATCTATATAAATAGTGTAAAAATATTCCTAAACAAGTAATTAAATCTTTAGAATGTTGGGCAAGGTTGGAATGGACAATAAATGTCTCAACCCAAGCCCATGCTTACAATTCATATGACCCTTGAATACGAGGCCCGACTTGGCCCTACAGGCTCAAAACCTTGCCCAAGCCTTGTCAAATATTGGGCTAGGCGGGTCACCTGGCCCATTGCCACTCTTAGTTTTGGTGAACATGAACCGGCCCCTATAGGATTCTAGCCAATACGAAACCTAACCCGGCCTTGTCGGGTAATTAATGGGGCAAGGTTTAGTATAGAATGCAAAACAAGTGTTTATTAACCAGAATATATGTGTGTGTGTGTGTGTGTGTGTGTATATATATAGATATGTATGTATGTATGTATGTATTAATAAAATACATATTTTTGTATATGATATATATGGAAATGATATTAAAATAAATAAAAATAGATATTCTAATATATGAAGATTATGTTCAAGGCGGGTTGGGCAATACCTGAAACCACACCATCCTTAATTCTTGATACAAATTTTGATTTACTTATATTCATGTAAATGGTTATTTTAGTTCATCCTAATTTTTTTTTCCATATTTTTCTTACAGGATCGTTATGTATGTATTTTTCTTTATTTTTAAAATTTTTTTAAAAATATCTTTATTATATATATTCTTTATTTTGATAGTTAACAAAATGTTAAAAATACACAAATAATTGTATGCCTTAAAATTTTATTTACATGGTTGCATAAACTAATGAATTTTATGCGTATTAGTTAATTCAACAAAATGTGCATAAATTAAAAATGAATTAACCTTGAACATAAAATTATTATACAAAAATGAGGAGACTCAATCCACATATATATATATATATATATAGAGAGAGAGAGAGAGAGAGAGAGAGAGAGAGAGAGAGAGAGACTACTATTAAATGCGTGAATTATTTTCATTTCCATTTATCAAAAATATTCTTCCCTATAGTCATTAACTTCACTTATTTATCTATTTAAAAAAAATTTCTAGTAGAAACATAAAAAGTAAATTACTAACCACACAACGTTACATGTTTATTGTTATCTTATAAACTACTTATTTACTTAAAAGAATTCTAATAAAAAATACTAGGGGAGGCACATGCACTACTGCACGTTGATATATGTGATTATCTTGACCCTAGAGCTGTAAATTTAACCCGGACTACCCAAAGCCTGCCCAACCCAACCTAAATAAGAGCCCGAATTGAGCAATGAGTTTGGGCTTGGGTTGGGCTTCACTTTTGGCCTGAAGTCAAGTTTGGATTGGGTTCGGGTTCAAGCTATATAACCCGAATTTAATGTTGACTTTATGTACACACTCTCATATAGAGATTAGATATGTATATATATATTTACCATGGTTTTCTTTTGTTTAACATTGTCTTTATAGTTATTCAATGAACTATTAAACATAAATTTATTAACATGTGCTTACAAATTTATGAATTTATTCTCAAATACATTATTTTATACCCGCATACATACACATATATGTTACAATGAATGTGATATTTGGGTGGACATCCTCTATAAGAAATATTATGCAAAACCACAAATATAGTGGGACAGTATTATATTTAAAAAATAATTTTTTAAAGAAACAAATTGATTAAGTTTTCTTTTCTTTTTTAACAAATTCAAGGGACTAATCAAGAGGCATTTATAACATTTGCATTTATAACAAACGAACATAAAAGTATGCTAATAGACGGTTTAATTAACGACAATAAAAATTGAAAAAAATTCAAAATTTTACATTTTGTTTGGGCCAACCCGACCCTAGCCCAAACTCACATAATAATAATTGGGTTGGGTTCGGGTTTAATGAGTTTGGGTTAGGGCGGGCCAATGACTAGGTTATCTCTTACCAGCCCATGCGTGGGTGCTCTACTTGGGGTGATGATCATATTCTGGCTTCTACCTGCGAGTCGTGAGGTGGCAAAATGGTTGAGGGTGGTTATCCCGATTAACAGACACATTAATCCATGAGTCTTGTAGAAACAATATTATATTGAGATTTGTTTTGTTATAATGAACTGTTTCTTCACATGGATTTGATATGGTTTAGACACAAAGCATATGAGCATGTTTCTTTTTTTATTTGAAAATTTCATAAAATATTTCTTACTATGCATTTTGCTACTTGCTGGGACATTAGTCTCACTCGTGCTTTGTTTTTATCGATTTTGTTTTCAAATCCTGCTGGTGAGCCACGTACTGGGGCAGATTTAAAAGTGACTGGGAGTATAGACCGGAGGATTATTTCCACCCGATGTAGGCTTTCTCATTATGACAATCATGGGCTTGTTATATTTTTGGACTAGTTTGATGTATTTTGGACGGAAGGATTAATTTTTGTATATGACTATATGAGAGAAGGAGAGATTGTGAGTTGCTAGTTACCCTGTTGTTCATGATCCTTATAATTACCAATGATGCACCAGTTTATATGCACAGGGGATATTATTTTGGATTGGATGGCCTATGTACACACACAACCACCTTTCCTTGTCTAGTGCACTCTAATAAATTGTCTTATATTGCTATATCTTCGTTTATCAGGTTCTTGTAGGCCCATATGTAGTGCTCAGGGATGGGTTTGGTGCCTTTAATGGGCAGACCCTATTCTGGGGCGCTGCATTTACTTTGTTTATTAATAAACATGTTACAGACAATCGTTGAAACCAAATCAAGGATCAAACCAAATCATTCTTCTTCTTTTTCTTTCTTTCTACTTATGTATAAACATTTAATATCAATATTACATTTTCTTGTCATTGCCATGAGTGTAATAAAATGCGAACAAATTAAAGAAATCCTATTTACTGTTATTTTAAATAATTTTAATTAAATAATATAAATCAAAATTATTAACAATAATAATTTCGTGTATTTACTCACTTTTCTTGAATATATAATTCAAGAATTACATATACTCTTATCTAAAATAATTTCAATTAAATAAAATAAAATTATTGCAAACAAAAATTTTGTATTTAGAATATTAAGTAAGAGAATTATAATTCTAAATTTTTTACTTCCACTTAAATAAAACAATAATATAATCTTAATTAAAATTTAAACCTCAAATTTTCTTTTCCAAAATAATTACAATTAAAATAATTATAGTCATTTTAATAATCATTATCAAATTAATAAGAGATTATTTAAAATATTAATTAATAATGCATAGGAAACTTTTAATTTTAATTAAAGATTTTTTTTCCAATAAATATTGCCATCATTCATCTTACAATACTTCTTCTCCAATACTTAACTAAAAGTATTTTAAATTACAGGAATTTTATTTTAAAGAATATATATATATATATATAATTTCAAAATGACCTTTTTTTTGTTATTGCTTTGAATCTAATAAAATCATACTAAATTAGATAAACCACAATGACATTTATGTAAGAGAATTTTAATTCAATAATATAGACTTGAATTATTAATAACAATGACTTTGTGCATTTATCCACTTGTAGAATATAGATTTTAAAAATTATTTTTATTTATCTAAATATATTTTTAATAAAATAAGACAAAAAAAAAAAAAAAGACAATGACTAAGAAAATTAATCAATGAATTATATAATGAATATAGTTTTTACTATGATGATATTTGTTTAATGAAATTGGAAGAAAATAGAGGACTTCACCTATAATTTTATGATTGATTTTATATTATTTTATTAAAATTAACATTATCCTTTCTTGACTCATTAAAATTAGCCTTTACCCTTTCTTGACTCCCACTAGCAAATCTTAATGAAAAAAGAATATCATCCTATCATAAACATAAACAATTTTCTAAGTAATATGAAATTATTTTAATTTTTACTTAATAATGAAGGATGATGTTTTTATTTTGTCTGTATGTTATATTTTTATTAATAATGATTTCTTATATCAGTATAATTTTTATTTTAATATTATTTTCATTGAAAGAATCTTTATGCTTCTGAGTTTAGTTTAAATATATGTTGCAAAAAAAGTTTTTTTTTTTATTTTGTAAGAAAGCTATCTATTTAAAAAACTTATATATTGACCGTATTAATATAAATTCCTTTTACTTTCTATATAAATATAATTCACAATTTTTATTATGTTTATATTAAAGAATTAAGAACATTATATATATATATATATATATATATATAGATAGCTTAGCAATTAGAATTATTAAAATTATTAGCAGTTAAATACGTGTCAGAGAAGAACTCTAGCTACAAGCCAACAGTTGAGTAGTTTATTTATTTAGATATAGAATATAAATAGAATTGCTGAATTCGCATTGGAGAACTCAACAATATGCTTTTATAAAATTGCTAAATTCGTGTTGGAAAAGAACTCTACAAGCGTAGTTTATTTATTTAGATATAGAGTATAGATAGAATTGCTAAATTCGTGTTGGAGAAGAACTCGACAAGCTGCTTTTATAAATAGAGATATAGATCTTCGTTTCCGATCCATCCAAATTCCAATTTTCCATCTGCTTGCTTTTGAGAGTGCCGTTTCAGGAAAAGAGATTTGTTCACTCACATGGCTTCTTCGTCTTCTTCTGAACCGAAGACAGTCACTCTAGTACTACCCGATGGAGAGATTTTTGAAGTTGAAGAAAAGTTTGCCTTTCAATCTGATCTAATCAAGTTCTTTTGCGAGGCCCGAAACACCAACAGAATCACACTTTGGAAACGCTTTACATGGAAGAAGGAGGTCTTGGAAAAAGTGTTCAATTATTGCAAAGAGAACGATCCTGTGAAGCTGAAGAAGAGCGAAGAAGATCTCGAGAGACTCAACGCTGAGTTTCTGAATGTAGGTGATGATGATGAGTTCTTTTATCTTAGGAGTACTGTATGCCTTCTCTCTATCCAGTGCTTAAAGGATTTGACGTTGCCCAAGTTCGAGGAGAAGGTGAAGGAGAAGGTTCGAAAGGATCAGCCAGGGCGCCCTTCCAACTGAAATTTTTTTGGGATTTCAGATCAGTTTCTTGGGATCTTTTTCTATTCTAAAGTCAGTTCAGGGCTGTTAGTAGATACGATTACTTCTTCACTTGGTTTCGGTTTAGATTTCATATATATATATATATTAAGAGGGTTTTAGGAAATTGAGAAAACATGGTTTGTAATCGGATGTAGAATACTGGAAATATGGTAAACTAGCAATGTGATCCGTGCAAACACGTTCAATAATAATAATACTTTAGTTTAATGAACTTCAGATTTTTGTTTCTCTGATAAAATTCTGCTTAATTGAAAAAGGGTCAATGAGGGTCTTGAAAATAAAGTTTGATGTAGCCAGGGAGAAACGTGATGTTGCAGACTTCTATTTTCAACAGAAAATAATATGCTTAGAGCTTCTTTGAAAATTAAAAATTTATGTAGACAGGGCAAAACATGATGTGCTGCTATTTGCATGAGTATGGCACACGTACAAGAGATCATATTTAGCTAATCAAGCAATCATTAATTTGAAGTTGTGTTCAAACGCAATAAAACAGAGTTGATACTATTTACAACCACGTGTTGATTATTTAGGAGATACATATAGGTTTCCCAGCAAGATAAAATGGTTATAGTCCTTGATATTTGCCACGCTTTTATTTTATGGAAAAACTGAAATAAAAATAGGCATTTAGACTCCATTCAAACTTACTAAAAGAGTGAAGTAGTAGGTGTCCAAAACCATTCTGATTTGGTCTGGATTGACATCAATCCAGAACGAAATTGAGATTTGAATCTGTCAATCCAAAATGGACTTAAACTGAAATGATTAACATCAAACCAATAAAAAGCCAAATTGAGACAGCAACCCAGGACCCAACCAAATTAGTTTGGGTTACAGATTTTGGAACCAAAACCAAACATATGCTTTGAAGCCCAACCAAAGCAAACCCATAATCAATTTGAGTGTGTTGGTTCTTGGTTTTGATAGAATAGAACCAAGTTACACCCCATAATGTCTTAAAATCTTGTAGTGGATTACCATGATTTAAATTTGAATGACTGTAGGCATATTATCTTGTCCAAATTCCCTTTGTGTACCATTTTATTTCAAAATTTCATGAATTAATTCTGGTGTCCTCACAGCATTAGAGTCATAGATCATGTGTACTGTGTTGCATTTGCGGTTGATTTTAGAAACTTATTATTCCTATAATGTTTTGTATATATAAATAGTCTGCCTGTTTTTCAATGGATGCAAGATACATTAATGGCATGTCCAGAGACTCAACGCTGAGTTTCTGATGTTGGTGATGAGGAGTAATTTTTTCTTAGGAATACTGTATATCTTATTTTATCTTATGACTACTGTATATCTTCTCTCTATCAAGAGCTTAAAGGATTTGACGTGGCAGAAGTTCGAAGAGAAGGAGAAGATTCGAAAGGATGAGCCAGGGCCTTCCAACTGTTAGATACAAGATTTGTGAGTACTCTTTAAATTGTAATCTTAGAAGAGTTAATTTAGGAATAAGATTACTTTTTTTATTGGACGTATCATCTAATCTATTCTTTAACTGGTGCGTTAGGGTTCAGGTTTACTGGTTTTGGGTTTCGATTTCATATATGAATTAAGAGGTTTAATTTTTACGATATTTTGAGAGAACATGGTTCAAATGTAATGTAATGTGCAAACAGGTTTAATAATGATAATAATAATAATACTTCAGTTTAATAATTACTAGGGGGCTGCACGCGCTACGCGTGTAGAAAACGTGGGCACACTTTGATAAACAGCCAAGGTAGTTACAATAGTGGAGAATTGTTTTGTTTGGGGAGGGTAATGCTTGGAAAAAGAAAAGGGAGGGGCCATAATCTAGAGGGAATATTCCCCCCTCTTCTCTTTATATATAGTATAGATAATACTTCAGATTTTTTTTCCTGATAAAATTCTGCTTGATTAAAATTCCGATAAAAGGGTTAATGTGTTCACGCTATGTGGCCCGAAAACCCAAACTAAAGATATGGAAAAGGGTCACTTTTAGAGAATATTTATAAAAACATGCCACTAAGATCCTAAATTGCAGAAACAATTTACTTTTCAAACTTAATTGCTCTGCAAGGTTAGTGAACTTTTGGACTTTTGCAAATAACAAAATTGCCCCTGGTTATAAGAGAGGGAAAGAGAGGGAAACACGTGAAGACCTTCTTCCCCAATATCCCTTCGCTCAAAAATGATGTCGGAACTAGAAGCTTCAAGGGTGTGTCGGACGCCATTTGTGTTCCTCTCTTATTCACCGTTGGAACGAAAAGCTTCAAGGGAAAGGCACCCTAATTGCAATATAGAGTAAACATTATTAATGTATGGTTAATTTAAATTACCTCCCACAAGACTCTCTCTAGCCGTAAAACGTGAAGAGAGATCTAGGGGAAATGAGAATGGGAATGGAACCTTAGCTCTAGAACCCTCTTAATGGCCTACTGTTGTGTGAAAACCCATTCCATACTCAAAGTACCTCAAGACTATTTCGAAACCGTAAAATGCGGGGAGAGAACTAGGGGAAACGAAAATGGAACAGAACCCTAGTTTTTTAGAACCCCCATTTGATTAATGCATATTTGAATGTATATGTTGTGATTCATGTGTGTTGATTAATTTTTATGAATTTGATTTCGTTTTCTGGAGAGAATACCTAAATCCATGCTCTTTATAGTATTGGATCTTCATTCCCTCCGAAAAAAGATGGTTTTTACACATGCACACATACACTTGTTTTGATGAAATAGGCTTGTATCCTGGATCTATCATGTTCATTATGATAGATCTGAGATAAATGGCCATAGATCAAGCTTTTTGTGATCCTTTAATGGATTTCAATTAATCCCCTTTGAGAGGAGGCTTTTCATAGCCTAATCTCTCAAATCGGGATTTCTGTCTCAAAATGGGCATATTTGGTTCATTCTATTAACCAATGAGATTTATGAACCGAATCCTTGCCCTAAATCTTTCCGAGACATTTCCTTATGATATTCAAGGATTACAAGCAAGTTTTTCCTTGAGTAGAGAAGACCTCATGGTCTAGCCTCTCCATTTCGGGCATTTTTGCTCAATTTTGGGAATTTTGGTATTTTCTCTCAAATCCATGAGAGTTTTGAGCCAAATTCGTGCCCTACATTTTCTGGAGGATTTTACATTCATTTCAAATGATTTTGAGTTCATATTGCAAGGATTGCACACACTTGTTCATTGCTTTGGGTTGATTTTACCTAAAATGTTCAAATTAGGATAGCACCTGTACCCCATCTTTGAAAACTCATAACTTCATCATCTGGATGAATTTTGGAGTGATTCCAAAGACATGTGAAAGGTGAGGTTGTCTAGTTTTTATCTGTAAATTTTTGACACCATTTGATCAAAGTCGACAGGTCAGTTCAGGCCAGATTGCTGAACCTGTCACTTTGACTGAGCACCATCTGCTCATTTTAAGTTTGATTTGAGTGATTTCAATTTTTGTGTACTCCTTTATGAGTCTAATTTCAAATCCAATTGGTTTCAAAAAATTTTGATTTCATTTGTGTCTTGTGTGTTTGATTGACTCTGAACTACTCAATAGCAAAATTCTGGGTTAATCTGTGATCCTCTAGGCATGTTCGGGAGGTCACACAAGTCACATCCGAATGGAGTTTGGTATGAGGCCTATTTCATGTGAAAGATGACACTTCATACTTCATTCATGCAAGTTTTCAAGGATTTATATGGAACCAATCTCCCCAAATATGTTTTCAAAGTGGTCCACTTGCCACTTTTGTTAAATCATAACAGCAGATTTCAAGCAATGATAGCTCTTGGGATTTTAAGCGGATTTACTTGAAAATTCTCCTGAGACTTCTATTTATCATAATCTTTCAAATGGTTTTGGTCTCATTCAATTTGAATTTTATTTGAATGATTTATGGTCAAATGTCTCTATCCTTTACCGAATTTTCCGGATTTGTCTTGATTTGCTTCTGTTCAAGTTTTGCTTTGATTTCTACTTAATTGGGAATGTCCTAGAAGTGATGTATCCACATAGAATGTCCAGAATTCATTGGAAAATTCAGGTGGAGGAATCATACATGTGTTTGATTCTTTTCAAACCTTTTTGTTTTAATTAGTAAGCTTTCTTATTTTTAAGCATGAACAATACTTGGCAACCGCCTTGTGTGGATGGATGGGGGTGCCTAACACCTTACCCTATTCATAATCTAATCCCCTTACCCATCTCTGGTATCTTTTGTTTTTTTATAGTATTTTACTTTAATTTTTGCCTTTGCATTGTATTTTCATCATTTTTGGTGTCCATTCACACCTAAAAGGAATGATGGTGATTCCTCCCATTTTGTTGAGCCCGTGTGATGATCTAGGAAGTCATCAGTTTGATTTTCCATGTCTCACAACTGGCGACTCCACTGGGGACTTGTGGATTTAAGCCATGATTGGTGTATTTGTTCATGCTTTTTCTTTATTTTTGAATGCTTGCTATCTTGCCTACTTTACTTGTGCATATTGTATCTCAAATCTGATTTGTATGATTAGAAAGTTCACATGGATAAAAGCATGGGTGTGTTGCTTGATTGTGTCTAGAAATGTGTTTAAGGGAAAACCTATCTTGTAATATGACTTTGTTGTATTTTGTGATAGCATGTGTTATTTTGGGTTTCAATGCCATGAGTTGAACATGAAAAAAATTAAAAACATGAAATCTGAAAATTTAGTGTAAATTTTGGGGTATTCAAGCATGTTTTCCATGAACAACTCTTTCTTGTACAATATGATTAATTGATGGGTTTTGATGACATGCTCCAAGTTGGGGGTTTAGTACCATGTTTTGAACATAAAGATCATGAACATGAAATCCGGGGAATTTAGGGGATATTTCTTTCGGGTTTTCAAGCATGTTTCACATGATTAGTTGTTACTTGTATAAAGCAATTACTTGCTGTTTTTTTTTATGGCATACCTGGTGTGCGCACCTAAACCTGGCCTAGATCGCACACCGGGCGCGCCTTTGGCGCGTGCCTCGGGATTTTCAGAGTCGCCACTGCCTGAGAGTGCAGGCAGACACGGGTTTGCCCTAATCGGGTCTAAGTCTGGTCTGCGGCTTTTCAGAGTTCTAGCTAAGTTCTCGGTTACGGTCCGGGGAAGTCCTAAAGACACCCCGGTCCGCCCCGTCGGTTTGACGGGTCCCTCGGGTCTCCCTGGTTCTTGAGTCAAATTCACCCTTTTCCTAGACCAGCATGCTGTCTTGTTGAGTCTGGCGGGGCCCTCTGAAGGTGTGGGTCCCTTTTTATTTGATTTTATCTTTTTATTATTTAAGTAAAATGAGTCGGACCCGGGTCCCGTTGGAAGACCCGTGGGCTGCCATGGTTGGGCCTTGGGCCCAGTTGGGTTATTGGATAACCCATTTGGTTATTTTATTAAGTTTTATATATTTACAATTTTAGTTTGGGCTTAGTGGGCTTGGAATGGGCCCATTAGCCAAAGTCCAATGGCCTGGGCCCGTTTTATTGAAAACGGGCCTGGTATGGGCCGGTCTAAATGTGGGCCCTCAAGTGGGCCCAAGGGAATCTTGATGGGCCCGTATGGGCCCAAAGTAAAAAATGGGCTTAAGAAAGCCCAAAAATGGTTAAGGGGATGGTTCAGGCCGGTTTAGACCGAAATTGGTCCAACCGAACCAAGAAATTACACTTTTACATCATTTTTACATTTCGCCCGTATTTGCTTTACGGTCCGGCTTGCCCGTGAAAGGATTCCGGTCCCCCTCGCCCGTGAATCAGACACGGTCCAGGCTGGACCGGCCTGAGTTTACGGACGCAATCCAGTTTGCTTGTTTGCTGCCGATTCTTCTTGGGATCATTCCGGCGGCTTTCTCAGATGTTCTGATGACTCCAGTTGGTTTCTCCAGTTCCTTCAGATGCTTCATTGGCTTCATTTGGCCTAAAAGGCCTTCTTCTTCTTTCTCCTTCTTCTAACAGGAATACCAGCATCTTTTGGGGTGATTCATGATCATGTTTTAGAGTGGGGAAGTGGGAAGTCACAGTACACTTCTTTGACTTTAAGAAGGGTTCAATCCTTCCATGTCAACAACTTAAAAAGAAGAGTTATTTGTTTAATTAATCAAGGCATTCCTTTAACACTTCTTTTCTTCTTGTAATGACCAATACTTGGGTATCATCTCCTCATGGGGCTCAAAACAGTAGTTGAGTCAGTAATATCAAGAATATTTCAAGGAAACCTTGGAAAAGGAAATGAAAAATAAGAGTATCATATAATCCAATATACTTACAATGTGGTTTTGAGTTAATGATGAATTCTCCGACGAATTTGGCAGCGCTTCCGCGTCCTCCAAAGATTCGTAAGTTGGTTTTGAAAGGGGTGTGTTGGGAGGTTATACTCAAAGGGGGGTTAGGAAAAGGTTAGGCATGGTTTTGGTAAGACAGGGGTAGTTTAGGAATAAAAGAGGTTTGGGTCAAGGGTGGTGGTAATTGGGCATAGTGTGGCCGAGGTTTACTTTAGGAGAGCAGGGATTATGGCCAGGGGAGAGGGCTTGTCCAAATGAAGGGGGTGGCCTCTCTATTTATAGGCAAAAATCCCGTGCCCGTATTTGAACTACGGGCAGGCCTTGCCCGTACTTCAAGTACGGGCGTGCCTTGCCCGTAATTCAAATACGGGCGAAAAACGAATATTTGCAATTATCGCAGATTCGGCCGTACGGGACGCGTGTTCCGCCGTACGGCGACGCGTGTCTTCCTTCTAGAAGCGTGCCCGTATTTTAAATACGGGCATGCCTTGCCCGTAATGTAACTACGGTCCCGCACGTTTTAAAAATGTGTGGATTTCAAAGCTTTATTCAATTTGGCTTATTGCAGGATTTTTATTCGATTTTTCCGATTATTTTATTAGAAAACGAGATTCTCTTTATTAAAATATTATTAAACACATTATTTTATTTATTTTATTGGTTTGTTCCATTTTTGCTGCCTTTTTTGCCACATGGGCAGTTTTTCTGAAACTTCAACTGCTCATAACTTCCTCGTCCGGTGTCCGATTTCAACAAACTTAGTGTCGTTGGAATCAGCTCGGAACCACCTATCCATTGGGATCAAGTTTGGCAGTTGAATTGGGGTCGAGCAAAAAGTCAACTTTTCGCTCCCCAAAACTTTGACCAGCTCATATCTTTTCCATCTGGACTCCGATTCCAGCAAATTCAGTTGCGTTGGAATCGTGTCGAAATGCTCTTTTCAATGAGATGAAGTTTGATGGCCAAATTTACTTGAATCAAAAAGTCAATTTTTTGACCCCCTCAGGGTTTGACTTTCAGTTTGACTTTTCATTTTTCTCTATTTTGGGGGTGCAAAAATCAGGTGCTAACACCTGGAATTCGGCAAAGATGATATGTTTCAAGCATGAAAATAATGAGCAGAAAATCTGAAATGTTTGTTGGATGTTTTGGGTTTTTAAGCATGTTCTACATGATTAATTGCTTGTGTACAATATGATAACATGCTTGAGTGATTTTTTTGTGTGTATATAATAGTCATGAGCATGTTTGGGTATCTTGCTTGCTTGTGTTTTTTATTGATATCATGTTCGCCTTAGCTTGAAAATATATGCATGGCTGCGAAAAAGAGTGGCAAGGGGCTGGGACGTTGTGAATGCACCTTTAATTTTAAATGCACTTGAGCACTTTAAACTTTTTGCACAACCTACCCATTATAGAAAGTTGAACCCGAATGTGTATAACTTGGCACAACGAGGTCGATACTTTGGAAAGCGAAAGTGAAAACATTCACCTTAGAACTTGAGTTAATGATGTGATGACAATGGGATCTGTGATTCGATTCCGAGCATCACTAGACTTGAGATCTAAGTTGCCAATAAACCAAAACCCAAAAACCATACGCTTGAAGGTGGAGAAACACGTTTTCAGCTAAAGTAAATAATTACGTTTGGGGAATTGGGTGTAATTGAGGGAAGGCCGTTTACATGTTTGGGATGAAATTTTTCCCAAAAGTGTTTGTAGCCTTGTAGACACCCCAAATTGTACAGTAAAAATGATGAATAATTGGCAAAAATCATTCTTTCCTTTGAAACCAACACAAATTTTGAGAAATAGGCATTTTTTCTTGTATTCGACAACTCAGATCGGATACAAGCATATTCTTTCATATCCGGCAGAAGTTGTCGGATATAAGGAGAGGTTAATGTATCCGACGACATATGTCGGATACATATATATGCTCGTGTATCAGACCTGAGATGTCGGATACAAGCTTTTTGCTCAAAATTAGGGTTTTCCGAGAGTTTTCACTTTTTACCATCATATCCTTCATTAAAGGAGTGGAAATCTCGGAAATAGCCTTAGGGTTAAGGTTGGTAGACTCTAGACATCATTTTGTGTCTACCATCATGCAAACCCTAACCCTAGCCTTTGCCTATAAATAGGAGGCTCCTCCTCAAGCAAATGGCCAAGAAGTTGGAGATTGAAGAGCTCCGAATGAAGAAGGGAACCGCTGCCGCACTGCTCCCAGAACCCAGGTAAGCCTAAACCTTTTTTAATTTTTCTGTCTTACATTCTAGGTTTAGTTCTCTTCTTCTTCCTTTCTGTAAAATAAGGCCTAATCTGTGTGTATGAAAACCCTTCCTCTACTCAAAGTACCTTGAGACTCCTCCTAGCCGTAAAACGTGAAGGCAGGATCTAGGGGAAACGAGACTGAAGATTGATCCTAGTGTTAGAACCTTGTTGAATAAGCCTTTTGATTCTATGAAAACCATTTCATATTCAAAGTACCCCAAGATTATCTCGAAGAACTGTTAAACGGGGAAAGAGAACTAAGGGAAACGATAATGGAACGGAACCCTAGGTTGTTCTAGAACCTCATTTGATTGGCATGAATGCATGCTATATGTTGTTATATTATTGAAGAATGGATTTTTATACACACACAAATAGCACTTGTTTTGTCGGATTCGGCTTATATTTCGGATTTATTGCATTCATTGTGATAGATCTGGAATAAATAGCCCCAAATAATTCTGGGATATTTCTTATTTGTTTTCAACATGATTTCAAGCAAGTATTGAAGACCTTTAGGTCTAACCTCTCGATTTTAGGCACTTTTGCTCAATTTTGGGGTTTCTGGCATATTCTTTCCAATCGGAGAGAATGGAGAGCCAAACTTGTGCCCCATTTCTTCCTAGAGGTTCTTCAATAACTTTTTAAAATTGATTTTGATTTATCTTGCACGGATTCCACACACCTTATCACTGTTTTGAGTTGATTTTCTTTAAAAAGGCTTAACTTGACAGCAGCTGTACCCCAACTTCGGACACTCATAACTTCATCGTCCGGATGAATTTTGGAATGATTCCAGAGCCATGGGAAAGGTGAGGCTGTCTAGTTTATGCCTACGAACGTTTATCAATTTTTATCAAGTGGATTTTTGTCACCTCTCAGTCGATGTTGATAGGTCAATTCAGGCCAGATTGCGGAACCTGTCACTTCGACTGAACGCCATGTGTTCGTTTTAAGTCCGATTCGAGTGATTTTTATTTCTGTGTTTTCCTTTTGAAGTCTAATTTCAAACCCAGTTGGTTTCATAATTTTTTGACTCTATTTGTATCATTGGTAACAGGTTTACTCATAACTGCTCAACAGCACTTTTCTGGGTAAATCTGTGATCTTCGGGGCCTGTTCGGGAGACCACCCAAGGCACATCCGAATGAATTTTTGTATGAGGCTAGTTTAATTTGAAAGATGGCCATACATACTTCATTCACACAAAATTTCATGGATTTACATGGAGCCGATTTTGCTAAATGATTTTCCAAACTTGCCCACTTGCCACTTTTAACTATCTCCAGCAGCAGATTTCAAAGGAGAACAACTCCAAGGATTTTAACCGGAATTGATTGAAAATTTGCATGAGTCTTCTATTTATCATAATCTTTCAAATGGATTTGGTTTGATTCAATCTAAACTAGATTTGAATGATTTCAAGACAAATGGCTCTATCTTTTACCGAATTTCCCAGATTTGACTCAACTTGGTTTTGTGCAATTTTTGCTTTGATTTCCAATCTATTGGTGATATTCCAGAAGTGATATTGACATAAAAGAGGATCTGGAATTCATTTATATTTCTCATGTGAAGGTATCACACATTTGTTTAATCCTTTCTCAAGGTTTTTTGATTATTTTAGCAAGCTTTCTTTTTTTTTTTTTAGCATGAACAACACTTGGCAACCACCTTATGTGGGTGAATGGGGGTGCCTAACACCTTCCTCCGTTCATAATCTAATCCCCTTACCCATCTCTGGATTTTATTTTCAAGTAAAGTTATTTTTACTCTAGATTTGTCTTTTTGCTAATTTTGAATCTTTTGGTGTCCATTCACACCCCAAAATTGAATGGTGGCGACTCTCCCATTTTCATTGAGCCCGTGTGATGACGGAGGGATTCATCTCAGTGATTTTTCCATGTCTCGCAACTGGCGACTCTGCTGGGGACTTGTGGATTTAAGCCATGATTGGTGTATTTGTTCATGTTTTTTTTTTGTTTTTGAAAGCTTGTTGTTTTGCCTATTTTGTTTGTGCCTATTGTTGTATTTCAAATCTGATTAGAATGTTTTGAAACTTACATGGATAAAGGTATGTGTTGCTTGATGTTGTCTAGAAATTTGTCTAGAAGAAACCTATCTTGAAACATGATTTTGATGTATTTTGTGATAACATGCTCTAATTTGAGTTTTTTTATGCCATGAGTTGAACAAAAAATTTAAAAGCATGAAGTCTAGGAGTTTAAGGGGTGTTTTTGGTGCCTTCAAGCATGTTTTCCCTAAATTAAAACTTTTTTATACCATGGGATTAGTTGATGTATTTTTGGGCTTTAATTTGGGTTTCAATACCATGTTGATCAAAAAAAGTGTGAGCATGAAATCTGGAAAATCAGTAGCTATGTTGGGGGTTTCCAAGCATGTTTTCCCCAATTCAAACCTTTCTTATGCCATATTTTTAGTTATTGAATTTCTAGGCTTTGATTTGGGTATGAAGAAGGCATGTTGAGTACAAAAGTGAAGAATACAAAATCTGGAAATTTAATGTAGTCTTGGAATTGTCTAGCATATTTTACCTAATAAAAACCCTTATTGTACCATGACAAGTAGTTGCTGGATTTTTAGGCCTTGATTTGGGGTATAAATAATGCACTTTGATCATGAAAATGAGAACCATAAAACCCAGAATTCAACAAATATTTTGAGGAGTTTTCAAGCATGTTTTCCCCGGTTAAAAGCTTCTTGTACAAAATGCCTAGTTGCTGTATTTTTTAGGCTTCAATTTGGGGGGCATAAATGATGCACCTTAAGCATGAAATCTGGAAATTTATGGGATGTTTTGAGTTTTACAAGCATGCTTTTCATGATCTAATGGTTGTTTGTGCAATATGATACCATGTTGGTATGCTACTTTTGGGTATGTAATAATTGTGTGCATATCTAGATTGCTTGGGCTGTCTTGCTTGCTTGTGTTTTGCTTTCATTATAATGTTATATTACCTTGGCTTGAAATTGTATGCATGGCTACGAAAAGAGTGGCAAGGGGCTGGGACGTTATGAATGCACCTCAATTTTAAATGCACTTGAGCACTTTAAACACTTTGCACAGCCTACCCATTACCTATAGGAAGTTGAACCCGAATGTGTGTAGCTTGGCGCACCGAGGTCGATACTTCGGAAAGCGAAAGTGAAAACATTTACCTTAGAATTTGAGTCAATGATGTGATGACAATGGGATTTGTGATTCGATTCCGGGCATCACTAGATTTGAGTTCTACGTTGCCAATTAAGCCAAAACCCAAAAACCATATGCTTGAAGGTGGAGAAACACATTTTCAGTAAAAGTACACAATTACGTTTGGGGAATTGGGTGTAAATGTGGGAAGGCCGTTTGCATGTTTCACAGGCCAAGGTATAATATGAATAGCATATTGAAGGTAACACAAGGTGGCAAGGTAAAGCCATGTTTTTTTTTTTTTTTATCTTCATGTAAATTAAAAGCCATGGTGTCCATTTGCTTGGAATAAAATTTTTCCTAAATATGTATATAGCCTAAGGTTGGTGTAACCTATAGGATGAGTTTCCAACTCAATTTAAAAGTCATCCTACCCAAAGTCCATGTAAGAGGCAACCAAGTGTACAAGATCCACGAATTGGTGTATCACTTTGGAGGGACAAGTATCCTCATGAATATGTGCATATATTTTGCAAGTATGATGTCAAAGCCCAATTTGGGGCAGGGTTTAAAGGCCAAGTCAAGGTGAACATCAAGTGGAAATGAAAATAACATGATCTGGTGAAAAAATGAGTCAAAAGGGGCCATTTCGGCATTAACCGACAACTCAGGTCGGTTAACCAAAGTTTTATTCGTATCCGACATATTCCGTCGGTTACAAAGGCTTATGCATGTATCCGATCATTTGTATCGGATACAATAAGACATAGCCTTAGCCGACATATTATGTCGGATACATTCAGAAAATGTACAAATTGGTTTTTTCATCCCAAATTTTTATAATAAAATGCCTAAAACACTGTGGATAATCCTTAGGCACCCCAAAGAGAATATAAAAATGTTTCAAAAATAATAATAAATAAAAAAAATGAAAAAAAAAAAGCTCACTAAGGGTTTAACCTAATGTTGAAACACAAATCTACATTTTACCCTTAAGATTCATTAAGGCAAACTGAGGTGTTATATTTTTTGATACAAATTCAATTCAAATATGTTTCAATCAAGCTTTTGAACTTGAAAACTGAGAAAATTCAGCCAAAAAAAAAAGAAACATTTGGTTGGTTATTTTTTTTCATCAAATCAAAACATTTGTGGGACACTTGGAAGCCCCAGAATATTCCAAGAAACCTTTGTTTGTGTGCGCACCCGATTTCGGTCGCACGACGAGGTGCACGCAAAGCGATGCGTGCCTTGGGATTTGTTTGGAGTCGTCACTACCTGATGGGGTGCAAGCAGACACCTGGGTGCCTAAGTCCTTCTATTAAGGCTTGGTCTGCAGCTTGAGATTCTAAGTAGGTTCTCGGTTGGGGTCTGGGGAAGTCCGTAGACACCCCAGTCCACCCCGTCAAGTGACGGGTCCCATAGGTTTCCCTGGTTTGAGTCAATTCAGTTGGTCTCTCACTCACCCGATTCCTAATCCGGCATTCAATTTAGTTAAGTCTGGCGGGACCGCCAAAGTGGTGTGGGTCCCTTTACTTGATTTTATCTTCTTTAGCTTAAAGTGAGATGAGTTTGTATGGGCGGGCCCCGTTGGAAGGCCCGCGGATTCCTTGGTGGGCTTGGTTGAGCCCACATGTCCCTGGTGGGCCTCAGTCTAGCCTGGAAGGCCCTTTGGGCTTTAGTTCAATGAATCAATTTTATTTAAATTTCAAGTTGGAGATTCAATTTGATTTTCATGCAAAAAGTGAGTCGGGATGCTTCGTGGGCCCTTGAGTGGGCCCCACAGTTGTTTGCCAAGTGATTTTGATTATCTTTAATTAATTACACCAAAATGAGCCAGGTATTGGGCTTGGGGCCCTTTACCTAGGCTTGGGTTTGAAAGCCCAAGACTTCCCGAGTTAGGGTTCTAAAACCCTAAGTTGGTGGGGTTCATGGGCTTAGTGGGCCCGATAGGCCCTACCCGTGGTCTCGGCCAAACTACAACCTACTTTAAGCATGCATGGCACCAAATAGGGCTTGGGTGGGCCTCAAGTGGTCTGGCCCACTCAAATCTCTTATTTATCTTAGTTAAGCATGGATAAATGGGTCGGGCTTGATGGGCCCCGTTGGAAGGCCCACCAGGAATCAATTTGGACCGGGTTGGTCCATGGCCCATTTTGGGTTTCCGGGTGACCCAGAAACCCTACTGGTTCGCCCGAATTTGATCAAACAATCCAAAATATTGCACAAAATCACAAAAATGGCAAAAACAGCATTCTGGCAGTGTAGCCGGCCTGAGATGCCGGTTACAAATGCAACTCAGTGTATCCGGCATCTGTTGCCGGTTACACATACATCTCTGTTGATCCGGCCTGAGTTGCCGAATCAACCTACAGAAATGGTTTTTTTCGGATTTTGGCAGTGGGGTTGGATTTTTGGGTCTTCTAGGGTGGTTCCAGGGGTTGTGTAGGCTCCTGGGTGAGCCCACAGTGGTTCAGGTGAGAGGAAGACCTCCTCTCGGTCACTTTTTTGGGGAGATTTGAAATCAACACCAAGGGAGATGGATGAGGCTCCCACTCTCCTTCCCCTTGGATAAAATGCAGCAGAGAATCATGGGCTACATAGACAGCAAAACAACAAAAATCCACAGCAAGGAAAGGATGAGAATGGGGGTTAAAATGGGGGATACATTAGACTTCATGCTGGCGGAACATGCCCCCCCCCCCCCCCCCCCCCCCCCCCCCCCACAAATCATCAAATCAAGCTCATAACAGCAACCTATGAATTTAAAAAAGGGCATGTAGGGACAAGACCCACATGCTCTCATGAAACCAGACCTAGGCCTCCTACTTTTGGTGGCCTTCATGTGGTGGAGTAAGGGGCAAACACATGCCACAAAGTCCCCAGAATAGGCTTACGGCAGGGGAAAAAATCATGCTCATAGATATGCTTAGAAAACCTCCATTTTTATATATATGTAAAGAAACTTAACAGGAAGCTATACCTGAGGGTCAGAATCCCTTCTTGTAGTGTGTAGAGATCCTCAAAAAGCTACTGGAGCAGCACCTTCCAACACCAAGAGCAGCAAGTCTTGTTCTTGCTTGTGAGGAAATGGAGAAGAAGAGGGAGGAAAGGGGTTAGATAGGTTCTAGGTGGTCTTTGGTTGGCATGGAGGCTAAGAGGGGTGAGAGAGGCTGGTTTCGTACCAGGAAAGGTGGAGGAGACGGGGTGGAAGCAGCCAAAAGAAAGCCAACCGCGGAAATGAGCTGCTGGTTTGCTATTTATAGAAAACTTAATGTATCCGGCAACTCAGGCCGGATACACTAAGGCCTCCCTTTATCCGGCTTTCAAGTCCGGATACACTAAGGCTCCTTTGTATCCGGACTTCAAGTCCGGATACAAAACATAATCATTTGAAAATTAAATGCCGCCGCGAATTTGTCGAGTGATCGGCGCGGATCTCGCGCGAAAATCTTCTTGTATCCGGCCTTCAAGTCTGGTCATGAAGGGTAGCTAGTGTATCCGGTATATTTGACCAGATACAAATCGAAGAATTACGGATTTGCCCTTCAACTTGACCGATTCGACCGATTTGACACTTTTGGATATCTACGGATCGCCCGTACGAATTTTTGATATTTAAGATTTAGTCCCTGAGATATTTTGCTGCGTTGGCTGCCACGTGTGCAGTTATTGCGCCACGTGTGCAGTTCCCGGTTTTTGCTACTTGGAAACTTCGGCAGATCATATCTCCTTCATCCGAACTCCAATTTGAGCAACCTCAATTGCGTTAGACTTGTATCGGAGCCCTCTACTCATAGGGCTATACACTTGGCACGGATTTTGAGGAAAAGTCAACTTTAGGTTTTCCCTCAAGTTTGACCGCCCGTGGAACCCTCATCCGGACTCCGATTCCTGCAAACTTAGTTGCGTTGGAACCATGTCGAGATTTTCTATCCAATGGTATAGAGCAAGGTAGCAAAATTTCATTTGATCAAAGAGTCAAATTTTTTGTCCCCTCGGGGTTTGACTTTCTGCCAGGGCTTTCATTTTCAGCAATTCCAGGGGTGCAAAAATAAGGTGCTTACAGTTTGGTCACGAGAACTAATCAAAATCAAAATTTTGTGGGACATTTGGAAGCCCCAGAATATTCCAAGAAAACCTTTGTTTGGTCACGAGAACCAATCAACTCAAAAATTTGTGGGACATTTGGAAGCCCCAGAATATTCCAAAAAACCTTTGTTTGGTTACGAGAACCAATCAACTCAAAAATTTGTGGGACATTTGGAAGCCCCAGAATATTCCAAGAAACCTTTGTTTGGTCACGAGAACCAATCAAATCAAAACATTTGTGGGACACTTGGAAGCCCTAGAATATTCTAAGACACCTTTGGTAGGTTTTTTTTTCCAATCAAATCAAAAAATTTGTGGGACACTTGGAAGCCCCAGAATATTCCAAGAAACCTTTGTTTGGTCACGAGAACCAATCAAAATCAAAACTTTGTGGGACATTTGGAAGCCCCAGAATATTCCAAGAAACCTTTGTTTGGTCACGAGAACCAATCAAAATCAAAACTTGTGGGACACTAGGAAGCCCCAGAATATTCCAAGAAAGCTTTGTTTGGTCACGAGAACCAATCAACTCAAAAATTTGTGGGACATTTGCAATCCCTAGAATATTCCAAGAAACCTTTGTTTGGTCACGAGAACCAATCAAATCAAAACATTTGTGGGACACTTGGAAGCCCTAGAATATTCCAAGACACCTTTGGTTGGTTTTTTTTTCCAATCAAATCAAAAAAATTCTGGATACTTGGAAGCCCCAAAATATTCCAAGTAACCTTTGTTTGGTCACGAGAACCAATCAAAATCAAAAATTTGTGGGACATTTGGAAGCCCCAGAATATTCCAAGAAACCTTTTTTTGGTCACGAGAACCAGTCAAAATCAAAAACTTGTGGGACACTTGGAAGCCCCAGAATATTCCAAGAAACCTTTATTTGGTCATGAGAACCAATCAAAATCAAAATTTTGTGGGACATTTGGAAGCCCCAGAATATTCCAAAAAAAAAAAAACCCTTTGTTTGGTCACGAGAACCAGTCAAAATAAAAAACTTGTGGGATACTTGGAAGCCCCAGAATATTCCAAGAAACCTTTGTTTGGTCGTGAGAACCAATCAAAATCAAAATTTTGTGGGACATTTGGAAGCCCCAAAATATTCCAAAAAAACCTTTGTTTGGTCACGAGAACCAATTAACTCAAAAATTTGTGTGACATTTAGAAGCCCCAGAATATTCCAAAAAACCTTTGTTTGGTCACGAGAACCAATCAACTCAAAAATTTGTTGCACATTTGGAAGCCCCAGAATATTCCAAGAAACCTTTGTTTGGTCACGAGAACCAATCAAATCAAAATCTTGTGGGACCTTTGGAAGCCCTAAAATATTCCAACACAAAAAAAGGGGGAAAAATATATAGGAAAAAAAAACAAATAAACCAGGACTTGTGTTCACCTGACTCAATTATCTACATTTATAGGAGTGTGAATCGGATTAAATGGAAGCTGACATGTTGCTTTGTTTTTCCTCCCTAGGTACACTTACTTACAATCATTGCTCCCGTAATCAGATCGAAAGCCCGCACCATGAATACTGAAGAGAATCAAGCTCAAGCTACTGTACCTGCTCAGGACTTTGCTCAGTTGCAAGAGCAAGTAGCCGGATTGGCCAAGATGCTAGGAGACCTACTGGTGGCTCAAGCCCAACAGGCCCAGGCCCAAAATCAAGCATCAACTTCCCATCGAGCACCACCACCTCAAGCCTACGTTCCGCCTCTGGCTCAACCCATGCCTGAGCCCATTTCTGAACCTATTCCTGAGCCTATTTTGATCAAGGAAAACACTGTGGAATCTGAGAAAGAGATGGAGAAGGAAAAATCTAGGGAGGAGATGGAAAGGAAACTCCTACATAAGATAGAGAGGATTCAGGAAGAACTTAAAGAGGTGAAGGGGGAAACAGCTACGGAGGTACCACCTTCGATGACTTATGCATATATCCGGATGCATGCCTACCAACCAAGTTCAAGTGCCCAGACTTCGACAAATATGATGGCACGGGCTGCCCAATGAGCCACTTGAAACTATACTGTGGGGCTTTGTGCTAGTTTGGCCGGGATGACGGCATACTAATCCAACTCTTTCAAAGGAGTTTAACAGGATCGACTCTAAGGTGGTTTGCCACTGTGGACCATGGTAGGATTAGAAGGTGGAAGGACTTGGCCGACGCCTTCTTGGACCAGTATAAATTCAACTCGGAGATTGTGCCCGACCGGTACGACATAATGAGAATGAGCAAAGGAAAAGAGGAGTCTTTAAGGCAGTATGCCAAGAGGTGGAGGGAGGCTGCCTCCCAGGTCAGGCCACCTATGCTGGAACCCGAAATGATCTCAACGTTCATGAGTACGCTGGGGCAGCCCTTTTACAACCATCTGGTGGGTCAGATTACCACCAATTTTGCAGCCCTGGTACAGGTGGCAGACCGGATCAAGGAAGGGGTCAGATCGGGAAAGCTTATTGGCTACTCTACTTTGACTGGGCAATCTGATTCCTCCGCTTCACTGGCACAGAAGAAGGGAACTGGGTTCAAGAAGAACGAAGCCAGGAAAGAAGGGGAAGTGAACCTGGTACAAGCTCCTCCCTCCAAGAAACCGCTCCATGTCAACATCTCTGCACCTCAACAAGCCAAGCAGGCCCAGCAGTTGTACCAGACCCCACTTAATGTCAATTTCTCCCTCTTCGTGCCTGCAAATCAGAGGAGGGCTTTTACTAAGGAAGAGAAGGATGCCTAGATGACAGCAAGGAGGAGCAGAGTTTTTACTCCCCTCCCCATGTCTTTTTCCCAACTGTTACCGACCCTGCTGAAAGCGGAGTATGTGACTCTGAAAGAGCCCAACCCAAATTCCTCAAAGGGGAGGAATTTTGATCCAGCAGTAACTTGTGACTATCACATGGGTGCATCGGGGCACTCTACTGACACTTGTTGGATGTTGAAGCATGCAGTCCAGGATCTGCTGGATCAAAAGGCCCTGGTTTTTAATAATACTACGCCCACCCCGTCGGGAAATGATATCAGGCAAAACCCTCTGCCCCACCACAATGGGGCAGGCCCGTCCAACTCTATCACTGCCATATCCACCATGAGAAGGGCCTTTGACCCATTTCAACTTATAGCACCCGTGGGGACCTCGGTCAAGGTCCAATTTTTCCAAGAGAAAGAAGAAGAGGAGGTCAATGTTGTCTCCCAGAAAAATGATCATGCTGCTGAGGATATTAGCTCCTCTCTGAACCGGGTCTCCTCTCTTATGGCCCAAATAAACATTGCAAGGCATCCTTTGGTCTTCAGTTGTACTCCACCCACTTGTTCACCAGCCAAAACATCAAAAGCTCCACTGGTCATCAACCTTGACCCCACCACTGCATCCATCTCCTCTTTTGTTCCATCAGCCACATCCGGAGCCAAGCTCCAAACCTTGGTTGTAAACGTTCCTGCATCCTACAACGTCCCTAAACTAGCTCATACATCCCGATCCAAACTCCAGCCGTTGGTGATTAATGTCCCTAAACTGGCCTATTCTAAGGCAGCTGTACCATGGAATTACAGCGAAGGGGTCATGGCTACGGTGCCAGTGGTCAGGAACCAGAACCAGGAGAAGGTGAACCTCATGACGAGGTCAGGGAAATATGTGGAAGGAGCGGAAAAAGAAAAAGAAATAGAAGTCGAGAGAAAGAAAAAAGAAACAGAAGAAAAAAGAAAAATGAAAGGAAAAACAAAAATGGGAGAAGACACCCCCAGGGTGCAGAAAATGAGGCATCAGACCTCATAAAAATAATTAAGAAAAGTAAATTCAATCTTGTTGATCAGCTAAACAAAATCCCAGCCCAGATTTCAATACTAGGCCTTTTGCTAAATTCTGAAATGCACAGGGACGCATTGTTAAGGGTGCTACAGAGTGCACATGTATCCCAGACTATCGATCCGGACCAACTAGGCAAAATGGTTGGTCAAATCTTGTCACACAATGTGATAAGTTTCTCCAAAGGTGAGATAAGCCCAGGTGGGTTTTATCATGTTAACCCTTTGCACATCATAGTGCTTTGTAAGGGCAGTATGATCGCACGGGTTTTAATTGACAATGGGTCGGCATTAAATGTCTACCCATTAATCACTTTTGTCAAGCTTGGTCTGGATCAGTAGAAGATCAAGCAAAATGGGAGGATTGTGAGGGCTTTCGATAGCTCTAAGACACACTCCCTAGGGGAGATTGAACTGCCGGTCACAATTGGACCGAATATTTTCAACATCACATTTGAAGTGATGGATATTCCTGCAGCCTTCAATCTGCTCCTAGAAAGGCCGTGGATACATTCGGCTAGGGCAATACCATCCACGCTCCACCAAAGTGTGAAATACATAAGAGGGCAACGGGTGATAACAGTCCTAGCTGAGAACTTGGTGCCTCCCATTGTGTCGCCTGATGTACCCTTGATAAATGTGGATTTGACTATAGACAAGATTGCGTTCCACTCGTTTCAGTTTGAGACAGTCAATTTCATACCTGGGGGTTGTGAGAAAAGAGAAAAGGAAGGGACTACTACAGAGAAGATGGTGAGGAAAGTGATGGAAAAATACCACTTTCACTCGGGGAAAGGCCTGGGAATAAATTTGCAAGGGATGGTGGAGCCAATCAGGGCCAAGAAGCTGATCCATAAAGTAGGGTTGGGACTTAAACCCCGAGGATGGAGAAGGATGAAGCATGAATAAGGAGAGAAGAGAAACAAAAGAAAAGTCCCTCATTTAAGGGAAAATTTTCCTAAACCCTCATATACAATCCAATTATCTCCTCCCATCGACCAGTCCAAACCCCCTTACCGAAATGTCAATCCTTATCAAAGGCCTTTTGTTCCGACCCTACAAGCCTATAACCCATCTCCTATGCCTGAAACAGTGGACGGGCCTGGGCCACAGCCAGAGCAGCAGACAAACTTCTCTGAAGATATTGGGGCTCTCTTCGCCATAACTGAGGGCGATGAGATAGAAGCAGCTGAGGACCTGCCGTTCATTGATTGGACAGTAGTGAAAATTCTAGATGAGGTAATATCTGGACTAGGCCCTGTAGCAGAAAAGGGCAGTACCCACCCGGTGATGATGGCATCGGATTCTAGGCTTGAGGAGCAGGCTTGCACAATTTCCCCTGCTCCTGAAAAACTTGTATTAAACAATTGGGAGGAAACTCCCCTTACCTTTGAAGCAACGTTTGTTTAGCAAACTGACGCGGCTTCCAAAAAAAAACCTCCAATAGTGGAATGCCATTTCCCTGAAGGTCCTAATGAGCCTTTGTCTTCAGGGGAATTATGTTTAGAAGGCTCACAAAAAACCCAAAAAGATTTTTCTATTTTTTCTAGAAAAGTTAATGTTTTCAAAAAGGCCCAAACCACTTATGAACCATATAAGCAAACCGAATTGGACCAAGTTGAATATGACTTTGACCTTGAGCTCGACTTTGATCTCATGGGGATCGAAGAAGAGACTGAGGTCGAAGAAGAAGAGCTTCCAAAAGAAATTGAATATCAATTAGAACGTCATGAAAAAGGGGTCCAACCTAATATTGAGGAGACCATATCAATAAATCTTGGGACCAAAGATGACCCAAAAATAGTGAAAATCGGGGCATGCCTATCTGATGTGCAGCGTAGTGAAATGACACGGTTCTTGGCAGATTACAAGGATGTATTCGCTTGGTCGTATAAGGACATGCCGGGGTTGGACACTGACATGGTGGTGCACAAGTTGCCAATTTTGCCAGGGATTAAGCCAATTAAACAGAAGCTGAGAAGATTGAAACCTGAATGGACCTTGAAGGTCAAGGACGAAGTGGTCAAGCAATTCCAAGCAAGATTTTTGGCTGTCTCCACGTACCCCGAGTGGCTTGCAAACATAGTGCTAGTAAAAAAGAAGGACGGGAAAGTCAGAATGTGCGTGGACTATAAAGATCTGAACAAGGCAAGCCCAAAGGATGATTTTCCGCTTCCACACATCGACATTCTGGTCGATAATACTGCGGAACATAGCCTATTTTCGTTCATGGATGGTTTCTCGGGATACAATCAGATCAAAATGGCTAAGGAAGATCAAGAGAAAACGGTGTTCATCACACCTTGGGGCACTTTCCACTATACAGCCATGCCGTTTGGGCTTAAGAACGCCGGGGCAACATACCAGCAGGCCATGACAGCACTATTCCATGACACGATCCATAAGGAGATGGAGGTCTACGTGGACGATATGATTGCCAAATCGTGCAAAGAAAAGGACCACTTGATCAATCTGAAGAAGGTGTTTGATCGTCTCAGGAAGTACAGTCTACGGCTTAACCCGGCTAAATGCGTCTTTGAGGCTACATCAGGAAAGTTGCTGGGATTTATAGTGAGCAGAAGAGGAATTGAAATTAACCCGGCTAAAGCCAAGGCCATTATTGAGATGCCATCACCCAGAACAGAGAAGGAGGTTAGGGGTTTTCTTGGAAGGATTCAATATATAAGCCGGTTCATTGCACAGCTCACTGCTATCCGTGAACCGATTTTCAAGCTTTTGAGAAAGGATAACCCGACGATCTGGAATGACGATTGCCAGCAGGCCTTTGATACAATAAAGAAATATTTGCTAAATCCACCTGTGTTAGTGCCACCAACTCTAGGAAGACCACTGATCCTGTACTTGTCCGTGTTGGAAACATCGATGGGGTGTGTCTTGGGGCAGCATGATGAGATGGGGTAAAAAAGAAAGGGCAATTTACTATCTACGTAAAAAATTCACAGAATATGAAGCCAAGTACTCACCGTTGGAAAAGACTTGTTGTGCTCTAGTGTGGGCAACTCAAAGGCTAAGGCATTACTTCCTTAGTCACTCCACATTATTGATATCCTGGATGCACCCTTTGAAGTATTTATTTGAGAAACCGGCACTAACTGGCAGGACGGCAAAGTGGCAACTGCTACTATCCGAGTTTCACCTCACATACATCACTCAAAAAACGATTAAGGGTCAAGCCATTTCAGATCACCTGGCTGCACATCCTTTGCCAGAATACCAACCTTTGAAGACCAACTTTCCTGATGAGGCAATACTGTTTATTGAAGAAGAGGAAAGTGAAAGTTCTTGGCAGATGTTCTTCGATGGGGCCGCCAACATGAATGGAAATGGAATAGGGGCAGTCTTGATCAAACCAGATGGTTGACACATCCCGATCGCAGTGAAGTTGAGATTCCAATGCACCAATAATATTGCAGAGTATGAAGCATGTATAAATGGGTTGCAAGCCGCCATAGATCATGAAGTGGAGGAACTTGATGTATACAGAGATTCGAGTCTTATCATCTTCCAAACAACTTGTGAATGGAAAACCAAAGATCACAAATTGATCCCCTATCACCAGTATTTGGAAGAAATAAGCACAAATTTTACTCGAATTTCCTTCAACTATATGCTAAGGGCCAAAAATTAGTTTGCGGACGCTCTAGCAACATTGGCTTCAATGGTCAGAATGCCAGAAGGGGTAGACATCAAACCACTGGAAATTAAGGTCAGAGATGAACCGGCTTATTGTCTCGTTCTAGAAGGAGCACCCGAAGAGGAAACACCATGGTTTCAAGATATCAAAAATTTCTTGAATAATTGAAGTTTGCTAGAAAATGCCACTTCTACTGAGAAAAGGACAATACAGAGATTAGCCGGTCAATTCCTACTAAGTGATGGACACTTGTACAAGAGATCACATAATGACATTCTACTCAGGTGTGTTGCTAAGGTTGAGTCAGAAAAGTTGATTGAGACTGTACATGGAGGAGTTTGTGGACCCCATATGAACGGACACATGCTTGCAAAGAAGACCCTGAGATTGGGATATTATTGGTCGACAATGGAGCACGATTGCTATATACATGTCAAGAGGTGTCATCAATGTCAGATATATACAGATAACAAGCAAGCACCCCTAAGTGAATTGCACAACATGACATCCCCATGGCCCTTTTCCATGTGGGGCATAGATGTCATCGGCATGATTTCCCCTAAGGCATCGAACGAGCACAGATTTATCCTAGTAGCGATTGATTATTTCACTAAGTGGGTAGAAGCGACTTCATATGCAAATATTACAAGCAACCATGTTATTAAATTTTTGAAGCACAATATCATTTGTCGCTATGGACTGCCAAGTGCCATAGTATCAGATAACGCTTCAAATATTAAGAACAAGGACATGAAGAAGATGTGTGAGCAGTTTCAAATCACCCACCACAAGTCAGCTCCATACAGGCCAAAGATAAATGGGGCAGTAGAAGCAGCAAACAAAAACATAAAGAAAATCATTCAGAAAATGGTAGTGAGTTACAAGGATTGGCACAAAATGCTACCACTTGCTCTACATGCCTACAGAACCTCAATCCGAACTTCAACTGGGGCAACCCCATATTCCCTAGTCTATGGGATGGAAGCAGTCTTGCCAGTGGAAGTAGAAATCCCATCACTTAGAGTGCTCATGGAAGCTGAATTGGAAGAAGCTGAATGGATACAGTCAAGACATGATCAACTCAATCTAATAGAAGAGAAACGTTTGAAGGCGCTTTGTCATGGCCAATTATACCAGAGGAGAATGGCTCAGGCCTACAACAAGAAGGTGAAGCCAAGAACTTTCCAGGAAGGGAATTTGGTTCTAAAGAAAATTCTACCATTTTTGGAAGATCCTCGTGGTAAGTTCAAGCCAAATTGGGAAGGGCCTTATATTGTCAAGAAGGTCCTGTCAGGGGTGCACTCATCCTAACTGAAATGGATGGGAAGGATTTTCCTGAGCCAATTAACTCTGATGCGGTAAAAAGGTATTTTCCTTGATTGAATATTACTAGGAAGTGATCCGAGGCCATTTTTCTTTATTTCCCTCAAATTTTAATCCCTAGTCTAGCCAAGTTGAGCCCGTTCATTTCTTTGATAAACCTAAACCGGACTTACAGTCTTATATTGGGGCAAAACAAATTGGGGCAAGGCCAATTGGGGCAAAAATAAGGAAAAAAGAAAAGAAGAAAGAAAAGGCAATGAAAAATGGCAAATGAAAGCCAAGTGTGAAAAGAGATGCAAATAATGCAATTTGGGGAAAAAGGGTTAAATTCATCATGACCGTAAGTCCGGTTGACCTATTTCCACATTTGAAAATTTTTGGGCCTTTAATACCCTCTCTTTCATAAACCAAGCCTAGCCTTTGTTTTGTCCTATTTTTAAGCCCTCGGTGATCTTAGTTTGTTCATTCAAATTTCAGAGTAAGATTGGTGATGACGGAACGCAAAATCCGGCCCTAGTGAAAACCATAACTGGTGCTAGGGGCAATATTGGCAAGAAGAAAAGAAAGAAAAAAAAGAAAATGAAATGAAATCAGAGGTTGAGTTGATCATGTGATCCAAGCTTGAAGAGAAATTAGCACGAGTACTGAGACTGAGCAGATTGGGAATAACGAGGTCGAACATGGAGGAAAAGCCATTTGGGGATGATTCTAAAAGTCCTAAGATAGACAGATTTAATCCCTCCTTATTGTTTGGATTACCCTTTTCATTATTTAACCTGGTTTTAATTCCTTTGATTATGGGTGATTAAGTATATGGACCAAATTTCAAAAAAAAAACAAAAAACAAAAACAAATAAAAATAAAAACTATATTTTGGCCAGTGATGATAAATCAAATACTTTTCATAAAACCTTTGTGTTTACAAGCATCTGAGCATTCTGAGGCCAATAATATAAAAAATTTATTTTGAATTAAATCCTTTGTCTTTCCACTATTGGAGTTTAATTTCATACAAAGGTATGAAAAGAAAAAAATGTTCAGGAAAGAAGGCTAGTCTCTGTCCCTTAGCCGCTCTTCGAGCTCCTGAATCCAAGCTGCCTGAGCTACAATAACCCCAGAAGCCCCCTCTGCAGCAGGATCACTCAAGAAGGAAATGACCTCGTCTGAAAGGGTCTGTCTAATCCTCATGCTCCTAAGGCTGGCAAAAGCATCTTGGTGCTTCTGCCGCAGTACTCGGATTTCAAAGCGGCGAGCTTGCCGCTGCTCCTCAAGTTGCTTTTCTATAGCAAGACGGTGGGATACCTACTCTTCAAGTTGCCTCTCCATATCAAGGCCTTGTATCCTAAGCTCCTGGGCCTCTCGTACCCATATCTGCTGAAGTCGCTTGTGGGAGGCTCTCTCAGACTCCAGGATGTCTTCATAAGTAGGAGCCAAAACTGCAGGAGGATCTTCGGGTACTGGGGCTTGACTCTGTATCTGCTCCTTGATCCAGAAGTGATAGTCCTTCACATGGGACTCTGAGAAGATGGGGCTCCGCATGAAACAAACGTAGGACCACTCCCTCATCAACCAAGCGTTCAGCTTCATGGTGGTTGGTGAAAGTGGCCCAAGATAGTCCTCGTATCCACTTGGGATTATAATCCCTTGGGTCGCTCTGAATTGACGAGGAACCCGCAAAGGGAGGTAAAGCGCAGCATGACTCAAGCCAGCCAGAACAAAAAAGTTGCGGTCTTGAAAGCTGATCACTGTCTCTGCATTGGGCTAATAAGTACCAGGCCACCTCACCTGATCATCCTGGAGTGTAGCCAAGAATGTAAACCAGCCCTGTTTACCTCCTGGAATGTCAGGACACCCCCGGTTGCTCATCAAGATGGGAACCTTCAAGATTGGGAAGAAGTGTCGATTGATCTCCTCAATCTGACTCAGGTGGTCAAGTAACCAAAGCTGCAAAGGAGGAGGGATATTTCAGTATATTGTAAAGAAAAAAAAAAAGAAAAGCAAGCAAAAGAAAAAAAAAAGTTTACCTGCAGGATAGGGGCACATGATAGGAAGCGCTTCTTCTTCCTGTAATAACAGTAAGTCGAAGCCTGGTACATCCTTGCCAAAATCATAGGGGCCAATCTCTCCTGCTCCTTAACCTGGCATACAACTGAGATAAGGGCCAAGTCGACCTCATTGTCCTCCCGTGGAAAAAGCAGTTGGTTAAACCACTATCAGAGTTAAGGCATTGAACCTGGCTTCCTTGTCCTCGCCCCTCAAGAGCTTCTCAGTCAGAAAAGACTTGGACAAAGTCAAAAGGGTGTCAGAATCCCCTAAATCCTTCTTCCCTATACCCAGGAAAGTAGAAGCCTCTTTCTTGTAACTAAGCCTAAGGGGTGGGTTCACTACCTTCTCTGCAAACCTCAAGCCCAGGATAGTTTCAACCTTCTCAATGGTTGGGGTCATCTCATGGTCTCCAAAATGGAAAAGGTTTAAGTCGGGTACCCAATGACCAATCATAGCTTCAATAATTTCCCACTTGAAGGAAATCTTTGGGATGAGCAAAACATGACCTAGATGGGTGGAATCCCATTTCCTGTGACGCCCTGGACCCGGACATGTTCACTAAAGGTATATGCTGGTTCCTTGACATCAGGTGAGGTCCCAGAAATGCATTTCTAAGTTTTAACAACTAACCAAACAGTTATATTTTAATCCAAAATTTTCGGAAAAACGGCTATATAACGTCTGTATTTATAAGAATGGGCTGAGCCCTCAAACCAATACCTGATAAACACAAAATATATAGATAATATACACCATTCCAAAAAAAGCTAAGCCATCAAACATCTACAGATTTAAAGTAAAGTTTACTAAGGTTTTCCCTTCTTTTCTCTCTTTCTCATTTACAATTTATACACAATCCAAAAAAATAGACGACTACATAAATACACTGCCAACCCTATCCAGGATAATAAAAATCCTCCGGGTTGTAGTCGTCATCCAGCCCGTTAGTTCTGCCTACCTCAGTTTGTGGTTGCTCTGCAGATTTATCTGAAAACAAAACCGGTAAAAACAAAACACGCTTGAGACTAACGTCTCAGTAAGCAGCATAATGCATGATAAGAACATTTTGTGCAGTTTCAAACAGTAAAATAGCATGATAAGGTACTATACAATCAAACGTTGACAACTCATACTAAATCTATATCAATATCATGTAATAACATTACTTTGAATTCTGTGGAATCATAAAACAGATAAAATCAGATTAATCCAAATCACGATTTCAGTAAAGTCTCATGTAATAACAATGATGTAATTCACTTGTCCAATTCACCAGCTCACGACTTACAATGGAAAGATCTAGCTAGGATCGCTATTCCAAAGCGGAGCACTCAAGCATGAGACATGCATGAGCTGGCAGGTACAACCCAGTCCAACCATAGCAAGTTAGTGATCTCTTCAGATCATCGAGTTAGTGATCTTTATTAGACCATCGAGTTAGTGATCTCAATTAGACCATCGAGTTAGTGATCTCAATGTGACCATCTAGTTGACTTTACGGGTTGCTGTGACACATTCTGAGGAGGATGCAAGTTCACAACCCCCGGCCCCTCATGAGCTAAGGTGAACTGCCGTCCTCAACCCCCGAATTATAAGAATCCAAGCTCCCAATGAAAACTAATAACAATAAATCATAGCACCGAAAAAGGGAAAAGTGAGAGGTGGTGGATGGGCTATTCATTGTTCTTCTACCGAATAAAAGGAAGGAAAAGATGCCAAGTTGGCTTTAATGACCAGTATTCCCAAAACATTCATGCCGATTTTTTTACAATTAGATATATATATCTTATTCTATGGAATAACAGTTTAGGAACTAGGATTATACTTGGTTAGCATGTGCTGGTGTGAAGCATTTTTCCTTAAATCAAGGCCTTAGCTCACTTGACTGCAAAATCTAAATATTAGGTTCAAGATTAAAAGGCTCACTTTTCTGGTTGTAGGGACTTGTTTCTGCATACACGCCAATTGCTGCAGTTCTGATAAGCCTTGAAATTTCAGATGTGATATTCTCCTATGCTGCTAAACTTGGTATGTTTAAAGTACTTCTCCATTAACTCAAGATCCTTACACATTATTTGTTTCTTTACTTAAAAATTATTGTTTTTGAGTATTTCTACTAATCTTGTATTATCAGGTGTGTTTTCCTAATCTTGTATTATCAGGTGTGTTTTCCCATGGATTTACCCTTTTCTGCTCATCCGGTAGCTTGTGCAGTTGCACTAGAAGCAGTGAAGATTTACAAGTATTCTACTAAGCTGTTTTTCTCTTAAACATGAAATGAGTGGTCAGTAATTGCTATTGAGGAATTAAACTATACTTCTTGGCTCTTTAGCTCATAAACATGCTCATGAATCATGAGACAAACCCAATATCTTACATTTCTGATTTTGTGCTTTTTAAAATTAGAATAACCGAAAAACCTCAGGCTGCCAAGTATGGAAGCAAGGGTTCCAGTCTAACAACCATTTTAATCTAATACATGCTTAGATCAAAACAGAATTCCAACGAAACAGAAACCCAACAAAAGTCGACAGAAACATAATCCCAACAGACATCGACAGAAACAGCACCCAACAGACATTGACAGAAACAGAAATCGACAGAACAGAAATCCAACAGAAATCAACAGAAACAGAAATAACCAGAACCAAACAGTAATCAAATGGAAATTTATCAAAACAGGATTCCATCGCAAACTCAACAGTAGTCAAATGAGCAAACAGAAATCAAAAAAACCCAACGAAAATTGATGAAATCGAATAAACTATGCTACTTACTGATTTTCGCTCAATCCACGCATACTCTCTCTCTTTTCCTCTTCCTCTTCTCTTTCCCTTCTTCTCCCTCTCGTTTTCTCTCCTTCTCTCCACGATTTTCTTTCCTCTCTTATCTTCCTCCACTCGTTTTCTTCCTCTCTTCCAACGAACGACCAAGAGAACAATTGCTTCCTCTCTTTTCTTCCCCTCCTCCACTCGTCTCCTTCCTTCCTTTGCTCGATTTATTCCCCCACAATTTCGTCTTCTCTCGTCTTTCTTCTTCTAACCCTAACCAACCAAGCAACCCAAAAACCCCAATGCCCAATTCGTCAATTGCTTAGGTTTTTTTTTTTTTTTCAACCCATGGAACCCATGAGCCAGTTCATTAATTTGAACCAACCCCTCCTTGAACCACTAAACTAAACAACCCTTTTTAACCCACTACTAATGAACTAATTTAACCAAATGATTTCTCTTTTTTTTTTCTTTTTTTTTTCTTTCTATTTGTTCTTATTTAATAATTTTAAATCTCAATTCCAATTTCTAAAAATTTCTGGGGTTTTACATCCTACCTCCTACAAAAGAATTTCGTCCTCGAAATTCACATCACACTTATCAAGAAAATCTGCAAAAGTAACTTAAAGAAAATATTATAACTTTACTGTTCTCCTTCCCTACACATAGACGCGTCCCCCCAGGTGAAGGTTAAGAGAAAAATCAAGAAATTCCATTGTTTTCTAACTTATACAATACTTACACAACAATTATTTATTTTGGTATTATGATATCAAGATTAATATCCCATTTGTATAAAGTTAAATATTTAGGTATTTGTCCAGCATTGGCCGATGCTCTACAATACCCAAATAAAACTAAACACAATTGGCTCATCATCCATTTCCAAGCAATATAGAATACGATAGACATGCAGTGTAATTAAACAAAGTAATAATTTAACTTCTATATTACCTCAGAGTCATCTGAAAAGTTCTGGGTATTTCTTCTTCATTTCTTTTTCTGTTTCCCAAGTAGCTTCCTCAGCTGAATGATGTTGCCATAGGACCTTCACTAGTGGAATGGTCCTAGTACGAAGATCATGATCCTTTCGGTCTAAAATCTGGATTGGGTACTCTTCAAATGTAGCATCCTCTCGTACTTCTAATGGCTCAATATCGATGATATGGCTGGGGTCAGGTATATATTGACGAAGCATTGAAACATGGAACACGTTATGCACCCTGGCTAATTCTGGTGGTAATTCCAAGCGGTATTCCACTGGTCCAATCCTCTCTAAGATCGTGAAAGGACCGATGAATCTAGGTGACAATTTCCCCTTTTTGCTGAAACGCATGATCCCTCTATAGGGTGAAACCTTCAGAAATACTTGGGCTCCAACTTCGAACTCTAGATGTCTTCTTCTCGTATCAGCGTAGCTTTTTTGACGGCTTTGGGCTGTCTGAAGCCGTTTCCTGATCAATTTTACCTTGTCTATGCTGTCTTGAATCACTTGAGGCCCAAGGTATTGCTTCTCTCCCACTTCTTCCCAACATAAGGGAGATCTACAGATTCTTCCGTATAATGCTTCATATGGGGCCATTTTGATACTAGCCTGGTAGCTATTATTATAAGCGAACTCTACCAGGGCCAGATGCTTGTTCCAATTACCCCCAAAGTCTAATATGCAGCACCTGAGCATATCCTCAAGTATCTGAATAGTACGTTCGGACTGTCCATCAGTCTGTGGATGGAAACTTGTACTGAATTTTAACTGTGTACCTAGAGCTTCTTGAAGCTTCACCCAAAACTTTGACGTAAAACGAGGGTCCCGGTCAGATATAATCGATACAGGAACACCATGCAATCTGACTATCTCTCGTATGTATAACTCTGCCAAGGAGTACAACGACTGAGTCGTCTGAATGGGTAAGAAATGGGCTGACTTTGTCAGTCTGTCAACTACTACCCAGATAGCATCGTGATGACCACTCGTCTTTGGCAAACCCATCAGAAAATCCATGGTGATATGTTCCCACTTCCATTGTGGAATCGGAAGTGGTTGCAATAATCCTGGCGACCTTCTATGTTCAGCCTTTACTTGCTGACATATAATGCACTTCGACACATACTCGGCTATATCTCGTTTCATCCCTGACCACCAGTAAATCCATCTCAGATTGTGGTACATTTTTGAACTCCCTGGATGTACTGCATATTTTGTTTTGTGCCCTTCATCTAATATGATTTTCTTGATTT
Source organism: Buxus sempervirens (assembly GCA_947561395.2). Lineage (NCBI taxonomy): Eukaryota > Viridiplantae > Streptophyta > Magnoliopsida > Buxales > Buxaceae > Buxus > Buxus sempervirens. The sequence goes on from OX387186.1 coordinate 42,514,585, forward strand.
CTTCATTATTGGGTACACATATTCTGCCTCTAAAACGAAGGATATCATCCCTTACAGTGAAATCCTTAGCAACCTCTGCTCTCTTATTCACTAACTCCCAGGTCTTCTTCAATTTAGGTGTAGACACCTGATTTTTGCACCCTCAAAATAAAGAAAAATGAAAAGTCAAACCCTGAGGGGGTCAAAAATTGACTTTTTGATTCAAGTAAATTTGGCCATCAAACTTCATCTCATTGAAAAGAGCATTTCGACACGATTCCAACGCAACTGAATTTGCTGGAATCGGAGTCCAGATGAGAAAGATATGAGGTGGTCAAACTTTTGGGGAGCGAAAAGTTGACTTTTTGCTCAACTCCAATTCAACTGCCAAACTTGATCCCAGTGGATTGGTGATTCCGAGCCGGTTCCAACGACACTAAGTTTGCTGAAATCGGACACCGGATGAAGAAGTTATGAGCAGTTGAAGTTTCAGAAAAACTGCCCATGTGGCAAAAAAGGCAGCAAAAATGGAATAAACCAATAAAATAAATAAGATAAATGTGTTTAATAATATTTTAATAAAGAGAATCTCGCTTTTTAATAAAATAATCGGAAAAATCGAATAAGAATCTTGCAAAAAACCAAATTGAATAAAGGTTTGAAATCCAAACATTTTAAAAACGTGCTGGACCGTATTTCAATTACGGGCAGGGCATGCTCGTATTTAAAGTACGGGCAAGATTCTGGAAGAAGACACGCGTCGCTGTATGGCGGGACACGCGTCCCGTACGGCCGATTCGCGAGATTCGCACATGTGCGTTTTTCGCCCGTATTTGAATTACGGGCAAGGCACGTCCGTACTTGAAGTACGGGCAAGGCATGCCCGTACTTCAAATACGGGCACGAAAATTTTGCCTATAAATAGAGAGGCCTCCCCCCATTTCAACAAGCCTTCTCCTTGGCCTCCACCCTCTCCCTTTCCTTCCAACCACGGCTAACCTCTGCCAAAATGTTGCCACCCCAATCCCAAATACCAAATACCCATTTTGCCCCTGAGGTGCTGCTTGAACTCCACCCTTTTACTCTGTAAGCATAAAACAACCCCTCAAGACCCTTTCCAAAACCCACTTGAGGAATTCCGGAGGGTGCGGAAGCGCTGCCAAAATTCTCGGAGCACCATCACATATCATCAAGAACAAGGTAATAGCAAAGAGATGTTTCCGGTAATGTATTATTCATTATACATTGAATTTAAGGCTATTTAAACATGTTTTTATCTTGTTATTTATGTCTCACTTGTTCTCTTATGTTTTGCATGGTGATGGACTCTCCATAATATGGAGGAAACTCCTCTTAAGGAAAGAAAAATGCCTAAAGTTAAGAAGGGACACTTTAACTAATATTTAAAATGCTTCATTAATTCTTTTTGCTTATTAATTGACAAGGAGAGTTGTGACTCCCTTTCAAAGATCCCCTACATCCTTGTAATTTCTCCCTTCTTCTCTCTTGACTTTGGCTATATGGAACTACAAGATAAATGAATTTTTGGGATGCATGGGAAGACAAAGAAAAATGGCTTTTTAAGCCAAATGAGACAAATGAAGCATTTGGAGGATCTGAAGAAACCAACAGAAGTTACCAGAATATCTTAGAAGGTCACGGAACTTATTCTAGGAAGAGCCGGCACCAAATATGCAAAACTGGAGGCGCCCGTAAACTCAGAACGGTCCAGTCTGGACCGTGTTTGCTTCACGGGCAAGCCCAAACCGGATTCCATTCACGGGCGAAGGTGGACCGTATAGAAAATACGGGCAAATGTAAAGTAACATAAAAAATGTAATTTTTTGGCCCGGTTGAACTTGAACCGGCCCCTGTAAACAATTTGGGCTATCTTAAGCCCATTTTTGGACTGTGGGCCCAAATGGGCCCACTAAGAACTCCTTTTGGCCCACATGTGTGGTCCACCATAGACTGGCCCAAACCAAGCCTGTTTTCAATAAGCAGGCCCAGGCCCTTTGACCCTTGGCTAATGAGCCAAATCCAAGCCCATTAAGCCCATGGCATGTGTAAATAGTTTAAGTAAATAACCAAATGGGTTACCCAATAACCCAACTGGGCCCAAGGCCCAACCATGGCAACCCATGGGTCTTCCAATGGGACCCGGGTCCGACCCCCTTCACTTAAATAAATAAAAAGATAAAATCAAATAAAAAGAGACCCACACCTCCAGAGGGCCCCGCCAGACCTAACAAGGCAGCATGCTGGTCTAGGAAAGGTGAGATTGACTCGAAAACCAGGGAGACCCGAGGGACCCGTCGAACCGACGGGGCGGGCCGGGGTGTCTTAGGGCTTCCTCGAACGTAACCGAGGACTTAGCTAGATCTCTAATAAGCCGCAGACCAGACTTAGACCCGGATAGGGCAAAACCGTGTCTGCCTGCACCTCTCAGGCAGTGGCGACTCCGAATGTCCCGAGGCACGCACGAAAAGTGCGCCCGGTGTGTGATCTAGGATCTAGGATTTTTAGGTGTGCACATCAGGATCTGCCAACTGTTCTAATCTGATCTTTTCTACTAAATCAGGTTCTATCTGTATTTGTGCTACACTTACCCCGTTACTGGATAAAGTAAATTCTGCTGGCCAATCCCTGACTTCTGCAACGAGGCTACACTGATTAGTCAAAAATGATGCAAATGCAGCAATAGATTTCTCTGTCGTCCCTTTACGACTCAAGGCATCTGCTACAATTTTTGCTTTCCCAGGATGGTATTTAATGGTGCAACTGAAATCTTTCAACAAATCCATCCACCTTCTCTGCCTCATATTCAGATCCTTTTGCGAAAACAGATATCTGAGACTCTTATGATCTGAATATATCTCAAATTGTGCCCCAAATAGATAAAGTCGCCACAACTTCAAAGCAAACACAATGGCAGCCAACTCAAGATCATGTGTAGGGTAGTTCCGCTCGTGTGGACGAAGCAATCTAGAAGCGTATGCCACTACCCTATTGGACTGCATCAGTACACACCCAAGTACGATGTGAGATGCGTCACAATAAACTACAAATCCTTCATTGGTTGTAGGGATAATGAGAACTGGAGCTGTAGTTAGATGCTTCTTTAATTCCTGAAAACTGATCTCGCACTTGTCATCCCAAACAAATGATATAGTCTTCTTTGTCAAATTAGATAATGGGGCCGCTATCTTAGAGAATCCCTCAATGAATCTACAATAATACCCTGCCATTCCCAGAAAACTACGTACTTCAGTAACCGTAGTGGGTTGAGGCCAAGTTGACATTGCTTCTACTTTTGCTGGGTCTACAGATACACCCTCTCCTGTGATTACATGACCCAAAAATGAGACTTTATTTTGCCAGAATTTACATTTCTCAAATTTTCCGTACGACTTGTGTTCTCTCATTGTATGCAACACTATCTTCAAATGTCCCACATGATCTTCCCAACTCTTTGAATAAACAAGAATTTCATCTATGAAGGCCACAACAAAATAATCCAAATATCTATGGAAGACACGGTTCATGAAATCCATAAATACAGCTGGGGCATTCGTTAATCCAAACGGCATCACAGTAAATTCAAAGTGTCCATATCTAGTACGGAATTCCGTCTTCTCAATGTCTTCCTCTGCCACTCTGAGCTGGTGATAACCTGATCTAAGGTCTATCTTTGAAAACCAATTAGATCCCGCCAATTGATCAAATAAATTGTCTATGCGTGGTAAAGGGTACTTGTTCTTAGGGCTTCCCCGGACGTAACCGAGGACTTAGCTAGATCTCTAATAAGCCGCAGACCAGACTTAGACCCGGATAGGGCAAAATCGTGTCTGCATGCACCTGTCAGGCAGTGGCGACTCCGAATGTCCCGAGGCACGCAAGAAAAGTGCGCCCGGTGTGCGATCTAGGATCCAGGATTTTTAGGTGCGCACAGCTTGGCGACTCCACTGGGGAAGCCTCAACCCAACCGGACCCTGGTTATCAAATGAGTCAACTTAGGAGGATATAGGCTAATTTAGGAAGTACTTTTTGTCCAACCTTAGTAAGGTATGGAACTCATGTAATTACATGATATTGGGGGATCCTGTCAAACGGACATGATAATCGCCTAAGGTAAATGGTTTTTAACAGGGACCAATGTGACCTGCCCACTTACCTGGGGATCCACTCAAACCTTGTATTACATGCTGTTCTGCACTTTTACTATAAATGTGACATTAAGGAACCCTTTGTTGGTCCTTATCCAAGAATCACCCGAATAGACACAGCACTTGACCCCACTGCACATACAAACACCTCACTACACCGTGAATGAATTTTTTAACTGCGTGGGGGGACATGCACGAGGGAGTCTGCATGGATGATCCGAACTGAATGCTGTCTGCACCATGTGAATGCTCTTCTTAACCAAAACCTAGATCTCTCTAGCAGCCACCCTTCTTCAATCGAGAAACTTACTTTTGGGATGGTATTAGCCCTACGCTCCCGTGGCTTGCTGGGGAAAGCAGGGTAAACCCATCTCCCCAGGTTTCTGGATTCTTCAAGCACCATTGGTTTCTTGCCATGGTACGCGAAGGGTCTAGTACTTGGCTCAGACCCTTGAAGGCAGATGCCTTGGGTTGGGTATCCTTCCCCACCTATTACTTCTAATAAACCCTGATGTGAGCATGAACATGAATGAACGAATAGGGGTAAAATCAATATGGGGCATTAACCCCCGCCTTTGTTGGTCTTAACCATAATTTAACGAAATTAACTCGATTAAATCCGTGCATTCAAGTTAGTCTTGGTTCAGTTGAAAGCCGGCCAGATCAGACAGAAATGGGTTAGAACAGGGGCAGAAAAACCCTAGAGATAGGATTTCAGCCCACCTGTCAAGTAGCAAATTTGTACCCTCCTTTTGGGTTCTCAACAACCCTAAAGGTGATTCTCTTTTCAGATTTATTTTTGTAAATTTCGCCCTCGAAGGCAAGTTGTAAATATTGTTTTCAGTCCGACACTAGGGGCAGATGAAAGAGCAGATGAAAGAACAGATGAAAGAAAAGGCCGGCTAAGACCTGAATGCGTTTTCCAAACATTTAAAGGACATAACCCTTAAAACCCCATAACTTGAGTGCTTGGATTTGATTTCTCTAATTGATAATTGCATTAAATGCTTAGGCATTGATTTAATTTTTGCATATCCTGTTGCATGCCTTAGACCAATTTAGAGTTTTTGGTGGAAAACCCTAAATTGACTTGGAATTTCAATCGTATAGTCGGCATGGCATCTTCATCCTCGACTGAGAGAGTTCACTTCCCTAGGATAGAGAAGTGTGCCTTTGATACCCCTTGGATCCGTTCTTGGACAAGGCAATTGCAAGGAGATGAGCAAATTAAATGGGAACAGAAATACCATATGGGACAAACTCTGTCCCTGTTAAATGTGCCCATTAATTGGGACATGATTCAGGCGGCCCTACCTTTCTGGGATCCCCAACTTTCACTCTATAGGTTTGGAACTAATGAGTTGACACCTACAATTGAGGAATTTGAACTATTCCTCCGATTTCGTGACTATGGAGAACCAGCCAGGCCAAGTCTCAAAGATAGTTACAAGAATGAAGCTTGTACTTTCTTTGGCCTACCAAGAGGAGAATTCCAGACCTTAGGAGGTGACCAAGCATTTAGGCGGGTCTCCAAAACCTTCCTTGCTAAAAAGATAAGGGACAAAAAGCAGGAAAGACCCCGAGTTTGGTGGGACACCTTCACCCTTGTGGTTCTGTCACAGCTCTTCTTTCCTACTGGGGGAGACACCATTAATTTGGCCCTCATGGAAATTGTAGACCAACTCCAGGTGAAATTCCGAGTTGCACCATTAATCCTTGCTCAGCTATATCATGCCTTGACCATGACCAAGAACGGAACTAGGAGGTTTTAGGGATGTGCTCCTCTCCTACACATTTGGCTCCAAGATCACCTGATGGTTGCTGAACCTGTCAGCCCACGTTATGGGTACCTCCGTGACAATGTCACATTGATGGCCCGAAGAGAGATTAGACCAGACTTACCCTCCAGAGAGGACTGGTTTGACCACTTTCTTCAACTGAAAGGAGAAATGGATATAAGATGGGGAGGCACATTTGACCAAACATATACTCCCGTCATAACTTTTAGGAAAATACATTGCCTAGCCTTGATAGGCTTGACCCATGCCATGCCATACTATCCGGTTCGAATTCTGAGACAGTTTGGGAAGTCTCAGGGAATACCGATCAAGGATGAGGCGGAAGGTTTAACTGGCCCACTTACATGGGAATTGAAGAAAAAATTGGTGAAGGAATGGCAACACGTGCACATACTCCAAGAGGACATTTTCACTGCATCCGACGTTCGTAATTACGAACAATGGATTGCTCTAGAAATTGGCCTAGACAACCCACCTCCTCTCCATATCGTCACCTCTGACGATATCCCAGTTCCGCCCCCTGACACATACAGGGATAGGGTGGCCGAACTGCGGGAATCTCATTCTCGAATCCACCGTGCATACGTGGATTCTGAGCGTAAAAACAAGCAGGCTAATGAGGCCCTTCAGCAACAGCTTGACAACATGCGCAGACGCGCAAAAGAGGACCGACGTCTGCGGAATAAACTTCTGCGTGCCTTGAAAAGGCGAGACGTGTCCTCTCATTATGATGATGACCAACCTAGCTAGACTCTGGGTTTGTTTGTTTTTTTAAATCATGTAATTGCTTGTTCTGAATTTTGGCATTGTACTTCTTTTTCCATGAAAAATTTTGTGCTAGATTTAATAAAGTCAATTAAGACATCCTCAAATTCCTTTTTCAAACAGTCTGGCCCCAATCCTTCAACTTCAAAACTTTCAGGCGATCTGAATAAAGAACTCACCAAATTTAAACCCATGGGTTCTGAATAAAGAACACCCAATTCCTACCCAGCTTTCAAATCTTCAGAGATTATCAATTCTGAATTTAAATCTTAAACCTTTAAGGGTTCTGAATAAAGAACACCCATTTTTGCAACTAATTCTAAAACTTTTAGGCAATCTGAATAAAGAACTTGCCAAGAGAATCTTTAAATCCAAGGGGGTTCTGAGTAAAGAACACCCCATCCTTATCAACTCTCAAACTTTCAAGTTTCAAGTTTAAGTCTTAAAACCCCAGGGTTCTGAATAAAGAACACCCAATCCCTTGAGCTCAGATCACACCCGTCTGATTTATAAGATCACACGGTCAGCCTATGGGGCACCAAAGCCACTGGTAATTAAACCAGAAAATTGGCAGAGGATCGTCTTGGCATAGCATACCCCGTTGTGTGGCACCAAGGTCAAGCAACTAAGCTGATGACTAGGGTACGCTCGGGTATCCCTAACCGAACTCTTAGGGCACTGAAGCCACTGGTAATTAAACCAGAAAATTGGCAGAGGATCGTCGTGGCATAGCATACCCCGTTGTGTGGCACCAAGGTCAAGCAACTAAGCTGACGACTAAGGTACGCTCGGGTATCCCTAGCCGAATTTTAGGGCACTGAAGCCACTAGTGTTTAAACCAGAAAATTGGTGGAAGATCGTCCTGGCATAGCCTTCCCCATTGTGAGGCGTCAAAGTCAATGGTGATTAAACCAACGACTAGTTAAGACACGCCCGGGAACTACTAGCCAAAGTTAGGTGCTAAAACCGTCAGAGATTAAACTGAAAATTGGTTAAGGTACACCTGGATGCTGCTGTTTAGCTCATCCCCTGCGGAGACTTAACATAGTCCAACCTCGTGATACTGAGCTCAAACCAACCTTTTAAATAGGGTTCCCTTTCCCAGCCACTTGGCTAAAACAGATCAGTCTAAACCGGGTTCTCTCCCCCAACCGTTTGGTTAAAACAGATCAGCTTAGGGTTCCCTTTCCCAGCCGTTTGGCTAAAACAGACCAGTCTAAACCAGGTTCTCTCCCCCAACCGTTTGGTTAAAACAGATCAGCTTAGGGTTCCCTTTCCCAGCCGCTTGGCTAAAACAGATCAGTCTAAACCGGGTTCTCTTTCCCAGCCGTTCGGCTAAAATAGATCAAGCTTAGGAGTCCCTATCATTTTCAAAATACTTCAAATAAATTAATCCTTGATCCTTCTTTACAGTTAAAATACATCAGTAATCATGCATATAAGTTGCACTAATACCCGCTGGTTATCCTTCCCAGGTACCAAAATTGCTTCTCGAAGCCCTTACCCGTTAAGATCCAGGAGAAGACTTGAGATGGAACAGCCAATGGAACAGACCTCATCAGGACGGGATCAGGCAGAGTCCAGCCAGACGCAAACAGTGGCTGATTTACAACAGAGGATTGATAGCATAGGGACTATTATTCAAGAGTTAATGACAGAATTAAGAGAACTCAGGATGGCTCCCCCTGCTGCACCAGTGACCTTGCAGCAACCAATTGTTCCACCACAGACGGATGCTCCACCACCATACCCTGTGTACCCGGCACCGTTGGTACCACCTCCGCCTCCGCAAGCTGTGCCTCTCCCGCAAACTATTGCACCTGCCCAACTGGGGCAAGAAGAGGAAGATTGGTATAGAACGCAGCAGGCCCAATTTGATGAAAAGATGGCAGCCACTAAGACAGAAGTAGATGCTTTGCGTGAAGAACTGAAAAGCCTACGACCCAATGCGGTCCCCATATAGGCCACTTTAGACAGCCTCTGCTTCTTCTCCAATGTCCAACTTCCTCCCAAGTTCAAATGCCCAGATCTGCATCAGTTTGACGGTACTGGATGCCCGTTAAACTATTTGAGGTCATACTCTGGGGATATGTGTCAATATTCCAAAGATGAAAAAATTATGATACAGTTCTTTCAGAGATCACTGACTGGGGCAGCATACACTTGGTTTTTGAGTCTGGACAAAGCCAAGATCAAGACTTGGAATGATTTGGCCGGAGCATTCATTCAGCAGTACCGTTTGAACAGTCAGATTATGCAAACTAGGGCTGAACTGCAAAGGTTGACAAAGAAGAATCAGGAATCTGTACGGGAGTATGCCAAACGTTGGAAAGAATTGGTCACTCTGGTTCAACCCCCACTACTTGAACAGGAGATGACCTCCTTGTTCATTGCATCACTTGGACAGCCATTCTTTTCCCTGCTACTGGGGCAAAGTACTTCTAACTTCAATGACCTGATTCTGACAGCAGACAGGATTGAAGATGCTGTAAGGGCTGGTAAGATAGATGGTAGTGGCCAGGGCCATACACAGAGAAGGGCAGCAGCGGGACAGAGTAGTAGAAGTCAGGGGCAAGAGCCTAGAAGGCAAGAGGCCCAGGCTGTTAATTATGTACAGCCAACACAGCCCTATCACATTGCCCAGAGGAATGAAAGTCAAGGGCAGCCTTTGAGAAGAACCAGAGAAGAGGCAGAGGCAAGAATGAAGAGGGTTTTTACCTCGCTACCTTATGCACCTGCAGAACTATTGGCTACATTGCTGAAGAAGGGGTACCTTCAAATCAAGCCTCCCAACCCCAGAATGATCAACTCGCGAAATTATAATGCAGCAGAGAGAGGTGAGTACCATTCTGGAGCTCCCGGGCATTCAACAAATCGATACTGGGATTTGAGGCATGGCATACAGGATCTGATAGACAGTAAGAAGATCTGTAGATCCCCCAGCACCAGCAGCACCGACTCCACCTACTGGCACAGCTACCAACCCCCTCCCAGACCATAATAAGGCTTCTGGCAGCGGAACAGTACATCAGATCACCAGTGATCAAGGCAGTGAACTACAGGTTGACCCGTCCTTATTGATTGGACGACCGGGGCAAATTGTCAGGATACACCTCCAAGAAGAGATAGTAAAACAGCAAGTATGCGTCATCAACGGAGATGATGACGAAGAAACCTTCTTGGGATTCCCTCTGGTGCATTTCAACTTTCCCGAACCAGAGCCTTTCTATCCTCCACCTATCCCAAACTCACCCCCATTAAACATCTTCGACATGATGAACCCATTCAATGAGCCTGTGGACTTCCTATTGGAACCACCCACCCTCAACTTACACCAACTTCACCTTGACCCAACCTACTCCGCAGTGCCTCCACCTTACCAATTCCTACCCATGTACCATGATTCTACCATCACTTCCACTGAAAGAGAAGTCGATCGGATCACCCGTTCTGGTCGATACATAAACCCTAACCCTCCACCTGCACCAGAGGGAGAAACAAGTGAAGAAAGAACAAGGAAAGAAAAAGGGAAGGATGTGGCCACTGAATTGCCACAGACCCATAAGAAGAAAGGGAAGGCCCCAGAAGAAGAGATTGAAAAACTCCACTATAGTGCCTTCACTCCGGAGTATGATCTAGTGCAGCAGTTGAATAAGACACCAGCCCAGATATCCATTATGCGTCTCTTATTAGATTCAGACAAACATAAAGACGTACTTATGAGAATACTAGGTGATACTCATGTGCCTGATGACATCAGCCCTGAGCAGCTAGAGACAGTAATGTCTATAATTGCTACGCCAGAAGCAATCTCCTTTTCCTCAGCAGACTTGCCCCCTGAAGGTTATAATCATACGGAGCCTCTGTTTATCACTGTGAGGTGTTCCGACTTAATAGTGAGACGGGTCATGATCGATAACGGGTCAGATCTGAATATCTGTCCAGTCAGGACCTTTCACAGTCTGCAGCTGAACGCTAATCTAATCAAACCTAGCTCCAACAATGTCCGCGGGTTTGACAATGCTAAGAAGGATTTCCTTGGGGAAGTTACTTTGGAAGTTACAATTGCTGAGAAGGCCTTCTTCATTACCTTTGAGTTAATGGACATCAATGCCTCCTTTAATTTGCTAATTGGAAGACCCTGGTTACATCAAGCAGGGGCAGTCCCGTCCACCCTACATCGAATGATCCGATTTATTTCGAGAAATCAATTGATCACGGTGCATGCAGAAAATCACAGAGAATTTGAACAAGGAGGGGTACCTGTGATTGATTATGAGCTGCCTACTTCCCTGAACTTCCAAACCATTGAAATGGTGCAAGTAAACCGCATTCCTACTCCTCTGCAATCAGACTTGTCCCGCAGAAGGAAAAGGAAGAGCATGTTCGGTGCTGCTGAATGCGCCGACTGGGGCCTCCGAGTAGGAGAAGGTTTGGGCAAGTATAAGCAAGGCATCAAGTCTACAATCCAGCCCTGTGACAAATCTGTGGGCTTTGGATTGGGGTTTGTTCCTGAACCTGAAGACTATGCCAGGCTATTTGGCAGGAAAGCTGAACGAAAGAGGACACGAGCAGAAGGAAGGGACCCACATTGGCCCATCTGTGTACATGGGCAATTATACCATCACTTTACCAATATGGAAAGGGAAGCTGCACAGGCCATTCGGAACATAGTCCCCAAGGGGTGGGGCGATGAATTCAATGATTCAGCCGAGCAAGCGGAAGCTGATTATCTGCAAAGGTTATGGGATGAACCTCCCTTGCCCCAGGAGACAGTTACAGAAGAGAACTCAGAGGCTCTCAGTGGGATGATGGAAGAACTGTCTGCTTTGTTCTCTTGGCAGTCAGTTGACACCGAAAAACCAGCTATCCCAGAAGAAGCATTTGCCTATCCATCAGATGATGTCGGGGCACCGCCAACTGAGGCCGAAGAAGAAGAGCCAGCTCAGTACATCTACATGATGGAAAGCCAGGATAGTTCAGGAGAACCCACTCCAAGGCAAAGGTCTCCCCCACCTCCTATCTGCATTATACACCCAAGTACCAAGGATGGTTTGGGTCAGATGTTCCAGAATATGCCCAAGTACTGGGACTGCCTACTGAGCTGGCTTACCATGAAACTTATGGTAACTGGGCCCTTGATGAATATTCTTCCAGCAGGAGGGATGAATCATCAGGAAAATCTGTAACCAAGGCATTGCCTAAGGTGGAACCACCCAACGAAGTCACTATCCGGGTACCAGGGACTATCATCCGCCACGGGGTATGGATCAGTATATCATCAGAAGATTCAAGTCAGAATCAACCAAAGAAGGGCACAGCTGATGACCCCATCTGCATCTCCTCTGACAGCAGCATCAGCATGATACAAACCGGGAAGGTGAATGCGGTGACCGCTGTAACCAAGGACAAACACGCATCACAAAACTGGAGTTTGACGCCACTTGCCACTCGCAAAGCTGAACTACCACAGGGAGTTTCTTCCACTTCTGAAATTCCCCCTGTAGATATTGCTGCACTTTTTAATAAATGCGTGAAGTCTTTTGATTATTTTTCTGCTTCTGTGAATAATTCTGCAAGTAAGCAAACTCAAAATCGCAACCTTAGTATCAATCTCGACGCACACCCGAAAAATTCGGAGCACGAGATAGATAATCAGGCTGCCAAAATCAAACAAAAACAAAAAAGTCAAAGAGAACAAAAAGAAATCCAAAGTGTCGAGCATGAATCAGATAGCGACACTTACTCATCACAACCCGATGATTCAAAAATTATCCCCAGTGTTTCTTTTGAACTTGAGGATAATGATGAATCATGGGAGACCCCACCTGAAATCCAATTTGCCTTGGACAGACATGAAAAAGGTCTCCAGGCTAATATTGATGAAATTGAACCTATCAACATAGGTGACACAGCACAACCAAGGATTCTTCAAGTTGGTAAAAAGCTGACATTATTACAAAAAACACAGATAATTTATTTTCTAAAAACCTACACTGATGTGTTTGCATGGTCATATGAGGATATGCCTGGGTTAGACACGGATTTAGTTGTGCATCGATTACCTATAAAGTCTGAGGCCACACCAGTGAAGCAAAAGCTCAGACGCATGAAACCAAATGGGCCCTAAAGATCAAGGAAGAAGTTGCCAAGCAGTTGAAAGCTGGGTTCTTGTAAGTTACAGATTACCCGGAGTGGTTAGCAAACATCGTGCCAGTCCCCAAGAAAGATGGAAGGGTCAGGATGTGTGTTGACTACAGGGATCTGAACAAGGCAAGCCCGAAAGATGACTTCCCGCTGCCACACATTGATATATTGGTTGATAATACTGCAACTCATTCCATGTTCTCCTTTATGGATGGATTCTCTGGGTATAATCAGATACGAATGGCACCTGAAGACATGGAGAAAACTTCCTTCATCACGCACTGGGGCACATACTGCTACAAAGTAATGCCATTTGGGTTGAAGAATGCAGGCGCCACATACCAGCGGGCAATGACTTTGCTATTCCACGACCTAATGCACAAGGAAATGGAAGTATACGTGGATGACATGATTGCAAAGTCAAAAGAAGAGGAAAGTCATTTGGAGAATCTTGGAAAGGTGTTTGACAGGCTCAGGGAATGCAAGCTCAGGCTAAACCCGAATAAGTGTGTATTCGGAGTTACTTCAGGGAAGCTACTCGGATTCATCTTTGGAAAACAAGGAATTGAAGTTGACCCAGTCAAAGTGAAGGCAATTCTGGAGATGCCTCCCCCATCCATAGAGAAAGAAGTAAGAGGTTTCCTTGGCAGGTTACAGTACATTAGTCGGTTCATAGCACAGATGACTCCCGTGTGTGAACCAATATTCAAACTGCTAAAGAAGGATAACCCAGTGGTCTGGAATGAAGATTGCCAAGAAGCGTTTGACAAAATCAAGGCCTATTTAATGAGTCCACCAACTTTGGTTCCCCCTACACCGAGACGGCCCTTAATCATGTACTTATCAGTCACAGAAACGGCTACTGGATGTGTCCTAGGACAACATGATGATACAGGAAGAAAGGAACAAGCAATTTATTATCTGAGCAAGAAGTTTACCAATTATGAAGTAAGATACACATTGCTTGAGAAGACCTGTGGCGCGTTGGTATGGGCAGCTTAGAAGCTCCGGCACTATCTCCTCAGTCATACTGTCTTTTTGATTTCAAATACAGATCCCTTAAAGTACATTTTTGAAAAGCCAATCTCCACTGGAAGGATAGCCAAGTGGCAGGTTATCTTATCTCAGTATAACATTGTCTACACCACAAGAAAGGCAATAAAGGGACAGGCAGTGGCAGATCACCTGGCAGAACACCCTGTGCCCGATTATCAACCACTTCTCACCGGGTTGCCGGTGTGCGCACCCGATTTCGGTCGCACGACGAGGCGCACGCAAAACGATGCGTGGCCCGTGGTTTGTTTGGAGTCGCCACTGCCTGATGGGGTGCAGGCAGACACCTGGATGCCTAAGTCCTTCTACTAAGGCTTGGTCTGCGGCTTGAGATTCTAAGTGGGTTCTCGGTTGCAGTCTGGGGAAGTCCGTAGACACCCCAGTCCACCCCGTCAAGTGACGGGTCCCATAAGTTTCCCTAGTTTGAGTCAACTCAGTTGGTCTCTCACTCACCCGATTCCTATTCCAGCATGTGATTTGATTAAGTCTGGCGGGACCGTCAAAGTGGTGTGGGTCCCTTTACTTGATTTTATCTTTTTAATTAAAGTGATGTGAGTCTGATTGGGCGGGCCCCATTGGAAGGCCCGCGGATTCCTTGGTGGGCTTGGTTGAGCCCACATGTCCCTTGGTGGGCCTCAGACTGGCCTGAGAGGCCCTTTGGGCTTTGGTTCAAGTGAATTGATTTTATTTAAGTTTTAAGTTGGATTATTTAGATGGATTTCATGCCAAAAGTGGGCCGGGATTGCTTTGTGGGCCCTTGAGTGGGCCCCCCAGTTGGTTTCCAAAATGATTTAATTTATCTTTTATTAAAATTCACCAAAGTGGGCCAGGTGTTGGGCTTGGGGCCCTTTACCTGGGCTTGGGCTTGAAAGCCCAAGGCTTCTTGAGTTAGGGTTTTGAAACCCTAAGTTGGTTGGGTTCATGGGCTTAGTGGGCCCGATAGGCCCTGCCCGTGGTCTCGGCCAAACCACATCCTACTTTAAGCATGCATGGCCCAATTAGGGCTTGGGTGGGCTTCAAGTGGTCTGGCCCACACAAATTTCTCATTTATCTTAGTTAAGCACAAGTGGGTTGGTCGGGCTTGGTGGGCCCCGTTGGAAGGCCCACCGGAATTAATTTGGACCGGGTCGGTCCATGGCCCATTTTGGGTTTCCGGGTGACCCGGAAACCCTACTGGTTTGCCCGGATTTGATCAAACAATTCAAAATATTGCACAAAATCACAAAAATAGCAAAAAAGAATTCGGGCAGTGTAGCCGGCCTGAGATGCCGGTTACACACAGGGTTCTGTGTATCCGGTATCTATATCCGGCTACACGTGGGCTTCTGTTGATCCGGCCTGAGTTGCCGGATCACCCTGCAGAAGCCATTTTTTGGATTTTCGCATTGGGGTTGGGTTTTCATGCTTCTTGGGATGTTCTATGGGTGGTGTGGGCTCCTGTGTGAGCCCACAGTGGTCTATGTGAGAGGAAAACCTCCTCTCGGTCACTTTTCGGGGAGCTTTGAGATCAATACCAAGGAAGATGGATGAGGCTCCAACTCTCCCTCCCCTTTTGATAAAATACGGCAGAGAATCACATACTAAATCACCAACCAAACAAGGGAAAACTACAGCGAAGAAAGGATGAGAAGGGGGGTTTAAACATGGGATACATTAGATTACCAAGTATGGGGAAACATGCTTCCTCTTAAAACAGATGCACACATGCAAAACAGTGGCCTTAGTGGCCGAAAATCCTTAGAGGAATCTTTCCTCCTCCCCTTTAAAACCAACTATGTGCCTCTCCCTTACTCGGAGGTCTTCATGGGGTGAGATGAGAGCACATGTATACTTAAAACATAAAGGAAATGATCTCATGCAAAAGGAAGAAGACAAACTCCAAGAGCTTTGTGAAAAGCTCCCATTTTCATATATGTTAAATGAAGGTTAGTGAGGAACCATACCTTAGGGTTAAAACCCTGGATTGAGATGTGTGGAGCCTCCTTAGAGCAAAGGAAGCAGCTGGAGCAACACCTCCTCCCACCGACAGCAGCCTCTTCTCCTTCTTCAACTTCTTGAGTGAGGGAAGGAAGGGAATGGGGAAGGGTAGTAAGGCCAAGCAAGGAGGTTCTTCGGTTTAGGGTGCAAGGAGGGGTTAAAGTGAGGGATTTCGGACCAGGTGCAGTGGGGGAGAAGAGATGGAAACAGCCAAAATAAAGCCAACCCCCGAAATGAGCTGCTGTTTGCTATTTATAAGCAAACTTAATGTATCCGGACTTGAAGTCCGGATACACTAAGGCTCCTTTGTATCCGGACTTCAAGTCCGGATACACTAAGGCTCCTTTGTATCCGGTCTTCAAGTCCGGATACAAACACAATCATTCGTAAATTAAATGCCGCTGCGGATTTGTCGGGCGATCGGCGCGGATCTCGCGCGAATATCTTGATGTATCCGGTCTTCAAGTCCGGTCATGAAGGGAAGCTAGTGTATCCGGTATATGTGACCGGATACAAATCGGAAAATTACGGATTTGCCCTTCGACTTGACCGGTTTGACCGATTCGACCGATTTGACACTTTTGGATATCTACAGATTGCCCCGTACGAATTTTTGTTTAGTCCTTGGGATTTTTGGATATTTAAGGTTTAGTCCCCGAGATATTTTGCTGTGTTGGCTGCCACGTGTGCAGTTCCTGCGCCACGTGTGCAGTTTCTGGTTTTGCTGCTCGGAAACTTCGACAGCTCATATCTCCTTCATCTGAACTCCGATCTGAGCAAACTCAATTGCGTTGAACTCGTATCGGAGCCCTCTATTTAATGACATAGGGCTAAGCACTTGGCACGGGGTTCGAGGAAAAGTCAACTTTTGGCCTTCCCTCAAGTTTGACCGCTCACAGAACCTTCATCCGGACTCCGATTCCAGCAAACTCAGTTGCGTTGGACTCGTGTCAGGATTCCCTATCCAATGGTATAGGGCAAGGTAGTCAAATTTCACTTGACCAAAAAGTCAAATTTTTGTCCCCTTGGGGTTTGACTTTCTACCAGGGTTTTTATTTTCAGCACTTCCCGGGGTGCAAAAATAAGGTGCTTACAGCAGTCCCTCTTTGCCGGAGTCACCTTGGGGATGAACGGCAAAGAAAAAAGAAGAACCTTGTTTTTGCGCCCAGCACTTCGGTTGACGTGATTGATGAGCTTAAATCCTCATGTTTTCTCAATGGGGTTGGAGACGACAAGCATTGATCTCCAAAGTAGTGAAAACACCAAATGGTTTCCACTAAGATTTCGAAGTTTGCTCACCCACTTCGGGCTTCTGGGAGCAACTTTTGATTTTGATTCAGATTAAAAAGGATGGGGTTGGACTTAAGCTCACCAACCTGTTTCGACGTCGATGCGAGGCACTCAACAATTTTCTCTTTCTCTTATTTGTTCCATTAAAGCTTTTAGGTGATTTCAGACTTTTGATTTGGGATTTGACTTCAGATTTTAGGGTTTGGATCAAGGATTGGAAGGAACGAAGAAGGAGGAGATGCTCTTGGTGAGGAGGTGCTCTCAGCGCTGCTCGGTGCCTCAAGGGATCTCACACACCTGTCCTACTCTATTTACAAAAGTGGGAAATGAAAAATTTGCAAATGGGGCCATCCTGCCCGGAGATTTCTTCTTTTTGTCCTCTTCTTCATGAGAGTGTCTTTAGTTCTTTCTTTTCACGGTCTTCTTTCCCAAGGGGAAGGATGCTTCTGCCAGTCCCTGTTTTCAATAAGGTAAGGGCTTCCCGGTTCGAGATGGCCCTACTGGGGTTTGGTGGGAATCCATACCGTTTTGCTTTCTTGCCTATGGGAGCCTTCTCGCTTTGGTCCTTCTTTTGCAAGACCAGCCTCCTCAGACTGGGCCTGGTCTTGACATACAGTTTCGGGTTTCTTGGAGACTCCGCTTGGGGAAAAGAATCTGTTGGGGACGGATGAAGTCTTCACAACTCCCCGGCTGATGCATTCTTGCATTGGCTTTTCTCCGCTCTGCCTTTCTTCTGCTCTTGACTTTTTGATTTCTTCTGCTTCTTTGCCCTGCCTGGGTCTACAAAATCCTCACAAAGCAGTGAGGCATTCAAATTGCAGGCACTTATGACTTAAGTGCAAACGACTGAAAAAGAAGCATTTTCCAAAAGGTTTTTTTTTTTTTTTTTTTCAAAACTTGTACAAGTGATTTTAAAAGAGAGGCGAGACCAACAACCATGGTGAATTGCCTTGTTAGCTTGAGGTGTTTCGGGACGGTGTGCTCAACACGCAATCCCATGAGGTTCTCGACCTGTGCCACCAGAGGTTCAAAAGATGAGGGGTGTTTCAAGGAGTGTTCCCCTTTTCCCAGTTTTTGTTTCTCTCTCACCTTGACCCAATTTTTCCAGGGTGGTTTCAGGATTTTGCAATTGAGGGTTTTTCCCTTTTCCCTTTTTCCTTGGGTTAGTGCCAGTCCCAGTTTACAGGTTTTGGCCGACTTGTGCATCATGTCTCATAGATCCGAGAGGTCTTTACATAAGGACGAAACATTGGCTTGGTTTTAAATCTGAGAAATGAAGGGATATAAGGCTCAAGTTCTTATATTTCCATTTTCAGGTTTTACTTTGTGTCTGGCCATAGCTCGTTCTTCTTTTTAGATTCCTTCATTATTAACTTGCATGAATTCCATCATCACATTTTCTACAATCAGAAAGGACTTTTTGATAGGACGAAACGAAGGCTGAGGTGTTTAGTTCATGAAAGAAAGGGAATATGGCTCAAAGTTTCTTTGTAAATGGGTCGAGTCATGTTCCACCATTTTCTTGGCTGCTGGGGCTTCGCCAATACCTTTTTGCCTTCATTTTTCTTTGTGAGGTCTTTTGTGACCTTCGTTTTTTCCTCCGGCATTTTTGCCTTTCCTTTCCTTTGCTCTGGGATTATCTTAGCTTCTTGCTTTGATTAGCAAGTCCCAGTGTATTTTTTGCTTTCTTCTTCTCTTCTTTGTTTCTGCTCATTTATGTCTTCTCCTCTTTACCCAGCACCAGATTTAGGGCTCATGACTCAATGGGTTAGAAGAAAGAAAATTAGGCTCAAATGGTTTGACTAGAGATATGACTTTGAAAACTGGGGAAATAAAGCAAGGATGGCCTCTCATCCTTTTGTAGAAGTTGTGACGACTTGGAATGCTCATGCAAACTTATTCAAGAATCTATTTATCCTTATCATTTTATTTTGTAGCTTTGCCCCAGTGTGGGGTGGCTAGGCACAACGCGGGTATTTGAATAACACGATCAAGCCCAAAGTGTTTTGACTAGCGATTCTCATAATTCGGGATGTATGAAGGATGGCCTCTCATCCTTTCTTAGAGACATGATGCTAAAGCTGGCCTCAGCCCTTAACCGGTTCTTGCGCTCTCTTTCCTTTTTTCTCTCAAGGATCGCCCTGCCCTATTGCAAAGGTAGGTTTTTTAGGAAGAAAACTATGGTCTGGATCAGGAAATGATTGCCTTTGGCTCATGCAAGGTTCTCATGGGACAGTGTACTGCACCCAGCTGAAGACACCTTTGAGCAACTCGGCATTCTTTCCATGATCATGGTCATTGCCAAAAAGGGTGTGGTCTCAGAGCAGTGTCATCACCGACCACTCACTTGTATTTTTTTTCAAAAAAAGTTTTTCTTTTCTTTTTGTGTTTTTCAAAAGGTTTTTTACAAAGCTTGCATGAAAGTAAAAAGCATTTAAAATATTTACAAACACGACCACTCCTACCAGGGATGTGTGGTGCAAAAAGTAGAGTCCAACTTATCCTGGTCACGGCGGACTTGAAGATTTTGGATTTCGGGATTGCTCTCTGCCTTGCAGTCTTACCAACTTGTTCAACTAGTGCCACTTGAAGACGCCTGATTGTGGTTAGGAAGAGGATCCGTGAAAATGGCCGAGGGAGGAGTCGACACTGGGGGATCGACTGAGATACGCTTGTTGTCAATCAAGTCCTGGACATCGTGCTTCAGTTCCCAGCAGCGATTGGTATGATGTCCCGGGGCTCCCATGTGGTAGTCGCAATACTCATTGGGGTTATAGGAGCGACTGTTGGACGGTTGCTGAGTTGGCTGCTTCTTCTGTAAGTACCCTTTCTTCAATAGGGTTGGCAGCAATTCTGACAGGGGATAGGGTAGGGGTGTGAACACCCTGCTCAACCTCGCTTGGAATTCCTCCTTGGTCCACCTCGGCCGACCTGCGGATTGTGCCCCCTGGCCACTATTCTGATTCTCCCTCCTGTCGGGTGCCGAGAGGTGGAGAGGCCGATTCTGTTGGACGTAGTTGACAGCTTCGTCCTCTTTCTTTCTATCCATGCCCCTTCCACTGACTGGGGTCCTTCTCTGCTCAGTTGCAAAGCCAGCCACTCTGCCAGACTTCACCCCATCTTCTATTCTGTCTGCGACAACGACCAAGTCTGCAAAACTTGCAGCAAACTGCCCCAGCAGCAACGTGTAGTATGGCTGCCCTAGCGTCGAGATGAACAATGTCACCATCTCTTTCTCCAACATGGGTGGTTGAACCATTCCGGCCATTTCTCGCCATCTCTTGGCATACTCACGCATGGATTCAGTACCCTTTTTGGTCATTTTCTGCAATTCCATTCGAGTGGGCAAGACCTCCGTGTTGAACTTGAAGTGTTCAAGAAATGTGCTGGCCAAGTCGTCCCAAGTCCTGATCTGGCTCCTGTCCTGACTGGTGAACCATTTCTGAGCTGAACCTATCAATGAACGCTGAAAGAACTGGATCATGATTCTCTCATCATAGGCGTACTGGCACATATCCCCGTAGTATGCCCTAAGGTGAGACAATGGGCACCCACTTCCATCAAATTTCACAAAGTCTGGGCGCCTAAACTTCGGCGGAAGTTGCAGATTAGGGAAGAATCCTAGTCTGTCCAATGAGGCTTCCTTTGGTATAGGACCTTGGTTCACAATCCGCATCTGTTCTTTTAGCATTTCCACATCCGCTTGTACCTGGACTGAGATACCTGGTGCTTCCCGTGCTCGGTACCATTCTTCTTCGTCGTGCCCCATTCCTTGTGGCATTACTTGCTGTGGTGGTACGGCTAGGGGTTCCGGAATCTGTAAGGGCTGCTCTGGTTGGCCTGGCAAACGATGTGGGATCCGTGGTTCTGGTGGCTGTTGGTTCAACTGTGGGAGAGCGTTTGGTGGCTGCTCTAGCTGTGGCTGTTGCGCCGGAGGTGCTGGCTGCTGTGGCGGAGGTACCACTGGTGGTGGCTGTACAAGCTGCTGTGGCGCTTGCATTCTCTCCATTTGCTGTATCATGGCAGTCATCATGTTGGTCATGTTGGCTATCTGCTGATTAAGGCCAGCAATCACAGGGTGATCTTCCAAGTCCTCTTGCCCATGAGGCGGGAGAGGTGGCGCTTGCTCGAGCCCTTCAGCAGGATCCATCCGTAATCTTCGTCTTGAACGTAGGAGGTATGGGCTGCGAAACGCAATCTTGGTACCTTAGGTGAAAATAGACAAGTCAGTATAAAGAATGCATATTACAATGAAATATAAGGCATGTCTGTGCATATTGACTGTGATGATTTTCCATTATTTATTCTCCTTTTTAACCGCCAATTCGGAGGTAAAGGAAGAGTCCCTGTTTTGATTTTAGGAACTGCGAGAATTGATTTCTGCAAATTTTGGAAACTGTAAGAGTTGATTTTCAAAGATTGGTACATGTCAATGGGACAGTCCCTGTATTTGACCTCCAGGAACTTCAAGAGTTGATTCCTGCGGGGAAAGTGATTCCTACCGAATTTGGGGAAATGCGAAATGATTTCCAAAGCAGCAGAAGTACGAAATGACTTCTACTAAGATTTGGGGAAGCGCGAAATGGCTTTGATTTGGATTTTGGAAACGCAAAATGGTTTCAGAGTAGTGGAAGCTCGAAATGGCTTTGATTTGGAAACACGAAGTGGTTTCAGGTTTTGGGGAAGCACGAAATGGCTTCGGGTTAGCGGAAGCACGAAATGGCTTCGACTAAGATTTTGGGAAACACAAAGTGGTTTCAGATTTGGAAACACGAAGTGGTTTCAGATTAGGAAACACGAAGTGGTTTCGGATTTGGAAACACGAAGTGGTTTCGGATTTTGGAAACACGAAGTGGTTTCGGATTTGGAAACACGAAGTGGTTTCGGATTTGGAAACACGAAGTGGTTTCGGATTTGGAAACACGAAGTGGTTTCGGATTTGCAAACACGAAGTGGTTTCGGATTTGGAAACACGAAGTGGTTTCGGATTTTGGAAACACGAAGTGGTTTCAGGAGCAACAGAAACGCGAAATGGTTTCGACTAAGATTTAGCCACTCAGAGGCGAGGGGAAGAGTCCCTGATTGTGTGGGTAGTCCTGGTTTGGGCAGAAGTCCCGATTTGTGGAGAATCCCCAGTTTGGGAAGAAGTCCCGGTTTGGGAAGAGTTCCTGTTTTTTGGGGAAACGTGAAATGATTTCCTAGGGCTGCAGAAGCACAAAATGGCCTTGACTGAGATTTTACATTTTGACACATTTGGTCTTTATTTAGATCTGACATTTCTTCTTCTTTTCATCATTTTTCTTTGTTCTTTCAACTTGGGCCGCTGGTCCCTAGCAAGGGTCAGACTTGACTTTTTATTTTGGGCTAGGTCACAGCCAATTTATTTCATGATTTTTCTTATTAAGCTAAAGCTGAGTGAGGCACAGGGAATTGGAGCCAGTCCCGGTGTAGCTTTGATTTTGAAAAATTTTGCATTATTTCCTTTAAAAATGATTTGATCATAAATGTCTGTGCAAATGATCTTGAAGTGTGTGCATTCAATGCATGAAGATGCTTGCACAAAATTAAAGCCAAGGCTAGATGCTATTACCATTCGACAGCATATATCCTAAATTTGGAAAATTACATCAAAAAAGGGTGTGTGCATAGCCCTAAAAAGGTTGGTGCCTCGGGGGACACGACTCCTAGACACACTTGTGTATGGAAGTACATCCGAGTCCCGGTCTATTTTTCTTTCATCTATTCTTTCATCTGCTTTTGCCTTCAGGTGCCAGACCCAAAAGAATCTACAATTTGCCAGCGAGGGCGAAAATTTACATGATATTCACAAAAAATCTGCAAAGGATTCATCCCCAGGGCTGTTGAGAGCCAAAAGGAAGGATAAAAATTTGCTTCAAGGTGGGTAAGCCAAATTCCTAAATCTAGGGTTTAGTTCCCCTGCTCTGATCTGGCCTGCTTTCACCTGGTTGTCTGATCTAACCGGCTTTCATCTGCTCAAAAGGCTGACCCGGACTCAGAGTGCCTCCAACGGACTCAATGGGTCAAGGCCCACGGCTCGCAGGACTCCATGCATGGATCTGGGGTGGTTCCCCTGATCAAAGTTAGGTTAGCTTCCTGAATTAGGGCTAAGGCAGCCCATAATCTAGGGTTTACTCCATTTGATGCAAACAGCGGGGGTTGCTGCCCCTGATGGACTCTGGATTTTACTTTTGATTCTTTTTTCTTACTTCATCATTCACACTATCTCACAATCCCAAAACGCGGTTCGTTCAGAAGCGTTAGGTGGGGAAGGATACCCAGCCCGAGACATAAGCCTACAAGGGTCTGGACCAGTACTGGATCCTCGCATGCCACGGCAAGAAACCAGTGGTGCTAATGGACTCAAGAAAACTGGGGGGATGGGTTTACCCTGCTTTCCCCGGCAAGCCACGGGAGCGTAGGTGCTAATACCATCCCAAAAGTCAGTTCGTAGGAATCAGAAGGGTAGGCTGCTAGATAGATCTAAGTTTTGGAAAGAAGAAGCAATATCCGCATTCACTTAATCATTCAGGGTCGGATCATTCACGCATCCCCCCTCGTGCGTGTCACCCCACGCAGTTTATCACAAAACTGGAAAATAAATCCATCCACGGTGTGGTGGCGTGCCCGTATGTGCATTTGGGCTAAGTGCGGTGTCTAACCGGGTGAGATTTGACTGGATTTTGTTGACAAAGGAGTTTTACCGTCTCGTATAGTAAGGTGCAGAATTGGCACGCAATACGAGGTTCTGGGAGAGTCCCCAGGTAAGTGGGGGGTCACAGGGGACCGCTTAAATCCCACTTTCCTTAGGCGATTATCATGTCCTTGTGACAGGACTCCCCAGAATACGCAATTGCGTGTATTCCACGTCTTACTAAGCGAGGTAGTAAAACCCTAAAATCGACTAAATCCCTCTTAGGTTGACTCATTCTAACCAAGGGTCCTATTGGGCTGAGAGGTCCCTAGTGGAGTCGCCAGGCTGTGCGCACCCGATTTCGGTCGCACGACGAGGCGCACGCAAAACGATGCGTGGCCCGTGGTTTGTTTGGAGTCGCCACTGCCTGATGGGGTGCAGGCAGACACCTGGATGCCTAAGTCCTTCTACTAAGGCTTGGTCTGCGGCTTGAGATTCTAAGTGGGTTCTCGGTTGCAGTCTGGGGAAGTCCGTAGACACCCCAGTCCACCCCGTCAAGTGACGGGTCCCATAAGTTTCCCTAGTTTGAGTCAACTCAGTTGGTCTCTCACTCACCCGATTCCTATTCCAGCATGTGATTTGATTAAGTCTGGCGGGACCGTCAAAGTGGTGTGGGTCCCTTTACTTGATTTTATCTTTTTAATTAAAGTGATGTGAGTCTGATTGGGCGGGCCCCATTGGAAGGCCCGCGGATTCCTTGGTGGGCTTGGTTGAGCCCACATGTCCCTTGGTGGGCCTCAGACTGGCCTGAGAGGCCCTTTGGGCTTTGGTTCAAGTGAATTGATTTTATTTAAGTTTTAAGTTGGATTATTTAGATGGATTTCATGCCAAAAGTGGGCCGGGATTGCTTTGTGGGCCCTTGAGTGGGCCCCCCAGTTGGTTTCCAAAATGATTTAATTTATCTTTTATTAAAATTCACCAAAGTGGGCCAGGTGTTGGGCTTGGGGCCCTTTACCTGGGCTTGGGCTTGAAAGCCCAAGGCTTCTTGAGTTAGGGTTTTGAAACCCTAAGTTGGTTGGGTTCATGGGCTTAGTGGGCCCGATAGGCCCTGCCCGTGGTCTCGGCCAAACCACATCCTACTTTAAGCATGCATGGCCCAATTAGGGCTTGGGTGGGCTTCAAGTGGTCTGGCCCACACAAATTTCTCATTTATCTTAGTTAAGCACAAGTGGGTTGGTCGGGCTTGGTGGGCCCCGTTGGAAGGCCCACCGGAATTAATTTGGACCGGGTCGGTCCATGGCCCATTTTGGGTTTCCGGGTGACCCGGAAACCCTACTGGTTTGCCCGGATTTGATCAAACAATTCAAAATATTGCACAAAATCACAAAAATAGCAAAAAAGAATTCGGGCAGTGTAGCCGGCCTGAGATGCCGGTTACACACAGGGTTCTGTGTATCCGGTATCTATATCCGGCTACACGTGGGCTTCTGTTGATCCGGCCTGAGTTGCCGGATCACCCTGCAGAAGCCATTTTTTGGATTTTCGCATTGGGGTTGGGTTTTCATGCTTCTTGGGATGTTCTATGGGTGGTGTGGGCTCCTGTGTGAGCCCACAGTGGTCTATGTGAGAGGAAAACCTCCTCTCGGTCACTTTTCGGGGAGCTTTGAGATCAATACCAAGGAAGATGGATGAGGCTCCAACTCTCCCTCCCCTTTTGATAAAATACGGCAGAGAATCACATACTAAATCACCAACCAAACAAGGGAAAACTACAGCGAAGAAAGGATGAGAAGGGGGGTTTAAACATGGGATACATTAGATTACCAAGTATGGGGAAACATGCTTCCTCTTAAAACAGATGCACACATGCAAAACAGTGGCCTTAGTGGCCGAAAATCCTTAGAGGAATCTTTCCTCCTCCCCTTTAAAACCAACTATGTGCCTCTCCCTTACTCGGAGGTCTTCATGGGGTGAGATGAGAGCACATGTATACTTAAAACATAAAGGAAATGATCTCATGCAAAAGGAAGAAGACAAACTCCAAGAGCTTTGTGAAAAGCTCCCATTTTCATATATGTTAAATGAAGGTTAGTGAGGAACCATACCTTAGGGTTAAAACCCTGGATTGAGATGTGTGGAGCCTCCTTAGAGCAAAGGAAGCAGCTGGAGCAACACCTCCTCCCACCGACAGCAGCCTCTTCTCCTTCTTCAACTTCTTGAGTGAGGGAAGGAAGGGAATGGGGAAGGGTAGTAAGGCCAAGCAAGGAGGTTCTTCGGTTTAGGGTGCAAGGAGGGGTTAAAGTGAGGGATTTCGGACCAGGTGCAGTGGGGGAGAAGAGATGGAAACAGCCAAAATAAAGCCAACCCCCGAAATGAGCTGCTGTTTGCTATTTATAATCAAACTTAATGTATCCGGACTTGAAGTCCGGATACACTAAGGCTCCTTTGTATCCGGACTTCACTAAGGCTCCTTTGTATCCGGTCTTCAAGTCCGGATACAAACACAATCATTCGTAAATTAAATGCCGCTGCGGATTTGTCGGGCGATCGGCGCGGATCTCGCGCGAATATCTTGATGTATCCGGTCTTCAAGTCCGGTCATGAAGGGAAGCTAGTGTATCCGGTATATGTGACCGGATACAAATCGGAAAATTACGGATTTGCCCTTCGACTTGACCGGTTTGACCGATTCGACCGATTTGACACTTTTGGATATCTACAGATTGCCCCGTACGAATTTTTGTTTAGTCCTTGGGATTTTTGGATATTTAAGGTTTAGTCCCCGAGATATTTTGCTGTGTTGGCTGCCACGTGTGCAGTTCCTGCGCCACGTGTGCAGTTTCTGGTTTTGCTGCTCGGAAACTTCGACAGCTCATATCTCCTTCATCTGAACTCCGATCTGAGCAAACTCAATTGCGTTGAACTCGTATCGGAGCCCTCTATTTAATGACATAGGGCTAAGCACTTGGCACGGGGTTCGAGGAAAAGTCAACTTTTGGCCTTCCCTCAAGTTTGACCGCTCACAGAACCTTCATCCGGACTCCGATTCCAGCAAACTCAGTTGCGTTGGACTCGTGTCAGGATTCCCTATCCAATGGTATAGGGCAAGGTAGTCAAATTTCACTTGACCAAAAAGTCAAATTTTTGTCCCCTTGGGGTTTGACTTTCTACCAGGGTTTTTATTTTCAGCACTTCCCGGGGTGCAAAAATAAGGTGCTTACAGCCGGATGATGAAATTATGTGTGCCCAATCAGTAGAAAAGGAAACCGGATGGCAAATGTTCTTCGATGGGGCCGTCAACATCAATGGGAAAGGGATTGGAGCAGTAATCATTTCTCCAGAGGGAGTCCATCATCCAATAGCAGCAAAACTCTTGTTCGATTGCACTAACAACATGGCAGAATACGAAGCATGTGTGTTAGGCTTGCGAGCCGCAATTGAAATGAATATCCAAGAGTTAAAAGTTTATGGTGATTCCTGTCTAATCATCTATCAAGTAATGGGGGATTGGCGGACTAAGGATCCAAAGTTGGTGCCATATCAGGAACTGATTAAGGAATTGGAAGGACAGTTCGAAAACGTGACATTTGATTATATGCCACGAGACAAGAATCAGTTTGCAGATGCCCTAGCAACACTGGCATCTATGGCAACCATCACTGGTAATACTTGGGTACAACCGTTGGAGATAGAAGTGCGGCATTCTCCTGTCTATTGTTTTAATGTCAAGAAGAGCACGCCAAAAGGGGAACCCTGGTATGTGGACATAATGAGGTACCTGAGAAATAGAACATTGCCAGAGAATGCCACAGCATCTGAAAGGCGCACGATTCAGAAACTGGCAGGACAATTCTTCCTCAGTGAAGGCAAGCTATACAAGAAGTCCTACAATGATTCATTGCTGCTATGTGTAACAGAAGAAGAGACCCAACAGCTGGTTGATGAAGTCCATGGGGGACAATGTGGCGCACATATGAGCGGGCACATGCTAGCCAGAAAAATCTTGAGAATGGGTTATTACTGGTTGACTATGGAACATGATTGCCATATCCATGTAAGGAAATGCCGGTTATGCCAAGTTTATGCTGACAACATTCATGCACCGCCCAACACTTTGTACTCAATGACTTCTCCTTGGCCCTTCGCCATCTGGGGAATTGATATGATTGGAGAGATCCACCCGAAGGCATCAAATGGGCATCGATTCATCTTGGTTGCAATAGATTATTTTACCAAATGGGTAGAAGCCGTGTCCTTTGCAGATGTCAAAGGGTCCCATGTACTGAAATTCATCAGAAATAATATTGTCTGTCGCTATGGTGTGCCTGAAGCACTCATCACAGACAATGCCAAGAATTTGAATAATAAGGACATGGACAAGATGTGTAGTGACTTGAAAATTAGACATCTAAATTCCACAGCATATCGGCCCAAGATGAATGGAGCAGTAGAGGCTGCCAACAAAAATCTAAAGAAGATATTGGAGAAGATGGTAGTCACCTACAAAGACTGGCATGAGAAGCTGCCATATGCCTTGCATGCATACTGAACCTCGATCAGGGTCTCAACCAGAACAACTCCTTTCTCTCTTGTATATGGAATGGAGGCAGTCCTTCCCGTGGAAGTGCAGATCCCTTCATTCAGAATCCTGAAGGAAGCAGAGGTTGATGACATTGAATGGGAAGAATCAAGGTTTGACCAGTTGCAGTTGCTTGATGAGAAAAGAATCAAAGCTTTGTGCCATGGACAGCTCTATCAGCAAAGAATAGCACGAGTTTACAACAAGAAAATGATACCACGACACTTCAAGGTGGGAAACATTGTTATGAAGAAAATATTCCCCCACCAAGAAGACAATAGAGGGAAATTCAAGCCAAACTATGAAGGGTCATTCATAGTACACAAAGTTCTGTCCAAAGGAGCTCTGATTCTACAAGAGATGGACGGAACTATCTTTCCTGAACCAATAAATGCAGATGTAGTCAAACTGTATTATCCTTGAGATCGTTCCAATTGGGAAATGAAGAGAGGCCATCCTTCACTCTCCTCCAAGCCTGTAAATCCTCCTAAATACCCAAAAAGGTTTCCCCTAGTTAGACACTTTTGGGCCTGACAATTTCTTTTCTAACCTAGTACAGATGTTCCTTCACATCCAAAAGGGCATTCCTGGCCCAAAAAAAAAAAAAGAGCAATTGCGAAGAAAATCAAGAAAAAGAAGAAAAGAAAAGAGTTGTGAAAAACAAGTACAAAGTAAGATGGGGAAAATATGAACCCCACACCAAAGAAATAAGCCAGGATGTAAGCCCCAGCAATAAAAGGAGCACTGTACAGACCTATAAAATTACAGCCTTCTTAGGCCACTTATCTTTCTTTCAAAACCCCGGCTTAGCCTACATTTCGTCCTACCTCGAAGACCTCTCGGATCTTAAAGTGAATGATCTTAAGCAAAACAGCCAAATCCGCGTTTTCTGGTAATGACGGAATTGGATTCTCCCTGAAAAGGACCAGACATAGTGAAAACCCAAAAAAGGGCGCTATGTGCAAAAAGGGTCAGTTGTGGTTAAAAAAAAAAAGAGAGAGAGAGAGCTGGTCATGCCTTGATTAAAAAGGGAAATGCAACAAAAACAAAAACAGGTTGGATAGTGCACTGAATGGGGACAGCCAAGTGACCTGAAGGGCCCAGATTGGCAGACTGTGTTTGAGTCAACGCTCCAAGGCCTATGATGACAAGGCTAAAAATACCAAGCACTCTAATCTGTGTCTAACTTAAGGATTGACTTTTGTGATAATTACAGGCACAAACACACACTACCACATCTGTGTTTTTCCGTAATTATTTTGCTTAACTATTCTTGGAATTTCCCCAGCTGTGCAGCTAACCCATAAAGAGGGGTTCATGGCCTTAATCAATAGCCATTTTTGATTGTAATGAATCGAAGGCTTAGAATAAACCAACCCTGCATATCCCCAATGGAGCAAAACAAGCACTGACATTTTGTTCCTTGTACAGGCACAAAGAAAGATGCAAAAATGAACATGAGGAGGATACTTTGATCCTTCATTCCCCAGCAAAGGCTTCTTCCCTTTCATCCCTAGCGGAGCTCAGAAGAAAGAAGATCGTCAAGAGCAAAGGGAGACATCACAATAATCCCCAGAGAGTCATCTAGACAGATCATACTCCCACCAGATCCCCAGTGGAGTAACTCTTGAATGGATAAGAAGCTCTAATGCCTCGACAAGAGAAAGAACCTGGCAAGGAGAAGCAACAAGGAAGAGCAATAATGGGCCAATTCGCCTCTTCTTGTAAATTTTGAATCTCACTTTTGTAAATAGTATAGGTTAGAGTAGGTGTGTGGTCTCCGAGATGATGGACAGCAGCGCAAAAGCTTCCTCCCGTCCTCCCACCTGAACTCCCAAACCCATACCTTGGCCTATTAAAAAAAACTGAAGTCACTAAAAGCTTTAATGGAACAAATAAAAAGAAAAGAACATTACCTTGCATCAACGCCGAAACAGGCTGATGAGCTCAAAAATAATCCTATCTTTCTTTTTCAAAAAAACAAAGAACTAAGCAACAGCCCTATTCAAACCCGAGAGAGGGTATGGGGATTCCAAAATCCGGAAGTGATACCAGACATCTGACACTTCCATTTCACTAAATTCAATGATTGAGCTCGTCGACCATGTCGACAGAAATGCAAGATGCAAAAATAAGGTTCTTTTTCTTCTTTGCCGTTCATCCCCTAAGGTGACTCCAGCAAAGAGGGGCAGCTGTAGACACCTGATTTTTGCACCCTCAAAATAAAGAAAAATGAAAAGTCAAACTAAAAGTCAAACCCTGAGGGGGTCAAAAATTGATTTTTTGATTCAAGTAAATTTGGCCATCAAACTTCATCTCATTGAAAAGAGCATTTCGACACGATTCCAACGCAACTGAATTTGCTGGAATCGGAGTCCAGATGAGAAAGATATGAGGTGGTCAAACTTTTGGGGAGTGAAAAGTTGACTTTTTGCTCAACTCCAATTCAACTGCCAAACTTGATCCCAGTGGATAGGTGATTCCGAGCCGGTTCCAACGACACTAAGTTTGCTGAAATCGGACACCGGATGAAGAAGTTATGAGCAGTTGAAGTTTTAGAAAAACTGCCCATGTGGCAAAAAAGGCAGCAAAAATGGAATAAACCAATAAAATAAATAAGATAAATGTGTTTAATAATATTTTAATAAAGAGAATCTCGCTTTTTAATAAAATAATCGGAAAAATCGAATAAGAATCTTGCAAAAAACCAAATTGAATAAAGGTTTGAAATCCAAACATTTTAAAAACGTGCTGGACCGTATTTCAATTACGGGCAGGGCATGCTCGTATTTAAAGTACGGGCAAGATTCTGGAAGAAGACACGCGTCGCTGTATGGCGGGACACGCGTCCCGTACGGCCGATTCGCGAGATTCGCACATGTGCGTTTTTCGCCCGTATTTGAATTACGGGCAAGGCACGCCCGTACTTGAAGTACGGGCAAGGCATGCCCGTACTTCAAATACGGGCACGAAAATTTTGCCTATAAATAGAGAGGCCTCCCCCCCCATTTCAACAAGCCTTCTCCTTGGCCTCCACCCTCTCCCTCTCCTTCCAACCACGGCTAACCTCTGCCAAAATGTTGCCACCCCAATCCCAAATACCAAATACCCATTTTGCCCCTGAGGTGCTGCTTGAACTCCACCCTTTTACTCTGTAAGCATAAAACAACCCCTCAAGACCCTTTCCAAAACCCACTTGAGGAATTCCGGAGGGTGCGGAAGCGCTGCCAAAATTCTCGGAGCACCATCACATATCATCAAGAACAAGGTAATAGCAAAGAGATGTTTCCGGTAATGTATTATTCATTATACATTGAATTTAAGGCTATTTAAACATGTTTTTATCTTGTTATTTATGTCTCACCTGTTCTCTTTTGTTTTGCATGGTGATGGACTCTCCATAATATGGAGGAAACTCCTCTTAAGGAAAGAAAAATGCCTAAAGTTAAGAAGGGACACTTTAACTAATATTTAAAATGCTTCATTAATTCTTTTTGCTTATTGACAAGGAGAGTTGTGACTCCCTTTCAAAGATCCCCTACATCCTTGTAATTTCTCCCTTCTCCTCTCTTGACTTTGGCTATATGGAACTACAAGATAAATGAATTTTTGGGATGCATGGGAAGACAAAGAAAAATGGCTTTTTAAGCCAAATGAGACAAATGAAGCATTTGGAGGATCTGAAGAAACCAACAGAAGTTACCAGAATATCTTAGAAGGTCACGGAACTTATTCTAGGAAGAGCCGGCACCAAATATGCAAAACTGGAGGCGCCCGTAAACTCAGAACGGTCCAGTCTGGACCGTGTTTGCTTCACGGGCAAGCCCAAACCGGATTCCATTCACGGGCGAAGGTGGACCATATAGAAAATACGGGCAAATGTAAAGTAACATAAAAAATGTAATTTTTTGGCCCGGTTGAACTTGAACCGGCCCCTGTAAACAATTTGGGCTATCTTAAGCCCATTTTTGGACCGTGGGCCCAAATGGGCCCACTAAGAACTCCTTTTGGCCCACATGTGTGGTCCACCATAGACTGGCCCAAACCAAGCCTGTTTTCAATAAGCAGGCCCAGGCCCTTTGACCCTTGGCTAATGAGCCAAATCCAAGCCCATTAAGCCCATGGCATGTGTAAATAGTTTAAGTAAATAACCAAATGGGTTACCCAATAACCCAACTGGGCCCAAGGCCCAACCATGGCAACCCATGGGTCTTCCAACGGGACCCGGGTCCGACCCCCTTCACTTAAATAAATAAAAAGATAAAATCAAATAAAAAGGGACCCACACCTCCAGAGGGCCCCGCCAGACCTAACAAGGCAGCATGCTGGTCTAGGAAAGGTGAAATTGACTCGAAAACCAGGGAGACCCGAGGGACCCGTCGAACCGACGGGGTGGGCCGGGGTGTCTTAGGGCTTCCCCGGACGTAACCGAGGACTTAGCTAGATCTCTAATAAGCCGCAGACCAGACTTAGACCCGGATAGGGCAAAACCGTGTCTGCCTGCACCTCTCAGGCAGTGGCGACTCCGAATGTCCCGAGGCACGCACGAAAAGTGCGCCCGGTGTGCGATCTAGGATCTAGGATTTTTAGGTGCGCACATCAGGATCTGCCAACTGTCCTAATCTGATCTTTTCTACTAAATCAGGTTCTATCTGTATTTGTGCTACACTTACCCCGTTACTGGATAAAGTAAATTCTGCTGGCCAATCCCTGACTTCTGCAACGAGGCTACACTGATTAGTCAAAAATGATGCCAATGCAGCAATAGATTTCTCTGTCGTCCCTTTACGACTCAAGGCATCTGCTACAATTTTTGCTTTCCCAGGATGGTATTTAATGGTGCAACTGAAATCTTTCAACAAATCCATCCACCTTCTCTGCCTCATATTCAGATCCTTTTGCGAAAACAGATATCTTAGACTCTTATGATCTGAATATATCTCAAATTGTGCCCCAAATAGATAATGTCGCCACAACTTCAAAGCAAACACAATGGCAGCCAACTCAAGATCATGTGTAGGGTAGTTCCGCTCGTGTGGACGAAGCAATCTAGAAGCGTATGCCACTACCCTATTGGACTGCATCAGTACACACCCAAGTCCGGTGTGAGATGCGTCACAATAAACTACAAATCCTTCATTGGTTGTAGGGATAATGAGAACTGGAGCTGTAGTTAGACGCTTCTTTAATTCCTGAAAACTGATCTCGCACTTGTCATCCCAAACAAATGATATAGTCTTCTTTGTCAAATTAGATAATGGGGCCGCTATCTTAGAGAATCCCTCAATGAATCTACAATAA
This sequence comes from Buxus sempervirens, assembly GCA_947561395.2. Taxonomy (NCBI): domain Eukaryota; kingdom Viridiplantae; phylum Streptophyta; class Magnoliopsida; order Buxales; family Buxaceae; genus Buxus; species Buxus sempervirens. The sequence continues at coordinate 42,548,293 of OX387186.1, forward strand.
TACCCTGCCATTCCCAGAAAACTACGTACTTCAGTAACAGTAGTGGGTTGAGGCCAAGTTGACATTGCTTCTACTTTTGCTGGATCTACAGATACACCCTCTCCTGTGATTACATGACCCAAAAATGAGACTTTATTTTGCCAGAATTTACATTTCTCAAATTTTCCGTACAACTTGTGTTCTCTCATTGTATGCAACACTATCTTCAAATGTCCCACATGATCTTCCCAACTCTTTGAATAAACAAGAATGTCATCTATGAAGGCCACAACAAAATAATCCAAATATCTATGGAAGACACGGTTCATGAAATCCATAAATACAGCTGGGGCATTCGTTAATCCAAACGGCATCACAGTAAATTCAAAATGTCCATATCTAGTACGGAATGCCGTCTTCTCAATGTCTTCCTCTGCCACTCTGAGCTGGTGATAACCTGATCTAAGGTCTATCTTTGAAAACCAATTAGATCCCACCAATTGATCAAATAAATCGTCTATGCGTGGTAAAGGGTACTTGTTCTTGACAGTTACTTGATTCAACTGTCGATAATCGATACACATACGCATAGATCCGTCCTTTTTCTGGACAAATAAAACTGGTGCACCCCACGGTGACACACTATGTCGAATATACCCCTTCTCCAAAAGATCATCAACCTGCTTCTTTAGTTCCTCATATTCCAATAAAGACATCCTGTATGGCCTGAGAGAAATAGGCTGTGTGCCAGGTACAAGTTGAATCTTAAATTCAACATCTCATATGGGTGGTAACCCTGGCAGCTCATCCGGAAATAGATCTGCGAACTCGTAGATAACTGGTATCTTGGCTATACTGGCATGTCCACTTTCCTCTGCCTCTGCCTCAATTGAAGTTAATAAAGTAAACCGAGTCTCCATCCCTTCACTATGGAAACAATGGATCGGCTGTCCTGGGCATCTGACTAAGATAGTCTTATGATAGAAATCTATCGTGATATAATGCCTAGACAACCAATCCATTCCGAGAATTACATCATAACCCCCAAAATTTAGACTCAATAATTCCCCAGGAAATTCCAACTCGCCTAGCCTGATCATCACATCCCTAAACACAATCTGAATATAACTAACCTCTCCCAGTGGTGTGTGGACAAAAATAGTAGGCTTGAGTGGTGTGGGAGACAACCCAATACGCTCAGCACAAAGCGACGTAATAAAAGAATGAGACGCGCCAGAATCAAATAAAGATATAACTGAACGACCACAAATGAATATGATACCTCCAACAAGGGCTGGTACATCAGGCTCTAGCTCAGGTTCACGTGGAGGTGGTGGTACAGCAATAGCATAAGCCCTGGCTTGAGGATGTGGTCGTGGTCTTGCCGAGTGTGGTCTCTGCTCAAGTCTCTGTACCCCTCCTCTGCCAACTGGCCTTCCTGGTCTTTGGAGTTGATCTCTACCCATTGGTCTCTGCTCTGGTCTAGACTGCCTCATGGGAGGAGCAGCAAACGGTGGTCTGGCTAACTGCTGTGGTGGTCGAGTCTGGAGTGGCTGATATGTCGATGGATGCGGGCACTGGATCATCTTGTGCCCGAACTGTCCACATCGGAAACACGATCCGGGAGATGCATAGCATGGACCCGGAATGTGAAACTGGCTACACCGTGGACATTTACCATCAATAGGTCTGAATCCTTGACCTCCAGATGAGGATCCCACTCCCCCAAATTTATGCTGACCAGCATAATCTAATCTCGGCCTCTTATCTAATGCTGAGTACCTCTGAAAAGATGCTGGTCGGGGTGGCACTCTAGGCACTTGCATCCCCTCCCTCTAGCCCCCTAGTGATCTCTCTACCACTGCTGCTCGGCGCTTCGACTCATGATAGCTCGTACCTAGAAATGCAACAACTCGTGATCTAATATCTGGGCGAAGACCTTTCTCAAAGTGCTTTGTCTTCTTCTTTTCAGTATCCACTAGATGGCGTCCAAACCTAGCCAACTCCGTAAATCTAGCCTCATACTGAGCCACTGTATGGCTCCCTTGCGTAATGTTCATAAATTCCATCTCTTTCTGATGTCTCATCTCCTCAGGAAAATACTGAAGGTCAAACTGCTCCATGAAGACTGCCCAAGTAATCTCAGCCCCTCGCTCTATGTACTCCTGGCGAAAAGATCTCCACCAATGTTCTGCCTCACCCTCTAGAAGGTACGTAGCTAGTCTGACTCTCTCCTCCTCCGGGCATCTAATGGCCTCGAAAATTTTCTCGAGACGCATCATCCATCGCTCTGCCTCCATAGGGTCAGGGTGACCATGGAAAGCAGGCGGCTCCATCCGTTTAAAATCAGCCATAATCCCACCAGATGACTGAATTCCAACCTCTAGCCCCTGAATATGGGCCTGTTGATGATGAGCTACCGCCTGTTGCTGGAATAGCTCAGAGACCTGTCTCAGTGTTCGCCATATGGCCTCCATCGGGTCTACAGCTGCTGCTGGCTGATCTGGTACCGGTGGCTGTACTGGTAATGCAGGTGGCTCCACTACTGGAGGAGCAGCTGCTGGTGGATCACCAACCGGTGGTTCAGGTGCCGGTGGGTCCATAGCTGGTGGCACAAAGGCTCTAGTCCAAGGTCTACCTCGACCTCTGGCCATCCTCAACTAGAAGAAAATAGCAATTATCAAACACAAGACTACTTCATCTCAAACACATAAAAGTTCTACCAAAGGCTATTTCATACCCCAAACCCTTCCTAAGGCTGCTAAATCTAGAGTACTGACTCAACATTACTGCTCTGATACCATCTTTGTGACGCCTCGGACCCGGACATGTTCACTAAAGGTATATGCCGGTTCCTTGACATCAGGTGAGGTCCCAGAAATGCATTTCTAAGTTTTAACAACTAACCAAACAGTTATATTTTAATCCAAAATTTTTGGAAAAACGGCTATATAACGTCTGTATTTATAAGAATGGGCTGAGCCCTCAAACCAATACCTGATAAACACAAAATATATAGATAATATACACCATTCCAAAAAAAGCTAAGCCATCAAACATCTACAGATTTAAAGTAAAGTTTACTAAGGTTTTCCCTTCTTTTCTCTCTTTCTCATTTACAATTTATACACAATCCAAAAAAATAGACGACTACATAAACACACTGCCAACCCTATCCAGGATAATAAAAATCCTCCGGGTTGTAGTCGTCATCCAGCCCGTTAGTTCTGCCTACCTCAGTTTGTGGTTGCTCTACAGATTTATCTGAAAACAAAACCGGTAAAAACAAAACACGCATGAGACTAACGTCTCAGTAAGCAGCATAATGCATGATAAGAACATTTTGTGCAGTTTCAAACAGTAAAATAGCATGATAAGGTACTATACAATCAAACGTTGACAACTCATACTAAATCTATATCAATATCATGTAATGACATTACTTTGAATTCTGTGGAATCATAAAATAGATAAAATCATATTAATCCAAATCACGATTTCAGTAAAGTCTCATGTAATAACAATGATGTAATTCACTTGTCCAATTCACCAGCTCACGACTTACAATGGAAAGATCTAGCTAAGATCGCTATTCCAAAGCGGAGCACTCAAGCATGAGACATGCATGAGCTGGCAAGTACAACCCAGTCCAACCATAGCAAGTTAGTGATCTCTTCAGACCATCGAGTTAGTGATCTTTATTAGACCATCGAGTTAGTGATCTTATTAGACCATCGAGTTAGTGATCTTTATTAGACCATCGAGTTAGTGATCTCAATTAGACCATCGAGTTAGTGATCTTTATTAGACCATCGAGTTAGTGATCTCAATGTGACCATCTAGTTGACTTTACGGGTTGCTGTGACACATTCTGAGGAGGATGCAAGTTCACAACCCCCGGCCCCTCATGAGCTAAGGTGAACTGCCGTCCTCAACCCCCCAGTTACAAGAATCCAAGCTCCCAATGAAAACTAATAACAATAAATCATAGCACCGAAAAAGGGAAAAGTGAGAGGTGGCGGATGGGCTATTCATTGTTCTTCTACCGAATAAAAGGAAGGAAAAGATGCCAAGTTGGCTTTAATGACCAGTATTCCAAAAACATTCATGCCGATTATTTTACAATTAGATATATATATCTTATTCTATGGAATAACAGTTTAGGAACTAGGATTATACTTGGTTAGCATGTGCTGGTGTGAAGCATTTTTCCTTAAATCAAGGCCTTAGCTCACTTGACTGCAAAATCTAAATATTAGGTTCAAGATTAAAAGGCTCACTTTTCTGGTTGTAGGGACTTGTTTCTGCATACATGCCAATTGCTGCAGTTCTGATAAGCCTTGAAATTTCAGATGTGATATTCTCCTATGCTGCTAAACTTGGTATGTTTAAAGTACTTCTCCATTAACTCAAGATCCTTACACATTATTTGTTTCTTTACTTAAAAATTATTGTTTTTGAGTATTTCTACTAATCTTGTATTATCAGGTGTTTTCCCATGGATTTACCCTTTTCTGCTCATCCGGTAGCTTGTGCAGTTGCACTAGAAGCAGTGAAGATTTACAAGTATTCTACTAAGCTGTTTTTCTCTTAAACATGAAATGAGTGGTCAGTAATTGCTATTGAGGAATTAAACTATACTTCTTGGCTCTTTAGCTCATAAACATGCTCATGAATCATGAGACAAACCCAATATCTTACATTTCTGATTTTGTGCTTTTTAAAATTAGAATAACCGAAAAACCTCAGGCTGCCAAGTATGGAAGCAAGGGTTCCAGTCTAACAACCATTTTAATCTAATACATGCTTAGATCAAAACAGAATTCCAACGAAACAGAAACCCAACAAAAGTCGACAGAAACATAATCCCAACAGACATCGACAGAAACAGCACCCAACAGACATTGACAGAAACAGAAATCGACAGAACAGAAATCCAACAGAAATCAACAGAAACAGAAATAACCAGAACCAAACAGTAATCAAATGGAAATTTATCAAAACAGGATTCCATCGCAAACTCAACAGTAGTCAAATGAGCAAACAGAAATCAAAAAAACCCAACGGAAATTGATGAAATCGAATAAACTATGCTACTTACTGATTTTCGCTCAATCCACGCATACTCTCTCTCTTTTCCTCTTCCTCTTCTCTTTCCCTTCTTCTCCCTCTCGTTTTCTCTCCTTCTCTCCACGATTTTCTTTCCTCTCTTCTCTTCCTCCACTCGTTTTCTTCCTCTCTTCCAACGAACGACCAAGAGAACAATTGCTTCCTCTCTTTTCTTCCCCTCCTCCACTCGTCTCCTTCCTTCCTTCGCTCGATTTCTTCCCCCACAATTTCGTCTTCTCTCGTCTTTCTTCTTCTAACCCTAACCAACCAAGCAACCCAAAAACCCCAATGCCCAATTCGTCAATTGCTTAGGTTTTTTTCTTTTTTTTTTTTTCAACCCATGGAACCCATGAGCCAGTTCATTAATTTGAACCAACCCCTCCTTGAACCACTAAACTAAACAACCCTTTTTAACCCACTACTAATGAACTAATTTAACCAAATGATTTCTCTTTTTTTTTTCTTTTTTTTTTCTTTCTATTTGTTCTTATTTAATAATTTTAAATCTCAATTCCAATTTCTAAAAATTTCTGGGGTTTTACATCCTACCTCCTACAAAAGAATTTCGTCCTCGAAATTCACATCACACTTATCAAGAAAATCTGCCAAAGTAACTTAAAGAAAATATTATAACTTTACTGTTCTCCTTCCCTACACATAGACGCGTCCGCCCAGGTGAAGGTTAAGAGAAAAATCAAGAAATTCCATTGTTTTCTAACTTATACAATACTTACACAACAATTACTTATTTTGGTATTATGATATCAAGATTAATATCCCATTTGTATAAAGTTAAATATTTAGGTATTTGTCCAGCATTGGCCGATGCTCTACAATACCCAAATAAAACTAAACACAATTGGCTCATCATCCATTTCCAAGCAATATAGAATACGGTAGACATGCAGTGTAATTAAACAAAGTAATAATTTAACTTCTATATTACCTCAGAGTCATCTGAAAAGTTCTGGGTATTTCTTCTTCATTTCTTTTTCTGTTTCCCAAGTAGCTTCCTCAGCTGAATGATGTTGCCATAGGACCTTCACTAGTGGAATGGTCCTAGTACGAAGATCATGATCCTTTCGGTCTAAAATCTGGATTGGGTACTCTTCAAATTTAGCATCCTCTCGTACTTCTAATGGCTCAATATCAATGATATGGCTGGGGTCAGGTATATATTGACGAAGCATTGAAACATGGAACACGTTATGCACCCTGGCTAATTCTGGTGGTAATTCCAAGCGGTATGCCACTGGTCCAATCCTCTCTAAGATTGTGAAAGGACCGATGAATCTAGGTGAAAATTTCCCCTTTTTGCTGAAACGCATGATCCCTCTATAGGGTGAAACCTTCAGAAATACTTGGGCTCCAACTTCGAACTCTAGATGTCTTCTTCTCGTATCAGCGTAGCTTTACATTTCCTCTCTTCATCAAGAGTCATAGAATTAACCCACCTAGTATAGAATGAATCTACAGGGTTATACCTAGTGAGGTTAGGGGGTTTTGATCTAAAAGGTTGTTTTGCAGGGGAGGCTGCGTGGACAGACAACAATGGGGCTGAAGATGATCTGGAATCCATTGGAGATGATGGGAGCGTGCTAAGAATCAATGAGAGGAAGGAAAAGGTGAAAAAGGGGCTTTCTAAACTCAAAAATTTGTAAAAAAGACTCAAATCTAGAGGCTGGTTGCATTTATAGCATGTTTTAATGTATCCGATATATCAGATCGGATACAAAGGATTCCCTTCATATCTGACGAACAATACCGGTTACAAAAGGAACTCTATGTATCCGATATAACATGCCGGATACAATAAAATTTCAGTGTATCCGATCTGATATATCGGATACAAGGAAAAAGCCAAAAAAAAGAGAAAAGGAAGAAAATTTCGAATTTTTTACCTGTTTTACTTGTGTACAAGTTATAATTGCATAAAAATGAGAAGGAAAAAAGAACAGAACAAGGGAAAATGAATAAAATTTTTTTTCATATATAAGCATGTCTCTTTGTACAAAGGATAATAGAAATACATCAAAATCCTAATCTATTGCTATTGTGCAGGATCACCCCCGCGCTCCTCTGCGCCCTCTACCTCGAGATGGCCGATGACTGAAGACATGGGAAATGATACGCGCGGCAGCATGGCGAGGCATCCGACCCATAATAGATTGAATATGATACTCCAAACAGTAGTTCGAAATATCAGGAGGCGGGTCAGGAGCAGAATCTGGTAAGGAAGCCTCGGGCCCAGTAGGAACAGGCTCGGCTGGCAGGCTAGCCGCATCAGGCTCAACTAGACCCTCAGCCACAGCAGTCTCCACTCCCGCAGCTCCAAAAGGCCCAGTAGTAGCAGAAGAAGGGCCAGGAACAGAAATATCTGGGTTTATGGGAATAAAGTCAGAAATTGAAGCGTCAAAATAAACCAAGGAGAGGAAATTAAAGAAAACTTACCAGGGACCTCAGGAGCAGGATCATGAGCCGCCACAGGAGATGAAGTGCCGACAGGGTCCACAGGAGTAGCAGAAACTGTAGATACAACCGGGTCAGCAACCGGAATGTCTACAGGATCCGCAGGAGATGCAATAGGATCAGGAACAGCAGCCACGGCGTCATCAAGATCAGCAGCCCGAGCCGGAGATGGATCAGGAACAGGAAAATCGAGCTCAGAGGTAGCATCATGATCTGGGACTGGATCCTGCAAAAGTCAAACAGTTATATCAGAACAACAAAGAAACATGGAAATGAAAGAGATACGATTATAAAGAACTACATACCTGGCTAGCCCTAAGCTCAGCAACCAAAGCCTCCAGCTCACTGATCCGGGCATCTCGCTGGGCCACGACCGCATCGTGCTCGGCAATCAAATCATCCACAACAGCCCGCTGACTCTGGAACCCGTCCTAGAGAGCATTCAACTCCTCTACCTGTCAACAAGAAAGGGATTAGAGTTAGAAATACAGAATTAAAGGAAAGGAGATGAAAAGTGCAGATCATAAACTTACAGTGTCATCATGGACCCGGATAAAGATCCCACCAATCTCTGTCACCTCGGCGCGGGTGGGCCGGTCCATCAGACAGCCTATGGATACAATCCTGATCCACTCGTCATAATCCCCAACTACTGTAAGCCCCTCCGCATCCTGATACTGATCAAACTGGCCAATATCAAAACCAGGCAGGAGTGTGTCGGGACCCACAGGAGGAGGGGGAACTGGGATACGAAGTACGCCTGTGTACTGATAGTACAAACGCTCTCCTAAGTACATCACCCTACCAAGCCTCCCAATGAAGCACGGGTAAGGCTGGCATCAGAGATCTCGGTCAAAAGCATCCTGTACTATCATCTCATGGGCAACCCCAATATCCAGATCATCAAAGCATGCCAGGAGGAGCTGCAAAGAATAAAAAGATGGTCAGATACAAGCAAGGTACAGAAAAAGAAATAAAAGAGAAAGGGACCAAGAATTTTACATCAGATCGTCGAGCACGATCCAAGTGAACCCGAGCAGTACGAGGCTGACTCCTGTTTGCATCTCTGACCTAGGCGGACCACCGCAGGGCAACAGAAGATAAAGCCTAAGGAATAAGACAAGAAAGATGAATTTAGTACCTGCAGGATCTGCCAGAAGAACCGGCAGCTAACTCCATCACCTCTCGGAGCGGCCAGGCCTCGAACTACTCGACACAATCCCGCCAAGATAGTCCCATATATAAGCCGACCCTATGCTAACTGTCGGGTCTGGTGGAGATCTCTCAAAGCATCCAAAAAGAGAGGACTAACACTGGTCGTGTCCTCCTGGAAGAAGCAGCTCCCGAGCATCAGCAAAAATACATGCCGGAATATAGGTGCAAAGGCTGCATCCTCCACGGTAATGGTCGCATGTCTCCCCTCAAAATGTCGGGTAAGGCTCTCCTGCAGCCAGCTAATGGAGATACGACCGCTCCGCCCATCCCAAGCAACACCAAGCAGGTCCTGGTATCCCAAGAGAAGGCCAATGTTTGTAGCTAAAGGCCGGTCCAACACGATAGTCCCCATCAGAGGACTGCCGGTGATCATCACAAAATCGGAAGGGCGGATCCCCAGCTCCACGTCCGGGAGATGAAATGACTGCGTCTCATGAAAATATCGCTCCATCATGGCAAAGATAAGGGGACGGTCGGCTCGGAATGAAGGGATCCTGAGAAAATAATCCAGGCGGCACCTACCAAACTCACGCCTGAGTGCCGGAGAAAGCGTCTGCGCCAACTCATTGAATCTCCCCCAACTGCCTCATAGATGAGAAGGAGCATACGGAAGAGGCACGTCGGCATGGATGCACATGGAAGGGTGGCTATCCAAACCACTAAGGAGCTTTGTATCATGAACAGACACTCTCAACTCCGCGGAGATCCCTATGCGGAAAGCTACAGTAACACCCTCCTGGCCTGAAGCTCCGGCCCGGCCTCGGCCCCTCTCGCCAACTCTACCTCCGCCTCTCTCTCGGCCTCTACCCCGACCTCGAGCGGGAGCAACAACAGGCTAAAAGCAGAAATGAATGAGCAAAGTCGGTTTCAAGGGAACCAGGAAAAGAAAGAAGGAATTTGAATCCCTACCTCAGCAGAGCCCTCTCCAGAACTCTTTCTGGAATCATCTAGTGGCTCCGACAGGGTAGCACTAGAGCTCGCCTCTGTCCGAGCCTGTGAAGTGGAGGGCTAATCAGCAGGGTCAGCCTCCTCTTGAACACGGGAATGACTCCTAGCCATCTACAAGCCACAGGGAAGTGTTTTATGAATTTCAGTTCAAATTTATCATGAATTTGACCTTGCTTTTGGATTTAGTTTTCGGTTCAAATTCATTAGGAATCTTATATGATTTTTTTTCAAAATTATCATGAATTGTGTCTCGAGGGAATTTTATCTCATTTTTGTTATCTGTTTCAATGCAAAGTTTTTTTGGGAAGTGATTGATATTTCTATTCTGGTTCTAAAGCATTTTGTGCTAAAGATATTTACAAGGCTTAATATCTGCTAACCTATTTCAGGGCTCCTACATGAAAGCGGGACAATGATGCCAAAGCAAAAGGCTAACTATGGAGTCCAATAGCCGATCATGGAAAGGTTCTGACAGTTGGGGCACCACATTGATCAGAAGTATACTACAATCAAGGCGGATTGAGAGGAAAAGAACAAATCCCAGATGAGCCTTTGAAATTGTGTTTCCCTCGAAAGCAGTAGAAATGCACAATATAAAAAGCATCTAGTGCATAAGCAATCTAGTGGAAGATCACCACCAACAGGCAAATCAGGATTCAAGTCAAAGAAAAAAAATTTTTGCAGCATGGTATTAGCAGCATATCATTCAAAAAATCATGCAATTTAGTCTCCACTGGCAGACAGCTCAAGAATCTTGGTTATTGTTTCAAAACAAAGGGGAAGTAATATGCAGGTTTCGGCAATGCAAGGTTTTCAGTTATTCCACCATCAATCAGAAATTGTCACAAGTGGGAAACAGTGCAATCACAGATAATTGACAAAAAAAACCGAAATTTTACTACTCATTGATGGTAGTTGGCAGTGACAATGTGTAATCTTGACCGGAAGAAGCTTGGATTCGAGCACTAACGAAGAACCGATGAAAGCTGAAGGATATTGCTGATGGATAAATTGGCCGAACTTAGAGGAAATCACCAGAGCAAAGGCAACGGCATTGGGCAGGGAAATCACTAGAATAAAGAGCTAGGGCTCGGCAATAAGCGAACGCTGGAGTTAATGCAAGTTGCCGGAGTCAATGGAGGTTCGCCGGAAACAGTGAGAGTCGCCGGAAGCCACCGGAGAAGAAAGAGAATCAGTTGGGGACGAAGAGAAAAAAAAGAGTATCTGGTCTGAGTATTCGGAGAAGAAGAGAAGAAAGAAAAAGTCGTGGTCGCGCGCGACTAAATAAAAACAGGTGTATCTGACGAAATATGTCGGATACAAATGAAGGCCTTCTTATCCGACGAACTACGTCGGATACAAAAGAAAAACAGAAAAAAAGAGAAAAAAAAGAAAAAAGGGAAAAAGAAAAGAAAAGAAAAAAAAAACAAGAAAAAAAGGGTGCTACAAAGTCTGCTATTTTCACAAAAAACCCTATTTTTGGCTTAAAATCCACGTCATAGCCACGAGAGCTCAGTGGAATTTAGGACAACTTGGGGAAATGTGTTGGTTAAAAGGGAAAATATTCATTCAATTTTTAACTTGGTCTGATGCAAAAATCAGTTTTCAAAAATCTTATTTTGGGCTTAAAATCCACTTCATAGTCACGAGAGCTCAGTGGAATTTAAGACATCTTGGAGAGATGTCCCCTTTAAAGTTAGGGCTTTTTGGCAAATCTTCACCCAAAAATATTTTGCAAAATTGAATTGAAGCAAGCAAATCATGGTTAAGGGAGTGCAATTTGGGCTTGTCTGATCTTTGTAGCTCATTGCTTCGCAACTCCAGCTGTAAGCACCTCATTTTTGCGCTCCCAAAAAAAAAAAAAAACCAAAAATGCAAACCCTGGACAGAAAGTCAAACCCTAAGGGGTGAAAAGTTGACTTTTTGATCAAGTGAAAATTGGCCACCTCGCTTTATGCCATTGGATAGATAATCTTGACACGGTTTCAACGCAACTAGGTTTGCAGGAATCGGGGTCCGGATGAAGGTTCTGCGAGCGGTCAAACTTAAGGAAAAGCCGAGAGTTGACTTTTCCTCGAATTCCGTGCCAAGTACCTTGCTTTATACCATTGGATAGAGAATCCCGACATGAGTCCAACGCAACTGGGTTTGCAGGAATCGGGGTCCGGATGAAGGTTCTGCGGGCGGTCAAACTTAAGGAAAAGCTGAGAGTTGACTTTTTCTCGAATTCCGTGCCAAGTACCTTGCTTTATACCATTGGATAGAGAATCCCGACACGAGTCCAACGCAACTGGGTTTGCAGGAATCGGGGTCCGGATGAAGGTTCTGCGGGCGGTCAAACTTTAGCAGAGCCAAAAGTTGACTTTCTGCTAAAATCCGATCCAGAGACCTACCCCTAGGTCATTGGATAGAGAATCTCGACACAGTTCCAACGCAACTGAGTTTGCAGGAATCGGGGTCCAAATGAAGGTTCTGCGGGCGGTCAAACTTGAGCAGAGCCAAAAGTTGACTTTCTGCTAAAATCGGATCCGAAGGCCTACCCCTAGGTCATGGGATGGAGGGCTCTGATACGATTCTAATGAAACTAAGTTTGCCCAGATCGGAGTGCGGATGAAGGAAATATGAGCTGACGAAATTCCCGGGTAGCAAAACCGGCAATCTGCGCACTTGGCAAAAAGCTGCACACGTGGCGAGTTGCGCAGGAAAATATCTCGGGGATTAAATCTGTAAATATCCAAACATACGAAATATCCCAGGGACTAAATCCGTGAAAATCCGAGAATATCGGATTAAATCAAAAATTGCCAGGGACTAAATCCGAATTTTTAGATTTTTACGTCCGGCGAGCGGCGGCATTAAATGATTTTCATCATTATGCCGCTCGCGCGGACGTGGCGAGCGGGTTTGCGCCCACCTTGAGCTGGGCGCCAAGGTGAGCGGCACCCCCTTTTTTCTCTCTTATATAAGCCGCGCGGCATTTCGCGCAGATGGGTTGGAAGATTTTCGAAAAAAAAAACTAAGTGTTAGGATTTTCGGAGGGTTCGAAGGGTTTTTGTCTGGTTTTCTTCTTCCTTCACCCGAAGCCCTCCTCTCTTCATCCCTGCTGGCCCCCAAAAAAAAAAAAACCCAAGAGGCTCACCCTTCTTTGGTTCTTCTCCATTTCCACCCAAGCAAGGGGAAGCTTGCTACTGTTGGTGCGGTGAAGTGGTGGATCCCGCCGCTGTCCGACTTCGAGGAGGCTCCCCCACTCAGCTCCAGAACTCAAGAACCACCAGGTAAACATCCCTGTTACTTTGGGTTATACATATATGAGTATGTGATGTTTTTTTTTCGTAAGCCGGTCTTATTCGGTGGTATGAGGCCACAGCCATGAAACCATGTTTCTTTTTGTTCACTTCCATCTGATGAAGACCACCAAGTAAGGAAGAGGAAGATGCATGTGTTGCTCGCGCCGAAAAGGGAGCATGTTCCCAAGTTCCCTTCGTCCATTGTACCCCTGTAAACCCCCCTCCTCATTCCCTTCTTCGGGTGTTAGGGTGCATGCTTGAATGTTTAGTCGTGGATGGGAGTACATATAATGTCTGCATGTGGTTCCTTTTGTTTTTTTACATTGCTGGGTTTGCTAACATGCTGCTTGTGCACCCTTGAGCATGCTCCCATCACCCCCCCCCCCTCCTTTTTCAAGCTGTTAATGCATCTGTACCAGTTTTTTTATCGGGTTTGTTTTCTTTTAAGAGATTTTGGATTGTAGGATGAAGCATGAAGTATGCTTAGACTAGTTTTAATACAAGTTTAAATGGCTTCTGGGGAGTGGTCGAAGCCCGGGGAAGTGTCCTGGGCATATTATTCGTGAAGTATTTTGAATGCATGTTTGCATTGTGAGTTTTCTGGGTTTTCAAAACTTGAAATAAAATGTGTTTAGATTAAATCCAAAATTAGTTGGGAGGTGTTCTGGGCATGTTGGGAGGCCAGTGGAACAGTTACAGACCGAAAAAAATCGGCCAGAGTTGGAGATCTCAAAAAAACAGAGAGTTGAAAATCGCAGCGAGCTACCGCCCACCTGGCGCTCACCTAGGAGGTGGGCGCCCCTTTCATCTCACTTCCCGCCGAGCTGGCGCCCACTTGGCGCTCAGCTCGCGCCTACTAAAAACCAAGCGAAATTCTGGCGCCCTTCTCGCGCCCATCTCGCGCTCACTTGGTATCGGGTGAGCGCCAGGTCAAAATTTCGTCCGGATTCTGGCGCCCACCTGGCGCTCACTTCAGGAGGTGAGCGCCAGGTCCAAAACAGGCCGAATTGTTATTTGTTTTGAAAATTCCAAAAATACCCTTTACCATACCGCGGGGGGCAAAGCCCCCCGCACCCCCCACCCCTTTGTTCGCTGCGCATCCAACTCGTACCTTGGTACGGGGAGGTACCCCACCCCGTGGGCTCCACTTCACTTCGCCCACAGGGCCCCCGGGTACCTCCCCTTGGACCCAGCACAATGAGCCAGTTTTTTTTCTGACAGAGTGTCCATCTTGTGTTTTTTTTGTAATTATTGCTAGATGTGAATGCCATTTCCGAACCGAACCGAATAAACCAATAGGGTTTCTGGGTCACCCGGAAACCCAATGTGGGACTTGGACCCCCGGTCCAACTTGACTTCCAGTGGGCCTTCCAACGGGGCCCACCCAGCCCAATAAACACCAAAGCATGCCATTAAATAACTTAAGTAAAATGAACAATTTGAACCGGGCGGGCCAAACCCAATGCGGCCCACCCGAGCCTTGTTATGTGAAATTGATGCATGAATTGCGTGGTTTGGCCGAGACCAAGGGCAAGGGCCTACTGGGCCCGCCAAAGCCCACCAACAAAACCAAGGAAGGGTGCAAACCCTAATTTCTGGTAACTTGGGCTTACAAGCCCAGATTTGGACTACGGGCCCCAAGCCCAGTGTCCAGCTCACTTTGGCAGATTAAAAAGATAAATCTAATAAAAATACTTGGCCACCATGTGGGCCCACCTTAGGGGCCCACAAACCAGTCCGGCCCACTTGTGCATGAAAAACACTTAAATCTTCAAAGCTTAACTTAAAGTAAAATCTGTTGAACTAACCAAAGCCCAAAGGACCTCTCAGGCTAGACTGAGGTCCACAAGGGTACACGGGCTTCACTAAGCCCACCAAGGATACCGTGGGCCTTCCAACAGGGCCCACCCAACCAGACCCAGATCACCTAATTAAAAAAGATAAAAGCAATTAAAGGGACCCACACCACTCAGGTGGTCCCGCCAGACTTAACCAAACTGCATATCGGATTAGGAATCGGGTGAGACCAATGGAAGCTGACTCAAACCAGGGAACCCACGGGACCCGTCATCCGACGGGGTGGACCGGGGTGTCTACGGACTTCCCCGGACCACAACTGAGAACAGACTTAGAATCTCAAGCCGCAGACCAAAAAGCCCTAATAGACAGGATTAGGCACCCAGGTGTCCGCCTGCACCCCATCAGGCGGTGGCGACTTCGAATTACCCCGTGCCGCGTTTCCCACGCGCGCACACCTGCAAAGAGAGGCAGTTGTAGACACCACAAATTGCACAGTAAAAATGATGAATAATTGGCAAAAATCATTCTTTCCTTTGAAACCAACACAAAATTTGAGAAATAGGCATTTTTTCTTGTATCCGACAACTCAGGTCGGATACAAGCATATTCTTTCATATCCGACAAAAGTTGTTGGATATAAGCAGAGGTTAATGTATCCAACGACATATGTCGGATACATATATATGCTCGTGTATCCAACCTGAGATGTTGGATACAAGCTTTTTGCTCAAAATTAGGGTTTTCCGAGAGTTTTCACATTTTACCATCATATCCTTCATTAAAGGAGTGGAAATCTCGGAAATAGCCTTAGGGTTAAGGTTGGTAGACTCTAGACATCATTTTGTGTCTACCATCATGCAAACCCTAACCCTAGCCTTTGCCTATAAATAGGAGGCTCCTCCTCAAGCAAATGGCCAAGAAGTTGGAGATTGAAGAGCTCCGAGTTAAGAAGGGAACCACTGTCGCACTGCTCCCAGAACCCAGGTAAGCCTAAACCTTCTTAATTTTTCTGTCTTACATTCTAGGTTTAGTTCTCTTCTTCTACCTTTCTGTAGAATAAGGCCTAATCTGTGTGTATGAAAACCCTTCCTCTACTCAAAGTACCTCAAGACTCCCCCTAGCCGTAAAACGTGAAGGCGGGATCTAGGGGAAACGAGACTGAGGATTGCTCCTAGTGTTAAACCCTTGTTGAATAAGCCTTTTGATTCTATGAAAACCGTTTCATATTCAAAGTACCCCAAGATTATCTCGAAGAACCGTTAAACGGGGAGAGAGAACTAAGGGAAACGAGAATGGAACGAAACCCTAGGTTGTTCTAGAACCCCATTTGATTGACATGAATGCATGCTATATGTTGTTATATTATTGAAGAATGGATTTTTACACACACACATAGCACTTGTTTTGTCGGATTCGGCTTATATTTCGGATTTATTGCATTCATTGTGATAGATCTGGAATAAATAACCCCAAATAATTCTGGGATATTTCTTATTGGTTTTCAACATGATTTCAAGCAAGTATTGAAGACCTCTAGGTCTAACCTCTCGGTTTTGGGCACTTTTGCTCAATTTTGGGGTTTTTGGCATATTCTTTCCAATCGGAGAGAATGGTGAGCCAAACTTGTGCCCCATTTCTTCCTAGAGGTTCTTCAATATCTTTTTAAAAATGATTTTGATTTATCTTGCACGGATTCCACACACCTTATCACTGTTTTGAGTTGATTTTCTTTAAAAAGGCTTAACTTGACAGCAGTTGTACTCCAACTTCAGACACTCGTAACTTCATCGTCCGGATGAATTTTGGAGTGATTTTAGAGCCATTGGAAAGGTGATTCTATCTAGTTTATGCCAGAAAATTTTCATCAATTTTTATAAAGTGGATTTTTGACACCTCTCGGTCGAAGTTGATAAGTCAATTCAGGCCAGATTGCGGAACCTGTCACTTCGACTGAGCGCCATGTGTTCGTTTTAAGTCCGATTCGCGTGATTTTTGTTTCTGTGTTTTCCTTTGGAAGTATGATTTCAAACCCAGTTGGTTTCACAATTTTTTGACTCCATTTGTATCGTTGGTAACAGGTTTACTCAGAACTACTCAACAGCACTTTTCTGGGTAAATCTGTGATCTTCGGGGCCTGTTCGGGAGACCACCCAAGGCACATCCGAATGAATTTTTGTATGAGGCTAGTTTAATTTGAAAGATGGCCATACATGCTTCATTCACACAAAATTTCATGGATTTACATGGAGCCGATTTTTCTAAATGATTTTCCAAACTTGTCCACTTGCCACTTTTAACTATCTCTAGCAGCAGATTTCAAAGGAGAACAACTCCTAGGATTTTAACTGGAATTGATTGAAAATTTGCATGAGTCTTCTATTTATCATAATCTTTCAAATGGATTTGGTTTGATTCAATCTAAACTAGATTTGAATGATTTCAAGACAAATGGCTCTATCTTTTACCGAATTTCCCGGATTTGACTCAACTTGGTTTTGTGCAATTTTTGCTTTGATTTCCATCTATTGGTGATATTCCAAAAGTGATATTGACATAAAAGAGGATCTGGAATTCATTTGGATTTCTCATGTGAAGGTATCACACATTTGTTTAATCCTTTCTCAAGGTTTTTTGATTATTTTAGCAAGCTTTCTTTTTTTTTTTTAGCATGAACAACACTTGGCAACCACCTTATGTGGGTGAATGGGGGTGCTTAACACCTTCCTCCGATCATAATCTAATCCCCTTACCCATCTCTGGATTTTATTTTCAATTAAAGTTATTTTTACTCTAGATTTGTCTTTTTGCTAATTTTGAATCTTTTGGTGTCCATTCACACCCCAAAATTGAATGGTGGCGACTCTCCCATTTTCGTTGAGCCCGTGTGATGACGGAGGGAATCATCTTGGTGATTTTTCCATGTCTCACAAGCCTAAGGTTGGTGTAACCTATAGGAAGAGTTTTCAACTCAATTTAGAAGTCATCCTACCCAAAGTCCATGTAGGAGGCAACCAAGAATACAAGATCCATGAATTGGTGTCTAACTTTGGAAGAGGCATGTGTAAGCACCTCATTTTTGCGCTCCCAGAAAAAAAACAAAAAAATACAAACCCTGGACAGAAAGTCAAACCCTAAGGGGTGAAAAGTTGACTTTTTGATCAAGTGAAAATTGGCCACCTCGCTTTATGCCATTGGATAGAGAATCTCGACACGGTTCCAACGCAACTGGGTTTGCAGGAATCGGAGTCCGGATGAAGGTTCTGCGGGCGGTCAAACTTAAGGAAAAGCCAAGAGTTGACTTTTCCTCAAATTCCGTGCCAAGTACCTTGCTTTATATCATTGGATAGAGAATCTCGACACGGTTCCAACGCAACTGAGTTTGCAGGAATCGGGGTCCGGATGAAGGTTCTGCGGGCGGTCAAACCTGAGCAGAGCCAAAAGTTGACTTTCTGCTAAAATCCGATCCAGAGACCTACCCCTAGGTCATTGGATAGAGAATCTCGACACGGTTCCAACGCAACCGAGTTTGCAGGAATCGGGGTCCGGATGAAGGTTCTGCGGGCGGTCAAACTTGAGTAGAGCCAAAAGTTGACTTTCTGCTAAAATCATATCCAGAGGCCTACCCCTGGGTCATGGGATGGAGCGCTCCGATACGATTCTAATGAAACTAAGTTTGCCCAGATCGGAGTCCGGATGAAGGAAATATGAGCTGACGAAATTCCCGGGCAGCAAAACCGGCAATCTGCGCACGTGGCAAAAAGCTGCACACGTGGCGAGTTGCGCAGGAAAATATCTCGGGGATTAAATCCGTAAATATCCAAACATACGAAATATCCCAGGGACTAAACCCGTGAAAATCCGAGAATATCGGATTAAATCAAAAATTTCCAGGGACTAAATCTGAATTTTTCAGATTTTTACGTCCTGCGAGCGGCGGCATTAAATGATTTTCATCATTATGCAGCTCGCGCGGACGTGGCGAGCGAGCATGCGCCCACCTTGAGCTGGCCGCCAAGGTGGGCGGCACCTTTTTTTTCTGGCTTATATAAGCCGCGCGACTTCTCGCGCAGGAGGGTTGGAAGATTTCGGAAAAAAAAAAGCTAAGTGTTGAAAAGTTTTGGGTGAAAGGATTTCCGAAGAGGGAGTTTTGGTTAGCTCTAGGTGTCGTGCCCAAGCTCTTTCCCCCACCCGAACCCTACCGGTCCCAGCGGCTTCGGCCTCCCAAGCTCCCCACCTTGAGCCAACACCCCCCAGTCTGCATCTTTGTCATCCTCACGCAAACAAACGAAGGTCGGTTGCTGCTGGAGGTGCAAGAGAGGAGAGTTCCAGCGCTCGTGCCACCTCAAGGAGAAGCCGCCGCTTTGCACCAGAACTTAGGAACTCCAGGTAATGTTTTGCACTTGTTTACATGTATAAAAATGGGAGTCGTATGCATGTCGTCGTAACTGTTGTGTTTCCTTCCCTTGCTACGCATTCTGTTGCTCCCCATTTTGGGTGACATAGAGGTCTCCAGGGTAAGGGAGACCTCATGTACGACCCCGTGAAGAAGACAAGGCTTTGGTTGCTCCTCCGAGTGCTCATGGGGTACCCGGCACTCCTGTAAGGAACCAGCTCCTCGTTTAACTCCTCTGATGTATCCCTGTAAACCCCCCTCCTCTCTCCCTTCTTCGGATGTTAATGTGCCGGCTCGGAGGCCCAGTCGGGGGAGGAAGGTGCATGTATGTCTGCATGTTGTTTTCTTGTTGTTTTTACATTGCTATACTTGCTAGCATGCTCCCATCACCCCCCTTTTTTTTAACATGTTAATGCATCTGTATCTGTTTGTTTTTTATCGGGTTTGTTTCTTTTCTTTTAAGAGATTTTTATAAAGCATGAATCATGTTTAGATTAATTTCAATATAAGTTTAAGTATGTTTTGGGGAGTGGTCGAAGCCCTGGGAGGGCTTACAGAGCCTAAAAAATGAGTTACAGAGCTCAAAATCAGCTCAGAAAATGGAGTTTGAAAGAAAAACCGAGAACATCGAGTATCCGCGAAGCTCGCGCGAAGCTCGCAAGTATCCGCGAGGCTCGCGCGAAGCTCGCGAGTATCCGCGAGGCTCGCTCGCACCTTCGCGCGAAGCTCGCGTGAGGCTCACGCTCATCTCGCGCGAAGCTCGCGCTCAGCTCGCGCGAACCTCGCGCCCACCTTTTTTTTTATGTGTTTTTCGCGTTTTCGGTCCGCCCGGCCCGCGCCGACCTCGCGCCTAGTGCCCGAGGTCGGCGCATACCCCTAAAAAATGCCAAATTGATATATTTTTGAAAAATTCCAAAAATGCCCGGGTACCTCCCCTTGGACCCAGCACAATGAGCCAGTTTTTTTTTCTGACAGAGTGTCTATCTTGTGTCTTTTTGTGTGATTATTGTTAAATGTGAATGATATTTCTGAACCGAACCGAATAAACCAATAGGGTTTCTGGGTCACCCAGAAACCCGATGCGGGACTTGGACTCCCGGTCCAACTTGACTTCCAGTGGGCCTTCCAACGGGTCCCACCAAGCCCAATAAACACCAAAGCATGCCATTAAAATAACTTAAGTAAAAATGAACAATTTGAACCGGGCGGGCCAAACCCAATGCGGCCCACCCGAGCCTTGTTATGTGAAATTGATGCATGAATTGCGTGGTTTGGCCGAGACCAAGGGCAAGGGCCTACCGGGCCCGCCAAAGCCCACCCACCGAACCAAGGAAGGGTGCAAACCCTAACTTTCGGTAACTTGGGCTTACAAGCCCAGATTTGGACTACGGGCCCCAAGCCCAGTGTCCAAATCACTTTGGCAAGATTAAAAAGATAAATCCGATAAAAAATACTTGGACACCATGTGGGCCCACCTTAGGGGCCCACAAACCGGTCCGGCCCACTTGTGCATGAAAAACACTTAATCTTCAAATCTGAACTTAAAGTAAAAATCAATTGAACTAACCAAAGCCCAAAGGACCTCTCAAGCTAGACTGAGGTCCACAAAGGTACACGGGCTTGACTAAGCCCACCAAGGATACCGTGGGCCTTCCAACGGGGCCCACCCAACCAGACTCAGATCACCTAAGTAATCAAGATAAAAGCAACTAAAGGGACCCACACCACTCAGGTGGTCCCGCAAGACTTAACCAAATTGCATATCGGATTAGGAATCGGGTGAGACCAATGTAAGCTGACTCAAACCAGGGAACCCACGGGACCCGTCATCCGACGGGGTGGACCGGGGTGTCTACGGACTTCCCCGAACCACAACCGAGAACAGACTTAGAATCTCAAGCCGGAGACCAAAAAGCCCTAATAGACAGGATTAGGCACCCAGGTGTCCGCCTGCACCCCATCAGGCGGTGGCGACTCCAAATCACCCCGTGCCGCGTTTCCCACGCGCGCACAGCCTGGCGACTCCACTGGGGACTTTTCAGCCCAGTAGGACCCTAGTTAGATGAGTCAGCATAAAGAGAGATTTAGTTGACGTTTAGGGTTTCTTACTACCTCGTTTAGTAAGATACAGAATACGCGTAATTACGCGTTCTGGGGAGTCCTGTCAAAGGGACGCGATAATTGCCTAAGGCAAGTGGGATTTAAGCGGTCCCTTGTGACCCCCCACTTACCTGGGGACTCTCCCAGAACCTCGTATTGCGTGCTAATTCTGCACCTTACTATACGAGACAGTAACAATCCCTTTACCAACAAAATCTAGACAAAACTCACCTGTGTAGACACAGCACGCAGCCCAACTACACACACAGGCACACCACCACACCGTGGATGGATTTTGTATTTGTTGTTCTTGTGAGATAAACTGCGTGGGGTGACACGCACGAGGGAGGCTGCGTGAATGATCCGACCCTTGGTAGATGAGTGAAATCGGATATTGCTACTTCTTTACCAAACCTAGACCTCTCTAGCAGCCTACCCTTCTGATTCCTATGAACTGATCTTTGGGATGGTATTAGCACCTACGCTCCCGTGGCTTGCCGGGCAAAGCAGGGTAAACCCATCCCCCCAGTTTTCTGGAGTCCAT
This sequence comes from Buxus sempervirens, assembly GCA_947561395.2. Taxonomy (NCBI): domain Eukaryota; kingdom Viridiplantae; phylum Streptophyta; class Magnoliopsida; order Buxales; family Buxaceae; genus Buxus; species Buxus sempervirens. The sequence continues at coordinate 42,570,137 of OX387186.1, forward strand.
TAGCACCACTGGTTTCTTGCCGTGGCACGCAAGGATCCAGTACTGGTCCAGACCCTTGTAGGCTTATGTCTCGGGCTGGGTATCCTTCCCCACCTAACGTTTCTGAATGAACCTCGCGTTGAGCATGAGAGGGTGAGTAGGATGTGAATGATGAATAAAATTGGAATAAAATTCAGAGTCCATCAGGGGCAGCAACCCCCGCTTTTTGCATCAAATGGAGTAAACCCTAGATGCTGGGCTACCTCGGCCCTAGCTTAGGAAACTCACCTAACCATGATCAGGGGAACCACCCCAGATCCATGCATGGAGTCTTGTATGCTATGGGTCTTGACCCATTAGAGTCCGCTGGGAGCACTGTAAGTCCAGATTGGTCTTTTAGAGCAGATCAAAGCCGGCCAGATCAGACAAACAGATGAAAGCATGCCAGATCAGAACATGGGCACTAAACCCTAGATCTAGGAATTTTTAGCCTACCCGCTTGAAAAGCAATTTGTATCCTCCCTTCGGGCTCCCAACAGCCTTAAGGATGAATTCTTTGAAATTTTTGTAGATATCTTGTAAAAATTCGCCCTCGATGGCAAGTTGTAATTTTTGCCGTGGTCCGACACCGGAAGCAGATGAAAGAACAGATGAAAGACAGAAAGACTAATCAGGACTTGAATGTGCTCCTCTACACAAGTACGTCTAGGAGTCGCGCCTCCATTGGCGCCAACCCTTAGGACCACACACCATGTGTGCCTGAGTTAAATTCCGCACTGTTTCTTGCTTTATTTTGTGAAGCATGGTAGAACTGCTAGGGATTAGTTTTTTGCTTTAAATTTTGCATGACTTAGGACTGATTAAGAGCTTGGTGTGGAACCTTTAACTGATTTGGAATTTTGATCGGATAGTTGGCATGGCATCTTCATCCTCATCTGAGAGAACCCGTTTCCCTAGGATAGAGAAGTGCGCCTGGGATACCCCCTGGATCCGTTCTTGGATAAGGCAGCTCCAAGGGAGCGAGCAGATTGAATGGGAGCACAAATACCACATGGGACAGACTTTGTCCCTGTTAAATGTGCCGATTAACTGGGACATGATCCAAGCAGCATTGCTTTTCTGGGATCCCCAGCTTTCAGTGTTTCGATTCAGGATCAATGAGTTGACTCCCACAATTGAAGAACTTGACCTATTCCTCCGATTTCGCGACTTAGGAGAACCTGCTAGGCCAAGCCTCAAAGAAAGCTACAAGAATGAAGCTTGCGCTTTCTTTGGCCTCTCAAGGGGAGAATTCCAGACCTTAGGAGGTGACAAATCATTCACTAGGGTCTCCAAAACATTCCTTGCTGAAAAGATAAGAAACAAAAAGCAGGAAAGACCCCGGGCTTGGTTTGACACCTTCACCCTTGTGGTTCTGTCGCAAATCTTCTTTCCAACTGGGGGAGACACCATTAATTTGGCCCTCATGGAAATTGTGGATCAACTCAGGGCAGGGTACCGAATCATGCCACTGATCCTAGCTCAATTGTTCCATTCCCTGACTTTGTCCAAAAACGGAACTCGGAGGTTTCAAGGGTGCGCTCCCCTCCTCCACCTTTGGCTGCAAGACCACCTGATGGTGTCATCACCAGTCAGTGCATATTACAAGGCAACCGGCGACAACATCTATTGGTTGGCTCGAAGAGAGATCAAACCAGACCTACCCACTCGTGAGGATTGGTTTAACCACTTTCTCCACCTGAAAGGAGAAACGGACATCAGATGGTGGGGTACATACAACATCCCCTACACCCCCATCATAGCTTTCAAGAAAAGAGAGGGACTTGCCTTGATAGGCCTCACCCATGCCGTGCCGTACTATCCGATTCGGGTTCTGAGACAGTTTGGGAAACCGCAGGGAATCCCAGTCAAGGACGACTTGGGCAATTTGATTGGTCCACTCACCAAGGGACTAAAGACCCAACTGCTGATGGAATGGAAGACAGTGTGCGTGTGTCGGGAAGACGTCTTCACCGAATTACACTTTCAAGATTACGAGCAGTGGATAGCTCGGGAATTTGGCCACGATGGCCCCCCACCTCTACAGCCTGTCACATCAGGCGACATTCCAGTTCCACCCCCTAACACATATAGGGACAGGGTGGCCGAACTGCAGGAGACCCACTCCCGTATCCATTCAGCTTATGTGGATTCGGAACGGGAGAGTAGGCAGGCCAATACGGCCTTGCAACATGAAATGGAATTAGTGCGTAAGCGCGCTGAGGAGGACCGACGTCTGCGGAACAAGCTTCTGCGAGCCTTGAGGAGGCAAGATGTGTCCTCCCACTATGATGATGACCAACCTAGCTAGAGTTTGGCTTTGTTGTATTTTGATAAGCATGATGATGTACTTTGTGCCGCGGCGGCACTTTTTTGATTGAAGCATGAATTTATTTTCACTATGCTATGTTGTTCAAACTTAACAAAACAAGAACAAGAAATGAAAGAATTAATTCCCTCCAATAGGGCAACTCGGTCTCCGATAGACCACCTCTTCTCAGATAATTGCAATATTCTTGGTCGCTGCGACCACCTAATTTCCTTTAACTGCATCTCTCTCATTGAGATCGCAAAACCCAGCAAGTGTTTAAAAACACCCAAGACCTTGAGCTCAGATCACACCCATCTGTATCTTTTCGGGATCATTCGGTCAAACCTTTGGGGCACTGAAGCCGCCGGTGATTAAACCGTTTGGTGGATGAACGTCCTGGTATAGCCTTCCCCTTGTGAGGCGCCGAAGTCAATGGTGATTAAACCAACGACTAGCTAAGGCACGCCCGGGAACTACTAGCCGAAACCTTTGGGGCACTGAAGCCGCCGGTGATTAAACCGTTTGGTGGATGAACGTCCTGGTATAGCCTTCCCCTTGTGAGGCGCTGAAGTCAATGGTGATTAAACCGACGACTAGCTAAGGCACGCCCGGGAACTACTAGCCGAAACCTTGGGGCACTGAAGCCGCCGGTGATTGAGCCGTTTGGTGGATGCACGTCCTGGTATAGCCTTCCCCTTGTGAGGCGCCGAAGTCAATGGTGATTAAACCAACGACTAGCTAAGGCATGCCCGGGAACTACTAGCCGAAATTAGGCGCCGACGCCGCCAGTGAATGAACTGGAGATTGGTTGAGGTACGCCTGGGTGCTGCTTTTCAGCTCACCCCTTGCGGAGACCCTACATTGGTCCAACCCTGTGATTTTGAGCTCAAAACAAAACCCCTTTAAATTAAAGGTTCTCTTCCCTTGTTACCTACGGGTAGCTAAAATAGATCAGCTAATTCATTTAGGGTTCTCTCTCCCAGTTGCCTGTGGGTGGCTAAAATAGATTCGGTCATTAGGGTTCTCTTTCCCAGTCGCCTCCGAGCATCTAAAATAGATCAGTTTTCAAAAATAGGGTTCTCTCTCCCAGTTGCCTACGGGTAGCTAAAATAGATTCGGTCACTAGGGTTCTCTTTCCCAGTCGCTTCCAAGCGGCTAAAATAGATCAGCTTTCAAAAATAGGGTTCTCTCTCCCAGTTGCCTACGGGTACCTAAAACCGATTCGGTCACTAGGGTTCTCTTTCCCAGTCGCTTCCGAGCGACTAAAATAAATCAGCCTTCAAAAAAAAAAAAATATCAGTCTTCCAAATTCATTAAGGTTCTCTTCCCTTGTTACCTACGGGTAGCTAAAATAGATCAGTTAATTCATTAAGGTTCTCTTCCCTTGTTACCTACGGGTAGCTAAAATAGATCAGTCTTCAAATTCATTAAAGGTCCTCTTCCCTTGTTACCTACGGGTAACTAAAATAGATCAGTTGATTCAAAGTTTAGGTTCTCTTCCCTTGTTGCCTTAGGGTAGCTAAAATAGATCAGTTAGTCAAATCATATCATAAAACAAAAAAACAAAAATGAATAGATCCAATCAGATAAAATTGTGTAATCAATTTGTGTAAAATTGCACTAATGCCTGCAAATTGTCCCACCAGGTACCAAAAATTGCTTTCAGAAGTCCGTACCTGTTAAGATCGAGGAGAAGGCTCGATATGGAACAGCAAGGAGAGCAGACGCCGCTAGGGCAACACCCGGCAGAGTCCAGTCATACCCAAGTGGTCAATGAGATGCAGCAAAGGATGGACAGTATGGGTTCCATCATCCAGGAACTGATGACAGAACTAAGGGAATTAAGGCAGGCCCCACCGGCAGCACCAGTTGCCCAGCAGCCGCAGCCACAGTTCCCACCACAAGCAGAAGTGGCGCCACCGCCACGTCCAGTAAATCCCCCTCCCCTGGCACCACCACCACCGCCGGCAGCACCATTTCATGTGGCACAACCAGATCAATTTCTGCCTATCCATCTGGGACAGGGTGATGAGGACTGGTACAGAACCCAGGAATCGCAGTTTGAGGAGAAACTGACAGCAGTAAGGGAGGAGAACAGAACAGAAATGGCCGCCCTGAAGGAGCAGCTCAAACAGCTCCAACCCAGCACAGTGCAAAGTGAGGCTACCCTGGAAAGCCTTTGTTTCTTTTCAGACATCCAACTCCCGGCTAAGTTCAAATGCCCTGAGTTGCACCAGTTTGACGGCACCGGGTGCCCACTAAACCATTTAAGGTCGTACTCAGGCGACATGTGCCAGTATGCTAAGGAAGAGCGAATCATGGTACAATTCTTCCAGAAGTCTTTAACAGGGGCCGCTTACTCTTGGTTCCTGAGTCTAGACAAGGCTAAGATAAAGACATGGAACGACCTGGCAGCAATCTTCATCCAGCAATACCGCCTCAACAGTCAGATAGTGCAGACAAGGGCAGAATTGCAGAGGCTGGCAAAGAAGAGCCAAGAGTCAGTGAGAGAGTATGCCAAACGCTGGAAGGAGTTGGCGACACTAGTACAGCCGCCACTGTTGGAACAAGAGATGACATCTCTATTCATCGCGTCACTGGGACAGCCGTTCTTCACTTTGCTGCTGGGGCAAAGTACCTCGAATTTCAACGACCTAATTTTGACTGCGGATCGGATTGAGGATGCAGTAAGAGCCGGGAAAATAGATGGCAGTGGACAGAGTGCCGCACCAAGGAGGCCAGTGACAGGACAGGCTGGCAGAAACCAGGGACAAGAGCCCCGAAGGCAGGAACAGCAGGCAGTGAACTACGTGCACCCGGCACAGCCTTATCACTTCTCCCAAGGACCAGAGGCAGTGGCACCCCAAGGGACAAGGCAGACAGCTTACCAAGGGGTAAGAAAGACGAAAGAAGAATTCGAAGCCAGGATGAAACGGGTTTTCACCCCACTACCGTATGCGCCAGCAGAGTTGCTACCTACTTTGCTAAAGAAAGGGTACTTGCAAATCAAACCCCCAAATCCCAGACTGGTCAACGCCAGAAGCTACAATGCCGCAGAACGGTGCGAGTACCACTCGGGTGCTCCGGGGCATCACACTAATCGGTGCTGGGATCTAAGGCACGATATCCAAGACCTAATTGATAGCAAGCGCATCACGGTCGACCCCCCAGCACCACAGGCTCAGACCCCAGCAGCGGGCGTCACCACCAATCCTCTCCCAGATCATTCTAAGGCCTCAACTAGCAAGTCAGCTAATCAGGTGAGCTGTGATCGGGGCACTGGGCAGTTTGACCCGTCTGTACTGATTGGCCAACCAGGGCAGACAGTGAAGGTGCAGCTTCAAGCAGAAACCCACTCGACAGCAATTGCAGTCAAGGAGAATACAGAGGTCTACATCTGTACGATCGAGGATGAGCCTCAGAGTAGTGAGGAAGTCACGGGGCCATGGAACCCCATGCAATGCGGATGGATTATTGACTCCCCGTCCCCTCCACGTAGGGAAGGAGTGGGCAGTTCTGAAGGACCTTGGTTCCGAGATGGGCCACAGGACACAGATGCATCAGTGGGCAGTTCAAGGGTACCCCCACAGATGTCTACTGGATGGCCGCCTGAGTATATGTCTGCAACATCAGAGCCAAACTCGCAGTCCCTCACCGATCTCCTATCAGATGAACCAAGTTCTGAATCCCTCTCCCATGGCACGCCCGAGTGGCCTGGCCTCCCCCATGTCGCAGTAGAAGGGGAGCCATCATCCACTTTCGAACTTGCAAGCCCACCTGATCTTTATGAGAGCTCAGATGAATCCGCTGGTGCAGACTCAGAAAACGAATCAGCAGCAAACTCCCGAGTGGAAAGTAGGACAATAAACGTCGTTGAAGAGGGCGGCGATGACTTCCCTACTGATCTCCCTCTGGTGCATTTCCACCCATCCACAAACCAAGAGTTTTTCTACTCCACCCCTCTCCCCAACCCCTCCGCCCTCAACATCCATGACATCATGGACTCGCTTCCACAAGACCCCTTCTCCCTTTCATTTGAACCACCCACCCTCAACCTCTCACAACTCAACCTGGAACCACCCTCGTACAACACGGCGTCCCCACCTTACCCCACCCCATCTTTCTACCATCAAGCCACCACCACCACCGCTGAAGCAGAAATCGATCGGATCACCCGATCCGGTCGATACATAAACACCGATCCCCCACCCGCACCAGAGGAGGGAGCCGAAGCAGAAGCAAAAAGGAAAGAAAAAGGGAATGAAGTGGTTACAGAATTGCCACCGACCCTCAAGAGAAAGGGAAGGGCCACAGAAGAGGAAGTCACAGATTTGCACCATAGCATCTACACTCCCGAATATGATCTCCTCCAGCAATTGAACAAGGTACCCGCCCAGATTTCCATAATGAGACTCCTGATTGACTCAGAGAAGCACCGGACAGTGCTGATGAAGGTCCTGGGTGACGCACACGTACCAGCGGATATTGACCCCGAGCAGCTAGGGGCAGTGGTGTCAGTGATCATGGCACCCCAGGCTATCTCCTTTTCTGTAGCAGACCTACCATCTGAGGGGTGCAATCACATCGAGCCGCTCTACATAACTGTGAAATGTACTGATCTCATCGTAAAACGTGCCATGATTGACAATGGGTCGGCTTTGAACATATGCCCGATGAGGATATTTCACAGTTTGCAATTGGATCCTTCAATGATCAAGCCAAGCACTCATAATGTCAGAGGCTTCGACAACGCCAGAAGAGACTCACTGGGAGAGGTCACTTTGGTGATCATGATTGCAGATAGGCCCTTTACCATGGACTTTGAGGTCATGGATATCAATGCCTCATTTAACTTGCTGATCGGGAGGCCTTGGCTGCATCAGGCAGGAGCAGTATCTTCCACACTGCACAGGATGGTCCGGTTCGTATCAGGCAACGAACTCATAACAGTACATACTGAGGATCACCGAGAGTTCGAAAGGGTTGGAGTACCCTATGTGGATTATGAGTTACCCACCACACTCAATTTCCAAGCTGTGGAGATGGTGCAGGTGAATAATATCCCTGAGTCTAAAAGGGGGCGACGACTCTCGAAGAGGCAAAGAAAGAACATGTTTAGTGCTGCCGACTGCGCAGACTGGGGTCTCAGAGCAGGCGAAGGACTAGGCAAGTACAAGCAAGGCATCAGGGTAGCCATCAAATCTTATGAGCAGACCACTGGGTTTGGACTGGGGTTTAGGCCGCAGCCAGAAGACTACTCCCGACTCTTGGGGAACCGTGTCGAAAGGAAAAGAGCCAGAACTGAAGGAAGGGACCCCCACTGGCCCATATGCGTACATGAGAACTTGTACCACCGCTTCTCTAACATGGAGCGTGAAGCGGCCCAGGCTATCGAGAACATAGTCCCCCAAGGGTGGGGAGATGAGTTTCTGGATACCCCTGCCATGGAAGAAGACTACCTGCAAGGACTGGCTCAGATGCTCTGGGAAGAGCCACCCTCTATGGAAATAATTGGAAATGCAGTAGAAGTAGACCCATTGGCTCCTGAGGGGTCGCCAGATGGCCTGCCAGCACTGGTCACCTTGGACTCAGTTGACGAAGTCACCATGGCCTTCGCCCCACCAGATGAACAGTTCATCCCTGACGGGATCCCGGTCAACTCTCCGATTGTGATAGAAGTGCCCCCACCTGCTCTCATTGATGAATCCAAAGAAGAAGGCCCAATCATGTATGTCTGCATGATGGAGGGGTGAGACAGCTCAGGAGCGCCAACTCGCAGGCCAAGGTCGCCTCCTCCACCTCCTCATATCCCGCACCCCGGAACTCGCGACGGTCTGAACCGCATGTTCCGTAGCATGCCCCAAGTGCTAGGGCCAGTACCGGAAGAGGTGTACCATGCAGCTTATGGCAAATGGGCACCACCAGCTTACTCTTCTACGGTGCCTGGGATACCGACTGGAATACCCATAATGTTTGCACCCCCCAGAGTTGACCCAGCCAATGAAGTCACCATCGCATGCGCGCCACCCGAGGATGAGATACCATGGGCAATCGCCCTCAGTGGATCATGGGTAAGGGTATCGTCAGAGTCTGGCCCCCGATCAGAGAGAAGCCAGAACAAACCGGCAGGAGGCGCGGCACATGATCCTATCTACATCTCTTCTGACGAGAGCGCCAACATGGTACTAGCTGGAGAACCAGAGAAGACGATTGCTATCAACAAGGAAGGCGGGGCACCACTGAAGAATTGGAGCGCCATGCCTTTCGCTATCAGCAAAGCTGCTATCCCAAAGGGGGTTTCTACCACCTCTGAGATTTCTGTTGTAGCTACTGCTGAAATTTTTAATGAATATCTCAATGCTTCCTACTACTTGCATCTGTTTGAAAATGAAAATAACAAAAATAAGCGACTTGAGCATCGCAATCTTAGTGTCAATCCCGACGCACACCTGGAAGATCTGGGGCACGGGATAGGTAATAAGATTGCCATAATTGAACAAAAAGAACAAAAGGAAATGGAAAACCCAGTCCAGATGGCAATAATAAATGAAATGCATGAGCCAGTGTCCAATCCTGAAAACGAGCAAGAACTCGACACGTCAGATTGGGGCACTCGCCCATCGCAGCAAGAAGATTCAAACATCGTCCCCTGTGAGCCTTTCGAGCATGAGGACGACGATGAATCATGGGAAACCCCGCTTGAAATCCAACTTGCATTGGAAAGGCACGAAAAGGGTCTCCAGGCTAACATTGAGGAAACAGAGCCAATTAACATAGGTGAAATAGCACAACCAAGGATCCTCCAAATTGGTAAAAAGCTGTCACCATTATTGAGAAAACAGATGATTGATTTTCTTAAATCTTATTCTGACGTGTTTGCATGGTCATACGAGGATATGCTTGGGTTAGACACGGACTTGGTTGTGCATCGGTTACCAACAAAGTCTGAGGCTGTACCTGTGAAACAGAAGCTCAGGCGCACGAAGCCGGAATGGGCCCTGAAGATCAAGGAAGAGGTCACCAAGCAGTTGGATGCCGGATTCCTGCAAGTAACTCACTATCCAGAGTGGTTGGCCAACATCGTGCCAGTTCCCAAGAAAGACGGGAAAGTCAGGATGTGTGTTGACTATAGAGATCTGAATAGAGCAAGTCCGAAGGACGACTTCCCATTGCCGCACATTGATGTATTGGTGGACAATACAGCAACGCATTCGATGTTCTCTTTCATGGACGGTTTCTCTGGTTACAACCAGATAAGAATGGCACCTGAGGATATGGAAAAGACATCCTTTATCACGCACTGGGGCACTTACTGCTACCGCGTGATGCCATTCGGACTGAAGAATGCGGGCGCTACATATCAGCGTGCGATGACTCTGCTGTTCCACGACATGATACACAAGGAGATGGAGGTGTATGTGGATGACATGATAGCGAAGTCCAAGGAAGAAGAAGATCACTTGGTAAACCTTGGAAAGATGTTCGACAGACTCATAGAGTACAAGCTCCGGCTCAACCCAAACAAGTGCGTGTTTGGAGTTACTTCAGGAAAACTGCTCGGCTTCATAGTGGGCAAGCGAGGCATTGAGGTCGACCCCGCCAAAGCAAAGGCAATTCGGGAGATGCCTCCTCCATCTACAGAAAAGGAAGTGAGAGGGTTCCTGGGCAGATTGCAGTATATCAGTAGGTTCATTGCGCAGATGACTCCTGTGTGTGAGCCTATATTCAAGCTGCTAAGAAAGGACAACCCTGTGGTTTGGAATGACGACTGTCAAGTAGCTTTTGATAAGATCAAGGCCTACCTGATGAGCCCACCGACGTTGGTCCCGCCTGTCCCGGGACGACCCTTGATCATGTATCTGACAGTCTCAGAGACGGCAGTAGGATGTGTGTTAGGGCAACACGATGAGAAAGGAAGAAAAGAACAAGCAATCTACTACTTGAGCAAGAAATTTACCAACTTTGAAGTTAGATACACAATTCTTGAAAAGACATGTTGCGCCTTGGTCTGGGCAGCTCAGAAGCTCTGGCATTATTTGCTCAGCCACACAGTCCTTCTAATCTCCAATCTGGATCCGTTAAAGTACATCTTTGAAAAGCCGATTTCCACTGGCAAGGTCGCCAGATGACAAGTCCTTTTGTCCGAGTACGACATTGTCTATACAACTAGAAAGGCGATAAAGGGACAAGCCGTGGCGGATCACTTGGCAGAGCACCCACTACCTGACTACCAACCACTTCTAACTCACTTCCCGGATGAAGATGTGATGTGTACAGAGTCTGTAGAAGAAGTAGAAGAAACCAAGTGGCAGATGTTCTTTGACGGGGCAGTAAATGTAAATGGAAAAGGGATCGGAGCAGTGCTAATCTCCCCAGACGGTGTTCATCACCCGATAGCAGCAAAACTTCTGTTTGATTGCACTAGCAACATGGCCGAGTATGAAGCATGCATATTAGGCTTGCGAGCGGCGATTGAGATGCGTATACAAGAGCTGAAAGTGTTCGGTGATTCAAGTCTTATCATCTATCAAGTGATGGGAGACTGGAAGACTAGAGATGTGAAGTTGGTACCATACCAAGAACTGGTCAAGGAATTAGAAGAAGAATTCGAGAGCGTGACATTCGACTACATGCCACGAGATGGGAACCGGTTTGCGGATGCACTAGCTACGCTGGCATCAATGGCCACCATCACGGATGATGCTTGGGTGCAACCTTTGGAGATATAAATTCGGCGTTACCCTGTTTACTGCTTCAGTGTCGAGAAGAGCACACCCGAAGAAGAACCTTGGTACGCAGACATTGAGAGATACATAAGAAACAGAATTCTGCCAGAAGGTGCCTCAGCTGCAGAGAAGCGAACTATACAGAGGTTGGCAGGGCAATACTTCTACAGTGGAGGTAGACTGTACAAGAAGTCATACAATGACTCTCTGCTGCTATGTGTCAGGGAAGCCGAGGCGCAGAAATTGATTGAGGAAATCCATGGAGGGTTGTGCGGCGCACACATGAATGGGCACATGCTAGCAAGGAAGATTCTAAGGACGGGCTATTACTGGATGACCATGGAGGCGGACTGCTACGCTCATGTCAGAAAATGCCAGTTATGCCAGATTTATGCCGACAACATCCATGCACCGCCAAGCACACTGTACTCCATGACATCACCTTGGCCGTTTGCCATCTGGGGAATTGACATGATAGGCCAGGTTCATCCAATGGCGTCGAACGGGCACCGGTTCATCTTAGTGGCAATTGACTATTTTACCAAGTGGGTAGAGGCCATGTCCTTCGTGGATGTGAAGAAATCTCATGTGCTCAAGTTTATCAGAAACAATATAGTCTGTCGCTACGGAGTGCCAGAAGCGATCATCACTGACAATGCAAAGAATTTGAATAACAGGGACATGGAAAAGATGTGCGAAGACTTGAAAATCAGACATCTGAACTCCACGGCATACCGGCCCAAGATGAATGGAGCAGTAGAGGCTGCCAACAAGAATCTGAAGAAGATACTCGAGAAAATGGTGGTCACCTACAGAGACTGGCATGAGAAGCTGCCGTATGCACTGCACGCCTATCGGACGTCGATTAGGACATCAACCGGGGCAACCCCGTTCTCCTTGGTATACGGAATGGAAGCAGTTCTCCCAGTGGAGGGGCAGATTCCGTCACTCAGAATTCTGAAGGAAGCTGAAATCAGTGATGTCGAGTGGGAAGAATCCAGATTTGACCAGTTGCAATTATTGGATGAAAAGAGGATTAAGGCTTTGTGCCATGGCCAGCTTTATCAACAAAGAGTGGCGCGAGCCTACAACAAGAAAGTGAAGCCACGACAGTTCAAAGTGGGAGATCTGGTACTGAAGAGAATCTTTCCTCATCAAGAGGACAATAGAGGGAAATTCAAGCCGAACTACGAAGGGCCATTCGTAGTCCACAAGGTTCTGTCCCGAGGAGCCCTTATCCTGCAAGAAATGGACGGGGCAATTTTTCCGGAGCTGATAAATGCAGACGCAGTCAAACTGTACTATGCCTAAGATCATTCTGATTGGGAAATGAAGAGAGGCCATCCTTGACTCTCCTTTAAACTGTAAATCCTTCCAAATACCTTAAATTCTCCCCTAGTTAGACAATTTTGAGCCTTAAAATTCTTTCAACCCATTGCAAGTGTTCTACACACCAAATGGGGCATTCCTGGCAAAGCAAAAAGAAACCGAGCATTCTTGCCCAGAAAAACCTCAAAAAGAAGAGAAAATGCAACAAGGAAAAAAGGAAAGAAAAAAGAATAGAAACAAAGAAAGTGGGGAAATGTTTGCCCCGCCAAAAATATAAAGATACAAATAAGCCAGGATGTAAGTCCCACCAACAATAAAAGTAGCACACATTGCAAACCCAAATAATTAAGCTTTTTTGAGCCATCTATCCTTTCTTTCATAACCAAGATCAAGCCTACATTTCGTCCTATCTCTAAGACCTCTCAGATCCCAAAAGGAATGATCAGGGCAAACAGTTAGGTCTGCGTTCATCAGCAATGACGGAATTCAAAGTTTCCTAGAAAGGATGGACACAGCGAAAACCCGAAAAAAGGGCGTTGCGGGGTTAGTCAAAAAAAAAAAAAAAAAAGAAGAAGAGAGACCTGGTCACATCTGGTTTGAGCAGAGAAAGATACAGAGGAGAGCAGTGATAGTGGCAGATAGTAAAATGAGAAAGTTGAACAGATTTGAGAGGTCCAGACTGGCAGGTTGCGCCCGAGTCGAAGACTTCACAGTGGCCTGTGATGACAATGCTACGGAAAATACCAAGCGCTCCAAGTCCCGTCTGACATTGGAAAATTTTCTTTGATATTGCAAACACAGGCACACACTGACACACCTGTTTTCTCTATAATTGTTCTGCTTAACTGTTTTGAGCTCCACATTGGGCTACTAACCTGAGTTAATAATTTCTTAACCTTGGCAAAGGCCGCTTCTGGCTGCAACGGGCAAAATGCTCAGAGCAAGAAAAGAATAAAAAGAAGTGTTTTGCATTCCCCAGCTATTCCACGGCTAACATATTATCTTTTCCTGCCTTCACAGGTACAGCAAAAGTGGGATAACGAACGTCTTCTCACAAATCCCCAGCGGAGTTCCTTCAGTAAACGGAGAATAGCAACCTCCAAAATCCCCAGTGGGAGGCCTTCAGCAGACAAGGGACGACACCCTTACATCCCCCGTAGAGTCCTCTCAAGCAATAAGAGAGTGATGCCTGATGATGTAGACTTCTCAAGCCTCGCCCAATCTGAAGAGGCCGGCTTTGCGAAGAAGAGCGGAAAGAAGACAAGCAAGCTCGCATCAATCCCTGGTGGAGCCTCTCGCACTCAACAAGAGCTTGAACGAACATGAAGAATTCGCACACAAGCAGAGGGAGAAGGCCTTATGAAGGAAAATGGCAGTGTGAGGAATCCCCACTTATCCCCAGCAGAGCATCCTTCCCCGGGGGGCTCCCACGCTTGTCACTAACAAGGCTCGACCCGAAAGAAGAGGCGATAAGAAAAAAAGGTTCCTGCCCAATCCCCAGCAACAGTCACTCCAAGCTAGGGAGCCTCTACAAGGGGGAAAGCCAACCAGAAAGCACTGCCAAAGAAGGAATGACAAAACATGAAGAAGAATGAGCATAAAAGAAGATATCATCGGGCAAGATGGCCCCTTTTGTAATTTGGATTTCACACTTTTGTAAATAGAGTAGAGCAGGTGTGTGGGCTCCCTTGAGGCACTGGAAAGCGCTGGAAGCACCTCCTCACCAACAGCAGCTCCTCCTCCACTCTTCCTTCCTCCTTTCTCCATTCGGTCCACATCCTAACCCAACCCTTGGCCATCAAATCCTTAAAAGAAAAAAAAAAAAAAAAAAAAAAACAACATAAACTTCAAGTAAAAGACACAAAATGGATCAGAAGTCTGAAGTCACCTAAAAGCTTTAATGGAACAAAGAAGAAGAAAAGAATATTGTCAAGTGTCTGGCATCGACGCCGAAACGGGTTGGCGAGCTCAAGTCCAATCTAATCTCTTTTAGACTTAAACTAAAAAGCTGAAGAGTTGCCCTACAAAAACCCAAAAAGCAAAGGGTAAGGAAACTCTGAAGCCAGGAAGTGACGCCACATGATTTGGCCGCTTCCCTCTCAAAATGAAAATTTTAAAGGACTAAACTCGTCGACCATGTCGACAGAAATGCCAGGCGCGAAAACGAGATTCTTTTTCTCTTTGCCGTTCATCCGCAAGGTGACTCCGGCAAAGAGGGGCAGCTGTAAGCACCTCATTTTTGTGCTCCCAGAAAAAAAACAAAAAAATACAAACCCTGGACAGAAAGTCAAACCCTAAGGGGTGAAAAGTTGACTTTTTGATCAAGTGAAAATTGGCCACCTCGCTTTATGCCATTGGATAGAGAATCTCGACACGGTTCCAACGCAACTGGGTTTGCAGGAATCGGAGTCCAGATGAAGGTTCTGCGGGCGGTCAAACTTAAGGAAAAGCCAAGAGTTGCCTTTTCCTCGAATTCCGTGCCAAGTACCTTGCTTTATATCATTGGATAGAGAATCTCGACACGGTTCCAACGCAACCGAGTTTGCAGGAATCGGGGTCCGGATGAAGGTTCTGCGGGCGGTCAAACTTGAGCAGAGCCAAAAGTTGACTTTCTGCTAAAATCCGATCCAGAGGCCTACCCCTAGGTCATTGGATAGAGAATCTCGACACGGTTCCAACGCAACTGAGTTTGCAGGAATCGGGGTCCGGATGAAGGTTCTGCGGGCGGTCAAACCTGAGCAGAGCCAAAAGTTGACTTTTTGCTAAAATCCGATCCAGAGGCCTACCCCTAGGTCATTGGATAGAGAATCTCGACACGGTTCCAACGCAACTGAGTTTGCAGGAATCGGGGTCCGGATGAAGGTTCTGCGGGCGGTCAAACTTGAGCAGAGCCAAAAGTTGACTTTCTGCTAAAATCCGATCCAGAGACCTACCCCTAGGTCATTGGATAGAGAATCTCGACACGGTTCCAACGCAACCGAGTTTGCAAGAATCGGGGTCTGGATGAAGGTTCTGCGGGCGGTCAAACTTGAGCGGAGCCAAAAGTTGACTTTCTGCTAAAATCCGATCCAGAGGCCTACCCCTGGGTCATGGGATGGAGGGCTCCGATACGATTCTAATGAAACTAAGTTTGCCCAGATCGGAGTCCGGATGAAGGAAATATGAGCTGACGAAATTCCCGGGCAGCAAAACCGGCAATCTGCGCACGTGGCAAAAAGCTGCACACGTGGCGAGTTGCGCAGGAAAATATCTCGGGGATTAAATCCGTAAATATCCAAACATACGAAATATCCCAGGGACTAAACCCGTGAAAATCCGAGAATATCGGATTAAATCAAAAATTGCCAGGGACTAAATCTGAATTTTTCAGATTTTTACGTCCTGCGAGCGGCGGCATTAAATGATTTTCATCATTATGCAGCTCGCGCGGATGTGGCGAGCGAGCATGCGCCCACCTTGAGCTGGGCGCCAAGGTGGGCGGCACCTTTTTTTTCTGGCTTATATAAGCCGCGCGACTTCTCGCGCAGGAGGGTTGGAAGATTTCGGAAAAAAAAAAGCTAAGTGTTGAAAAGTTTTGGGTGAAAGGATTTCCGAAGAGGGAGTTTTGGTTAGCTCTAGGTGCCGTGCCCAAGCTCTTTCCCCCACCCGAACCCTACCGGTCCCAGCGGCTTCGGCCTCCCAAGCTCCCCACCTTGAGCCAACACCCCCCAGTCTGCATCTTCGTCATCCTCACGCAAACAAACGAAGGTCGGTTGCTGCTGGAGGTGCAAGAGAGGAGAGTTCCAGCGCTCGTGCCACCTCAAGGAGAAGCCGCCGCTTTGCACCAGAACTTAGGAACTCCAGGTAATGTTTTGCACTTGTTTACATGTATAAAAATGGGAGTCGTATGCATGTCGTCGTAACTGTTGTGTTTCCTTCCCTTGCTACGCATTCTGTTGCTCCCCATTTTGGGTGACATAGAGGTCTCCAGGGTAAGGGAGACCTCATGTACGACCCCGTGAAGAAGACAAGGCTTTGGTTGCTCCTCCGAGTGCTCATGGGGTACCCGGCACTCCTGTAAGGAACCAGCTCCTCGTTTAACTCCTCTGATGTATCCCTGTAAACCCCCCTCCTCTCTCCCTTCTTCGGATGTTAATGTGCCGGCTCGGAGGCCCAGTCGGGGGAGGAAGGTGCATGTATGTCTGCATGTTGTTTTCTTGTTGTTTTTACATTGCTATACTTGCTAGCATGCTCCCATCACCCCCCTTTTTTTTAACATGTTAATGCATCTGTATCTGTTTGTTTTTTATCGGGTTTGTTTCTTTTCTTTTAAGAGATTTTTATAAAGCATGAATCATGTTTAGATTAATTTCAATATAAGTTTAAGTATGTTTTGGGGAGTGGTCGAAGCCCTGGGAGGGCTTACAGAGCCTAAAAAATGAGTTACAGAGCTCAAAATCAGCTCAGAAAATGGAGTTTGAAAGAAAAACCGAGAACATCGAGTATCCGCGAAGCTCGCGCGAAGCTCGCAAGTATCCGCGAGGCTCGCGCGAAGCTTGCGCGCACCTTCGCGCGAAGCTCTCGAGCACCTTCGCGCGAAGCTCGTGCGCACCTTCGCGCGAAGCTCGCGCGAAGCTCGTGAGTATCCGCGAGGCTCGCGCACACCTTCGTGCGAAGCTCGCGCGAGGCTCATGCTCATCTCGCACGAGGTTCGCGCGAGGTTGCGCGAAGCTCGCGCGAACCTCGCGCCCACCTTTTTTTTATGTGTTTTTCGCGTTTTCGGTCCGCCCGGCCCGCGCCGACCTCGCGCCTAGTGCCCGAGGTCGGCGCATACCCCTAAAAAATGCCAAATTGATATATTTTTGAAAAATTCCAAAAATGCCCTTTACTGTACCACGGGGGGCGAAGCCCCCCGCACCCCCCACCCCTTTTGTTGGTTGCGCATCCAACTCGTACCTTGGCACGGGGAGGTACCCCACCCCGTGGGCTCCGCTTCGCTTCGCCCACAGGGCCCCCGGGTACCTCCCCTTGGACCCAGCACAATGAGCCAGTTTTTTTTTCTGACAGAGTGTCTATCTTGTGTCTTTTTGTGTGATTATTGTTAAATGTGAATGATATTTCTGAACCGAACCGAATAAACCAATAGGGTTTCTGGGTCACCCGGAAACCCGATGCGGGACTTGGACTCCCGGTCCAACTTGACTTCCAGTGGGCCTTCCAACGGGTCCCACCAAGCCCAATAAACACCAAAGCATGCCATTAAAATAACTTAAGTAAAAATGAACAATTTGAACCGGACGGGCCAAACCCAATGCGGCCTGTAAGCACCTCATTTTTGCGCCCCCGAAAGAGCCAGAAATGCAAACCCTTGTCAAAAAGTCAAACCCTGATGGGTCAAAATTTGACCTTTTGATCAAGTGATAATCTGCCACCTTGCTTCGTCTCAATGGATAGGGAATCTCGACACGGTTCCAACGCAACTGAGTTTGCTGGAATCGGAGTCCGGATAAGGGTTCTGCGGGCGGTCAAACTTGAGGATGAGCCGAAAGTTGACTTTTCCTCGAACCTCGTGCCAAGTGCTTAACCCTATGTCATTGAATAAAGGGCTCCGATACGAGTTCAACGCAATTGAGTTTGCTCAAATCGGAGATCAGATGAAGGAGATATGAGCTGTCGAAGTTTCCGGGCTGCAAAAGCCGGAAACTGCACACGTGGCGCAGGAACTGCACACGTGGCTGCCAACGCAGAAAAATATCTTGAGGACTAAATCTTGAATATCCAAAAAATCTCAAGGACTAAACAAAAATTCGTACGGGGCAATCCGTAGATATCCAAAAGTGTCAAATCGGTCGAATCGGTCAAGTCGAAGGGCAAATCCGTAATTTTTCGATTTGTATCCGGTCAAATATACCGGATACACATACCCTTGTGTATATCCGGACTCCAAGGCCGGATACGAAGATTTGCTCGGCAAGATTCGCGCCGATTCTCCGACAAATTCGCGGCGGAAATCAATTTTGCCAATTATTATGTTTTGTATCCGGACTCCAAGTCCGGATACAAAGGCAACTTAATGTATCCGGACTTGGAGTCCGGATACGCATGATATATAGTGTATCCGGACTCCAAGTCCGGATACATTAAGTTTTCTATAAAAGGGGGTAGCAGCCCCCCTTTCCAAGGGTTGGCTCATTCCACCCTTCTTGGACTTGCTTTGCCCCCTTTTGCCTCTCCGAACCAGCCTCTTTCGAACCCTCCTTGCCTCCACCACCACCCCAAATCACCCCAAGGTGATCCCACCTTTCTTTCTTCTTCTTCTCCTTCACTTCCACTCCAAGAGGAGGAGGAGCAAGTGTTGTTGGTGCAAGGAGAAGCAGGCCCCAGTTGCTGTCCAGCTTCAAGGAGGAGCTTCCACACTAGGTAGCAACCCAGGAACCACAAGGTGAGTCTTTTTGACACGTTTGCTTATACATATATGAAAATGGTGTTGTTCTAAGCAAGTTAATGAGCTTGTTCTCCTCTTTTGCCACAAATCTGTCATAAATGCTTGCATGGCATGAACTTGCCCTTCATTTCATCACGTGGGAGTCTCCGAAGGTAAAAGCATTCCCGCGTTTAGTTCTATAAGAGAATGGGAGGAGGTCCACCCCATTTAGAGTCTCTTTAACCCAGTGTTTTTTTTTATTGTTTCCTTTTGCTTTCCTTATGATGGTCTCTAGCAATATTTTTTCGTCCATTAAGAGAGAACATGTTCTCCCTACTTCATCATCCAATGTACCCCCCATGTAATCCCCCCTCCCTTCCCTTCTTTAGATGCTTGTAGGCCAGGAGAATAAGTGCAGGAATTTCGGCCATGTGTAGCATTTTAGGTGATGCATGCTAGCTTCATTTGATTTCTTATGAGCGTATATGCTAGTTGGTCCTTTTGTTCACATGCCTGCATGCACACCTGCACACACCCCCCATGACCCACTATTTTATGAGAATGCATCAGCATGATCCCCGTCCCCAAGGCCCCTTTTACCTTGCTGTAAACCCAAGGAGAGAAGCCAAGTGTGGCTTCTCACAAATCTGAACCTACGCGGGCCCATCCGAGGGCCCACCAGACTTCCTAAACCCTCCTGGGAACCCCTGTAATCCATCCCGAATGGCAGAATCAAGAAAAAAGCCATCTCAGGGTGATCCGGCAACTCAGGCCGGATACGCCTGGGCCATTTTTGTGCATTTTGATGTGTTCGCCGAATTGTGGAGTGATTTGAGCCAAAATAGTTGAACCAACAGGGTTTCCGGGTCGCCCGGAAACCCAACTTGGGACTTGGATCATCGGTCCAACTTGGCGCACTTGTGGGCCTTCCAACGGGGCCCACCAAGCCCAATGAACCAAATGCATGTTAATTAAGCAAGATTAAGTGTAAATGAATCAATCTAATCGGATGGGCCAAACCCAATGCGGCCCGCCCGAACCGTGAATGTATGGAATGCATAAAATGCCTGGTTTGGCCGAGACCATGGGCCAGGGCCTGTCGGGCCCGCTAAAGCCCACCAAGTGAACCAAGTTAGGGTGCAAGCCCTAATTTCCAAGGAACTGGGCTTTCAAAGCCCAAAGCCGGGATCATGGGCCCCAAGCCCAATGACCGGCCCACTTCGGCTCAAATATAAACAAGATAAGTCTAAAGTACCCTTGGCCACCATGTAGGCCCACCTAAGAGGCCCACCAACCGATCCGGCCCACCATTTGCATGCAAAACACCTAAGCTTCAACTTAAACCTTAATAAAAATTAGCTCATTAAGCCCAAGCCCACAGGGCCTCCTAGGGTTAGACAGAGGCCCACCCAGGGCGCACGGGCCAACTCAAGCCCGTCTAGGACACCGGTTGGGCCTTCTTACAGGGCCCGCCCAATCAGACTCAGACAACTTAAATAAAACAAGATAAAATCAATTAAAGGGACCCACACCACTCAGGTGGTCCCGCCAAGACTTAACCAAATTGCATGCTGGACTAGGAATCGGGCGAAGACCAGATAGTAAGCTGACTCAAATCAGGGAACCCACGGGACCCGTCATCCGACGGGGTGGATTGGGGTGTCTACGGACTTCCCCAGCCCACAACCGAGAACTAACCTTAGAATCTCAAGCCGCAGACCAAAAAGCCCTAATAGGCAAGATTAGGCACCCAGGTGTCCGCCTGCACCCCGTCAGGCGGTGGCGACTCCAAATTACCCCGTGCCGCCTTTCCCACGCGCGCACAGCCTGGCGACTCTGCTGGGGACCACTCAGCCCAGTAGGACCCTACTTAGGACTGAGTCAGCTCAAGAGGGACTTAGGCGATATTCTCGGAACTTTTTGCTACCCCGCTTAGCAAGGTACAGAATACACGTAGCTACGTGTCCTGGGGAGTCCTGCCACAAGGACACGATAATTGCCTAAGGCAAGCGGAATTTAAGAGGTCCCCTGTGACCCTCCACTTACCTGGGGATTCTCCCAGGACATCGTAAGACGTGTCAGTTCTGCACTTTACTATACGAGGCAGTGGGGATTCCTTTATCACCTAAATCCAAACCAGACTCGCCCGAATAGGCACAGCACGCAGCCCAACTGCACACACAGGTACACCACCACACCGTGGATGGATGACTGCATAGATGTAAATTTTTAAGTTCCCGCATTTTGTGTGATAAAACTGCGTGGGGTGATACGCACGAGGGAGGATGCGTGAATGATCCGATCTTTGATAGATGAAAGAAGCGGATATTGCTACTTCTTTACCAAAACCTAGACCTCTCTAGCAGCCTACCCTTCTTCTTACTATGAACTGATCTTTGGGATGGTATTAGCACCTACGCTCCCGTGGCTTGCCGGGGAAAGCAGGGTAAACCCATCCCCCCAGTTTTCTGGAGTCCGTTAGCACCACTGGTTTCTTGCCGTGGCACGCGAGGATCCAGTACTGGTCCAGACCCTTGTAGGCTTATGTCTCGGGCTGGGTATCCTTCCCCACCTAACGTTTCTGAATGAACCTTGCGTTGAGCATGAGAGGGTGAGTAGGATGTGAATGATGAATAAAATTGGAATAAAATTCAGAGTCCATCAGGGGCAGCAACCCCCGCTTTTTGCATCAAATTGAGTAAACCCTAGATCATGGGCGACCTCAGCCCTAATTTAGGAGGCTCACCTAATTTTGATCAGGGGAACCACCCCAGATCCATGCATGGAGTCCTGTATGCTATGGGTTTTGACCCATTAGAGTCCGCCGGGAGCACTTTAAGTCCAGATTGGTCTTTTAGAGCAGATGAAAGCCGGCCAGATCAGACAAACAGATGAAAGCATGCCAGATCAGAACAGGGGCACTAAACCCTAGATCTAGGAATTTTTAGCCTACCCGCTTGAAAAGCAATTTGTATCCTCCCTTTTGGCTCCCAACAGCCTTAAGGATGATTTCTTTGGAGTTTTTGGTAATTACCTTGTAAACCTTCGCCCTCGATGGCAAGTTGTAATTTTTGCTGTGGTCCGACACCGGAAGCAGATGAAAAAGCAGATGAAAGAACAGATGAAAGACAGAAAGACTGATCAGGACTTGAATGTGCTCCTTTACACAAGTATGTCTAGGAGTCGTGCCTGCATTGGCGCCAACCCTTAGGACCACACACCATGTGTGCTTGAGTTAAATTTCGAACTGGTTTTGTCTTTTGCTTTATTTTGTGAAGCATGTTAGAACTGCTAGTGATTAGTCTTTTGCTTGGAATTTTGCATGTCTTAGAACTGACTTAGAGTCTTGGTGTGGAACCTTAAATTGATTCGGAATTTCGATGGGATAGTTGGCATGGCATCTTCATCCTCATCTGAGAGAACCCGTTTTCCCAGGATAGAGAAGTGCGCCTGGGATACCCCCTGGATCCGTTCTTGGACAAGGCAGCTCCAAGGGAGTGAGCAGATTGAATGGGAGCACAAATACCACATGGGACAGACTTTGTCCCAGTTAAATGTGCCGATTAACTGGGATATGATCCAAGCAGCCCTGCTTTTCTGGGATCCCCAGCTTTCAGTATTTCGATTCGGGATCAACGAGTTGGCTCCCACAATTGAGGAACTTGACCTGTTCCTCCGATTTCGTGACTTAGGAGAACCCGCTAGGCCAAGTCTCAAAGAAAGTTACAAGAATGAAGCTTGCGTTTTCTTTGGCCTCTCGAGGGGAGAATTTCAGACCTTAGGAGGTGACAAATCATTCACTCGGGTCTCCAAAACATTCCTAGCTGAGAAAATAAGAAACAAAAAGCAGGAAAGACCCCGGGCTTGGTTTGACGCCTTCACCCTTGTGGTTCTGTCGCAAATCTTCTTTCCAACTGGGGGAGACACCATTAATTTGGCCCTCATGGAAATTGTGGATCAATTCAGGGCGGGGTACCGAATCATGCCACTGATCCTAGCTCAACTATTCCATTCCCTGACTTTGTCCAAAAATGGAACCCGGAGGTTTCAAGGGTGCGCTCCCCTTCTCCACATTTGGCTGCAAGACCACCTGATGGTGTCATCACCTGTCAGTGCGTATTACAAGGCAACCGGCGATAACATTCATTGGTTGGCTCAAAGAGAAATCCAACCAGACCTACCCACTCGTGAGGATTGGTTCGACCACTTTCTCCACCTGAAGGGAGAAACAGATATTAGATGGTGGGGTACATACAACATCCCATACACCCCCATCATAGCTTTCGAGAAAAGAGAGGGACTTGCCTTGATAGGTCTTACCCATGCTGTGCCATACTATCCGATTCGGGTTCTGAGACAGTTTGGGAAACCGCAAGAAATCCCGATCGAAGACAACCTAAGCAGTTTAACTGGTCCACTCACTAAGGGACTGAGGGCATAGTTACTGGCAAAATGAACGAGGGTGTGTGTGTACCGATGGTTTGTCGTAGTTGTGATCAGCATGATATACTTGGCGCCGTGGCGGCGCCTCCTAATCGAAGCATGGTTTCATTTTCACACTACTATATTGTTTAAAAAAAAAAACAAACAAACTTGGAAGAAAAGAATTAATTCCCTCCAATAGGGCAACTCGGTCTCAGACAGACCACCTCTTCTTAAATAATTGCAATATTCCTGGTCGCTGCGACCACCTAATTTCCTTTATTTGCATCCCCCCATGGAGATCGCAAAACCCGACAAGTGTCTAAAACACCCAAGACATAGAGCTCAGAGCATCTGAAATAGGGTTCTCTCTCCCAGTTGCCTACAGGTAGCTAAAATAGATTCGGTCATTAGGGTTCTCTTTCCCAGTCGCTTCCAAGCGACTAAAATAGATCAGTCTTCAAAAATAGGGTTCTCTCTCCCAGTTGCCTACGGGTAGCTAAAATAGATTCGGTCATTAGGGTTCTCTTTCCCAGTCCCTTCCAAGCGACTAAAATAGATCAGTCTTCAAAAACAGGGTTCTCTCTCCCAGTTGCCTACGGGTAGCTAAAATAGATTCGGTCATTAGGGTTCTCTTTCCCAGTCGCTTCCAAGCGACTAAAATAGATCAGTCTTCAAAAATAGGGTTCTCTCTCCCAGTTGCCTACGGGTAGCTAAAATAGATTCGGCCATTAGGGTTCTCTTTCCCAGTCGCTTCCAAGCGACTAAAATAGATCAGTCTTAAAAAATAGGGTTCTCTCTCCCAGTTGCCTACGGGTAGCTAAAATAGATTCGGTCAGTAGGGTTCTCTTTCCCAGTCGCTTCCAAACGACTAAAATAGATCAGTCTTCAAAAATAGGGTTCTCTCTCCCAGTTGCCTACAGGTAGCTAAAATAGATTCGGTCATTAGGGTTCTCTTTCCCAGTCGCTTCCAAGCGACTAAAATAGATCAGTCTTCAAAAATAGGGTTCTCTCTCCCAGTTGCCTACGGGTAGCTAAAATAGATTCGGTCATTAGGGTTCTCTTTCCCAGTCCCTTCCAAGCGACTAAAATAGATCAGTCTTCAAAAACAGGGTTCTCTCTCCCAGTTGCCTACGGGTAGCTAAAATAGATTCGGTCATTAGGGTTCTCTTTCCCAGTCGCTTCCAAGCGACTAAAATAGATCAGTCTTCAAAAATAGGGTTCTCTCTCCCAGTTGCCTACGGGTAGCTAAAATAGATTCGGCCATTAGGGTTCTCTTTCCCAGTCGCTTCCAAGCGACTAAAATAGATCAGTCTTCAAAAATAGGGTTCTCTCTCCCAGTTGCCTACGGGTAGCTAAAATAGATTCGGTCAGTAGGGTTCTCTTTCCCAGTCGCTTCCAAACGACTAAAATAGATCAGTCTTCAAAAATAGGGTTCTCTCTCCCAGTTGCCTACGGGCAGCTAAAATAGATTCGGTCATTAGGGTTCTCTTTCCCAGTCGCTTCCAAGTGACTAAAATAGATCAGTTTTCAAAAATAGGGTTCTCTTTCCCAGTCACCTCCGAGCGTCTGAAATAGATCAGTTTTCAAAAATCTGGTTCTCTCCCCTTGTTACCTACGGGTAGCTAAAATAGATCAGTTAGGCGAAACATATCAGAAAACAAAATAAATCAGATAAAGTTGTGTATTCATGCAAAATTGCACTAATACTTGTTTACTGTCCACCAGGTACCAAGAAAGTGCTTGCAGAAGTCCATGCCTGTTAAGATCAAGGAAAAGGCCCGATATGGACCAACAAGGAGAGCAGACACCGCCGGGGCAACACTTGGCAGAATCTAGCCATGGGCCAGTAGTGAATGAGATGCAACGGCGAATTGACGGCATGGGGTCTGTCATCCAGGAGCTAATGGCAGAACTAAGAGAACTGAAGCAAGTTCCACCCACAGAGCCGGCCACCCAGCAGCCACAGCCACATCTCCCACCACAAGCAGAGATGGCACCACCACTATACCCGGGGCATCCTCCTCCCGAGGCACCACCACAGCCACCACTAGCGGCTCCTTTCCCCATAATGCAGCAGGATCAGTTTGCACCGGCTCAACCGGGGCAGGATGACGAAGACTGGTACAGAACTCAGGAAGTGCAGTTTGAAGGAAAATTGGCAACAGTAAGAGAAGAAAACATGGCAGAAATGGCCACCATGAGAGAACTCCTCAAGCAGATCCAACCCAGTACAGTGCAGAATGGGGCTACGCTTGAAAGCCTCTGCTTCTTCACGGACATCCAGCTCCCAGCAAAGTTCAAATGTCCTGAGCTACATCAGTTCGACGGCACGGGTTGCCCACTGAACCACCTAAGGTCATATTCTGGCGACATGTGCCAGTATGCCAAGGAAGAACAGATCATGGTACAGTTCTTCCAGAAGTCGTTGACTGACGCGGCTTACTCTTGGTTTTTGAGTCTGGATAAAATCAAAATTAAGACGTGGAACGACTTGGCCGCCGTATTCATCCAACGGTATCGTTTGAATAGCCAAATGGTTCAAACCCGGGCAGAATTGCAAAGGTTGTCAAGAAGGAATAGCGAGTCTGTGGGAGACTACGCTAAAAGATAGATGAAACTAGCAAGCGTGGTGCAACCCCCGCTCCTTGAACAAGAACAGACTTCTCTGTTCATCCCATCGCTGGGGCAACCGTACTTCACAATGTTATTAGGGCAGTGCGCCGCAAACTTCGCCGACCTAATCAGGGCGGCAGGCAGGATCGAAGATGCGGTTAGGGATGGAAAGATAAGAGGCTCCATGGCAGAATCCTCCCAGGGGGGAAAAGAAGGCATAGGATATGAAGGAACGATCAACCAGGTCCGATCTGCCAAGCGCAAGAGAGGAAGTGACCGTCCCCATGCCAGTAGCGCCCTGGCTCGGCTAAAGGAGCCTCTGACCAAGGAAGGAAGAAAGAACCGTGTGTTTACACAGCTCCCATATACCCTGGCAGAAATATTGCCCACCTTGTTGCAAGAAGGACACCTGGAGCAGGTTCCACCAAATAGAAGGGCGTCCGCGAGTAGATGGTATGACCCAGCCAAGGCGTGCGGTTACCATAGAGGAGCACCGGGGCATGACACTGATGAGTGTTGGAGCCTTCGTCATGCCATCCAAGATCTTCTGGAAGCTGGGGAGCTCAAGATCGACCCTTCGCCAAATTGAAAAAAAAAAAAAAAAAAAGAAAAAAAAGAGAGACTAATTGAAGTCCTCAACATCATCATGCATCTTGGCATTTCACATCATGTATTCTGCCTTCTAATGCTTATCTCTCCTATCAGGAACCATGTCAACAGTCAACATGGATAGCACTTCAGGAATGCTTCCGGTGGTTCGCGAGATGGTGGACCTTTTCCGTATATTATGGCAAATAATACAGGACAGAGAAGAAGCGTGGAATAAACGCTGGGAAGCATGGAGGGAAGAAGATTTCGAGCTGCGAGTCAGAGTAAGGGTTCTTGAAGAAGAAATCAAAAGCATGAAAGAAAGGATACCCTTGAGCCGCCAAGAAGTGAGCCCTCCACTAACCATAGCAGATGGTCGGAGGCAAAGGGAGAAAGGAAAAGCCATAGCAGCAGATGTTCCCCAGCTTACGAAGAAGCTAAACGTCTACCGTGGCAAAGGGCAACACGACCGAAGGATGGATCATTCAGAGGGCCCCCCAAAGAGGACAAGAGAAGAAATGGAGGCCAGACTGAGGAGGGTTTTTACCCCACTACCATATACACCGGCTGGGTTACTACCAATGCTGCTGAAGGAGGGGTATGTGCGGATTAAGCCCCCGAACCCTCGATTGGTTAATGCCAGAAGCTACAATGCTGCGGAACGATGCGAGTACCATTCTGGTGCTCCAGGGCACCACACAAGCCGGTGCTGGGACCTACGGCATGACATTCAAGACCTGATTGATCAAGGATTCTTGAAGGAAATGCTCGAGGAGCCGAGGTCCACTGAAGGACAAGGCATCTCTGATGTGTTAGCACAGATTCGGATATACAAACCACCCATCTCCCCACAAGAAGGAGAGGATGATGGTGAGAAGAGCACTTGAAGGCTCCCGACCGGGGCATGTAACAAAATTCCAAGAACGCCGATTACATCGGCCACCCTTTTGCATAGCTTGATTGCCTGTTTTGCTTATGCTTTCTTTTCTTTTAAACTCTGAACTAGACAGAATATTTCTTTTTACAAGATTATGAAATCTTTTGGGGAAATCACTGAACTGTTCGGCCACACCCAGGCATGACCGTGATCTTGGGACAAACCTGAACAATCAAAATGTGACAAAAGGAACGTGCCAAACAGCACAAACTGTGTGGGTCTCAACATAGCAAAAGGATCCCCCAACACCGCATTTGAACCCGTCCGTGCCAAACAAAGGGGAAAATTGTGATATAGGAAAAGGGAAAAGAAAGGGCAAGGTGCCCATACCAGTCAAGGGTTACTGACATGATCCAGGATCAATGATCTCGATGAAGTGATGAGAGGCCATCTTTTGGTTAAGATACTTCAAATAAATTCCGCTAGTTAAACGTGTTGAGCTTGATCGTCTCATTTCCAACCCACGTTATGTCTAGCCACCCCAAACTGGGGTAAAGTCAAAAAGCAACAAAAAAATAATAATAATAATGAACAAAGAAGAAGAATGGTTCTCGAGCCAGCTAATCATGCAAAAGCAATCAAGTGTTACATTCTCTGTGAAGGGAAGAAAGGCCATCCTTGATCTCCTCCAAAAATCATCTGACACCAGATGAAACCCTAGCAAAACACTTTGAGCCTAACAATTCCTTCATTTAACCTACCATGTCTTGTCTCCAAAACTGGGGCATAAAGATTCGTACGGTCGGAGACGCAAAGAGGAGGAAGGTGGAGATAGGACAAAGCGAAAAGCACCCTAAGAACAAAGGGGACAGAAATGAGGAAAGGAAAGAGCCCCCAGAAAGCAAGAACTTCAAGAAAGAACTGGGGGCAGTCCCTTGAAAGAAAAGAAAAGAAAAGAAAAAAAGAAGAGAACAAAAGCCAGGGCAAACCCCGAGGGCAAGAATCAAAAATTGGGGCAGAATGCCCAAGAAAGAAGAGAAGGAAAGAAAAGAACAAAAATGGAAGAATGAGAAGAAGCTAAGTTGCAAGAACAAAGGTGAAGCGAGCCCCAACCAAAAAAGGGGTGGGCAAGACATGGCTTAACCCATACGTCAATTTCGAGCCTTTATATCATTTCTTTTGAACCCTTGAGCCCAACCTACATTTCGTCCTACTATGAAGTCCTTTTTGATTACAGAGAATGTAACATCGAATCTTGGGCAAGCTGGCAATGACAGAACCATAAAAGACAGAGAAGAACTTTGGCTAGACATAATGGTTACCCATAGAGTGAAGCTATATAGGGTTTGAGCCTGTTTATCCTTCATTTCTAAACAGTGGAAACAAAGCCTACATTTCGTCCTACGGATAAGTCCTCTCTGATCATTGTGTGTCATGATCCATGGAAATTGTCAGGGCCCTAAAACTGGGGTGGGGCACCAAACCCAAATGAGAGAATCAATCAAAAAAAAATCCCTTACACAACCCCCAACCAAGGGTAGGGGAAAAGGAGAAAGAAAAAGAGAGAGAGAAAATCAAAGAAAATCCAGGGCGGGGCAGTACCAAAGAAACCCCCTGAACCCAAAATAACTCCCCTCATTTCAACCGGGGGCATGCCATTGAAGGCCAAAATGTTGAGACACTTACAGGGAGTGCCAGATGGCACATTTTCCTAAGTCTAAATGAGAGTGTCAGGTGACTGACCCAAAGATTACTGGTCCCGCCATGGAGCCACTTCTGGAAGAAAAATCCGAACATTTGGTGAATCCCCAAAAGGTTTCAACAAAGGAGAAATTACTTGAATTTGCACATAATTTTGCATAAAACAAATAAATTCTAATTGACTAAATTTAACTTGAACTTCTACAGGTACTAACAAAATTTGAGACAGACAGAAGAGCCATCACGGCGTATTCACACGCTGATGCGCAAAAGAACCGTCACCGTGTATTCACACATTGGACTAAGAAAAGCCATCACGGCGTATTCACACACTGATGCGCAAAAGAGCCGTCACCGTGTATTCACACATGGGACGAAGAAAAGCCATCACGGCGTATTCACACGCTGATGCGCAAAAGAGCCGTCACCGTGTATTCACACATGGGACGCAGAAAAGCCATCACTGCGTATTCACACGCTGATGTGCAGAAGAACCGTCACCGTGTATTCACACATGGGACGCAGAAAGAGTCATCACCGTGTATTCACACATGGGACGAAGAAAAGCCATCACGGCGTATTCACACACTGATGCGCAAAAGAGCCGTCACCGTGTATTCACACATGGGACGAAGAAAAGCCATCACGGCGTATTCACACGCTGATGCGCAAAAGAGCCGTCACCATGTATTCACACATGGGACGCAGAAAAGCCATCACTGCGTATTCACACGCTGATGCGCAGAAGAACCGTCACCGTGTATTCACACATGGGACGCAGAAAGGGTCATCACCGTGTATTCACACATGGGACGTAGAAAAGCCATCACGGCGTATTCACACGCTGATGTGCAAAAGAACCGTCACCGTGTATTCACACATGGGATGCAGAAAAGCCATCACGGCGTATTCACACGCTGATGCGCAAAAGAACCGTCACCGTGTATTCACACATGGGACGCAGAAAAGCCATCACTGCGTATTCACACGCTGATGCGCAGAAGAACCGTCACCGTGTATTCACACATGGGACGCAGAAAAGCCATCACGGCGTATTCACACGCTGATGCGCAAAAGAACCGTCACCGTGTATTCACACATGGGACGCAGAAAAGCCATCACTGCGTATTCACACGCTGATGCGCGGAAAACCGTCACCGTGTACTCACACATGGGACGCAGAAAGAGTCATCACCGTGTATTCACACCTCGATTGACCAAGTTTATGAAGCCAAAGCCGCTGGCGAATGAGTCAGAGATTGGGGAAGGCAACTTTGAATGCAATCAAGAAAGAAAAGAGAAATTACCAAGTCAGAATAAGTAATGGGCAAAGACAGAATGGAGCAAGAAGCCTCCGAAATTTGAAGACAGAATGGAGCGAGGAGCCTCCAACAAAAAATTGAATTTGAAGACAGAATTGAGCAAGGAGCCTCCAAGGTTTAAAAACAAAAGGAGCAAGGCATCTCCAAGACAATCGTCACCGTGTATTCACACATGGGACGCTGAAAAGTCATCACTGCGTATTCACACGCTGATGTAAGAAAACGTCACCGTGTATTCACACATGGGACGCCAAAGGAGTCATCACAGTGTATCCACACATTGGTTGGCAGAATCTTGTGAAACCAAAGCCGCTGACAAATGAGTCAGAGATAGGCAGAGGCAGTTTCAGAGACAACCGAGACCAAGAAAAGAACGAGCAAAAGACTAAAGGAGCAAGGCGACTCCGAACCACCAGGAGCAAGATGTCTCCCACCATTTGAATGACACGGAAATGTGCCCCTAAGGAGCAGGGCGTCTCCCACCACTTGAAATACTAAGGAGCAAGGCACCTCCCACATCTAAATGACACAAGAATGTGTCCTCAAGGAGTAAAGCATCTCCCAATGCTGAAGGACACGGAGTCCCCAGAACAAAGTGTCTCCGCAAAGCTGAACAAGTTGTTCCCATTCCTGGAAATGATATAGGATCAAAACATGAAAAAGAGAGCGTAAATGAAGATATCATCGGGCAAGATGGCCCTTTTGTAATTTTTGATTTCACACTTTTGTAAATAGATTAGAGCAGGTGTGTGAGCCCCTCTGAGGCACTGGACAGCACTGGAAGCACCTCCCCAACAACAGCAGCTCCTCCTCCACTTTTCATTCCTCTTTCCTCCATTCGGTCCGCAGCCTAACTCAACCCTTGGCCGCCACAAGAAAAATAAGCTTCAAATAAAAGACACAAAAGGGATCAAAAGTCTGAAGTCACCCAAAAGCTTTAATGGAACAAACAAAAAAAGGAAGGAATATTGTCAAGTGTCTGGCATCAACGCCGAAACAGGTTGGCGAGCTCAAGTCCAATCTAATCTCTTTCAAACTTAAATCAAATGCTGAAGAGTTGCCCTACAAAAACCCGAAGGCAAAGGGTAAGGAAACTCCGAAGCCAGGGAGTGACGCCACATGATTTGGCCGCTTCCCTCTCAAAATGAAAATTTCAAGGGACTTAGCTCGTCGACCATGTCGACAGAAATGCCAGGCGCAAAAACGAGATTCTTTTTCTCTTTGCCGTTCATCCGCAAGGTGACTCCGGCAAAGAGGGGCAGCTGTAAGCACCTCATTTTTGCGCCCCCGAAAGAGCCAGAAATGCAAACCCTGGTCAAAAAGTCAAACCCTGATGGGTCAAAATTTGACCTTTTGATCAAGTGATAATCTGCCACCTTGCTTCGTCTCAATGGATAGGGAATCTCGACACGGTTCCAACGCAACTGAGTTTGCTGGAATCGGAGTCCGGATGAGGGTTCTGCGGGCGGTCAAACTCGAGGATGAGCCGAAAGTTGACTTTTCCTCGAACCTCGTGCCAAGTGCTTAACCCTATGTCATTGAATAGAGGGCTCTGATACGAGTTCAACGCAATTGAGTTTGCTCAAATCGGAGATCAGATGAAGGAGATATGAGCTGTCGAAGTTTCCGGGCTGCAAAAGCCGGAAACTGCACACGTGGCGCAGGAACTGCACACGTGGCTGCCAACGCAGAAAAATATCTCGAGGACTAAATCTTGAATATCCAAAAAATCTCAAGGACTAAACAAAAATTCGTACGGGGCAATCCGTAGATATCCAAAAGTGTCGAATCGGTCGAATCGGTCGAATCGGTCAAGTCGAAGGGCAAATCCGTAATTTTTCGATTTGTATCCGGTCAAATATACCGGATACACATACCCTTGTGTATATCCGGACTCCAAGGCCGGATACGAAGATTTGCTCGGCAAGATTCGCGCCGATTCTCCGACAAATTCGCGGCGGAAATCAATTTTGCCAATTATTATGTTTTGTATCCGGACTCCAAGTCCGGATACAAAGGCAACTTAATGTATCCGGACTTGGAGTCCGGATACGCATGATATATAGTGTATCCGGACTCCAAGTCCGGATACATTAAGTTTTCTATAAAAGGGGGTAGCAGCCCCCCTTTCCAAGGGTTGGCTCATTCCACCCTTCTTGGACTTGCTTTGCCCCCTTTTGCCTCTCCGAACCAGCCTCTTTCGAACCCTCCTTGCCTCCACCACCACCCCAAATCACCCCAAGGTGATCCCACCTTTCTTTCTTCTTCTTCTCCTTCACTTCCACTCCAAGAGGAGGAGGAGCAAGTGTTGTTGGTGCAAGGAGAAGCAGGCCCCAGTTGCTGTCCAGCTTCAAGGAGGAGCTTCCACACTAGGTAGCAACCCAGGAACCACAAGGTGAGTCTTTTTGACACGTTTGCTTATACATATATGAAAATGGTGTTGTTCTAAGCAAGTTAATGAGCTTGTTCTCCTCTTTTGCCACAAATCTGTCATAAATGCTTGCATGGCATGAACTTGCCCTTCATTTCATCACGTGGGAGTCTCCGAAGGTAAAAGCATTCCCGCGTTTAGTTCTATAAGAGAATGGGAGGAGGTCCACCCCATTTAGAGTCTCTTTAACCCAGTGTTTTTTTTTATTGTTTCCTTTTGCTTTCCTTATGATGGTCTCTAGCAATATTTTTTCGTCCATTAAGAGAGAACATGTTCTCCCTACTTCATCATCCAATGTACCCCCCATGTAATCCCCCCTCCCTTCCCTTCTTTAGATGCTTGTAGGCCAGGAGAATAAGTGCAGGAATTTCGGCCATGTGTAGCATTTTAGGTGATGCATGCTAGCTTCATTTGATTTCTTATGAGCGTATATGCTAGTTGGTCCTTTTGTTCACATGCCTGCATGCACACCTGCACACACCCCCCATGACCCACTATTTTATGAGAATGCATCAGCATGATCCCCGTCCCCAAGGCCCCTTTTACCTTGCTGTAAACCCAAGGAGAGAAGCCAAGTGTGGCTTCTCACAAATCTGAACCTACGCGGGCCCATCCGAGGGCCCACCAGACTTCCTAAACCCTCCTGGGAACCCCTGTAATCCATCCCGAATGGCAGAATCAAGAAAAAAGCCATCTCAGGGTGATCCGGCAACTCAGGCCGGATACGCCTGGGCCATTTTTGTGCATTTTGATGTGTTCGCCGAATTGTGGAGTGATTTGAGCCAAAATAGTTGAACCAACAGGGTTTCCGGGTCGCCCGGAAACCCAACTTGGGACTTGGATCATCGGTCCAACTTGGCGCACTTGTGGGCCTTCCAACGGGGCCCACCAAGCCCAATGAACCAAATGCATGTTAATTAAGCAAGATTAAGTGTAAATGAATCAATCTAATCGGATGGGCCAAACCCAATGCGGCCCGCCCGAACCGTGAATGTATGGAATGCATAAAATGCCTGGTTTGGCCGAGACCATGGGCCAGGGCCTGTCGGGCCCGCTAAAGCCCACCAAGTGAACCAAGTTAGGGTGCAAGCCCTAATTTCCAAGGAACTGGGCTTTCAAAGCCCAAAGCCGGGATCATGGGCCCCAAGCCCAATGACCGGCCCACTTCGGCTCAAATATAAACAAGATAAGTCTAAAGTACCCTTGGCCACCATGTAGGCCCACCTAAGAGGCCCACCAACCGATCCGGCCCACCATTTGCATGCAAAACACCTAAGCTTCAACTTAAACCTTAATAAAAATTAGCTCATTAAGCCCAAGCCCACAGGGCCTCCTAGGGTTAGACAGAGGCCCACCCAGGGCGCACGGGCCAACTCAAGCCCGTCTAGGACACCGGTTGGGCCTTCTTACAGGGCCCGCCCAATCAGACTCAGACAACTTAAATAAAACAAGATAAAATCAATTAAAGGGACCCACACCACTCAGGTGGTCCCGCCAAGACTTAACCAAATTGCATGCTGGACTAGGAATCGGGCGAAGACCAGATAGTAAGCTGACTCAAATCAGGGAACCCACGGGACCCGTCATCCGACGGGGTGGATTGGGGTGTCTACGGACTTCCCCAGCCCACAACCGAGAACTAACCTTAGAATCTCAAGCCGCAGACCAAAAAGCCCTAATAGGCAAGATTAGGCACCCAGGTGTCCGCCTGCACCCCGTCAGGCGGTGGCGACTCCAAATTACCCCGTGCCGCCTTTCCCACGCGCGCACACGGCCCACCCGAGCCTTGTTATGTGAAATTGATGCATGAATTGCGTGGTTTGGCCGAGACCAAGGGCAAGGGCCTACCGGGCCCGCCAAAGCCCACCCACCGAACCAAGGAAGGGTGCAAACCCTAACTTTCGGTAACTTGGGCTTACAAGCCCAGATTTGGACTACGGGCCCCAAGCCCAGTGTCCAAATCACTTTGGCAAGATTAAAAAGATAAATCCGATAAAAAATACTTGGACACCATGTGGGCCCACCTTAGGGGCCCACAAACCGGTCCGGCCCACTTGTGCATGAAAAACACTTAATCTTCAAATCTGAACTTAAAGTAAAAATCAATTGAACTAACCAAAGCCCAAAGGACCTCTCAGGCTAGACTGAGGTCCACAAAGGTACACAGGCTTGACTAAG
This sequence comes from Buxus sempervirens, assembly GCA_947561395.2. Taxonomy (NCBI): domain Eukaryota; kingdom Viridiplantae; phylum Streptophyta; class Magnoliopsida; order Buxales; family Buxaceae; genus Buxus; species Buxus sempervirens. Next base: position 42,605,059 of record OX387186.1, read on the forward strand.
CCCACCAAGGATACCGTGGGCCTTCCAACGGGGCCCACCCAACCAGACTCAGATCACCTAAGTAATCAAGATAAAAGCAACTAAAGGGACCCACACCACTCAGGTGGTCCCGCAAGACTTAACCAAATTGCATATCGGATTAGGAATCGGGTGAGACCAATGTAAGCTGACTCAAACCAGGGAACCCACGGGACCCGTCATCCGACGGGGTGGACCGGGGTGTCTACGGACTTCCCCGAACCACAACCGAGAACAGACTTAGAATCTCAAGCCGCAGACCAAAAAGCCCTAATAGACAGGATTAGGCACCCAGGTGTCCGCCTGCACCCCATCAGGCGGTGGCGACTCCGAATCACCCCGTGCCGCGTTTCCCACGCGCGCACAGCATGTACCCTCATGAATATTCATGTATTTTTCCAAGTATGGTGTTAAAGTCCAATTGGAGGCTATGTTTAGAAGCCAAGTCAAGGTGAACATTAAGTGGGAATGAAGATAACATGATCTAGTGAAAAAATGAGTCGGAAAGGGCTAATTCGACATTAACCGACAACTCAGGTCGGTTAAGCCATGTTTTCTTCTTATCCGATATAAAATATCAGTAACAAAGATTTATGTGTGTATCCAGCTATTCATGTCGGATACAATAAATCATGCCTTTATCTGATAAAATATGCCAGATACAATTCAAAATTTCCAAATTAATTTTTTTTATCCCAATGTTTTGAATATAAAATGTCCACAACATTGTAAACAACCTGTGGGCACCTCAATGGGAATGTGAAAAAATAATTCCAAGGTCCAAATGATCTAACAAAGGATTCAACTTAATATTGGAACTCAAATCTACCCTTTCCTTCAAGATACATTAAAGGGGCCAAGGTATCAAATTTCTTGATACCAATTCACCTCAAACATGTTTCAATCAAACTTTTGAACTTAAAAACTGAGGAAATTTAGCAAACCAAAAAAAGAAAAAAAAAGCCTCTGGTTGGTCCTTTTCTCCAATCAAATTAAAACTTTGTAGGGCACTTGGAAGCCCTAAAATATTCCACAAAAAAAAAAGGCCTGTGGTTGGTCCTTTTCTCCAATCAAATTAAAACTTTGTAGGACACTTGGAAGCCCTAAAATATTCCCAAAAAAAAAAATCCTTTGGTTGGTCGTTTTCTTCAATCAAATTAAAACTTTGTGGGACACTTGGAAGCCCTAAAATATTCCAAAAAAAATTCTTTGGTTGGTCCTTTTCGCCAATCAAATTAAAACTTTGTGGGACACTTGGAAGCCCTAAAATATTGCAAAAAATCCTTTGGTTGGTCCTTTTCTCCAATCAAATTAAAACTTTGTGGGACATTTGGAAGCCCTAAAATATTCAAAAAAAAAAAGCCTCTGGTTGGTCCTTTTCAACAATCAAATTAAAACTTTGTAGAACACTTGGAAGCCCTAAAATATTCCAAAAAAAAAAACAATCCTTTGGTTGGTCGTTTTCTCCAATCAAATTAAAACTTTGTGGGACACTTGGAAGCCCTAAAATATTCCAAAAAAAATTCTTTGGTTGGTCCTTTTCGCCAATCAAATTAAAACTTTGTGGGACACTTGGAAGCCCTAAAATATTGCAAAAAATCCTTTGGTTGGTCCTTTTCTCCAATCAAATTAAAACTTTGTGGGACATTTGGAAGCCCTAAAATATTCCAAAAAAAAAGCCTCTGGTTGGTCCTTTTCAACAATCAAATTAAAACTTTGTAGGACACTTGGAAGCCCTAAAATATTCCAAAAAAAAAAAAATCCTTTGGTTGGTCCTTTTCTCCAATCAAATTAAAACTTTGTGGGACACTTGGAAGCCCTAAAATATTCCAAAAAATCCTTTGGTTGGTCCTTTTCTCCAATCAAATTAAAACTTTGTGGGACATTTGGAAGCCCTAAAATATTCCAAAAAAAAGCCTCTGGTTGGTCCTTTTCTCCAATCAAATTAAAACTTTTTGGGACACTTGGAAGCCCTAAAATGTTCCAAAAAAAAATCCTTTGGTTGGTCCTTTTCTCCAATCAAATCAAAACTTTGTGGGACACTTGGAAGCCCTAAAATATTCCAAAAAAAAAAAATCCTTTGGTTGGTCCTTTTCTTCAATCAAATTAAAACTTTGTGGGAAACTTGGAAGCCCTAAAATATTCCAAAAAATCCTTTGGTTGGTCCTTTTCTCCAATCAAATTAAAATTTCGTGGGACACTTGGAAGCCCTAAAATATTCCAAAAAATCCTTTGGTTGGTCCTTTTCTCCAATCAAATTAAAATTTCGTGGGACACTTGGAAGCCCTAAAATATTCCAAAAAATCCTTTGGTTGGTCCTTTTCTCCAATCAAATTAAAATTTTGTGGGACACTTGGAAGTCCTAAAATATTCCAAAAAATCCTTTGGTTGGTCCTTTTCTCCAATCAAAGTAAAACTTTGTGGGACACATGGACGCCCTAAAAAATTCCAAAAAAATCCTTTGGTTGGTCCTTTTCTCTAATCAAATTAAAATCTTGTGGGACACTTGGAAGCCCTAAAATATTCGAAAAAATCCTTTGGTTGGTCCTTTTCTCCAATCAAATCAAAACTTTGTGGGACACTTGGAAGCCCTAGAATATTCCAAACAACAAAAAAAAACCCTTGGTTTGTCTTTTTCGTACCAATCAAATTAGAACGTTTTGGGACTTGGAAGCCTTAGAATATTCCAACAAAAAAATAAATAAATCAAATAATCCAGACTAATGTTCACCTACCTCGCATATCTACATTTATAGGTGTGTAAATTGGGATTAAACTGGTGCTAACCTATTTCTTTGTTTTTCCTTCTCTACGTACACATACTTGCAATCATTGCTCCCGTGACCAAATCCAAAGCTCGAACAATGAATCCTACTGAGAACCAAGCCCAAGCTACTGTCCCCACTCAGGACTTTGCTCAACTGCAAGAGCGAGTGGCAGGACTTGCCAAACTACTAGGTGACTTACTAGTGGCTCAGGCCCAGAACCAAGCCTCCACTTCCAACCAAGCACCGCGACCTCAAGCCAACATTCCACCGCCGACTCAACCCATACTTGAACCCATTCTAATTAGGGAAAATACTGTCGAATCTGAGAAGGAGATGGAAAAGGAAAAGGCAAGAAATGAGTTGGAAAGGAAACTTCTGCACCAGATGGAGAGGATGCAGGAAGAACTGAAAGAGGTGAAGGGAGTAAGCAGTTATGGTTGAATCACCTTTGAGGACTTGTGCATGTACCCTGAGGTATGCTTACCGACCAAATTCAAATGCCTGGACTTTGAAAATATGATGGCACGGGCTACCCAATGAGCCATCTGAAGCTCTACTGTGGGGCTTTATGCCAATTTGGCTGGGATGACGGCATCCTAATCCAGCTATTCCAAAGGAGTTTGACTGGAGCTGCTCTTAGATGGTTTGATACAGTTGACCATGGGAGAATAAGAAGGTGGAAGGACTTGGCCGACGCTTTCTTGGCACAATACAGGTTCAATTCTGAGATTATACTAGATAGGTATGACATGATGAGGATGATGAAGAGAAATGATGAAACCATAAGGCAATATGCTAAGAGGTGGAGGAAGACTGCCTCCCAGGTCAAGCCACCCATGGGAGAATCAGAAATGATTTCAACTTTCATTATGACATTGGGGCAGCCCTTCTACAATCACTTTGTGGGTTAGACTACCACCAATTTTGCTGCCCTGGTACAAGTGGCCGACCGGATTGAGGATGGGATTAGATCTAGCAAGATAATTGATCATTCCGCCATGGTTAGTCAATAAGACTCCACTCATAACAAGGGAAATGGTAATGGAAAGAAAAAATCTGAAGAAAGGAGAGAAGCAGAAGTGAATATGGTGCAGCTTCCCAAGGGACCCTTTCAAATCAATGCCCATCCAGTTCCTTTGCTGCCTATCCAAATTCATGTCCCTTCTGCACAGCCTGTGAAGGAGGAAACAGAAGTAAGGAAGAGAAGGGAGTTTTCAAAAATGCCTATGAGACCATCTGAACTTTTGCCTACCTTACTTCAGAAGGGTTATGTGGCTTTGAAGTTGCCAAATCCTCATGCAAGTAAGGGGAAGGGTTATGTGTAAAACCCCGACCCGAATTATATTTTAATTATTAAGATTAATTATCTAAAGTGTGATTATTAGACTAATTAAGTACTTGTATTATGAAGATGAGGTAAATATGGATTATACTTGAGGACATAGGGAAATCAAATTGAACTTTATTGAAGTTATTAAGGTAAGCTTAGTTAGTGTTATGTCTTAATTACAATTGGCTAAGATATCTTTCAATTAGATCTAGTGAATTGGAAATCAAATTCGGAAAAATTGGAGTTAAGTGTACCACAAATTATCTCTCGAGTATACTTAAAGTACCTCCCAAGTGTACCCAAATTATCTCCTAGGAGTACCTAAAGTATCTCTTAAGAATACACAAGGTACCTTTCAAGTGTACCTTAAGTATCTCCCAAGAATACCCAAATAACCTCTCAAGTATACCCAATGTAAGATCCCAACTTTCTGATCAATCTTTAAGTTATAATTGTAATATTATAACTAATACAGGGTTTGTGTTATGAAGGTGATCCTTCAGAGGCCTAGATTGGAATCATAAAGCAAAGTCCTCAAATTAAGAAGGGACCTTAAGCTTGGAGAGAAGACAAAGTTGGAAATTTGAAGAAAACAGTATTTTGATTTTATATTTGGGTTACCAAAGCTAAGAAGAAGGTGATTATAGCTTCAAGGTAAGCAACACCCTTCTAAGAAAACCTTGTTTTAGTTTTCTTGAATTCAAAATGAATTTCGGATCTCTATTGCAAATATGAGATTAATATTATTATATGTTGCTGTTAAATAAGTTGCAATTTATTTTAGATGCATGTGACTATAGTAGGTTTGCGAATTGAGATAAATGTGATATTCTGTTTGCATAAGAAATCATTGCCTGAATTTATACATGAAATGTATGGAAGCATGAAGGCATAGGCCCATGATCTGAAAACGAAATGTAAACCATGGGGCAATGGCCTGGATGATTGTGAACTAGTAGCCCTATAGGCTGTGCTTGAGAAACATAGTTCTGTTGACATGGAAATGATTGTGTGAGATACCAAATAAAATGAAAGGCATAAAATTTTAACTTAAGATGCGGATCCGTATAACTTAAGTAGGTGTGTTTAAATATAAATGCCATGACCTTGGATACTATTGTTTCATCATGTGTCGATTCTATTGATACCGGCTAGAGGCCGACAGTTGTACTGAATTCCAGCACCAAGGGGAATCGGTGGCTGATGCCCAAGCTTCATCTGGATGCCCTACGCTAAGGGGAATCGGCGTTAGGATGCCCAATACCAAGGGGAATCGGGTTGGATGCCTAACCTATATGGGAAACCTATAGAGTTAGATGTGGTCATGACGTTTACAATTAAACCACCTAATTAACTCTGTAAATGGAATGAGATCAACATGGTTGTTGTTGCTAAGAGTTAGTATATTTTAATGCTGGTTTCCATTGATTAATGAATGCCCTTGTATGCTTGTGCTAAATATCATGAATGATAGGTAAAGATGTATATCGGCATTATTACATCGGTTTTCGATACATTGCTATGCATCATGGAATTGAAAAGATATGGCATGAACTGTGGTTTTCAAAAGCATGCATAGTGTTGCTTACTGGGACCCTTCGTCTCATCAAACGTGGTTTATCGGTTTTGTTTTAGATCCATCGACGTCTGGAGCTAAAGCTGATAAGGGGAAGGAGAAAGCTTTGGGCTACAGAGAGGAGGATTTCTTCAGGCCAGCTAGGTCTCCTTAGATAAATGTATATATTATTTTGGATTTATGTAGATAGAAAGAGAGAAAGAGAGGGAAGTGAGATGCTTAGATGACCCACTTTTGTAAAACCATGTATATAACTTTTAATGGGTTCTTTTGATACCTTTACCTCATGGTTTATACTTTAAATGCCTCTTTTATAGTTAGTTTGACTGTACACATATAGTATATGTTGCACCCACGTTTATCAGGCATTTCTCACACTTGGATATCGTCCATTTTCTAGGCGTTATATACGCCTTTTGTCGAAAAAAAATAAAGGAAAAACTTTACCATCATGTTTATTAGGGCCTGGTTAACATCCTTTAGCTGATCTTAGTCCAAAGGGATGAGATGCGGTTTATTGGGGTGTTACACCCAAGGTACCCCACTTCTATACCCAAGGTACCCCCATTGTATGCCCAACCCGCCCAAAGCCCACCCAACCTAGCCTGAACTAAGACTTTAGGTTGGGTTTGGGTTAAGCCCAAACTTAATTGTAAGCCTAAAGTTAAGTTTGGGTTGGGCTTGTGTTCATGCTATGTGGTCCAAAAAGCCCGAACTAAAGATATGGAAAAGGGCCAATTTTAGAGAATATTTATAAAAAGATGCCACTAAGATCCTAAATTGCATAAACAATCTACTTTTCAAATTTAATTTCTTTGCAAAGTTAGTGGACTGTTGGCCTTTTTCAAATGACAAAATTGCCCCTGGTTATAAGAGAGGGAAACACGTGAAGACCTTCTTCCCCAAAATACCTTTGCTCAAAAACGACGTCGGAACTAGAAGCTTCAAGGGTGTGTCGGATGCCATTTATGTTCCTCTCTTATTCATCGTTGAAACAAGAAGCCTCAAGGGAAAGGCACCCTAATTGCAATATAGAGTAAATGTAATCAATGTATGGTTAATGTAAATTACCACCCACAAGGTTCTCGTTGTTGTGATGATCCTTCACCTTCATAAACATAAATGTTGGCGGCACCCTCGTTGAAGTTTAGTAAGTAGGATAATGCATCTTGATCAGTGAGTGAGAGTAGAGTGCTCTTGTCAAACTTGACTGAGTACTTCACACTTACTCCCATGGGCGATATATTGAATAACCCACAAACAGCTTCAAGGAACTCAATATACTGCATGTTGTTATTTACAATTATACCCTTTGTAGATCCCCGAACATACCCCACCGACCTATCTTCCTTGATAATTACTTCTCCTCCACAGTGACAAAAACAAAATAAACCCTTATCTGAATGTGATGCCGACATTGTGCACTTATGAAATTCTGTCCACCACATACCATAAAATTTTTAATATAAAAATGTTCTGAAGAAAATCTAATTTGAAATAATATTACATGCTAAAATAAAGAACTTTTGAAACCAAGTATATTAAATTTAAACACATTGTTTCACAAAGCAGAATGTTATTATCTAAAGATTAAGATGGCTAGGAAAGTGATTATCTGCTTATTAGAAATTAAAATATTTTCTTATAACCATAGAAATAGAAAGCCCTTCTGAATGCATCCATCTCTTTATACTTTTGGTTTATGCAACTTGCTTTCACCAACTTGATTTTGTGACAAATTCAAATTTTGTAATGAGAATTCCTTATGTTCGAATTTAGACAAATATTTCAGTATCCTGTACGAAAATAGCAAGAAAAAGTACACTTGAATTAGAGTTTTTCTTAATTGTGAAGGATTATAATTGGTGTTGTTTTTACCCTTCTTTATGTTACTCTTTACTTGGTTGTTAAACATTGTATTTGCACAATAACTAAGAAAAAAAATTTAGGATAGATGCATGGTGTGTGTGCATGCATGTTTTCTTATACAAAAATGTTGAATATTTCTAGTGAATGTGGTTATGATTCTTTTTTTCTGACGGCATATAACAGTGAATAGGAAAGCATATGGAGCTGGGAAAAGCTCAGGATATATGTGTGATACAACTTTTCACTTCAGCAACTATTACGATGGGTGATGCAAAAATAGTCAATTCTAATGTGGAGTTGAGCCACTAAAACAGAAAATGTGCTACTGTAAATTCTATAAATTTCGAATCTGAACATGAGGATTTCAACAAGATGGATTCATGTAAATAGACTAAAATTTTACAAGTGAAGCAGTAATCTATATGCAAATGCAAATCAAGTGATGCAAAGGATGAACACATATAACGAGAAAATCCATTGCAACTAAAACCGATAAGTTAACAGATAAATTTACGAAGAGATGGATATGCTCACATTGGAGGAGATGGGGATGGCAACATCGGGAATTAGGGCTTTTTGTTCAAATAATAAATTTATTAAATTCAAATCTGCACACTCTTAATGGTGACAAAATCGGCAGCAATCAACAATGGCTAACAGAAATGAGAACCCCGATGACGCAAGTGGATGGCGGCGAGATCCCCAATAGTGATGGCTAATGGATGGCGAGATCAACGACATGACAGTGAAAAAAGAAAAATAATAGGAATGGGTGCGCATAAAGCAGTTCACGGCGACCCCAAACAAGTGTGTTCTTGGCTAACTTCCCTATTTCCCTATCGTCTAGATTTGCAAAGAGATCTCCTTCACTTTCACAAAGAGTAACTCCTCTCTTTCCCTTGAATGAAATGGCGTTCGACTCAGGAAAACCCCTATCGTTCCCAATGGTGTTTTTGAACGTAGGGATTTTGGGGAAGAAGGTCGCCTCACATGTTTCCCTCTCTCTCCCTCTCTTATGAGTAAGGGCAAAAACGCCAATTGGGAATGTGCTACAGTAACTTCACCCTGCAGAGCAATTAAATTTGGAAAGTGGACTGTTTCTACAATTTTTGATCTTAATGGCATGTTTTTATAAATATTCTAGAAAATTGACCCTTTTCCATAATTTTCCCAAGAATAAATCCATAAGTACATAAGTACATAACAACTTTCTAAAGAAGAAACCTATGACTCATCCAAACATAGCTCTTTGCATGATCTTTCTCTCTTTTTCGAAGAGAAATGGGAGTTCTTCTTTATCTCTTGTTTGAAGTGTCTGAGAATTTATTTTTCCCAACATGCTATTAAGAAAATTACAACACTAGTTGTTTGTCTATACTAGTTTTATAGAATCTTGAAGAAAGAGTATCAACCATGTTGAAGTGGATTCTATGGGGATGGTTTAATACATCCCTAGGAATGGTAAATTTAATTAATTAAATAAATAGTAACCTTACTTCTATATGGAAAAGACAAATATTTATATGAAATGGGTGATTTTAGGGAAAATGCCTCCTCCATTATAATCTTTGGTTACTTTTCCTTCTTTAAGTACTCAAAATAATATGTGAATTGTATTATCTTTTTATATTTGTATGTATTGAATAATTTTTTATCATGTTACATCCCAATTGGTATTTTAATTCATAAATTCTAATTTTAATTTACCCTAAAATGTTTTCAAATGCAATTCTCTTTGCATTTAAATTGGGTTGGCCCGAACCCAAGAAATAATTTTCGGGTTGGATTTGGGCTCATGGAGTTTGGGTTTAGGGCAGGCCAAGGTAAGATTAGGCCAACTTTCACATTGGGTTGAACTCGAACTCATTCAAACCCGGACCAAGCTGCCCTACTTACAAGCTCTACATAACATAGCCAAAAAGATATAGCAAACTTAATTTTGAAAAAATTGAAATCAATGAAAATGCAAATATGGTGGACTCAATAATTATTAATTATTAAAAGTGAATTTATCCTAAAAAAATTCAACAAAGCGTGCTTAACTAAAATCCCATTTTGTTAGTTTGTCTGATGGCAACAAGGCAGGTTTTGGTTAGGGGCAGCAATGGCATCGGACCTAGGAGTGATTCTCCAAGCTCGACACTATAAATTTGTACTAAGCCCAAGCTCGACCCTTCTCTATTTCTTTTTAATAACAAATATATATATTGCTTAACAATAATTGTTTATTTTCTAATTTTAATAAACTTAATAAATCTTGTGAATTTATGTATATATATATATACACACACAATAATTTAATAAATATTAATCCATACAAACTACACTTATTATTACATTAAACTTATCATACAATCATAAAAAAATATTAAAACACTATCACAACAACCTTTTATGTGAAATTTATATCTAGAAATCTATATAAATAGTGTAAAAATATTCCTAAACAAGTAACTAAATCTTTGGAATGTTGGGCAAGGTTGGGATGGGCAATAAATGTCTCAACCCAAGCCCGCGTTTACAATTCATATGACCCTTGAATATGAGGCCTGACCTGGCCCTACATGCTCAAAACCTTCCCCAAGCCCCGTCAAATAATGGGCTAGGCGGGTCACCTGGCCCATTGCCACCCTTAGTTTTGGTGAACATGAACCGGCCCCTATAGGATTTTAGCCAATATGAAATAAAACCAGCCCTTGTCGGGTAATTAATGGGGCAAGGTTTAGTAAAGAATGCAAAACAAGTGTTTATTAACCAGAATATGTGTGTGTGTGTGTGTGTGTGTGTGTGTGTGTGTGTATGTATTAATAAAATACGTATTTTTGTATATGATATATATGGAAATGTTATTAAAATAAATAAAAATAGTATTCTAATATATGAAGATTCGGTTCAAGGTGGGCTAGGCAATACCTGAAACCACGCCATCCTTAATTCTTGATACAAGATTTGATTTACTTATATTCATGTAAATGGTTATTTTAGTTCATCCTAATTTTTTTTCCATATTTTCTTACAGGATCATTATATATGTACTTTTTCTTTATTTTTAAAAATGTTTTAAAAATATCTTTATTATTTATATTCTTTATTTTGATAGTTAACCAAATGTTAAAAATACACAATTAATTGTATGCCTTAAAATTTTATTTACATGGTTGCATAAACTAATGAATTTTATGTGTATTTGTTAATTCAACAAAATGTGCATAAATTAAAAATGAATTAACCTTGAACATAAAATTATTATACAAAAATGAGGAGACTCAATCCATATATATATATAGGCTACTATTAAATGCATGAACTATTTTCCATTTCCATTTATCAAAAATATTCTTCCCTATAGTCATTAACTTCACTTATTTATCTATTTAAAAAAAATTTTCTAGTAGAAACATAAAAAGTAAATTACTAACCACATAGCGTTACATGTTTATTGTTATCTTATAAACTATTTATTTACTTAAAAGAATTCTAATAAAAAATACTATGGGATGCACATGCACTACTGCACGTTGATATATGTGATTATCTTGACCCTAGAGCAGTAAATTTAACTCGGACTGCCCAAAGCTTGCCCAACCCAACCTGAATAAGAGATCGGATTGAGCAATGAGTTTGGGTTTTGGGTTAGGCTTTACTTTTGGCCTGAAGTCAAGTTTGGATTGGGTTCGTGTAGCACCCCGGAACCAGGTTGACCTATATCGGGTTTATATTGGCTCCTGGGCACTAGCTTAGGGCCCAAAGTAGTGAAAACTAACTTCAGAACTAACCAGACACACAAAATAACATCCTAAAATTTTTCAGAAAAACGGCTATATAACGTCTATACATACGAGTATGGGCTAAGCCCTCAATCACAGATAATCACAAAATAAACAATACATCCATTCAAAAAAAACTAAACCATCCAGATATACAACAAAAATAAGCTCACTAAGTTCACACCCTCTCTCCCTCTTCCCATTTACAACATCTACAATATGTACAGTTTCCATAAACATTAACATATATAACTATCCAAAGATTGACAACCACAAAGGTGCAATCCAGCCCTAGCCAGGATAGTAGTAATCCTCTGGGCGATAATCATCATCAGTATCACTATTTCTTCCTACCCTAGTTCGTGCTTGCCCTGCAGATCTGTCTGAAAACAAAACCGGTAAAAACAAAAAACGCGTGAGACTAACGTCTCAGTAAGCAGCATAATGCAAGATATAAACAGTTGATGCAATTTTACATAATAAAATAACATGCTACATATCATTCGATCAATTCCATCAAATCATGCAAAGAACAATTCACATATAGCAACGCATTTTCAAAAGTAAAGTGTTTGTGCAAAATTCATGAATTAGCGTGTCTATAAATCGGGTTAACCACCCTTAGCTAGTTTGCCACTTCACTGCCTGTCGTCGAAGCCACGCATGGTCATCGTACGAGTGGAGCACCCACGCATGGGCTGGCACGCTGCAGCTCATTGATCACACACGAAGGCCTCACCAATCCCACACGGTGGTACGCAAATAGCCCGGGGTATTAACTCGACAAGCCAACACTAACGCATGATCTAGACTGACTGTGGATCCACGACCCTCTATGCGGCCTAGACTCGTATAAAATCGTAAATAACCATTCACCTCCGTTACCAAAGCCACTTTGGCTAAGCACTTTTTCTTTCATCATACAAATCTAAAACATGAAATCCTTCCAATTGATTCCAAGCATAATAATTTAATCATTAATGTCCACACTAAATCCAACCAAATAAACCCATCATTTATGGGAGTTCAAATCTGAAATATTAGAAAGCATTTGAGATCAAGAAGTTCTTGGAATAAGTCTAAATTGATCTCTTGAATCCTTACATTAGTAATCACATAGAGGTTGCTAGAATGAAGTAAGGTAACCTTTAATGATCTAAAACTTCCTTTTTGGATATTTTTATGGGTTTTAGACTCCAAATAGTATTTGGACTCCAATTGTATCAAATCTGCCATATATGCACTAGTACTAATCCATATCCCATAATTGGCTCAATTCTAAACTAAATCCACTAAAATGTAGTTGGTTAACTTCCTAATGCATCCATTTACATCACCTAATAGCAGATATTGAAAACTAACTGTGGTTAGAAAAATATATCCAAACCAAGTAGAATTTTTAGAAAAATTTGTGCAAAAAAGTGCACAAAGAAAATATATTTTGAAGGACCTAACAGTAGCCTTATACTAGAAAGATATTTTTAAAAGAATCTAGACTCAACACCCTACAATTGTCATAGAGACCAACTCATCTAAATCTATCATTTGTTAACTCCAAAAATTCCCTTTTGTGGAAAATTGGGTGCAGTCCCACAAATACCATAATCCCTACTTAATACATGCAACATGTATCCATCTGCCTCAACCCAAAACTGACATTTTAATAACATAGGTTATTATTACTTCTCATTCCCATAGCTTTGCTAAGAATTGGTCTTAGGATCACCCTTTCCAAACCCACATCAAAACCCTTAAACACCCAAACCAAGATAGAACCTCTATAAAATGCCAAATTGGATAACCTTTGCATAATTGAATTTTCTGATTTATATAACCACAAGGATACTTCATACAAAGCAGTATATGAGCACTAAACTAAAATTTCCTAACCATTCCTAACCATGCTTTAATTATCCTATCTCTCAACTAAGAATAATACTATTCTTTATTTATGGAATCACTACAACTTTCCAGCAATAAGAAACCATATATAGTTCGAAAAATAAAAGTCTGCACCTAAATTAAAATCTGAACCCAATTTACAATTCTCATGGTAAATCAAAATCAGAACCTAAATCGACAATCTCAGCTACTAATTTCTCAAGCAAATCTGCTGGTGGTGTTACTTTGGAGTTGCTGCCAGATTTACCTTCGGTGAAAAATAACAAACAGAAATCAGATTTACCTTCGGAGTAAGATAACCTCCGATTGGAGAACTTTTCATATGCAACAGAGAACTAACAGGACCTGATACTCCACAATCAATCACTAACAGAAACTACGATAATCTGAGTGGAGAAAAGTAATGGAACAGCTGAAATAAGTCAGTTTGGTTTCTCATCTAATTGAAAATTCATTTAATTGACAATTCCAACTACCTACAGCAAGCAACATCTAATTGAGAATTTCTTTCAACATAATTCATGTCAAAACATAGTCAGTTTGGTTTCTCAGACCAACGTTTTCAGCAAACAACCAAACACCTTCAACAAGTAAACAATCCCCAACCATCCAATAAAATACACAGTTCTGATAGATTTGGTTTGTATGTTGGTCTTCACCAAATATACCAAATCAGACAGTTGCAGATAGTCGCGACGCAGACAGACTCACGACGGAAGCCAAATAGAGACTCAATATAAACTCAACAATCATCAATTGAAATCAACAATAATGAATCGATCAAACATAAATCAAAAGCAAGAGAAAAACCAAACATTAGTCGATCAAACATAAAAAATTGCTACTTAAAAGATTTCGCAAATTCCACGCCCAGTCTCTCTTCTTTTCTGCGTTTTCCTCCCCTGTTTGGTTAGTCCTCGACGAACAACCAGCCATTCTCTCTCTTCCTCCTCCTCTTCTTCTTCCTCCTTTCTTCTTCTATTTTCTCTTCTTCCTCTTTTTCTCTTCTTCTCTTTTCTCCTCCTCCACTCGTTTTTTTTTCTTTTTTGTGTTAAACCCCAACAGCAACCAAGATGGACGCCCTTCCCTCTTCTTCTCTTCCTCTTTTCTTCTTTCTTCTTCCACTCAATTTCCCCCTCTCTTCTTTCTCGTCTTCTTCTTTCCTGCGATCGACCACACAGCCCGAACGCCCTATCTTCTTCTTCTGCGTTTTCCTTTATTTATTTATTTATTTTTTGTCCTCAAAACCCTTGACCAGCAACCCCCAAATGAAAGAACCTCCGGTTCTTTCACTTTGAGTAAGCCACTTAATTTGGCTTGGTTCATTGAGATGGTACTGACCCAACCCATTCAACCGAAATAATTATAACCCTTTAACCCATTAAACCACTAAACCCCCTAAATCTCTAAATTAAATACTCAATTCAACCATCCAACCCCTAAATCACTTTAATAAGCTAAACCCAATTGGATTTTTTTTCCCAATTAATCTAAATCTTTATTTGCTCTTATTTACAATTATTTAAATTCCAAATTCCAGGGTTTTACAGTTCGGGTTCAAGCTATATAACCCGAATTTAATGTTAACTTTATGTACACACTCTCATATAGAGATTAGATATGTATATATATATTTACCATTGTTTTCTTTTGTTTAACATTGTCTTTATAGTTATTCAATCACTATTAAACATAAATTTATTAACATGTGATTACAAATTTATGAATTTATTCTCAAATACATTATTTTATACCCGTATACATACACATATATGGTACAATGAATGTGATATTTGGGTGGACATCCTCTATAAGAAATATTATTCAAAACCACAAATATAGTGCCACAGTACTATATTTAAAAAATAATTTTTTAAAGAAACAAAGTGATTAAGTTTTCTTTTTTTTTTTTACAAATTCAAGGGACTAATCAAGAGGCATTTATATACTAGCAGAGTGCACGTGAAGTACTGCACGTGTGTAGTTTGGAAGTGGGTGGGATCTGTTTGCAACTATTAAAGTTTATATCGTGGGATCTGTTTGTAACTATCTAAGTTTGTATCTCCTTCGTTGTACTTGGTCATTCCTGTTAAACCTCGTCAAACTGATCAAACACTTTCCTCCTTAAAAGACTGGGTATCAAAGCGAGGGTCATCTTAATTTTCTAACTCATTCATTTATCAACCAAGTGATCCAATATCCTAGGAAAGGATAAAAAAAAATTCCAAAGTAAAAGAAAACATTCTACATAGATAGGGACATCTACCAAAATAATAACAGAAGGAAGAACAAAACAAAAAAAGAAAAACAATCTACAAAGTAAGGCTGGATGTCAAACTTTTAACATAAAGAAAACAAATGCTTAACAATTACGGAGACACACTTAAAACAACTTTTCCATGTGAGAAGTATCTCGAGTCTACTATTTTCAACTTCCTTTTTGAGAGTTAGCTTGAGAGGGAATCAATACGAAACATCTCTTTACTTGCAAGAGGTTGGCATCTCCATGTTTCCATCTCGTCTCCTAGCTTTCTAGAAGTGCTAAATGATGCTGCAAACACATTTGCAAGAGATTATATACATGGCTTAGCCATCATCATGAAACAAAAGCCATGGCAGAAAGTATGGCACTTTGGAACCAAATGCATGAAATTAGATCAAATGAAGCTTTAAAATGGATCAGAAAGTATATCTTGAGCATGCCTATAACTCATTGTCATCAAAGTCATAAAATTCAGCAGCTGCAAAAATAAGACATGCATCAAAGAATATTTTTGCCTAACTGTATTCACAAAAAATTAATGGAAAAATGAAATGCCACCTAACCCTAATTGTAGAACGACATACTGTTATCCATTTTAAATTTAATGGCATCTTCAGTGATATTTTTCATCTAAGGCATCAAGCTTAGTTTGGACTCTCTAAAATGTAATACTTTGGTCAATCATGTGCTTGCAAATCCACCTGTGCATTCATGTGTGACAATTAAAGAAATAAGCCATACCCAATCTAAGATGGGGTGCAACCATAATTAAACTAATAAAGAAACATGTCAGTATCATAAAGAATGACAACGTCTGTAGTGGCAAGATTGCAACCAAACACGCACGGCCTTTGGCTCATATTTCAAGGAAAAGACCTTTCCTTTGCATTGATGGATCCTTGCAGCTTACCATACATGTAATGGCAAGGAGTTATATCGGCTAAGAATAGTAGCAAGAGGTTTTCGAGAAATTGAACACAATTGCATACAGTCTCTCACTTATGTTGGGTATAATATCGTAGTAATCTCACGCTAACATATGCTGCACCTCGTAATGCAGCACCTTGGTAACCAAAGAAGCACTGAAATTCAAAAGATGGTGTTGATTTTACATAATGAAAGAGAGCATAGAGAAAAGCATAAAATACATTAAAAGAATAAAGAAGAGCAGAGAACTAATCTGCGTATGATGACCTTGATAATTAAAATGAGGAAAAATCTAGGTGTAGAGGGAATTAAAATAATTATAGTTTCAAAGGGTGTATAAAGAAGCGGCAGATTAAAATTTCAATAGTATAGATATACCTGAATGATTCAAACAACTCGTACAGGGAGTATGATAAAGGGTCATAAAGAGCTTGCATCTTGAAACCTCACTTTTTTGGTCATTGTAGTTTTGCACGAAATCTATGGGGATAATTTTGTTTTTTGCTTGTTTTAGATGGAGGCTGGAAGCCTGGAATCAAGTAAGAAAATCCTATCTAGCAATTCTCGGTTCTTATAAGAAAATTCTCATTAACCTGAATCATATGTTACCTTTTAAATCATTAGTCCAGCTCATTGTTATCTAAATTGTCATCTATTTTGTAAAAAATAAAGATGATTATTCTTTTCCAAGTCTTAGTAGCAATATGTTCCACGTGAGCCTTATGCAGCAAGTAAAGAGCATTACTATTTGAATCTCTCTCATTTATCCAAAGGAAATTTCAATGCATTATGTTTTAGGGCTCACTAAATTTCTGATCATGATAAAAATTCGACTACACGTATTTATTACTATCTAAATGTGCCCGTGAATGGTAGAAGGTGGATCTCGATTGCTTCACCTGTGAGTGCGCAGTTGGTAACAGTGGTGGTGATTTTTTTGAAGTTTGAGGTAGAGATCAGATATCAGCCAAGGTGGGGAAATCAACCCCAAATCCTTATTTATGCTAATGGGTGGAAATACTGGTTTCTGGGAACTTAGCGAAGCAAAGGGAAGGTTGTTTGTAGGGAATTTCGTCTCCTGCAACGGCTTATGCACAACACAGCAAAAGCAAAGTAATAGATAAGTAGATTAGGGTGTAGGTTAGGAAAACAATTGCAATTAAATTAGCAGTTTTGGGTGAATAGAAAAGGAACGATGACTGGTACCTTGCATTTGTAGAGTAGACAACATCCCTGGAACCAGCTGGAGAAATATGCCTCCTGAACCTCGTCACATTCATCAAAACTCAGCCCATTCAGTTACCAAATGGATCAATCTCATAAATCCTTATCTGATCCCAAATCGCCGAAAGACGTGGCCGTGCTTCACATTCAATGCTTTCATTAAGAGCAATCCGGCCAGTAACAGATGGATCTAGTGCAAAAAGTTTGTTCATGTAACAGATGTAGATACAAAACCAAAAAAATGCAAAATAACTTAGCAAGAAGAGGAAGAGGATGGTGGGAAGTTGGTTCAGACCTGCTCGGAGAAAATCCGTGACGCCGTTATCGAGGTTGTAGATCGTGGTTCGCACGGTCATGGTGTATTGGCTGTTCGGTGAGCAGTTGGTCGATCACGGGTTGTTGAAGTGTACCTTGAATTTTGAGAAGAAGATGCGACTCTCTTGCCAGCGAGGTGGATAATTGGAGGTGGAAACAATATTGCCGTGGAGGATCAAATGGCTGAATGTGATGCAACTCCTTCGTGTAGGTGGTGGCGTCTCGGAAATCGTATGTATTGTGATAAACCGAAAGCAAAAGGGTGGATGAATCCATGGGGGAGGGGAAGTGAGCGGAAGCAGTTTGTAACTGCAGGGATTTTGAATGGAGTTTGCTGAGTGGTGGATGAATCCATGGGGGAGGGGAAGTGAGCAGAAGCAGTTTGTAACTGCCTGGATTTTTAATGGAGTTTGCTGAGTGGTGGATGAATCCATGGTGGAGAGGAAGTAAGCGGGAGCAGTTTGTAACTACCAGGATTTTGAACAGAGGTGCGGAGTTTGGACAGGTAAATCCCTGTATTAGTGAAACCCAGAGAGCATAGGGAATGGGCATTTTTGGGAAGTAGTGCATTGTTTTAGGCACACTTCCCAAGGGGCCAATCTACTATCTACTATATATAAAGCGAGGTGCCCTTTTTGGGAATCGTGCCAAACAACAAGTTACAACTTTTACAAAATGCCCATCTCCTGTATAGTTTAGTTCCAATAATACAGGGCTATACCTGTCTCAACTCACTATTTTCGTTCAAAAACAATTAGTTTGTAACTACCCCCACTTCTCCTCTCTCCATTCCCTCTCTCCCCACTTATTCTCTCTCCATGTGCAGTTTTAAAACTATTCCTTCCCTTTTTTACGTACGTGCAGTACTGCACGTGGGCCCTGCTAGTTCCCTTTAAATATAGTATAGATAGATATAGATAGTATAGATAGATATATATATATATATATATATTTTTTTTTTTTTAATTTCAAAATGACCTTTTTTTGTTATTGCTTTGAATCTAATAAAATCATACTAAATTAGATAAACCACAATGACATTTATGTAAGAGAATTTTAATTCAATAATATATACTTGAATTATTAATAACAATTACTTCGTGCATTTATCCACTTGTAGGATATAGAATTTAAAAATTACTTTTATTTATCTAAATAAATTTTAAATAAATAAGACAAAGTAAAAAAGACAATGACTAAGAAAATTAATCAATGAATTATATAATGAATATAATTTTTACTATGATCATATTTGTTTAATGAAATTGGAAGAAAATAGAGGACTTCAACTATAATTTTATGATTGATTTTATATTATTTTATTAAAATTAACATTATCCTCTCTTGACTCATTAAAATTAGCCTTTACCCTTTCTTGACTCCCACTAGCAAATCTTAATGAAAAAAGAATATCATCCTATCATAAACATAAACAATTTTCTAAGTAATATGAAATTATTTTAATTTTTACTTAATAATGACGGAAGATATTTTTATTTTGTCTGTATCTTATATTTTTATTAATAATGATTTCTTATATCAGTATAATTTTTATTTTTATATTATTTTCTAAACTAATATGCAATTCTCTTTGTATTTAAATTGGGTTGGCCCAAACCCAAGAAATAATTTTAGGGTTGGATTTGGGCTCAAAGAGTTAGGGTTTAGAACAGGCCAAGGTAAGATTAGGCCAACTTTCACATTGGGTTGAGCTCGAACTCATTGAAACCCGGACCAAGTTGCCCTACTTACAAACTCTACGTAACATAGCCAAAAAAATATAGCAAACTTAATTTTGAAAAAATTGAAATCAATGAAAAAGCAAATATGGTGGACTCAATAATTATTAATTATTAAAAATGAATTTATCTTAAAAAATTTAACAAAGCCTGCTTAACTAAAATCCCATTTTTTAGTTTGTCTGATGCCAACAAGGCAAGTTTTGGTTAGGGGTGGCAGTGGCAAGGCTCAGGCTGGGCCCAGGCAATGGCATAACACAACTTATGTAGCCCAAGCTTGGCTCAGCCCTACATCGGGCCTAGGAGTGATTCTCCAAGCTCGACCCTATAAATTTGTACTAAGCCCAAGCTTGACCCCTCTCTATTTCTTTTTAATAACAAATATATATATTGCTTAACAATAATTGTTTATTTTCTAATTTTAATAAACTTAATAAATCTTGTGAACATATATACACACACACACACAAAATAATTTAATAAATAATAATCCATACAAACTACACTTATTATTACATTAAACTTATTATACAATCATAGAAAATATTAAAACACTATCACAACAACCTTTTATGTGAAATTTATATCTAGAAATCTATATAAATAGTGTAAAAATATTCCTAAACATGTAATTAAATCTTTAGAATGTTGGGCAAGGTTGGAATGGGCAATAAATGTCTTAACCCAAGCCCGTGCTTACAATTCATATGACCCTTGAATATGGGGCCCGACTTGGCCCTATAGGCTCAAAACCTTGCCCAAGCCCCGTCAAATATTGGGCTAGGCAGGTCACCTGGCCCATTGCCACCCTTAGTTTTGGTGAACATGAACCAACCCCTATAGGATTCTAGCCAATACGAAACCTAACCCGGCCTTGTCGGGTAATTAATGGGGCAAGGTTTAGTATAGAATGCAAAACAAGTGTTTATTAACCATAATATATGTGTGTGTGTGTGTGTGTGTATAGATATGTATGTATGTTTTAATAAAATACATATTTTTGTATATGATATATATGGAAATGATATTAAAATAAATAAAAATAGATATGCTAATATATGAAGATTATGTTCAAGGCGGGTTGGGCAATACCTAAAACCGCGCCATCCTTAATTCTTGGTACAAATTTTGATTTACTTATATTCATGTAAATGGTTATTTTAGTTCATCCTAATTTCTTTTCCATATTTTTCTTACAGGATCGTTATGTATGTATTTTTCTTTATTTTTAAAAATGTTTTAAAAATATCTTTATTATTTATATTCTTTATTTTGATAGTTAACAAAATGTTAAAAATACACAATTAATTGTATGCCTTAAAATTTTATTTACATGGTTGCATAAACTAATGAATTTTATGCGTATTAGTTAATTCAACAAAATGTGCATAAATTAAAAATGAATTAACCTTGAACATAAAATTATTATACAAAAATGAGGAGACTCGATCCATATATATATATATAGAGAGAGAGAGAGAGAGAGTATTAAATGCGTGAACTATTTTCCATTTCCATTTATCAAAAAATATTCTTCCCTATAGTCATTAACTTCACTTATTTATCTATTTAAAAAAAATTCTAGTAGAAACATAAAAAGTAAATTACTAACCACTCAGCGTTACATGTTTATTGTTATCTTATAAACTATTTATTTACTTAAAATAATTCTAATAAAAAATACTAGGGGAGACACATGCACTACTGCACGTTGATATATGTGATTATCTTGACCCTAGAGCTGTAAATTTAACCCGGACTGCCCAAAGCCTGCCCAACCCAACCTGAATAAAAGCCCGAATTGAGCAATGAGTTTGGGTTTGGGTTGGGCTTCACTTTTGGCCTGAAGTCAAGTTTGGATTGTGTAGACACCCCAAATTGCACTACAAAATGAGAAAATAATTGAAAATATGTAATTGGATTTGAAACAGGTCAACAAAAGTGTGAAATTTGGTCAAACATGCAATGCCCGTATTTTATTTACGGTCTAGTCATGCCAGCAATTGATATACGGTCATGCCGTGCCTATATTAACAATACGGGCAAGGCACGACCGTATTATATATACAGACAAGAGTTTTTTGAGTGAATTTATCCTTTTTTCATTTCTGAGCCTTATCTGCACTCAAATATCTCTCTGGGAGATTCGAATCTTCTTGTTTATCCATTCGAATCCTCTTGTTTATCCTTTGTGGTTTAATGGATTTACATTAAATCCTTTTTTTTAACTCAATTGAAAGATTTTGGCATATCCCTTGGGACCAAACATGCCCCTGGGTTTGCCTATAAATAGAGGGCCTCTCCTCAAGCAAATGACCAAGAATCTGAAGCTTGAAGAGCTCCAACCCCTGCTCCTCTCCTTTCTCAATCCAGGTAAGTCTCTTTTCTCTTTTATTTTCTCTTTTTAATTCCAGAAATAGTCTAATCTTCTCTATTTTTGTAGAATAAGGCCTTTTTATATTTGTATCCCCAAACCTACCTCCAAGTACCTTAAGACTCCTCTCTAGCCGTAAAACATGAAGAGAGAGCTAGGGGAAAGGGGAACAGGTGGATCCTTAGAATAGAACCCTATAATCTGTTCTTTTCCTTTTTTTAGAATAAGGCCATTGATTGTGTTTGTATCCCCAAACCTATCTTGAAGTACCTCAAGACTCCTCTCTAGTCGTCAAACGTGAAGAGAGAGCTAAGGGAAAAGAGAACAGGTGAATCCGTAGGATAGACCCCTATGTGCTGTAATCTGTGATATGTGGTTTCTTTAATGACTTTGTTCATGTTTTAATTATTTTAATTGTTTTATTTTGAATCTGGAGGAATCCTATGGATTCATGTTGTTTATAGCATGAGATCCTCTTTTCCTCCTACAGTTGGGATTTTTCACCATTTTTGCACCTACAGCACTGTTTTCTTGATTTTGGTGATATTAGGCTAAGATCCTGGATCTATCATGATCTATATGATTGATCTGAAATCAGCAACCTTAAAGTAGTCTCTGGGGTTTCATGAGATGATTTTTGAAATTGTTTTAATCTTTGAGAGAGGATCCTATGGTCTAAACTTTCCCCTTTTGATGTTTTTGATCAATATTGGTGAATCTGGCTCTGATCTCTTAATTAATGAGAAACCTGGACCAAAATCTATACCCTAGATGGTTTTGATTCATTCTTTTACTTCCCAAAGTGATTTTTCGTTTATTTTCAATTTTGGGGAAGGATCCTATGGTCTGAACTCCCCCTTTTTGATGCTTTTTCATCAATAAGGGTTGATTGGATTTCTATCTCTCAATTAATTGGAGATCTGGATCAGATCTGTACCCTAGAGAGCTTTGCTTTTCAAGGTTTTCATCAAGAGATTTCAATCTGGTTTTTCGACCTTTTAACGATTTAGCCTAAAGCTAGTTTTTCAGGTTATACCTTAGATTGGTTTTTCTTGATTTTATTTCAATTTCAGTCATGAAACCCTTAGAATGGTATGATCATATTAAAGGATCTAAATTAATTGGGTCATTCATATAGAAAAAGCCATACATGTTTTTATCACTTTTTCTTTACTTTTGATTTGATTTTCATTAGCAAGCCTTCTTTATTTTTAACATGAGCAATACCTGGCAACCACCTTGTGTGGATGAATAGGGGTGCCTAACACCTTCCCCTGTTCATAACCTAATCCCCTTACCCATCTTTGGTTGTTTTTGTTTTGTATTTTAAAATAGAGTTATTTTTACTCTAATTTCTGTCTTTTTTATTTGATTTTATATTTTGGTGTCCATTCACACCTAAACAGAATGGTGGTGACTCCTTGTTTTAATGAATCTCGTGTGATGATTAGGAAGTCATTAAATTGATTTTCCATGTCTCACAGATTGGGTTCGGGTTCAAGCTATATAACCCGAATTTAATGTTAACTTTATGTACACACTCTCATATAGAGATTAGATATGTATATATATATATATATTTACCATTGTTTTCTTTTGTTTAACATGGTCTTTATAGTTATTCAATCAACTATTAAACATAAATTTATTAACATGTGCTTACAAATTTATGAATTTATTCTCAAATACATTATTTTATACCCGAATACATACACATATATGTTACAATGAATGTGATATTTGGGCGGACATCCTCTATAAGAAATATTATGCAAAACCACAAATATAGTGGGACAGTATTATATTTAAAAAATAATTTTTTAAAGAAACAAATTGATTAAGTTTTCTTTTCTTTGTTAACAAATTCAAGGGACTAATCAAGAGGCATTTATAACATTTGCATTTATAACAAACGAACATAAAAGTATGCTAATAGACGATTTAATTAACGACAATAAAAAATGAAAAAAATTCAAAAATTTACATTTTGTTTGGGCCAACCTGAACCTAGCCCAAACTCACATGATAATATTTGGGTTGGGTTCGAGTTTAATGAGTTTGGGTTAGGGCGGGCCAATGACTAGGTTATCTCTTACCAGCCCATGCGTGGGGTACTCCACTTGGGGTGATGACCATATTCTGGCTTCTACCTGCGAGTCGTGAGGTCGCAAAATGGTTGAGGGTGGTTATCTCGATTAACAGATACATTAATCCATGAGTCCTGCAGAGACACCATTATATTGAGATTTGTTTTGTTATAATGAACTGTTTCTTCACATGGATTTGATATGGTTTACACACAAAGCATATGAGCATGTTTCTTTTTTTTATTTGAAAATTTCATAAAATATTTCTTACTATGCATTTTTGAGAGAGTAGGGGACTACTCTAAAGGTCCACGATCTACAACAATTAAGAACTTAACAATGCGGAAACATACACACAGAAATTATACGAGGAAACCTGAATCCAGATCCAGAAAAAACCTCGAGTCTATATGAGGCGACTAACCCTTAGAATCTCCACTATTGAATGAAAGTCAATTACAAAGGAAGACACACTTAACCTTTACAATTGAACTCACTCAACAGCAATCCACGAACTGTAGCACAACTTGAATCCACAAGCTGCAATTCACGATCTATCCAGATCCACAGCTCGAATCCACGAATTGCAACACAGCTTGAATCCACAAGCTGCAAGTGACGATCAATCCAGATCCACATCTCGAATCCATGAACTGCAACACAGCTTGAATCCACAAGCTGCAATTCACGATCAGTCCAGATCGTGACAATCACCTCAGAGTCCACTGAGATGATCCAATGCAATAGGAATCCACCTATGCATCAAACAAGGTCGATCACCAATCCAGGAGATCTTCCGATCAAGTGAAGTTTTGAATTGAAGAAGAATCCTCAAACTTCAATTCCAGGTGATCTCTCTCAGATCTCCCCCTCACTCGATCACCGACTCTCTAAAGATCAATTGAATGAATCTCGAACACCTCAAGATCCACAACAGATTAATCAAAAGAAAAAGTCTGTTCAAAAAGAATACAACTCGTCTATTTAAAGAAGAAATCTCAGATCACGTCGAGCGCTGGTGGAGTCGTGGTGCGATCGGGGTAGACGGCTGGAAGCGAACTCAAATCCCGCTCAAATCCAAAAGACTCAGTTAAGGGCGCGCTGCCAGCGCGCTGCTAGCGGGAGGGTACGCGGCATCTGCACAGCTGATTTGTAGACTCTTCAATCTTGCTCTGCGCTACCAGCGGCGTGTCGGAGTAGCCTTACGAAGCTGGTATGCGTGCTTTACTTTCAAAGTGCTATTTCACTTATGCGCTGCGAGCGGAGATGTAGCGGCGTTGATCCTTGCAAGTGCCTTTACGAAATGTTCTTTCTTTAGAAATCTTTACATTTTCTTGAGCTACCAGCGGCGTGGTAGCTGTGTGGCAGCCTCACCTTCCTCTTTACTAAATTAACAGAATTTCTATTTTGATTCTGCACATCTTTGAAATTTATTAAAGGATATAATTTGTCAAACATTTACCATATAAGGAGTGTGAGTTTTCACACTTACAATCTCCCCCTTGGCAAATGCCTGACAACAAACTTACAACAGTCCTTTTTATCAAATTCAGATATTGAATTCCATTTAAACATTCAAAACACCATGAGAAGGGAGAATTCAGAATTTCATTCATGTTCAAAGAAAATATACAGTATTCAGAAGACATATACAATGTTCAGCAACTATATACACATCCAACCAAAACAAAAACTCCCCCGTAAACCTACTTTCAGAAAACCCAAAAACCAACAGAACAAACAAAAACAAAAACTTGATATAACAACCAGCAACCAGCATCAACAACCAGCATCAACCAACAACCAGCAGCAACATCATCAAAATGACTCCTCCTTTCTGGAAGGAGGTTTCGGATCCCAAATTCTGGAGTAATGTCGGTATGCATCTTGGGACCGGGAGTGCAGCCAGCATAGTTTGTGATCCATCTCCAACTGAGTCCTTCGAATGCTACTCAAAAAATTATCAGCTTCATTTTGCATCCGTTGCTGAGCAGCAATATCCCTTTGTACCTCGCCACAGGCAAAATCGACATCCTTTGCAAGCTCCTCCAGCTTCTCTTGGGTCTCTGATTTGAACATGCTCATCATGAGCATGTGAGCCCTTACCTCAGAATTGAAAGCCTCTTGGGAGGCTTGCATGGAATTCAACTTGTCCAGGATGGTCATCGCATCAGAACTGGACAAGGAGGAATGAGAAGAAGAAGGCTCAAAAGAAGCCAACCGAAAAGGATTTGCTCGTTTGCTTCTGGTGAGGGTGGAGGCATCAATGGGAGGTTTGGGGTGAAGGATCATTTCAACAGGATCAGGGAGGACCCCCTGGTGAATGCACAAGTAGGTGATGAAGATCCCAAAAGGAAGAGCAGCAGTCTTGGATTTTAAATTCCGAGACTGAAGGATCTGATTGAATATGATGGAAGGGAGACAGACACTGTCTCTGTTCCAAATAGCATGAAGGAGTCTGGCTCTGGAGTGAGAAATCTCAGAATGATATCTGAGGGAACAAGAGAAGCACAGATAAACAGATTCAAGATCCTGAGGAGATCTTGAAGAGAGCCATGAGGAAGATAGTTGGGCTTATTTTTTATGGAGGTGGGAGCACCCTGAACAATCAGAGAAGAAATGATTGACTCCATGGGAGGATCAGAGTGAGAATCAAGGAAGTCAAAGGAGGGAGAAGCAACAAGGGGCAGCTCGAGAAGAGAGGAGATAAGATCTTTCGAGAAGTCGAAAGATATGCCCCTGACATAGGCTTTGAAAAAGCCTTGATTGGAAAGATAAAGATGGTGGAGGTTCGAATAGAATTCTCAAACCAGGTCAGGATAAGCAAAACCACTTATCACAGCAAATTTCTTCCAACCATTTTCCGAAAACAATGAGAAGAGAGGAGATTCAGAAAATGAGTCAAGCTTAATGGCCCTTTCCAAAAGGAGTGGCCTGTGCTTGAAGAACTCATTAAAATCAGACAAACTATTTCCAATGAATGGTTCAAAGGAATGTGAAGGGGATGGGGGTCTCACCGGTGGAGAAGAGACAACCGGAGAGGTTCTTACTAGAGGAGAAGAGGTGGAAGGAGAATCAGTTCTAGACTTCTTATTGGGAGGCATGATGGAAAAAACAAAAAAAACGAGAGAGAAGAACACAAGCAAAGCTCGACAAAGCCCTAATGGCAGAACAATCTACCAAACCCTAACTTAGAAGAACGAGAGAAGAACACTGTAATAGGAAGAAGAAAAATGAAGAAGCAAGACGAAGACAATAAAAAATTTTTTTACCTGAACAGTGGACAAAGTGACGGAAGGTAAGCACGAAGGCAAGGAATGACCACGACGCGAGGAGCGAGGAGAGCCGCAGGTAAAAAAAAACAGAGGTAAAAAAAAATGAAACAGATTTCACCTTTTTATAGACAAAAAGAACACGCTGCCAGCGAGCATCCGGCGACGCTTAACAGGGCAGGTGCCAAAGCATGAAGAAAGGAGAAGGCTACCGGCACGCTTCTAGCGACGTAGAAGGTGCACATGCACAAACAAGAAAAAACACACTCACAAGGCAAAAATTTATAAAAAGAGTTTGAACTATTCTTCATGAACAACTCATACATCTAAACACAAAGCTAAGATTTTAACTAAACTAAAAATCATCCAGATAATCAACTTTTATTCAATCTAAGAAGTACTTATCACAAAACTGATCTTTAAGAACCTATCAATGTTAATTCAGATGTGACACATTTCATATCTATGACCAAAATTTCCTTCATGGTTTCTCATATTATAAATTTTCTTCAAGATATTGAGCACACATGCATATTAATGAAACATTGCTTGTGTAGTGTGTGAAATATTTTTGACTTTTACACTTTATGCATATGGAAGGCTATTTTAGTGTAATCATACTTGGAAAGTATAGACATACCCCAAACTTCATTTTGGTGGCTTTCACACATCAGAGATAGGTAGCCTTTTCTAATCTCTTTTTCTTTTCTTTTTGAAGAAGGGATTGACCCTTAAAAAACCTGAGTTTACAGTTCATTCCAAGAATATACCTTTTTTTTTTCTTTTTGAGAATTACAGTGGCTTTCACTCTAATCTCTATGGCAGCCATTTCCAAAACTTTTCTTTTCATAAAGGTGATAGCCTATAGATCCCAAGCTTCAACACACAATAAACTTCAATACACAAAGGTGTTTAAGACAAAAGTGATAGTTGAGAACACTACATTTCTGTCAATATGCATAGACTCAAGCTTCCTAAATTAAGATTTTAGTATCAAGAACACATAAATTCATTTTGAACAGACATGTAAATCATTTTACATCTAAATTAACTCAAAACAGAACCTGAATTTCAGTTTTGAGAGCATACTCCTAGGGATTTCCTAAGAGTTTCAAATCTGTTCTGATCTAAAGGTTTAGTGAAAATATCAGCTAACTGTTTTCCAGTAGATATATATTCAATCATAACAGTTTTGTCTTCAATTAACTCTCTTATAAAGTGATGCCTGATGTCTATATGTTTAGTCCTTGAGTGTTGAACAGGATTTTTGGAAATATTTATGGCACTTTGATTGTCACAGAAGAGAATCTTTTGGTCCTGATCTAAACCATAATCAAATAGCATTTGTTTCATCCAAATTAGTTGAGTACAACTGCTTCCTACAGCAATGTACTCTGCTTCAGCTGTACTCAGTGAAACTGAGTTTTGCTTTTTACTTAACCAAGCAATGAGGTTATTACCCATATAAAAGCAACCACCAGAGGTGCTTTTTCTATCATCCATACACCCAGCCCAATCAGCATCAGTGTATCCAATAAGATATGGGTTTGTTTCTTTGGAGAACCAAATTCCCAGATCAACAGTTCCATTTACATACTTTATAATCCTTTTCACAGCATTTAGATGAGATTCTTTAGGATTAGTCTGATATCTTGCACAAACTCCAACACTAAAACTTATATCAGGTCTACTTGCTGTTAAGTACAGAAGACTTCCAATCATCCCTCTGTACAAGGTAGGGTCTATATCCTTCCCAGATTCATCTTTTCCAAGCTTTAAGCTAGTACTCATAGGAGTCCTAGCATGTTTTACATGAATTAAACTGAATCTCTTGACTAGATTTCTAGCATATTTTGCTTGAGAGAAAAAAATCCCTTGTTGAGATTGATAAATCTGAAGTCCTAAAAAAAAATTCAGTTCACCCATCATACTCATCTCAAATTCACTCTTCATTACGTCTCCAAAGGAATGAGCATGATTTTCAGAAGTAGATCCAAACACTATGTCATCAACATAGATTTGAGCAATCAAAATATGCTTGGACTCTCTTTGAATAAAGAGAGTTTTATCAACATTTCCTCTCATGAAACCAAATTCAAGTAAGAAAGAGGTGAGTCTCTCATACCAAGCTCTAGGAGCTTGTTTGAGTCCATACAAGGCTTTGTTCAGCTTATAAACATGTTTAGGATGCTTTGTGTCCTCAAATCCTTTAGGTTGCTCTACATAAACCTCTTCATTTAGATATCCATTCAAGAATGCACTCTTAACATCCATTTGAAACAGTTTAAACTTCAAATAGCATGCAATAGACAAAAGCAATCTGATTGATTCTAACCTAGCTGCAGGAGCAAAGGTTTCATCAAAGTCTATTCCTTCTACTTGGGTGTATCCCTGACCAACAAGCCTAGCTTTATTTCTGGTTACAATCCCATTCTCATCAGATTTGTTCTTAAAAATCCATTTGGTTCCTATCACAATCAGATTAGAGGGTCTTTCAACCAATTCCCATACATTATTTCTAATAAATTGGTTTATTTCTTCATGCATAGCATTTAACCAAGATTCATCCAACAACGCATCTTTATAAGATTTTGGCTCAAATTGAGATAAATAAGAAGAAAATCTTACCTCATTATGTAATTGATGTCTTGTTCTTACACCATCTGAAATATTTCCAACAATTTGCTCAGTTGGGTGGTCTTTGAGAGTTTTTGTCAGAGGAACAACTTCATTGCTTGAGGAAGCATCTTTGATTTCATCTTCTTCATCTACAACCTGCAAAAATTCACAGTCAATACCTTCATCATCTATTAACACATTAATAGACTCCATTACAATAGATTTTTGCAAGTTAAAAACTCTGTATGCTCTACTGGAAGAAGAATATCCTAGAAAGATTCCTTCATCACTTCTAGAATCAAATTTTCCTAGATTTTCTCTGTCCCTTAAGATATAGCATTTACTTCCAAACACTCTAAAATATTTCAAGTTTGGCTGTTTTCCTTTCAAAATTTCATAAGGAGTTTGTTTCCACCCAGATCTGATATATACTCTGTTACTTATATAACAGGCAGTATTTATTGCTTCAGCCCAGAATTTTGTTGACACTTTCTTGGCTATCATCATGGTTCTAGCCATATCTTGCAAAACTCTATTCTTCCTTTCCACAAATCCATTTTGTTGTGGAGTCTTAGGAGCAGAAAATTCATGTTTAATTCCTTGTTCTTCACAAAATTTGGAAAACATCTGATTTTCAAATTCTGTCCCATGATCAGATCTTATTCTAACAATCCTCCCTATTTGCAAGTTCTTTTCAACTTGAATTTGACAACACAATTGTTTAAAGCAATCAAAACATTTAGATTTTTCTCTTAGAAAATTTACCAACACTACAAAAAATCACGTTTTTACCGGCGGTAATCCACCGCCGGTAAAAGATCACCACCCGCCGCTAATTGATTTAGGGGCGGGACGCGACCCAGCCTTTGAAAGCATCGACGGTAATGGAATTACCGTCGCGCCTTGCGGCTCCCACCAAGTCCCGCCGCTATTGGACATCCAATAGCGGCCGTAACCTACCGCCGCTGATTTAAACAATTAACGGCGCTAATCTACCGCCGTTAATGATCAAATAATAACAGGCGGGAGTTAGTAGCCGGTGATTCCATCCTTTACCGGCGGTAAGTCCCGCCATTAAAAGAACCTATATAGCGGCTGTATATCCCGCCGGTACTTATACGGCATCACCGGCGGTAAATCCCGCCGTTAAAAGAACCTATATAGCGGCTGTATATTTCCCGCCGGTAATTATAAGACATAACCGGCGGTAACTCCCGCCTTTAAAAGACCCTATATACCGGCTGTGTACTTCCCGCCGGTAGTTATAGGACATCACCGGCGGTAACTTGCCGCCGGCTTTGGTTGAATTAACGGCGGAGACTTACCGCCGCTAATATACATCACGGTCGGCTCCTTTCATTGGTTTTCCGGCGGTATGTTGTCGACGCTAATATTTCTTGCATTATTAGCGGCGGAGATCTACCGCCGGAAAAACCTTCGGTTGCGTTTCCTCGCATTAGTTACCGGCGGTGAGTTGCCGCCGTTAATTACAATTAGCGGCGGTAACACAATTACCGCCGCTAATTCACTTAACCTGCACGTAGAAATTGTTGTTAGTAATTGCTTTTCTATTTAAAAAATTACCTGTAAGAAATCCATACAATCACCCATAAACACTAAAATCCATACAAACACCATACAAGATTTCATATAAACAATAAAATATATAAACATAATCAACAAATAAAACTGAAAAAATATAAACAATGAAATCCATATTTTATCGAAATGTTGTTTGATGCATATAATCCAACATGCAATTAAACTGTTGTGCCTGGCCTTCCTACAAGGAAAAAATTAATTCATTACTTGATATACAATATGTAAAGAAAAATAAGTTAAAATCTTATATAATATGATACAAACCTCTTCTAGACAAATTGGGCATTCTCCCTTCATCAATAAGACTTCATCAACTATTAATTGCAAAATGAAATGGTTTTGGCCTATTATAAATGAAGAAAACAGCTAATTCTCAAAAATAAAAACTAAAAAAAATTTAAAAATATATACAAATAATCTGTTTGAAACTTGGAATATATACTGATGGCATTTGCAGAACAAAAACACACCTCAATGCAGTGCTGAAAAACAGAGCTACTCCAATGACGTCAAAATGGTTGAATATAGCTCTGTCAATTCCAAAAAGGAGCTGATGACGCAGGTTAGCATAAATCCCCAAGAAAGTTCCATAACCCAGTGCATAAGTGCCCACAGTTGGCATCGTCACAGACAACCTGCAACAAAATGTTACATAGCTGAGATATACAATTCTCAAAATTCATTTACTCACTAAATTGAATACAATAACAATAACAAAATATCATATCCTAACCAGTCAGGGTAAAGAATTATATTCATTCAGTTTACTAAACTCAATAACATAAAAAATAAACAGCCTAAAAAGAAAACAGAATTAACATATAAATTATATAATATACCTTTCCTGCTTCTTTCTGGCAGAAATTTTCGACAAAGCACCTTGGGTTGCTCCAGGTTCATGAGGTTTTCGACAAAGCACGAAAGAAAAAGGTTCATTGTAACAAAAAAGTTTTTTTTTTTTTAACCATTTACACATGGATTCTTGCATTGTAAAAATGTGTATAAAAGAAATAGTATTACATCACATATAAAAAATATATGAAGAAAACCCTTAAAATGCTGCATTACTTGTAAAGAAAATACATAATTTCAATGTAGATGGAACATGGAGATTGCAATGTAGATGGCTAGATAGATAAGAATATCAGAAAAAATAAATAAATAAAGGACTTGTTTATGCATGTTATCTCTTCCCAGTTAAGATAAAAGTTCAATCAATGTTTTTTTTTCCCCCTGAATTTCTTAAAGATAAGGGAACATAGTACTATGAAGCATCTAGAAATTAATGAACTGGATTTTCAAAGACATGGTTGCCTTTCCTTCCAAATGTCCCTTATAAGAGAAATGAAAGAATCCTAGCCTCCATCAGACGGGACACAGATATTAAAATCATTATAACACTGAGATGAAAACTGCTAAGTGTCAACTCTATATGTATGGAATATCTGTAAATGGGACAAAAGAAATGTGTAAATTGAAAGTCTGAATGTTGATAATGAAGGCCATGTTGGTGCATGCACCTGGATTATGTAAGGATACAACATTGTATAGCCTTTCCCCTTCCGAAAAGGATACAACATTGTACTGCCTTTCCCCTTCCGAAATGCCAACCCAAAAGAAATAGCATTTTGAACATTAAGAAAATAACACGATAATAATGTGTCATGGTTCCTAAAAAAAGAGACCAAAGGGATTAGTTTACCGTAAACAAACTGACGCACAGAAAAGTTTAGGACTATGCATAAAGTATAATTCCATTTGATAGAAAACTGACAAGAATCATTTCAAAACCACCTATAGACAAATTTCAATAGGATGAAGATCTTTCAACAAAGACATAATCAACCTTCCAAGCTTTAAATGCAATACAATCCACAAGGATATTACAGCTGCAAAATATCTAAATTCAACATTTATTTTCTGCTATTTTAAGAAGCATCTCGTCCTCAAAGGAAAAAGAAAAAACCGTAAGATCACGCACTTCTAATAACAATTCAGTGTAAAGGAAAGTCAGACCTACTTGCTGATCTTCAACACTACTGTTGAAACTGTTTCGATCAGGTCCTGAAAAGGTAGAAAGCCAAATCTAGCATCAAGTATTAGGAAGTTGAATAGTCTAGACACAAAGAAAATAAATCATACATTGCATGGTAAGAGATCAGAGTTTAATCAATAAATATAAATGATGTGGTAATCACATAATATGATGGCATAGGAAGCAGTTTTAACAGTACATAAAGATGGCAATATTGACATGGCTGCTGAAGATAATATAATAGTTAGAGCTAAAATGCAGAGGCACTTTTAAAATGTTAATCAATGTGTTCTACTCAAGATAAGACGTAAAATTTTATATATAGATTATTAAGCATGCTACAATGTTTGGTAATGGTATAGAATGTTGGGAAAAAAAATTAATGCATTCAAAAGATGAGTACTTATAGGATGCTGAGAAAGGTGTTTGGGAACAGAGCTTAAAGGATCAGTATCAATAGTTGTGTTAGTCAACTTTAGTGCCAATATGTATTAGTCAATCCATATTGGTATTATATTGGAACGTTCTAAGCCATTTGAAAGGATTTTTCCAGGGGTTGACCGCTATATACTATTTTATGGCTTGGATCAAGTTCAGTTGAATAATAATATAAATAGGCTTCTTTTGTCAATACCAGATGACAATTTAAATCATGTATGGAAGGCTTAAAAAGATAAGAAATAAACACATCCACAACTGCCTAGGAACTGCAAAAATAGGAGAAAAATAAATGAAATTTGGTAAAAATGGTGCGAGAATATAATGTGAAGGCCTAGGATGAAGGATTTAAAGGAGGACAAGAGGAAGACTAAAATAACTTGGGCAGAATCCATCAGAAAAGTATTAAACACACACAATTCGATTGAAGACACGGTCTCTAACATATCAGGATAGTAAAATTGGATTTGTGTTGCCAACTCCAAGTAGATGTGGTGAATTTTTTACTTATAAGGTACGACATAGAATACAGTCTGTTCACCTGTCAGGAGAATCATTGAATAAGCAACACACCTACTACTTCAACCCATATGAACCAAATTAACACGTGTATTGCATTGTCAAGTGTAATATCATTTGTTGATTTTTTTTTTTTTATTGCCTTGTGTACAAGAAAATGAGAAAGATACTAGATTTAAGATATGCCATTTCCAATCCATGTTGGTACTCATGCTGACAGGACAAGATAAGGTTATGAGCAGTGGATCACAGCATATATCATAATAAATTTAAACAAATATATCATAATAAATCTAAATTTTTGGAAAATTTCTTTAAATGTAGATAATACCATTTTATGGTATGACTAAGCCTGAATAAAACTAACATACAAAAGAAAATGTGCAAAGTCCCCATACTCCAAAATAAGGTTACTAGATGAATCTAGCACCTATGGATCATTTGATCATTGATAGTCCAACCCAGGAAAGGCTTTATCATTGGCTGCGTAATTTTGAATGGGATATTGAAGCCACTGTAGATCAGAATTTATTTTCTTCTAGTTTCTGAATATAACTTGGCTGATATTTTCTGTTCTAGCATTCACATATATTGGCCATTATCAGTCTTTAGAAACTTTAATGGTCTCATAACATGCTCATTATTTCCTCATACACAAAAACATTCCTAGTAAGGATCTGGAATACACATTGGTTCAATTATGCAGTTTTACTAGTAGTTAGTTTCATTATAGTTCTATCTGGCTACTGTGTACAGATCCATGTTGTTAAATATGTCATGTGATGTGTATTTAAATTTTTAATTCCAAGGTCTGGTTGATTGGCCTATATGGTTTTTCTACATTTTGCTTTTGATAATTTCTTGCTTCTGTTTCATAGGCTGTCTTGGAGACTGTAGCTAAAATCACTCATGAGAAGGTGAAGAGAAATGATACCCAAGAGGCAAAGTATGATAATTTACAGAATTGAATTTCTCATGAAGAAATGACTTGTATAGGCAATTATACCCATAGATAGGACATATTTTGTTGTTCATTGAAGTAATCTTATTTTTATTTTGACTTTATGTTGCCTATTTATTTGCTCATCTACACAGTGGCACTGGCACTAGACCATTTCAGTTTCAAGATGTTTTTTCACTGGAAAATGAAGATTCTGATGACATAACGACTTTGATAGACAAAAAGGTGCACATGACGTTGTGATCATGTTAGATATGAAGACTACCAATAGTTGGTTCTGGTTAACTTTTTTCTGTTTCTCTTAACTAATATTAACATGTGGTTCCATGTTGTGGCAGGATAACGTATTTG
Organism: Buxus sempervirens; assembly: GCA_947561395.2. NCBI lineage: Eukaryota > Viridiplantae > Streptophyta > Magnoliopsida > Buxales > Buxaceae > Buxus > Buxus sempervirens. The sequence goes on from OX387186.1 coordinate 42,641,015, forward strand.
TGATGTCAAACAAGAAGTCGAAATATCCAGTGCTTCAAGTTGATTTAAGGTTGATCCTTGCAGTTTCTTTTTTGTTTTTTTTTTTTCTTTTTGATAATAGATATTTATGTTAATTATCTAGAGTCTATATTTTAAGTTGTTAATACTGAAGTGAAGCCTGTTAATGTATTTGTTATTTTATAATAATTTCTGCTTGTAACTTATACTTTGATTTTATTTCAATTCATTTCTGTAGGTTAATTTCAGATTTGGTAGTGGTTATTGTTTCTGCAGCAATTGGTGGAATTACATTTTCCTGTTTGGGACAACCGGTTTGTACTCTTTCAAACATTTGTAGTAGCTATAGCTCTTCAGATTCATCTGTATTTCGATTTTCAGCTTTTAAATCATTATTTCAGTTTGCTTGTAGAGCTCACAACTTCGTTTTGGCCTCATTATGATAGGTCATTGTTGGTTATCTTCTTGCTGGTTCTCTCATTGGACCAGGGGGTTTGAATTTCATCAGTGAAATGGTCCAGGTATGTTGCTTCTATTTTTTCCTTAGAAAGGTTCTATTATGCCTTAATTATCAAGTGCTTGCCCTTTTACTGTTTGGTTTTTGGCCATAATATTCGAATGAAAATGGCAGAGAAAGCAAATGCTTCTTCCATTTTGTGACAGTTATGTTCAGATCTATCAGTTAAAAAAATGATTCTGGATATTCCATTGAAGGTGATGATGCATGAGACAATGTGCCTTTGACTGTGTATCGTTCTTTTCTTTTTCCTTTTTTCTTTTGTGCTTTTTCCTTTGCAGTTTAATATGTGCCTCCCTTTTTTTCTTGTTTTGTTGATTGAAATTGATGGATATTGGGTCTTATGCGTATGCGTCCTCTCTTTGGAATGTTATTTCGTTATTCACCAAAGGAAAAAGACCCCCTGATGTTAAAATGTTTCATGCAACAGGGTAGTTTAAATGTTGTCCTGTTGACTTTTTATAAATTTTTATTTTATAAAGCTATAACCTGGTTTAACTAACTAAGAGTTCTGGACCTGCTTTCTGAATTAGATGCTAAATTTGTAATTTGGATGTCTTATTATTGAATAGATTTTTTTTCAAAATTAATAACTTATTCTTCTCTTATATATACTGTTAGAGGACTGCTTAAAAGTATTTATGTGAAGTTCCTTGCACTGGGGTCCTCTGTTTAACAGTTTTTTATATCAAGTCTCAGGTCTTCTCAGTGTTCCCTTGTCGTTCTCTCTTTCCTACAACAGGAATTCTTCACATAAGTGAGCATTTTAGGCATTTTATTGGCTTTAGCTTAGAAAGCTCTTCCCTGTGGCCTAAAGTATCTTCTGACCTGAACTTTGACTTTTATATTCTTATATCAATGATCCAATTAATTCAACAATCAATTGTTCTATTGGATCATATGTTCTTGAAGATATTTACATGCATTATCAAATGATTCATAAAATAAATAAGATATTTTCTTCCATAACTTTTGTGTTACCCAATTTGGACTAACATGCTTAAATGTTACAATCCTAAATGTTAAGGCCTTAACCAAATAAGTTCCCTTAAGTCCTAGGTCGTTTTTAACAATGATTTGACCCATAACATTGAACTGTTATCTTTAGCATTTGGTATTTTCTGTTTGAAATTCTCATAATATATTAGTGTATACCAATAATAGGATAATCCCCATTGGAAGGACATTGTACAGAACATCAACTTCATTGATGTTTTTTTTTTTCTGATGCATAACTTCATTGATGTTTATAGAAATGAGCATACCAGTAATATAAATGCTACGCAAACTGGGTTGTTTTCTGTTTCTTATAAAGCACATAAAGGCCTGAAGCTTTAGGTTCTATAATTTTTTCCGCTGTGAAAAATATTTCCGTTTAAAGTTCTAGTTGGGGCTTTCATGTCATGTCGCATGTCGATCATGAACAAATTCAGATTTAGAAATATATATATATGGTGTTAAACCAACAACTGTTTTTTTCTCATCCAAATTAAATTTGAGCTACCATGCAACATTTTATTATGTTCATTCACTTATTGGTGGCACGGGTGGAGCCAGAAAATTAGCTTGGGAGGGGCAAACAATAAGTCAAAATAAATTGAACTATATTAACATGGATGAATAGTCTGATTTAATTGTATTACATAGTTCATCCAAATTGAACTATGTTCATCCAAATTGAACTATGTTCTGCTGGATGAATAGTCAAACTATTCATCCAGCAGAACTACTCTTAGACTACTTTGACTCATCCACATTGTATGTGAAATGTTTGGATTGACCTTTATGAGTTTTTCTTTTTATTTTTATGTATTTTTTGTTTGATTTTCTGACTGTTGTTTGTATTTTTATGTATTTTTTGTTTGAACATAATTTGACTTATATACATTATAGTACGTCTCAAGTAACAACAATCAAGCTTGTCTGAGTAACTTTAAATCCTTCTTCACAGAGCTCGAATCCTGATATAATATATATACAAACTAAGAAAGAATTTGACTCATTTGAACTATGTTCATCCAAATTATAGTTCAATTTGGATGAATATATGTAATACAATTAAATCATCCACAATGTGGATGATTTAATTGTATTACATAGTTTGACTCATCCTTTACAGGCAAGTGTGAAGAATGGCTGCCTAATTACATAAGCACGTACACACATAAATTAATATGAAACAACCACAATCTATGTGATGATGAATGTAAATGTTACTTTGTACAACATAGCAATAAACAAGCAAACCAAAAATACTGACAAAGTAAATTTATGTGCATGCACCTTCCAATTCTGCCAGCAACATGGCCATGAGACTTCGTTGAGAAACGTCTAGTATAACGAGCAGATGTCCCAAAAGAACTTGTCCCAAACTGCAGAAGATTGCAGACGATATACGTGAACAGATCTGGAATTAATCAAGATATAAAGGGAAAAGCATAACAAGCCATGAAAATAAGAACAAAGACAAAGACAAACAGTTAGAATGTTGAAGCTAGTCAAAGTAAGAGACAAATGTATCTATTGAAACACCAAGTATTTAACTGCTATCTTCACCTCCTTTTTTCTTCTCTTTTTATTTCTTTTTTCCTGATAGGTACTAAAAATAATTTTTAACGGAAATGAGGCAGAAATTCTCCAAAAATAGAAAAAAGAGAATTGGATCAGAACGACCCAGCATTAATGAACACATCAAGTTGTCCATGTCATATCCCTTTGAAGCTTGAGATATATTAGTTGATATAAACAAAGACCAAGTATTCCTAAGTCTGTGAAGTTGACAAATCCTACGAAAGGGAATCAAGCACATAAACAATTAATGTTATTAGAACTCCGAGCTAAAAGCAGTTTTGTGAAAAATAATTTTATTGCTTATCAAAATCTGCTTGAGAAAAGAATAAAAAGAAGGTCATGGAAATAGTAGCACCTAAAAATAAAGGAAAAGCATTGTAAAGATTATAAACTATAATAATTTTCTTAAAAAGAGTTAACAAAAATGCCTCAGCGAGAGAAAGGCAAAGATTATATAGAGAGAGAGAGAGAGAGAGAGAGAGAGAGAGAGAGAGAGAGATACGCACACATACCTTCAACTGAGGAAAAAAAAAGCTTCAAAGACTATAAACAACAAAATTAATAGAACAAAATGTAGTAGATACAAAAAAAAACAACAATCAGACCATGCATCCTTGTTCCGATTGTTATAGATATCTATTACATGTAATAGATATACAAGAAAACAACAAAATGTGTAAGGAACATCAATGGGAGCATCCTTGCTCATTCCTGCATAAAAAATAAAAACACCAAAATTAGTATCTAAACCCAAATTAATTTTTAAACATAACTAGAGAAGAAACATGGGATTACCCAGTAATATTTGTGCGATGCTATTGTTTTCCATGTATTCAAAAACCAAAATTCGGGTTTCTCCATCAACCCAAGGCCCATGGAGCTTAAATATGACATCTAGGTAGGATTTGAAGGACTCCCAGGTTCGGATGATTGTCCACCCTGGGAAGCATGATGATAAGGATTGCTTAATTAAATATACATATTTAAAATATAATCAATAATGTGTTCTACTATTTCTAGTATTGGATGCAAAATACCTGTCTTGTAAATGATAAGAATGCGCGTTGAAGCTCCGCAAGTTGGGAGGCCTGTTGCAGCACCTGCTCTTGTAGCTGCTCTCGGTGGTGCATCTCCTCATCTAATCGTTCTTTTAGCTGCTCTCGGTGGTGCATCTCCTCATCTAATCGTTCTTTTAGCTGCTCTCGGTGGTGCATCTCCTCATCTAATCGTTCTTTCATTCGATTAAATTCTGTCATGTCTACTGTTTGGCTGGAGGATGAGCCCCACGTCCTGTTTGGAGTCAACCCCATCCCACAGCATCTAACTCGGCCATGGGTGTCAGGTCCCATGACCTGAGTGTAGACATCATCACGCGCCATACCATCTGGCGTGCCTCCAACCATAATATTTCGCATCTGTTCCTGAAATAAAGAAAAGTATTTAAGAACCATAAGAATTACATGAATTTTATGAAATTCAAAATAAAAGCTAATTCTAGATTAGTTGCAACTTACAATCTTATTTGCTGCATCAGAGCTGACTGGGGTGCCATCCTTCCTAGTATGTGTTTCAATGAAAGTTTCTGCTCGGCCGGCCAATTGCTATATGGCACATGTATTTGGAGAGAAAAATGAGAAAAAAGATATAATGCGTAATAACCATTACAAAAAAAAAAAAAATACAACTTTATTTGAAAGAAAATAATATAACAATAAAAGAATAAGCACATGTGAGGTAATACTCATTGAAGGACTTAAGAGGGTGACTCCTTATCTCCTTTGTTGAGATTGCAGGAAATGTGGCTTATTAAGTGGTTTTGAATTTTTAATAGAGAAAATTTTAATTTTACCCCTAGGCAGCACTATAAGTGGTTGGAAAATGAGATTTTGAGAAATTATAATCCAAAAAGGCTAGCATATGACTCATGAAACATGCGAAATTTGCATGTTAGAAATTACAACTCAAAAAGTCGAGCATGTGACTTTTTGAGTGTTTTATACATATAAAGCCTTCCTACCCAAGAATGTCAAAGCATGGTTTTGAAGTTTTTGTGTGTGGGTGTGTGTTGTTGTTTCTTTTATATATATATATAGTTTCAATCACTATAAAGCCTTCCTACCCAAGATTTTCAAAGCATGGTTTTGAAGTTTGGGTGTGTAGTTGTTTCCTTATTTTTTTCCTTAAAAAAAATATATAGTTTCAATCCCTATAAACTTAGTGAAAGCACGGTATGGTAAATAATGACACTCAGTCAAATGATTGGTGTCCGATAGCTATTTGCATTGATGAGTAACTTGTCAAAGATTTTAACAGTTATAAACTGTTGATACCATACTTACTGTCTTATTTGTCCTTTATTGTTCTTCAAAGCCAATTTATTAGTCTATGTGTCGATTGCCTCACTAGCAAGAGCATCAGCAGCCATGTTTCACCATCTCAAAGTAGAAGCAATTTTCTAGCAACGTAAACCATTGGTTAAAAAATCATAAAGAAGAGCCATAGGATATTGAAATTCATAGATTAATCAGCTTTGCTCTCCATCATGCAATAATTTGAGGCCAGAGACATCAATAAAACTAAACTAAAAGTTTACAGTTGATGTGCAGCATGTTACTCTTTCACATCACAAAAAGTACAAGAAAGGCTTTATTCAAACTGTTTAGTCTTTGGAACTCTTAAATTCATAGGAAAACAACGAATCTTTGAAACAAAGAGTAGTATAGAAAATATGAACTTGTCAAGAACAAGATATCAGCAAAGAAACCAAACATGGCTTCATTTTCAGGAACAAAGGAAGTCCTCTGTCCTCACCAACGAGGATACAATACCATGAAATGAAATAGACATGAAAGGATTATAAATCACAATTATTCGCAATAATCTCTCAATCATTTGGTTACTTAGACAAACAAAGTCAGTTTCTTAAGCTGAAGCTGAGGTTGTTTAAACCCCAGCTAGTAACTCAGAATACAAGGCTGAGTTACTCAAATTGTAAGGCCTATATATTGTCGATTATAAGGAAAATAAACAAACAGATATTATTAAAAAATAAATAAAAGAAAGAATAAAGGTTTATTAAAAGGAATTATCTCAAAGTTTCATACCTTCTCATGTCTTACTCTAGCGAAGCTCCTCGTGCCAGCTGTGTGTGTGAGCGTTTGGTGGGCACGATTTTGTTTATTCCTTGCACAAAGTTGCTACATCATACCAAGTACATACAAAAATGTTAGAAGCCATTTCAGATATAAAAAACAGATAGCATATGTAAAAACAATGTGAACATCTTCTTACCTGTGTAGTTTCATTATTCCAATAATATACAAGTGGCTCCCACTGGTCTGGAAGCACCCCAGGAGGACAATATCGAAATCTGTCCTCATTCGTCGTATATGGGTCATAATATTTTTTCTTCAACTCTGACTTGTAGTCTTTCCATTTCTTATTCAATGAATGCAAGACATACTCTTTATGGCGCTCATCTACAACAAACTTTTCCTACATTGCACACCAAATCAATTTCCCAAGTTACAACCAATAAGTGCTGTGATGAAAAAACATTAAAGAGATCTAATTTAACTATCTATAATCTACCTGAATACGTTGCCACGCATCGTCCTTTGCGTCTTGTGAAACCTTTTGCCATGAGAAGCGGTCAACAGGTAGAACATGGCCATCTCGAGCCAATGTCCCGCAAAAATTTGCTAACTTAGAGACATTGGGCCCGATGGGCTGCCCGTGCTCATTAATGTCTACAGGAATCTTCTCTCCAGACCTTGTTTGCCTATGGAGTGATAGGCATCGAGTAGGGCCCCTTACCTTCCTTGCAGAAGAGGAGCCCTCGCCACCAACAGCGCCTGGTTGGTTTTCTACCATATCTTCGCACATTTCGATGTTTAAGATAAATTCGAAGGAAAGTGACACAAATTAGAAATACGGGTGTATGAAAAAATTGAATACTAAGAACAATAAATACAAAATAGTACTAGTAACAACCCTGTGCTTACACGGGCTATGGGAAAAAGGACATGTTAAACATGTATTTTAATAACAAGTAAGAGGAAAAGAAATACCATAATATATTATATAATAAGCAAGATTCACAAACCAAATACTATTTGAATGGATCACCTTACAACAAAATTTAGATTATACGTGCAAGGTAATATGTAAGTATAAATACATGACTTGAATCCAAAAATGATTATTTAATTTATAAGTACAAAGGATTTTATAACCTTAAGATGATGAGGTTGGGGATTGGCCAGCAGAAATCAGCAATGATGTCGAGGGCTCTTGTGGAAAGTGGGGTATTTTGTTTGGCACACTTTCCAAAGGGGCCAACTCCTTTTATATATAGTATAGATATATATTCGATCACAACTAAGAACATTAAATACATTAAATAAAGAAGTTCCTACCAACAATAAAAATAATAATAATAACAGAAGATAAAACAAGCAACTACAACACATTGTTACTCCGAATCCTCCTCGTCATGAATCGAATCGGCTAATGGACTTTGTTCCTCCATGAATGGATCAGATGGTGCATCAACAGTTGTTGCAGGTACATCTTCCCTTGCCCAACTAACACCATCATCATCTTGGTCATTATCATGTAAATTCTGCGACCAATATGACTCACAATCAAGGAATTTATCGACATCCACATCCATATCAAACAAGTCCCTAGGTTTCGTCTTGACAACTACATTCCAATCTTTATCAATTGGATCCGCCACATAAAAAACTTGCTCTGCTTGAGATGCCAGCACGAACGGGTCATCCATAACTTGTTCGCCAGTATACAACAATCGGCTGAAATTGACTAGCGTGAACCCAAACTCATCAGTCTTAATGCCTTTTCCTTGTGCCATGACATCAACCCAATCACACTTGAATAGTATATACTTTAGGTGCTCTGAATACGCCAATTCAATCACATCAGTTAGACGCCCATAGTAAGAGATGTAGCTCGTAACTGGTCTCTTGTCCTTGGCACTTGAATAGCTAGTAGTGCTTGCTTTAACCACAACACCACTATTTTGACTCTTAGAAAATCTCTCCTTCTCTATTGTGCAGAATCGATATCCATTACTTATGTAGCCCTTCATTCTTGTAGCTATTGATCGTGGACCCTGAGCGAACAACACAATTTCTTCGGACAAATGGGATTTTGAATTTTTCAATGTCTTAACCTATTTAAGGGGATGCAAAGTGTTCAAACATACTATAAGCAATAATACAAACCAAATGAAAACAGTCATTAATTTATATATCAACACATACATGTTCCTTAAGCCATTTCGCAAATTCTTCATTGTGCTTCTTCTGTATTACATGCACGGAGGCTCTAGAATGACACATATTAAGAATGCTAAGATGCCGCCTGCAATATATAATACAATAGTAAGCACTAGGTTTTGTTTGGTTTGCAATATATTAACAACTGGATGAAATAAGCAATAACATCTTACTTTCGATAACTTTCAAGCCTATCATCATTGAAAAGCACATATCGATGCGCCTGTGCCCATTCTACATTTGAGAGTTGAAATGGTTGGGCGCTTCCGACTGAACTTCCATCATCATTTCTCACTGGCCTATTTATTTTGGACTCTACATCGGGCAAATATCGAGAACAGAATGTAAGACACTCTTCCGCAATGTATCCTTCTGCAATGGACCCCTCCGGTTGCGCTCGGTTGCGCACATATGATTTCAAGGTAAATAAATACCTATTAATTAAAAGCAATGTAAACAACATAAATGGATTGCAAAAATTAATTACGCAAGGATATACAATACTAATATATTGTATCACATACCTCTCTATTGGATACATCCATCGGTACTGAACAGGTCCACCCAGCATGACCTCGTCTACTAAATGAACTGGCAAGTGCATCATAATATCGAAGAATGCAGGGGGAAATATTCGCTCCATTTGGCAAAGCACGTGCACAATACAATCTTTTAACCGCTCTAATTCCTCTACTTCACATACTTTAGAACACACTTCGTGAAAGAAATTGCTCAATTCGATCAATGCCGATGACACATTCTTTGGCAACAACCTTCGAATCGCAAGAGGTAAAAGCTGTTGCATTATCACATGGCAATCATGACTTTTAAGCCCAAATACCTTGCGTTCTTTAGCACTTACACGCTTTCCAATGTTGGAAGAATAGCCATCCGGGACTTTCAAACTCTTCAGTACTTCACAAAATAACTCCTGTTCACGCTTGTCCATCGAAAAGCAGGCAGCTGGCAAACACAACTTCTTTCTATCAGGCAATTCCATTGGGTGAAGTGCATGTCTCACACCCATATCAACCAAATCTAATCGCGACTTCAAAGTATCCTTCGATTTCCCTTCAATATTTAACAATGTACCAAGCACACTATCACAGACATTTTTCTCAATATGCATCACGTCCAAATTGTGCTTCAACAAATTATCTTCCCAATACGGCAATTCAAAGAAAATACTCTTCTTCTTCCAATTATACGGCATGCTGCTTGGATTACTGTTTTTTGGACGTTTCCTGCCAGTACGCTTTCCGAATATATGTGAAGTGCCTCTTAATTGATCCAATATTTCAAACCCAGCCAGTGAACTAGGGGGTTCCCTCATCTCCACGGTACCATCAAAAGATTGCTTCTGTTTTCGAAACCCATGATCAAGAGGTAAGAACCGACGATGACCCATATAGCAGTGCTTCCTTCCATTACGTAAATAGCGACTGCATGTGTCCTTGTGACATGATGGACATGCAAACCGCCCTTTTGTGCTCCAACCAGAAAGCATAGCATATCCCGGAAAGTCACTAATGGTCCAAAGTAATGCTGCACGTAAAGTAAAGCTCTCTTTTCTTGATATGTCGTAAGTTTCAACCCCAGATGCCCACAACTCTTTCAGCTCCTCTACTAACGGCCTCAAATAAACATCTATATCATTCCCAGGGCCAAGAGGCCCTGGAATAAGTAAAGAGAGCATCATATTTGGCTGCTTCATACACAGCCAAGGTGGCAAGTTATACGGAATCAAAACAACAGGCCAAATACTATGTGTGATGCTCATACTCCTGAATGGATTGAAGCCGTCGGTTGCTAAACCAAGTCTAACATTACGAAGCTCAGAACCGAACTGAGGGTGCACATCAAGAGCCTCCCAAGCGGGAGAATCTGCGGGATGTCTTAATTTCTCATCTTTTTTACGACCCTCAGAGTGCCATCTCATGTCATCGGCCATTTTAGATGACATATACATCCTCTGTAAACGTGGCTTCAAAGGAAAGTGGCGTAATACCTTCGCTGCCTTCTTCTTTCCCTTCTGTTTCGATTGACCATCTAGGGATTTCCATCTAGAAGTTCCACATATATCACATGACTCCTTATGGGCAGAATCTTTCCAATATAACATACAATCGTTTGGGCATGCATCAATTTTGCTATAACTTAAACCCAAATCTGTTATTATCTTCTTTGTTTGAGAGAAATTATCTGGTAAATTTGTGTCATCTGGGAAAGCCTCCCTCAACAAGACAAGAAGCAAACTGAATATCTTGTTACTCAATCCTCCCAAACATTTTAAATGAAATAACCTAATAATGAAAGACAATTTTGTATGTCTTTTACACCCATTATACAACTCTTGATCAGCATCATTTAACAGTTTTTCAAACTTACAATTCTCCCGATTTTGCGTGTCAGCTGGTGCTTTGTGTAACGAACTCACAGATGTATCTCCTTCAGTCTGAGCCCCAAAAATTTCACTCAACATAACCTTAGCCTCATCACCCTTCTTATGTAAATCATCTCCACCATATGCAAACTTAGGTTGGCTAGATCGTAATCTTACCCTGTCCTCTCCATGGTGATACCAGACCTTGTAAGTCGGGTCAAACCCATTGCATATCATATGCTCGTACGCAACCCGACTGGTCTGATACAATACGTTACAGCATTTCGGGCAAGGACACTTCAACTTCTCATTACATGTTGCACCGTGATCTTCAGCAAACTTGATGAACCCAATTACTCCATTTCTGTACTCTGGACTAGCCCTGCATCATCCATATATTAAAACATAGCCTATTTAGTTAATATTTGATGATATTTAGCTAACAATGCAACATTAAAAAAAATTTCAGCCTATTAAATACCTAGAGCTGTGAATCCAACTTCTATCCATCAGCTAATGTATTCTGTGTCACCAATGTGGGAACGCTATCCTTGTTCTTCTGCAAAATAATACTCCATAAATAGGTTCCTTTCTAATATCAAATGGTACTCCGGTTAGTTTTAAAGTTTATGCTTGGTTTTGCCCATTCAAGAATAGCGAGCAAAGTACTCGTTTATCCATGTGATGCATATATTTCTCTACGAATTTCGGCAGCATCTCTGCGCAATTCTCCAAATACGTAAAAGTTTCTTGACATACTATGCTTTTATCATCCAAATTGGACGATAAATAGCATGAAGTCAAAAAACTACGTATTTGAAGAAAAAAGAGATCGATGAAACCAAAATGACATGCATTAAGAGAAATATACGAATCACATGTCAAAAAGTACTATACATGCTATTCCCAAACTGTCTATCTGACATTCCAAGATATTATATGTGTAAATATATACCTTTTATATTTAAATACTAAGAGTTATTGCAAACTTACTGAAAAACTGCAATCTCTTCAAAGTAGACAAAATTAATTGGCATAGCTACACATGTAACCTCTTAGGCGAGAATTTGAATTGTTTCCACTTTTTTAATTGTATCAACTCAATCAAAAAATTCAAGTTCTCATATTGCTAGTCATGTATTAAAGCAATAAATAAAAGCTAAAACATCAACAATCAATTTATAATTGGTGAAATAAAAGCACAAAAGTGTGGTGTCGGTTATATTGATGCATCCAAACAAAGAAGGCACAATTAAATACACGTGCTTTGCAGCCATGGGAATAGATATTATGCCAACATGCCCTCCAGTTGGCACAGACAAAAAATGCTACTCATCCCTTGACATGAAGACTTTTTCCAATTAATATTAATATTAACCCATGTTAAGGAATATATTAAATATATAAATTTCATCCCTGCTATCAGCTTGAGCTTTTAGTAAGAACGGTGCTCTATATGGTATCAGAGCCTTAGGAAAAAGCAACAGTTTTGGACATCCCGTTCTTTATCCAATTGCCCTTTTGGGCCCCACCTTAAAATAATTTTTTTAAAATAAATAATTTCATAAAATACATATATCTTACCTTTATGTGGACATGATATCTTTCTCCTATATTATCTTTAACTAAATTAAAATTATATCATTAATCCTTATATTTTCAAAGTCTTAGAAACCCATAACTATCTTTTAACTAAATTAATAATGAAAATAATCAAAGATATGCTTCCCTCTTTTTCAAAATAATGCTAATATTCAAAACACAATAAAATAAAACTCAATGACGAAACAAAAGATTGTATGATTAGCAATGGAAAAAAATTGAATTCAATCACCTACTTCTTAATAATTGTAAATTAGTTACACTTTTTTAAAACAATTGAGTTTGAGTGTTATTTTACTGTTAAAACGTATTTCTTACAAAAATACCCTCATAGTCTTGCAATCAAGTTGTAACCTATTATTAAATTAAATATATGTATACTCATTCTCAATTATAAGCTAAATCAATATTTCGTCCAACAGTTTATGTACATTGTCAAAATTTTAAAATTAAAAAATACATTTTCTCAAATGTTATTTTTAACTAAATTAAAATTATATTATTAATCCTTATATTTTCAGAGTCCTAAACACCCATAACTATCTTTAATTAAATTAATAATCAAAGATATACTTCTCTATTTTCGAAAAAAATTGCTAAATTTGCAATTTGCTGGTGTCTCTTCACGGAAAGGATCTTTGTGTTCTTAGGTGTGATTGCCGATGATATGTCTCGGAATTATAATAATAGTTATTAATAGTAATTAATAACTATTAATTAACCCCAACCTATCCTCGCTACCAAACTAATAGGGGTGAGTTAGTGTTTTGGTTACCATCCCTAAGACTAGGTAATGAAAGCTTATCCACATAAATAGAACAATTACGTCAAATGCACGATGGATGAAAATTGTATAATTTTCATTAAAAAAAGAGGATTGACAACCAAAAAACGGCTAGCAAAACATTGAATCTTGCACATGGTAAGAATAAAATCTTGACATAAGGAATCGTTGCCATTAAAATCTTGAACTATAATGAATTGTTGCCATTAAAATCTTGAACTATAAATAAAATACTAGCGTGCTTACACATGGTAACAAAACGTCTAATTATTATATTTGCTCATTGTAGCTGTTATTTTAAATTATTTTAAAATAACATATTTAAATATATACGAAGCATAGATTAAACAACTAGTTTAACTATATAAAGTTCACCCCTACTATCAGCCTAAAAAGGTTCTTGAAAGTCAAACAAATCCATGGTTTGAAAAAACAGTTCTCTTGGGCCGTAGTTTCCTTGATTCAACAGTCTGGTCCATTAAAATTAGCGGGTCCACAGGTTTCGAGTCAGCCCGGTCATCACACGGTTTTGTTCCATTTTCCCGCTAAATGGTTAAGGAGCTCCCTCTCTCTCTCTCTCCCTTTCGTGGCAATGGCGCTTCCATCTGGTTTCCGAGAAAGGCTCAAGCACATGGAAGAAACCAGAAACCAGAGGCTCTCTCTCCTTCAGGTTCAAAGCCCTAATCTTGTTCTTTTCTCTTTCCTCAAAACCCTAGTTCTTATTCTTACTCACCATCCACAAGAGAGAATAATTTCAGGCTGAAAAAGATCTTCAAACCAACAAATCTCTGCTCCTGACGGCAAAGCGTTCGAACATCCGATGCATGGAACAACGCTGCCTGATGATGGAGCAGAAGAGAGCTGAGTTAAGCTGCAAGATCTTAGCTCAAAAGTCAGAAATCAAGAGATTCGAGTCCGAGTACCAAATCATAGCTCAGAAGTTTAGGTACTTCCGTTGATGCCATTGGTTTTCTCCAATTAGGCTGTGTTTGGAGGTTCGGATTTGGGGAGAAAAGAAAAGAAAAGGGGCAAAAAGTCTTTTCCTTTGTTTGGTTGAGAAACGTAAAAGAGAGGGAAATGGAAAGAAATTTGGCTACCAAATTTTCTTTCCCTCTTAAAAAATTTTTCTCCGCAAAAACGTAGAGATTTGGGGAGAAACGAAAATCGGGGAGATTTGGGGAGAAATAAGAACACAGGTTCTTCGACTTCGACAGAAACGAACAAAAAATTCTTCTTCGCGCGCTTGAGCAAAACGTTGGAGCGCAGAACTTCGTTGAGAAACCTTCGTTCAAATCTCTTCTCCATCTCCTCAACGTTGGAGAGCAAAACGAAGCAAACGTTGTCTCCACTGCATCTTCACTCTCCACGAAGCAAACGTTCTTAGGTCTCCATAGCATCTTCTCTTCTAGCAAGAACGAACGGCAAGGCTTCAGGTATGTTTTTTTTAATAATCATCCCCTTGTTCTTGGGGTTAGGGTTTTTCCTTTTTTTGTAATCGATGTGTTTATGTTCTGAATGATGTTTATCTGGAATTTTTTATGTGTTTAGTTGAGTCTCTATCAATTGTTGGGTTTTTAATCAATTTGTTATACAATGTTTGTATTTGCTTGGAGCTCTAAGCACGAACCCTCTCCCTTTTGTTACATTCTGATTTTTTTTCAAGTCTGCTATACAGTTTCAAGTTTACTACTGTGTAATGCTTATAAGGGCCACCTGATTGAGGTGATTTTGAGCACTGTGTGGAACCCTATAATGGGTGCTAATTCGAGTAGTGGGACAAAGCCTATTTAATAAAGTATTACTTCATGATCTGCATCCATCAGTAAACATGCTATCTGGGAAGCGACTAGCTGCAGAGCAAACTTGGAAGAAGCTTATAATTGGAGATTATCAGCCTAGAAAATCAATTTTGAAAAATCAGGACTGAGAATTATTGAAAATGGTTTAGTAGCATGATATGTTATGTGGGAACTATGAGAGGGCAAAGGCAGCTCTTGCTGTTTCAAATGGAATAGAAGTCAATGTTTCTTTCTCAGGCTGATGTATGAGATGGAGGCCTACAGCAATTAATTGAAATTTTGTAGAAGACAAAAGAGCCATCAAAGGTGTAGATGAGGGTGGAGTGAATATTTTGATTGAATTTTAAGGTGGGAGGTTGATGTGATGAACTTAACGAAATTATCCAAAAGAAATATAGCAATGTCAAGATACAAAGGACTAGCTCTTGGATTGCATATTGGTTTCATGGCTATGTTTTATCCGTTTATTACAAATCTATAGTAACTAATGGATTGCTCCTCAAATATAGCAATGCCAAGCGAAAAAAGGGATGCTCTTCAATTGCAGATTGGTGTAACAGCTATGTTTTATCGATTTATTACAATTTTGTAGTAATTAATTTGTTGCTCCTTAAGTGCAATAACAACAACAAAATGCATTGTCCAACTAATTTAGGCCTAAAAATTGAATCTTGTGCTTCCATCCTGATTTCTCAAAAGCTCTATCTTTAATCATAATTCCAAATTCCTTTTTACTAGCTCCAGATAGGTTCCTTTTTTATCTTGTTATTCCCTTTTTAGATCCTTCAAAGAATTGCCCCTCCCATCTTCTCATAACTACCTTTTAAGATCTTCACTTTACATTCCCAGATCATCATAACCTACTTTCATAAATTTTTCTCCTATTTGGCCACACCTAGGCACTTTTGGTATTGTTAATTCCTTACCTTACCTTCCCTAGTCTTCTGGGTTGGAATCTCTGTTTTGATTTTAAGCATTTGATTTACTCAAGGAGGTGCTCTGGTTTTGAAATCTCTGTTTTAAATTTACATACGTTCTCTGGTAAATTTATTATTTTCATGTACATCTATAGTACTCAAGTTCTTGCATGAGAAATTACAGTGAAATTTCTGTTTTCTTATAAGTAGCAAAATCAATGATCTATTTATTTGTGTTGCTTGCTTCAGAAATTGTGTATTATATTACTTTTCTAATTGGTTGTGAATTAGTTAACGTCATCTAAACTAGTGAATCTCTTAGGTGTTATTACACCAGTACTACCCAGTTATTTTGCTTCAGCTATTATTATTCATAAAAACTGTCGAAGTGGTAAACTTGTGATGATTTTAGTGGAGATACTTATAAATTTTCTGTATTGAAAATCTACTGTTTCCTGTCAGTTTCAGCGCATTGAAATTTTACTCCTTTTAGTTATTTTCCTTTTACTGATTTTTTTTTTTAAGAAAAATTTGGAACCAATCCTTTTCTTCTTGTGCTTCTTCCACTGTATACTCTTTGTTTATGTTACTTTATTTTCAGTTGCCAGAGCTCATTTTATGTTTTCTCCATTTTAATGCTGGAATCGACAATTAAATTCTCAAGCTTTGGATTCTACTACAAGTTGTGCTTCTGTTTCAAATATGAGCTCTTCTTTCTCTTACTGTTTATCCAAACTTATCTCACCATAGTGACTCTAATCAAATTTTGTTTGTGTTATCCTGCATTTGTGGGCTGCATATCAGCTTACTATTATACTTTATTATACTTAAGGACATTTGAGTTTATGCTATTTAATATCTATGGTTGTGGATTTCTCCTTCTTTTATTTCCTGATACCTATCACTTTTGTGCTCCACCATGTACCCATGTCTCTCCTGCTGTTTGGGGATTGCACTATTATCATATTTAAGCTTTATGTTCTTTGATATGTTTGTATTACTGGAACTTTATTCAACTTTGAAATGGCCTAATAAATTTCTTGAGATAAGTGTGCCTTAATTTTCTTAAATCGATGGTCTCTATAAATTCAAAATGTTCACCATTGCCTTTCATCATTAATATTTCAAGAATAATTTATATGCTTATGTTTCTTTTTCTTTTTTTTCCTGTTCTTACCCATCCCTCATGGTTCCACCTGTATTCCTCTTTTCCTCTCTTTTGTCTTATCTGGCTTTTGGAGTTGTTGAATCTTAAGTTGTCACCCGTTTTTGCCTTAATAGAAAATAGTTTGCATATTGTGGTTTGACTTTCTTCAGTTGACTGGGACAAGGAAATTGAAGTATAAAACTGATGGTCTGCAGTTATTGAATCTTAAGTGCAATAACAACAACAAAATGCATTGTCCAACTAATTTAGGCCTACAATCTCTAGTATTGTCTAACCAAACTCAATTTTATTAACTATGTATTTATTTTATAGATATGAGTTTAAAGCACATTCATTATGTATTTGTTTGTGCTGTAGTACCATGACTATAAAACAACTATTTGATGTGGACTTAGAATTGATTTAGAAAGATAGGAAAACAATTGTTTATGCTATTTTGTTTGATCAAATTATAATTTATTTAATTTATGCAGATGGAGAGTATTGAGGAGTGGGAAAGAAAACGAAAGTGGGCTGCTGCTACTGCTTCGGAAATGAATTTAAACAGGTACAAGAGGAAGAAGAGGAGAATTCCAAGAGCTTCCTTGATTTGGGAATTGGGATTGAATAGATAGGCAATGGATCGCCTTTTGTAGTGCACAGGGGAGCTGTGGGTCAACGGTTTATTAGTTTATTTTTAAGAGATGATTGACCCAAAAAAAATAAAGAAAATAAGGGAATTGTACACATGTGTATTTGTATGTTTAAATATTTTTGATGAATCGTGAAGACCTTCGTTGATGTTTGTGCACATCTCCAATGCTCATCCATCAAGTGATAGCTAAATTTAATCAAATTTGCTGAATTTTCACTTTAAGATGTTATAAATCAATCAAATGAAAAGACTAAGCGAGGCGAACAAGGTGACGGATACAATGGTTCAAACTGGTTTATCAATTAGTAATAGAATAGAATGGCATCCCCAATGATGGAGGGAGTTGCTATAACTTATATAATAATAAAAGATGGTGATCGAATAGTATGGCGGCATCCAATATAGTGGATAGAGATAAAGGAAAGTAGAATATAGTAAGTTTGGGTTTTGGTAATGGCTAAACCCTTATCCGGACCCGAACCTGTCCCATTGCTATTCCTAGACCCAATTACAAAAACATTAAAAAAAAATTTAATTATTTCATTTTCCTTTTGATTTTCTCTGCAACCAACCAAACAGGAGAAATGATTTCTAAAAAATTTTCTTCTTTGTTTTCTCTAGTAAACCAAACAGTGGAAAATTGCATATTTTCCTTTCTTTTCTTTTCTTCTCTTTTCTTTTTGAGATTTCATTTCTTTTCTCCCCAAATCCAAGGCTCCAAACACAGCCTTAAGGATTGGTCTGTTCTTAAGGAATTGAATCATGGATATGTTGGGTTAGGGATTTGAAGAGTGAGGTGGAGGAGTTTGAGGAGTGTGAGAAGAACAAGGACAGGTTTTATGAGATGAAGAGTGCTGAAATGCGGGAATTTCAAGGTAAAGTGAAGGAATGTGTCTTGGAGTCCCGTCTGCAAGTGCAGGAGATGAGGTACAGCAGGGATAAGGTAAAGTTGGAGCCTTTAGTCCTTCTGTTCGTGAAATTGTTTGAATGGCTCTGGTGTATGTTTGTGTCTGTGTTTGTGCTGGTATGTATGTATCATACTTGTGTACAGCCAAAGCTTTATCAAATTGCTACTGTTTTATTGATAATAATGTAGTTGGACAACTTACAATCTTTGCATGCTCAAATGGTTCAAACAATTTCCTTGTTGTCCAATCAATGATCAGTATCATCCTTAAATAGCAGGGTTGGCTGAGTTGGGCAGGTTGGGTTGAGTGTATGTATTAATTAGTCTTGACACAACTCAAAGCTGCACATTTGTTAAACAGGTTGAAAATAATCAATCCCACCCCAAACCATATGAAAAGGTACTCAATCTGATTGTTTAACTCATCTTTTTCTTTGAAATTTGTAAAAATCAGTATACGCTAAAAAATTATGCATTCACTGTTCTTGGTTTCAGGAGTTTTCATTGACTTAAAAGAGAATTCTGTTGAGCAATTTTCCGAATTTGGGAGTTATTAATTATAACTTCAAAAGTTATCTTGTACAGGATGATATAACCTTTAATTGCTCCTGCATCTGTTTTACCATCTGTGGATGAATTAAACATTTGAACTATTCCACTGAGATAGACAAATATGTTTGATTGAGCTTATTTACTGGTATTTGGTTTCTCTGTTTCAGCTGAAATTGAGCCTCAAGGAACTTCAAGGAAACAGTGGATACCTAAGTAATTCAGAGATAGCTGCAGCTGAGACAATAAGGGCCAAACTTTTATCTGTTAAAGAGAACTTGGAGAGAAACTTGGCTTCAAACTACCAACTAGGAGCACAGTTGGAAAAGCAGCTGCAGAAAGCTTTGATTTCATAAAGAGAAGAAAAAAAAAACCTAGAGCAATGAAACAGAGGCCTGAGTGGCATGTCCAAAAACATGATAAATCAATGAAATCAATTGGTGCAGGTGAATAAGACAACATATATCCAATCTACATGAGTCACAAGTTACAACTAGATATTGTCTTTGTTTGACAATTGTTGTAGTTGAAATCCTGATATCTTGTGAGGATATGGTGTCCTATTCATAATGATGTAGAATTCCATTGTAATAATATCCATTTTCAGTGAAAAAGAATTCCTCCATTCTTTATGTGAAGTTACACACACTACAGAGATTGAAATTTAATATCCGAGATGCTAATCGTTTCTTATTACTAGGAAAGGCTGAATTTCTTAAGTAGGTTGCCTGGCCTCCACACTCCACAAAAAGGAGGAATCGTAATACTCCAAAACACAACATAACACGGCCCTCAACAGAATAAAATTACTCATTCTTCTTCCTTTTCTTGTTTTCAAAAGAATATAGAAATACAAGAGCATGATAAATTAAACCTCTGAATTCATTAAATTAGGCATACAAACTAAGGGAAATATTAATTGGAAACTCTAAGTACTAAGCCAACACATAAATAAGTGGAAAAAAAAATGCTCATTAAATAGGGTGGTTAAGTCAGGGTTTTGCTGGGGGCTTCATCGGTTGGCCTAGAATTGAATAATGGATTTAATGGTCTAGACTCAACATTGGTGATGGGCTTAATGGGTTGAGCTGAAACAACTGAAGAAGATGAAGAGTGGTTTGATTTAAGCTAAGTAAATGAGTGCCACCTTCTAGTGAGCAGGCATTGGTAGTTTGACATTTCCACCCAAAAAAATTTGTAGTTTGACAGAGTTCAGCACAATGACAAGAATAATACCTTTTCTGCTATGAAATATGGTGCTATTATTGTTAGTGCCCTTGAGAGATATCTTAACAATAAAATAAGCACTTAAAAACAGTTTGAAGCTTCTGAAAGATTGAAAAAGTCTATATGGGGGCTAGTTGTTCAAGGAAATTCTGGTGCGAATAGAAATTGCAGCTCCTCTAGGGTCCTAATCAACAATTTTTTGGCCTCAAACCTGAAGAATTGATTGAAATTTAATAAATGGACTAATACAACATGATCCAACATGCTCTAGAAGTAAGTACATGAGACATAACAGTTGCTGTAACATATTTTTCTAAATAATTATGGTTGTACTTCTAATTGAAGACAGTTGGGTGCCACAAAACTAAATAAACTTGCTTTGGGATGCTTCATTTAAACCCCCTCTTATTTTCGTATACTTCTCACACTAATATCTTTCGTTTGCAGTAACAAACAAGTATCCCAAAAAACCCACCTTGACTGCAAGTGAAAGCAAACACAGAGAGGAAAAAGACTACCATTTTAATTTTTGTTTCTCTCCTTCCCAATCATGATCCATCATCTGCTTTGGATTCTTTCTCATTATATTTTTTTTCATTATTTCAGTAGTTTTAGTCCAAATATAATAAGTTAAGGAAGTCTTTCTTCATTCAACATTATTGATTGCACAACTCTCCTTGGCTTTAGAACTTTCTTCTCCTCCTTTTTGCAGCCTCTTTCTTGTGCCTTTTTTTATTTTATTTTTTTCAGTTGCAGAAATAAACTGAAAAGGGATTCAGTTTGGCCCCCCTTTAATGGGATGATTGGTGAACTTAAAGGTCCATGGCAGCTTATACATTTGAAATGTTAAATGACTTAAGCCAGATTACATTCACTAGAGTTTAGCACTTTCAACATCTATTATAGTGCTTTGAACATGGCTGACTCGAAAATGTTTTGATGAGTTGACATGTAAAGTTGAGTAAATAAACAATCACGCCAGGATTCCCCTCCAATGTGATTGGGCGTGGGGACTTTAAAATCCGAATATTCTCCTTATCCCTCACCCACAAATAGTATGTGTGTCCCAAATCATACTCTTATGACATCCTTATACCCTCTTATTTAAACCAAACGGCACCCACATTATATCCATTCTATTCCAAAGGCGAACAAAACATAAAATACTTCTTTATAGCTTGTCAAACTTCCAAAAAGATTTTCTCTTGCTTCTTTTGTCTTAATCTCATCAGCTCCTCACACTTTAAACATATATAAACCCTTCACCCATCTTCCCATCATCCTTACTGTTCCATAAGAACACTCCAATCTACTCCCCTCTACCTGCTCTTTTTGTTCATCACTCTTTGATTACTGTCCTTCACAACCCAAAAAACCAAACTAAAACAAATCAAGTACCAGCATTTACTGCCGAATGATTGGGGTTTGGTGTTCGAGAACGGCGTATTTCACCGCAAGGACCCAACAACTGAGACTTCAGAAGGACGACAAGCGAACGCTCGCAAGAAGGTGCTAATACATGTCCCCACCAACGAAGTCATATCTTATTACTCCTCATTAGAGGAAACCATTTTTCGATTAGGTTAGGAGAGGTACTATGATGACACAGACCTCTTCCAGCTCCACAAGAGTATAACCGTTGATCTCATCTCTCTACCTAAAAAATTAGGATTCTTTGGCCTAGAGAATTCTCCAAGTTCAAGTCCTTTCACGTGTATGATATTGTCATTAAGAATCATTTCCTCCTTGGAAGCATTGGAGCCTATCCGTAACCGCATACAGAGATTACACATTGATTGTATTTGGGATAGCTTGAAAGATGCTCAGTGACTTATCCAAGCATTCAACTTGAATGAACTTGAATAAGATGATGCTGACTGTAACGGCCCTAGCAATAACAAATGCAGATACTCAATAGATGGAGATTATTCTCTGATTCAAAACAATGGTAACGAGGTTCAAAGTAAAACCTAGGATCGATTGCGATATCGTTTCCTTTGGATTGCAGTTGGGGAGCTATTAATTCCATTAGCATTGGCAGGGCTTGAGGACTGCCCTCTGTTGGAGGAAATTAGTATCAAGGTTGAAGGTAACGGCAGGGAAGGCCTAAAGCATCCAAAAAACTGAATTTGTAGTAAGCTCTCGAAGTGGAATTCAGATTAAGCTCACTTATGCAGTATCCTCGCCTGTTGAAGATGCAGCTGGATTGTGGGGATGCAATAGGTTATGCATTGAGTGCACCAACTGGGCGTACAGACCTGAGTCTGTGGAAGAGGTTTTACTTAAATGGGATTGGAATTTGAATCTCAATGAGCTTGATTACTAACCACCACATGTCATGATATGAGTATCAAAATGCGAGTAGACTTATGCAGTTGCTTTAAGGATGTGACACTTTAATAATACAGGATGAAACGGCTATTCAACGAATCCTCAAAGTGACTGCACGAATCTACTCGCATTTTAGTACCTATATCATTCTTTGGTACAGGATAGTAATCTTCTCTCAACTGTACATCCCTGAGATTGGGGATCCTGAGAAGAAACATCATAAAGTGCTCATAGATTGTGCCATGGATGAAGAGCTTTCTGAAGGTGGCACGTTCTGTAAGCAACCCAGCAACAGGGAGAAAAGAGGGTCCTTTGGTACACATCCAGTTGCACTGCTCATTTCCATTTCTGCCACGCTTTCAAACTCTCCCTTTTCCAGGCAATTGAGACTTGACCACTTCTTTCCTCTCTTTCTCTCTCTTTTTTAATTTTTTGTGAACCAAATGTACTTTCCTTTTTAAATTTTTTTTGTGAACCGGATGTACTTTTTTTTTTTGAGGATGTGCAACTGGATGTACACCAGAGGACCCTCTCTTTCCTTGCTGCTGGGTTGCTTACAGAATGTGCCACTTTAAGAAAACCCTTCATCCATAGCACAACCCATGAGCACTTCATGATGTTTTTTCTCAGAATCCCCAATCTCAGGGATGTACAGCTGAAAGAAGATTACTATCCTGCACCAGAGAATGATATAAGTACTAAAATGCAAGTAGACTCTTCCAGTCGCTTTGAGGATGCGTTGAATAGCCGCATCATCCCGTATTATTAAAGTGTCACATCCTTAAAGCAACTGCACAAGTCTACTCGCATTTTGATACTCATATCATGACATGTGGTAGCCAGTAATCAAGCTCATTGAGATTCAAATTCCAATCCCATTCAAATAAAACCTCTTCCACAGACTCAGGTCTGTACGCCCAGTTGGGGCACTCAATGCATAACCTATTGCATCCCCACAATCCAGCTGCATCTTTAACAGGCTAGGATACTACGCAAGTGAGCTTAATCCGAATGCAACTTCGATAGAGCTTACTCCAAATTCAGCTTTTGGGATGCTTTAGGCATTTCCTGCCGTTACCTTCAACCTTTATACTAATATCCTCCAACAGAAGGCTATCCTCTAGCCTTGCCAATGCTAATGGAGTTAGTGGCTCCCCAACTGCAATCCAAAGGAAACAATATCGCAATCAATTCCAAGTTCTACTCTGAAACCCATTACGATTTTTTTATATCAAAGAACAATCTCCATCCATTGAGTATTTGCATTTCGTATTGCTAGGGCTGTTACAGTCAGCATCATCTTGTTCAAATCGAATGCTTGGACAAGTCGATGAGCATCTTTCAAGCTATCCCAAATACAATTAATTTGTAATATCTATATGCGGTTGCGGATCGGCTCCAATAACTCCAAGGAAGAAATGACTTGAACTTGGAGAATTCTCTAGGCAAATGAATCCTAATTTTCTAGGCAGAGAGATGAGATCAACGGTCATACTCTTGTGGAACTGAAAGAGATCATAGTACCTCTCCCAACCTGACCTAAAAAGGATTTCCTCTAATGAGGAGTAATAAGATATGACTTCCTTGGTGGGAACATGAACTTAACACCTTCTTGCGAGCGTTCGCCTGTCATCCTTCCGAAGTCTCAGCTGTTGGGTCCTTGCAGCGAAATACGCCGTTCTCAAACACCCAAACCCCAGTCATTCGGCGATAAATTCTGGTACTTAGTTTGTTTTAGTTTGGTTTTTTTGGGTCGTGAAGGACAGTAATCTAAGAGTGATGAACAAAAAGACCAGATAGAGGGGAGTAGTTTGGACTGCTCCTATAGAACAGTAAGGATTATAAGAAGATGGAAGAAGGTGGAATGGTTTATATATGTTTGAAGTGCAAAGAATTGTTGGAATATTTTAGGGCTTCCAACATGTCCCACAAGATATAAAATGTCTAAAATGAAAGTTTTTAGACAAATCAGGATTGTCTTCGAATTACTCAAGCTTCCAAGGGCTTATGAACTTGGAATTTAGGCTTCCAAAGCTTCCTGAAATTACGCAGGCTTTCAGGGACCTTCATAAGCTTCTAGAATCACACAAGCTTCTAGAGGCTTATGAAGATAAGATTCTGAAATTTCAGGCTTCCAGAGGTCCTATGTGTTAAGGAATTAAGAGGCTTCCTTAGGCCTATACAAATTTCTTGGAATGAGCGCAAGCGTCCAAGGGCTTATGAAGTTTTTGAAGAATCTGGAATTTCAGGCTTCCAGCCATCCTATGAGTTGAGGAATTACGCAGGCTTCCTCATATCAATGAAGTTTTGAAAAATCTGAAAGTTTAGGCTTCCAACAATCCCATGAGTTTCTAAATTAAGGCTTTAGAAGACCTATGAAATTAAGAATTACTCAAGCTTTCCTAAGGCTTGTAAAAATCTGGGATTCAATCTGGGATTCAAAGGTTACTGGTGGCCCATGAAATCTGAAGTTTAAAAGCCTTCAGTTGTCCTATGAATTGATTTTTTGAAATTCCAAGGCTTTCAAAGGTCGAAAAAGATTGATGGAATTAGTCAGGCTTCTAAGGGCCTATGAAGCTTAAAAATCTGAAATTCAAAGGCTTTCAGAGGCCTATGATAAACTTGATAAAATTTGAAATTCAAAATCTTTCACATGCCTATGATGTTTTTTTGAACCTTCTTTGAAACTCTTTGAGTTGAAAAAGAAGCACAAGTTGCTTTAAAGAAGTTGATTTTTTTTTTAATTTTTATTCTTTTTATTTCTGATTTTGAGTTGTTATTTGCATGGAATTCAATCGTTTCCAAATGACCCACAAAAGGACTTTTTAAAAGCTTGGGATTCCAAGGTTCCCAAGAAACCTATGCACTTATTTGGAAGATCTTTTCTTGGGGTAGAACACGAAGATTATTTAAGTTTTGATGACTTAAAACTTGAGATTTTCTTTGAAGACTTAGCTCTGAAAACAAATCAAATATAAGACTAATTTCTAACTCATCTCAAAGACAAGTTATGAGAAGAATGTAGCCTTATATTGACTTATTATTCCACATTTTTGCAAACTTCCCCAAAGTTAAAAGTTTAGGCATGAGGAGTTGATGAGCTTAAAACAAAAGAAGAAAATCCTTTTGGAAGTTTGGCAAACTATAAAGAAGTATTCTATTCCTCGTTCGCCTTTGGAATAAAATCTAGATAATGTGGGTTTCGTTTGGTTTAAATAAGAGGGTACAAGGATGTCATAAGAGTGTAATTTGGGACACACATACCATATGTGGGTGGGGGATAAAGAGAATATTACGATTTTAAAGTCCCCACTCCCAATCACATTGGGGGAATCCTGGCGTCTACTCAACTTTATATGTCAACTCATCAAAACATTTTCGAGTCAGCCATGTTCAAAGTTTAGGGTTGCTTCCATGGCTTTGCAAATAGCCACAGCTAGCCTGCAATGATCTCATGGCATGTGTTTGATAAACAAATAGCCATAGCTAACATTCATAAGCAACTAGCCATAGCTAGCAGCTAACAAAAGAGGAAAATTGAAGGCGGAAGTGCAAAACCATAATATCAATTGTGACAAGGCTATTCTTGTCCCTCTATGGCCATAATACCTCATGAGCTCTATTCCTATAACAAAATCTATTGTTCTTTGATATAACACTTTTCTAATCTAACGCGGGGAATAGAAATCCCTATGATAGGTTTCAATCCCGTGTACAAAAGTTCGAGAAAGATAAAAAATTACAATATAGAGAGATCACCAGCTTCCTAGGAGCTCGGTTGCCAATAAGAACCTGATTCATGATGATCTCTAACTTGTCCACATCACTAACATGGATGTCTTTTAGGAGTTGGGATCATTTTTCCCTTAATGACCATGTCACTATCAACAAATCATGGCTAAAATTTAAAAAATATTTTAGAGTAAAATACAGCCATAAAATAGCACTAAAAAAAACTCATGAACGCACATGGAATAAAAAACTCTCATAGAGATAAAGGATAAGATGAGGAAGAGTTTAAACTTTAAATAATTAGTATCCTTACCCATACAGCCAACCTTATGCCAGTCCAAAATGGCCTATCCAAATCACTATAGCACTGGATTAGTTTCAGCTAGTATCAAGGGATCTTTTAAGTATTACCTAAAAAACTATGCATGCCTTTATATGTCCTACGTCTAGTCATTCTAACGCCAATACAGGTTGGCCAACCCATATCAGTATTTGGCAATACTTTAAATCATAGAGGGAGGGAGGAGAGGCAAGTAGGCTAATACTTTAAATCAACAGCTAGCAATAATTAATGTGTTTTACCAAATATTTAAATGCAATATTTATATTAGAAAAATATTAAAAAATGGAAATTTGAGGAAGAAGAAAAGCTCAAAATTAAAAAAAAAAAATCAAAATTTGAAGAGGAAAAAAGAAGATAACATTACACAAGATATCAAGAGTTGTACTGATTAATTCCAATCATTCTTGTTGTCATTGTTAGTTATTTATTTCTTTTTATTCTATGAAATACCTTGATGAACTCCTGATCAAAATCTGCTTCAGCCTCAAAATCTGGGGCTGTATTTTCCAAACAAAGGAAATAGAGTGGATTGGGTGTGGTTTTTGACCTATTAGGGATTAGCCCAACTTGAAGTTAATCAGTCCAAACTGTTTCCAGTATGAATTGAGCCTGACCCCAACCTAAAGATTTATCTTTTTAATTCAAGCTGGCTTCATTTCAGATTGATGCAAGCTAAAGATATGCTTGGAGCTCCATACACTAAAGGGCATGTTTTTGTTACATCACAAAATTATTCATTTTTTTATGGCTTCATATCAGCATTCTCTACTGCCAGATAAAATTATTATGTATTTATTTCCGCTTAACTGTATATCCGTTCTTTATAAAACAGTAGTTTGGTCCATTAGAGCTTAGGTTTGGGTTATCTGTTCTTTTAAGTTATTATGACATGATTTATTGGCTGTATAAATCATTTAACAGTGCATATGTTTGAGGTTAGTATCAGATAATATCTATATAATATTTATTGTATATTTTTAATTAAGGTGGTCTGAGGCAGGCTTACTTTGGGCCTACAGCAAAGAAAAACTGTACTGGAACCCATTTAGGCTGGTGCAATCAAGCTTTTATTAGGATTTTGTCAGGGGTTTTTTGGGTTTGTCTAGCTCCATGTATTTATGAGTTGGCATGTGTTAGTCCAAAATCTTATCATGTTCTCCCTTTTCAGTGGTTGAAAATAATACTCTCATTTTAGCATCGAATGGTAATGTGATTTTTCTCTTGATTTTATTAATATGACAATTAATTACATCTTCTCAATATTGTGATTTCTCCTTCCATTTTGCAGTCTAAAGTAACTAGCAACTCATAAATTTTTTCCTTTGCAAGCAACATTAAAGGAAAATTTTGTATGAAATTTAGGTTCAAGGTAATTTCCACAACAGGAAATAAAAGCCAGCACTTTCCCAAAGCCAAGATTGTACTAAACCCCAAGACAACCATTCGTAATTCTACATCAATCAGAAATAAAGAGAATTTCATAACAAATCCTAGTACTGAATCATAACACAGTCCACCACTACCTTAACAAACTAAAAACAAGATTTCTATTTGAGGAACAACTAACTTTCCATTTAACAAGTATTGAAGGGCAATATAAGTGACTATCATTTCAATAACTCATACACAGATCTTAACACATTAGGGGTATTTTTGGCTTTGCCTTTCTGATGAAAGTGATTCCTAGGTTGAAAAGGTGCTTCGAATTTATAAATAAACATTTGGTAAACCCATGCTAGAAGCAATTCCAAAAGAATCATCGCATCTCAATCTTTACAAGCTATAAATTTCTTACTTTTCAATTCATGTTTATTCAGGAATCAGTTTAGAGTTTAAATGGAACTTATCTTAAGGTCTCATTTGCCCTCAATATAAACCCTTCAATACCTATTTTAAACATAGGGCTTTCTGTAAAACTCCCATTAACATTTTCTATCTAGCATAGATCTCTCACACAAGATCCATACA
The DNA here is from genome assembly GCA_947561395.2 of Buxus sempervirens. Classification (NCBI taxonomy): domain Eukaryota; kingdom Viridiplantae; phylum Streptophyta; class Magnoliopsida; order Buxales; family Buxaceae; genus Buxus; species Buxus sempervirens. The sequence goes on from OX387186.1 coordinate 42,669,747, forward strand.
AATAAGCAATGCAGAAAAAACCCAAAAACAAAATCCCCCTAATCTCTCTCTTATTGATGTCTCCTACTCAACCCAGATTTATCTCTCCCTCTCGTTCACATTTTATACTTCACATGAAAGTGCTTTTTACTGTCTTTACCAAACATTTTTCTTTTTTTTTAACCACATCGTATTAAATGTTTCACAAGAATTGATTCTAAAGGAATCATGTCTCCTTCCAAGAAGCAATACGAGTTAGAAAGGTCAATAAAACTCAGAGTCTTACAATAACTTATAGGAGAACCACCAGAAAGATTTGGGTTACAATGTGGCAACTGGCAAGTTGATCACAACATATTGCGGCCTTCTTCTTGTTAGAAGTTCATAGGCAAAATCAATATGGTATACGGCAAGGGTAAGGTTCAAAAAAGGCCTAGCATCACAACAATAAGTTCAGTTTGAATAAGAGATGGAATAATACATTCCTCATAATAGCATAGGATCGCATGGATTGCTAAGAGAATTAAAACACGACGATTGAAGGCGAAAACCCCAGGTCTATGGGATTACCCCAAGACCATACCACTGACCCCAATCACCTTTAAGTACTCAAAATTAAATTACATTATACATTCTTCATTCATTCCATATACATGCCACTAGATCTAAAAACTATAAACATTTAAAATAAGAGGTAGAAGATATAAGGTTTTTAAACCACGAAAAGAAAGCATGTATAAGTACCTTCTACAAAACCTTGATGGTGCAATAATATTGAGACTACATAATTATTCGCATGCCAATAACACCATATATCATGATTTGCAACCTTTACATTTATAATTTCATCCTATGTCTTAAAATCATAAATTATTAGATGGTGGCTCGATACCGCTATGTCTAGGATCGTTAACTTAAACACACGAAAAAATAATCTAAGCAGATAGAAAATTAGCAAATTGAATATTGAAACTATTAACTAAAAGGCAAATCTATTTGAACATCTGATTAGATCAAATAGATCAATAAATCAGATCAATTGAAGGGACTTTCCAAATACCAGTTAGTTCCCCTAGGTTGCCTTCAATCGCAGTCGGATGATAATCCGAAAGCTATTCCTCGGCAGAGCCCGGTAGGCGGTATTTGTTGAACATAGGTACAGATCTCAAGCCAGGGGGCGTCTGTTGATCTGTCTCGGTACTTCTAGAGTCCCTAAAAGAATTGATCTTGATACATTGAACTTATTGATCTAATCTTTTGATTTTTGAAAGAAATTGAAGACAGTAAAACGAATACCAAAAATTACAATGCATATCATATGCCATGGCCTAAATACTTACAGCATGACACATTATAGATACTAGAGAATAAATACTTACCCGTTCTAGAGGCAACAAAAATGCAAAAGCACTTGATGATTTGCTTCCTGCTTTCAGAGCCACAGCTCTTCCTTGCCAATCAATGACTGGGGAACCACTTGACCCTCCTTTAGTTCCTAATGCAGCCTGTAAAAACAGAAGAGAAAAATGTAGAAACAAAAAAAGAAAACCTAAATAGCAACCAAGACTTTACCAAACCGCAGCACGTACATGAAGGATTAGAAATTCATGTTTTTATCATGAAGAAGGATTTCTATGACAAGTGTCTTATAAATCTGGAAATTTTTGGCAACACAATAAGCATCTCTAGGCCATTTACTACCATTCTCAGGTGTCTTATTCTGTTGACATACAAAAGGAAAAGACTCAAATATCCTTACTAGCTTTGACGATTAAATATAAGTACATAATACATGGAATGCTTGAGAATGGTGTAGCAAGCAGCTTACACCAAGTACAAAGAAATAAAGATTGGAAATTTGTATTCTAATCTAACAAAAATTCCTGAATCAAGCTCTTTGTGCCATAATTTAGAGATGTTCCTCAAAGGAGGTTTAAACAAAAGTAACATACTTTGTTTTGCTATAATTAGAGGCATCTAAAAACTGTATGTTTTTTCTCTATCTTATTTCTTTGTACAACCACACAAAGCTCCTTTCTGAACAAGTCCATTTATCTTGATGCATGAAGTACACAGGAAAGAACATGTGCATGCACAGGAAGTATAATAAATTACCAACACAACATCGGTGAAGAATGATAAAAAAAATTGCTTAAACACCAAAGGACTTCTCCCTAGAAGCTATCATTATGTGATAATGCTGATATGAAATGCGTTTTGCACATGATAGACATGCAGGGCAGTCCATCCTTATTTACCTCCAAATGCACAAAACATGTATTCTGCAATTTCTATATATGATAGTTTATGAGATGACGTGAACTACAATACACTTTGTATCATAGCCCTCGTATTTTGTTATTGACTAGTTTTGCCCTCCACGTGCTTCGCACGTGGTTGGCCTATGTACCAATATAATTTATCTAAATATAATTGAAGTAGTTACTCCAGGCATTGCAATTGCAATGACAATATGCTAATTTATTTTCAAGGAATTTAAAACACACATTAAATTTCAAAATATAAATCCAAATGGCTATAATGAAGTAGTTGCCAAGGGAGTTTTTAAACTACATGACAAAGAGAAAAACAAACTAAGAATCCAACACGTGACTCTTAGTAAATATTCTGTACTGTGTTCACTGGTGCTGTCATCTTGAAATATGATTGAGGAGCTTGAAGCACAGCCCCAGGAAGCAGAAGACAAAGTGACAGAACTTAGAGCAAAGTTGAAAAGAGTAGAAGGCGAAGCACATTCGAATGGAAACTTCGGATGCACAAACCATAAAGATCTCACATTTGTCTATTGAAAAATTATACTTAAATATGATTGTTTTAGGGGGTTGAGAAATTGTAAATATTCTGTACTGTGTTCACTGGTACTTCTTTGTTACTCATATTCTTTTTAAAAAAAAAAGAAAATAAAAAACTTGCCCATTTTAGCAACAGAATAGTTTGATGGGTTCTTTTCTAGAAGACATTCATCACTTCTAAATAAATTTTCATAGCAGAACTGTTCATGTCCTCCGTTATCTTCCCTCAAATTCTAGCACGTGTTCTATTTCCAAAATGCCATCACTTCGCTTCCTTATTAGCAACTCAACATCTCACTCAAATGTATAACACCAGTGGACCCAACGCAGTATATTCTAACAACTGATGCAGAATCCAAGTCAAATACCTTTTGTGAAAGAAAAATGGAATAAATTGGATGCAAAACAAGACATCCTATATCCCTATATGTCACAATGATCCTTCCAATGTTGGGTTTCATGAGAACAACATATCAAAACTGCACCCAAAGCTTGTTGGACAAACCATGAAGAGAGAGAGAGATAAAGTGAAGCTTTTGGTGTTGCAAATTAAAGGAAAAAAGCCACACATTTTTTATATCTCAAAGACGTGAATTTTTCTGCCTATGTATTGGAGTAGAAGTATTACTATATTTGATTAAAGATTTCTAGTAATGCAATAAATGAGGTGTTGCTTTTTTGGAAAGAACCAAAGCCAAATCCAAAATTTTGGGGAGAACCTGGGTCAACTCAAAATGGAATGTTCTTTGCATGTTTTAAATCTGAGAATTTCAAGTTATACATGGAAACCTGAAGTAGCCCATTTTGGGTTACTTAGGTCCCTATATGGCAAGGAGAGAGAGGCATTTTAGCCTTCCATGGTGATCTTGAATAGCTCAGATCAGGTAGTCATTTTGGGACAGCTTTAGCATCCTCTCATTGCTACCCTGTTGAATCATCAACATATCCACCTGACATGACATTTGGCCCCTTTTATTACTTGTTTAAGGACAAAAATCAACCCAGTAAGAATATCTATATACACCTAAACAAATCATTAATTATTTGACAGCCAGAAACAAGAACTGTCTTCACAGAGATTCTTTTGTGAATGGTCAGAATCATAACCAGCCTCAGTGACCACCTCATTCAACCTAACCCTACCCACTAACTAAATGAGTTCTAATAGAGTCAGATTGATTTGAAAATGAATTACCGATTGCATTAAAAGTTTCAAAAGATTAAGCAAATGATAACTAAGTGATACGAAATCCTGTCCTCAGCATATACATTTTAAAACTCAGCCCTAACCGTTGATAACATTTTGGGTTCTGGATACATTTCATCTCTCTCATTAAATTTAGAGACAAAAATAAAAAATACATAAAGAAGAAGTAAAAACCTCTCTTGCAGAAGCAGGGTACTAGGATGGTTCTGGATTGTGATTGTTTTCTCTTATATTACTTACTCTAACTGTTTTCATTTCCTCATGAAGATCAGGTCTAAAGTGCTGCCATTCAATTAAAATATTAACTTAGATTTTAATTGAGTCAAAAGCAATATCTGCTAACTTATGAGTATATATACTCTAAAAGGATTGACTAAGACAACAGATTAGTTAAAATTCTTAAGGATATGCTTAAAATTTGTTTGGACTTGATCAATGTGCAGGTTATACATGAAGATATTGAAATAATTGTGAAAAAAAAACTCACTGTACATGTGCATACTCATCAACTAGCAATTCAGCTAATAATCTTTCATCCAGTTTCTTGGACTTACAGACCCTCCTAGGATCATAAAAAGGACAGAGACACCTGGTATTCTATTGATGACTCAGTCAATATTTTACCTGTTTAAGGTTTTTAACTGAATCTCTGTCTCAGTTCCTGCTTTACAGATATCATTGCTAATAACGGATGAGCAAAGGGATACATGACACACACACACACAAAATTACTTGTATAATTTTAAGCGCAATATGTAGTAAATCTTTCTCGATTTGTCATATAGAAGAATATGAACAGTACATATACCTCATTCTTTCACATTGACACTCTTTTCTCAAAGTAAATAAACAATAATCAAATTATCTCAGAAAAGTCGAATGTCAGCTGCAAGATGACTGCTGTCCTAGCCTATGATGCTGTCACAGCACCACCTATCAAAATGATGCATCAATTTCAGTTATCAATAAGTGCAAAGCTTATAGGAATAGATGTATTTGTTTAAACAGAAATTTTAGAATCTGTAAGAAGCTAATGTAGTCAGAGACAACTATAAAGAAGTTCAAAATAATGAATGCCAAACATAAAATTTTGTTTTATTTGGGCTCTATTTCTTGATACTATGACATAATTTTGAGAATTTTCTTTCATATACAAACAGGAGAACAGAAGACTCACCATTATGACAGATTTTTTGGAGTTCAGAAAAAGCAACAGCTATTTTTGCGCCTACAATCGCATTATTCTTCACGAGGGCAATATCTATAGCTCGGTTTAGGAGGTCATCCATGGAAATGAGATGAGAAAAAACAAATAACAAAACAGACCTAACTGAAACCATAGTTATTAAAGAACAAAGAAGCAGAATTATCAACCACATATATATGTATATCATTAGTCAGTTTCCCTCATGGTTTCCTCCTTAAGTTCTCTATTTTCCTTTATTTTTCTGCATGGTCAATTCGAGTCTCTTTGCTCATTCCGGACTCCATAATCACAATTTTACCCATCACTTGTTACACTTGTTTTTCAAAAAAAAAAAATGTGCATACAGCTGGAACACAGACTAGCACTTCTCAAAATCAAAAGTTTCATCTAAAGCTACAACATATAACCTTGAAATAAGCATTAGTTTTACAGCAGTAATTATTGAAGCAAGGAGAAGATAAAAAATCTAGTAGGCATGCAACACCGACCTGTGTTTCTTTTAGAGTAGAACGCTCCAGCAAAGTCTTCTTTTCTTCATTGGTAAGCACCTGATGCGAAGGAATGAGAACATGTTCTTTAATGTTTACCAGCAGCTCTGCCTCCTGCATCCAAGGTGTCACCAGCAAACATAAGTAGCAAAAATCAACAAAAGGAATAGTTCCAGATAGGACCTAAATAGTTTAAAGTTCCACTTTTTCCTTTCTCCTCAATTTCCTTTTGGTTAAATATATGAGAGCCACCAACTAAAAGAACATACAGTATGCAATTAAAACAATACAGAAATGCCTTTCTCCTACTAGTTGTAGTCAGCAAAATGAATCATATTCCTCCGTCCTGATTTGTTACAAAACAATCTTCAATTAAGTTATGAGCATGGGACACTGGGTTGTACTTGCTGATTTGTACTTGTGAGTCCTGATTTGTACTTTTTGCACATGAACAAACATAGAGAAAAATGTAAACACTTGTATCCTGAAGTATAGTACTTGAACCATTACAATAATATGTGTGTATAGACATGTATGTGTATCAAAATGGGAGACGAGTCAGAAACCTTTTTTGAATGTCTCGTTTCTCCTTAGACTCATCCAAGAGTTTAGGAAAAGAATCAATATGGGAGAGGGTGCAACTGTTATGTAATACCTTTGTTGGTTTGTGTTCCTACAAATGCTTTATAGGTACACGCTGTGTGTACTTATGAATCATGTTCCTATCTATATACATATATAAATTATCTTATTTACCAATCAAAAAAAAAAAAGAGTTTAGGAAAAGAATCAATATCAAAAGATTGATACCCCAGAGATTGTAGTTTTGAGTCAGTATATCTCTTCTTTGTTGCATAAAACCAATAAGCCAAAAATAATAATAATAACAACAGTGGCATGCCAGACCACATGTAAAACAAGAGAGTAAAAGACTTCCATACTTTCAGTACAAAAACATAAAAAGGTCAATCTCAACCATACACATTTTTCCGCAATAATGTAATATTTTCCTCCAGTATAGTAAGTACAGATATTGATACCCAAAGCATTACTGAGACTAAAAATTAGCAGAAAAGGTCATCCCTTGACCACAAACAAAATGGGAAAATGAGGAAACAAGTTTATCCACAAATGACAAATGGTATCATTGTGATACAACTTACATATATGTGGTTGAAGTTTAGAATACCAGAATCGGATTGGGCATCACATGTCCCCTTCAAAACTAATGCAAGTCAGCACATATTGACCAACGTATATCAACTACCAGCTGAAGCCATTACAAAAAGAAGCAATTTGACAAGTATATGGCTGATACATTACCACAAGGTCTGTATCAGCCTCTTTCAGAAGAGACACAAATTCACCGAGTAGTATTGGTTTTGGCTGAGACACCTCACATCTACAAAAACTAGAATCTAGACCTATAATACATGAGAAAGGTAGAATAAAATTTATGCAGCTGGAAACTAGGATAACACAAAGGTGATAAGACCGCCTGGTGTAGTAGTGGTCTGGAGGAGGATAACGAAAGCATGACATTAATTTCTTGAAGGAATTAAATTTTTTATAGAGAATAATGGTCAAGCCCAGTTTTAGAAAAATGATTGTTGTTGAGTAGGCAAACTGCATAAGCTGTGTCCCCCATTTTATTAGCTGATTCTTATTAAAAAAAACTATATATCAACTTTTTTTACCAAGCCAGGACCATTAAACAGAGTGCTTCCCCAAATTCAAACCAAAATAAAAACCCTTTTGGTCACCACAGAGACCAAGGAATACATACAATTATTCATATATCTCAGGTGCTAACCCATTATTTCTTATGAAAGAGGATAATTAGGGTGATTTCACAAAGATAGATCTTGGACATTTCTACAAATCAATGTTGGACATTGCTTGTAGTTGAATATATCCATCTCAATCCAAGATGTAAGCTTTCTTCTTGGACTCTCTTACAGGACAAAGCCTTGATAATAAAACAGCTGATTCATCGGACTTCACCTTGAGCCACCACAGTCATTGTAAAACACGAGAATGTCAACCATCCATTTATCTGTTGTACTATCTCAACACATATGATGCTTTCTCTTATCCCTCTCCAATACTATCTAGGTCTTCCAATTTATTTCTTTGGGGAACCTTTCTCACTAAGTATCCAACCCATTTAAAAGTCAAGGATCTATAACTTGGAAGTGCTTTCCTCATGAAACTGGTGGGATTCTGCCATTTCAGAAATGCAAGGATTTCCAATCTATCATCAAATCCAGCTATCAGACCAATATTAAAGGCTTGTTGATTTCATAGGTTTCTGTTTTTGAAATATTGATGTTCAGGTGATGGATTGCTACTGCAAGCAGGAAGGTATTAATTGTTCCTCTTAGTTATTTTTTCATCTACATTCAAAATGGATCCCAAGCTTTATATGCTACAGGATATCCACATTTGTAAATCATCACATACAAATTACAAAGGGTCAATAAATTACTTTATCACGTGTCAAAAAAATAAGTAATAACTTATGGGTGTCAGACTCACAATCCATATCTTTCCTCAGCTTGGATAGATGATCACTTGTGTCTTGTATTTTCCTCTGCAATGCATCAACCTCCTTTTCTGCTTGCTGGGATTTGGAGTTCAAGTCATCATACTCCTTTCTAAGAGACCTACACTAGGACCAGCATACCATTCACTCTTGCAATGGCAAGAGTCACAAAGTAAAGTAGAGCCACAAGCAAGAGGGGAAACAGCACTCGATCAAACATAACATTGAATTTATTCATGGAACAGCACTTGATCAAACATAACATTGAATTTATTCACAACAACAACCAAAAAAAAAACATGGAAGTGCTCCAACAAAACACACAAACCTCATTAAAACGTGTTTGATCGACGGCGCCAAGGGTCACCGGTGACAGAACGGAAACAGCTGCAAACAGAAGAGGAAAGGGAAGAACCAAGCTAGGGTTCTGCTCGTGTTGATCGTGCTTGAGGCGGATTTATACGAACGCGCGATGATAAGGAATGAAACGTGTGTTGCAGTGATTCGATCGAAATCTGAAGAAATCGAACCCTATCTAAAGCAATCCAAAACGGTGAAAGTGGCGAAAGTGGAGAAAGTGGGGATGGAAGGAAACCGAAAGTGGAGAAAGTGGGGAAAGTGGCGAAATCAAGTGGCGAAAGTGGGATTGCAGGAAAGCGACAGGAGAAAATGGGGATCGCGCAGGCAAGGGAAAGGTGAAATCGGGGGATCGCGCAGGCAAGGGAAAGGTGAAATCGCGGGATCGGGGTTTACATAACAGATTAGCGGCGGTAGCTCTTACCGCCGCCACATAACATATTTTAACGGCGGTGAATATACGCGTGATTCTATAGCGGCGGTCACATGTTACCGCCGCTATTGATTCAACAGCGGCAATATATCGCCGTAATTTAGTATCATTTATTAGCGGCGGTAATATACCGCCGCAATACTTTATTTTAGCGGCGCTAAAAGCTTACCGCCTCTAATCATGCTGTTTCAGCGGCACGGACACTATTACCGCCGTTAATGTGGGTATTAGCGGCGGTATTTTGATACCGCCGCTAAAACGCCGACGCTAATTCTTTGCAGTTTTGTAGTGCAAGGTATATCTACTGTAGTCATCTACAGCAACAAAGATATACCTCTTTCCTCCAAGCTTTCAGTCTTTGTAGGTCCCATCAAGTCCATATGAATCAGTTCTAATGGTCTATAGGTTCCTACAATGTTGGTTTTCTTGTGTGTGGCTTTGATTTGTTTTCCTTGATTGCAAGGACCACACATTCCTTTCTTTTTATTGTTCCCAAACTTGGGAATTCCTCTAACCAATTCAGACTTAGAGATTTTTGACAAATCTCTATAGTTAATGTGACCAAGTCTTCTATGCCACAAATCAATTTCATTGCATACAGAAGATTTTAAAGAGCTTTCATTGTTTCCAATGATTCCATAACAATTGTCACTTGTTCTTACACCTATAAGAACAGTTCTACCAGAATTATCCAAAATTTTACATTCTTTTCTGGTAAAGTTGACAAACAATCTTGAATCACATAACTGACTAATACTAATTAAGTTTGCCTTCAAACCAGATACAAATAACACATTCTTTAGACAAACTCCATTAGGACCAGTTACTGTTCCTTTACCTTTGACTTGAGAAGTGCTTCCATCACCAAATGTTACACTTCCACCAAAATATTCTTCAAAGGTACTAAACATAGACTTATGTCCACACATATGTCTTGAACAACCACTATCCAAGTACCACATGTTGACATCATGAACTTTCAAAGCTATATGAACCACATTTGCAACCAAGCAGTCTTTTTTAACCCAAATCTGTTTTTCATATGTTTTCTGAGAAGTACCTTCATCAACAACTTGGGGTTTTGAAGGAAGTTTCTTTGACAGATTTGTAACTTCCTTATTTAATGATTCAGTCAATTTTATCAAGGAATCAAATCTATTATATAAATCCAAGGACTGACTTTGATTTACTTTCCTCTTACTGTCAAAATATCCCTTGGGAAAACCATGCAAAACATGACACTTTGGTCGTATATGACCCTTTTTATTGCAATGATGGCACACAGGTATGAACCTATATTCAGAAGAATCAAAATTTCCAGATTTGACAGAATTTCTAAACTGTACAGATTTAGATTTTTTAGATTTTGAAGATTTACCTGTTGAGCTTACTTCTCCAGCAGAAATTTTCTGTGAAAATTCCTTATTTTGATTACTTACACTCATTCTCTTTTCAGCAGAATTTGAGCTTTCAGGAACTTCCTTTGAAGTTGATGCCTCATTAATTTGATGATTTCCTGTAGAAACATTTAAAGTATTAGATTGAATTGAATTTGAAAATTTCTCAAGTTCAATAACTTTACCTTGAAGTGCAGAAATCTGAGCTTCTTTTTCTTTTAATTTTTCAGTTTTTTCAGTCAAAGAAGTTACCAGAAAATTTTCTTTGACATGTCTTTCAAGTAACTTCTTGTTTATTGAATCTATTTCTGTAAAAGCTTTATTTTTCTCTGTTTCTGACTCCTTCAATTTTTTACTCAGTTTCTTGACTTTCTTCTGAGCTCTATTGAATTCCTTATATAGCTGATTGTAGGCTTCTTGTAATTCTTCTTCATCATCTAATAAAGTCTCTTTATTATCTCCTGCAAAGCCAAAGATTGAACTACCAGAAGAAGATGAGTAAAAGGAATTGAAAGCAGTAAAATTAGCAGAAATATCCTCATCTGATTGTGAAGAATTATCAGTATTACTGTCATCCCAAGTAACCTGATAATTTGTCTTTTTCTTTTTATCCTTTGAGGGACAATCAGAAGCAACATGTCCAAATCCTCTACATTTATAACATTGAACTTCATCATTCTGAGAAAATTTCTTCTCCTTTCTTAGATCAGAAATTTTCTTATCAGATCTTCTATTATATCTGTCCATGGATGACAGAGGATTAGATTGTCTCTTTTTAAACATTCTCTTGAACTTTTTAGCTAAGAGAACTAACTCATCCATATCTACTTCAGAATTATCTGATTCTTCATTATTCACAGATTTTAGAGCTATTCCTTTACTCCTTTTAGGAATATTCAGATCTAGCTCATAAGTCTGTAAAGATCCTACCAGATCTTCAATTCTCATGGTATCCACATCTTTTGCCTCTTGAATGGCAGTAACTTTTGGTCTGAATTTTTCAGGCAAAGATCTCAAGATTTTTCTAACAACCTTAGATGTAGAGATCTTTTCTCCAAGGTTAAAACTCGAATTAACAATATCTGAAAGTCTAGCATAAAATTCATCAAAAGACTCATCATCTTTCATGTATAGAGTTTCAAAAGATGTTGTAAGTCTTTGAAGTCTAGACAGCTTGACAGCTGAGGTTCCTTCATGAGTGACCTCAAGAATGTCCCAAGCTTCCTTACCTACTTCACATGAGGAAATTCTCCTGAATTCCTCAACACTTACAGCACAAAATAAGGCATTCATTGCCTTGTTGTTCCATCCACATAGATCAGATTCAGCTTTACTCCACTGATCATGGGGTTTAGGTATCACAACACCTCCTTCTGTTGTGATTTCAGGTGGATGATAACCATTACATACCGAGAGCCAGACACGCTCATCGATAGATTTCAGGTAAGTTCTCATCCTTGCTTTCCAGTAAGAATAATTGTTACCTTCAAATAATGGAGGTCTAGAGGCAGATCCTCCTTCTTTTCCAAAGTCCATGCTATAGATCTAGATCATACTTGTATAACAATTGATACCAATTGAGAGAGTAGGGGACTACTCTAAAGGTCCACGATCTACAACAATTAAGAACTTAACAATGCGGAAACATACACATAGAAATTATACGAGGAAACCTGAATCCAGATCCAGGAAAAACCTCGAGTCTATATGAGGCGACTAACCCTTAGAATCTCCACTACTGAATGAAAGTCAATTACAAAGGAAGACACACTTAACCTTTACAATTGAACTCACTCAACAGCAATCCACGAACTGTAGCACAACTTGAATCCACAAGCTGCAATTCACGATCTATCCAGATCCACAGCTCGAATCCACGAACTGCAACACAGCTTGAATCCACAAGCTGCAAGTGACGATCAATCCAGATCCACATCTCGAATCCACGAACTGCAACACAGCTTGAATCCACAAGCTGCAATTCACGATCAGTCCAGATCGTGACAATCACCTCAGAGTCCACTGAGATGATCCAATGCAATAGGAATCCACCTATGCATCAAACAAGGTCGATCACCAATCCAGGAGATCTTCCGATCAAGTGAAGTTTTGAATTGAAGAAGAATCCTCAAACTTCAATTCCAAGTGATCTCTCTCAGATCTCCCCCTCACTCGATCACTGACTCTCTAAAGATCAATTGAATGAATCTCGAACACCTCAAGATCCACAACAGATTAATCAAAAGAAAAAGTCTGTTCAAAAAGAATACAGCTCGTCTATTTAAAGAAGAAATCTCAGATCACGTCGAGCGCTGGTGGAGTCGTGGTGCGATCGGGGTAGACGGCTGGAAGCGAACTCAAATCCCGCTCAAATCCAAAAGACTCAGTTAAGGGCGCGTTGCCAGCGCGCTGCTAGCGGGAGGGTACGTGGCATGTGCACAGCTGATTTGTAGACTCTTCAATCTTGCTCTGCGCTACCAACGGCGTGTCGGCGTAGCCTTACGAAGCTGGTACGCGTGCTTTACTTTCAAAGTGCTATTTCACTTATGCATTGCCAGCGGAGTAGTAGCAGCGTTGATCCTTGCAAGTGCCTTTACGAAATGTTCTTTCTTTAGAAATCTTTACATTTTCTTGAGCTACCAGCGGCGTGGTAGCTGTGTGGCAGCCTCACCTTCCTCTTTACTAAATTAACAGAATTTCTATTTTGATTCTGCACATCTTTGAAATTTATTAAAGGATATAATTTGTCAACCATTTACCATATAAGGAGTGTGAGTTTTCACACTTACAATTTTGCTACTTGCAGGGACATTAGTCTCACTCGTGCTTTGTTTTTATCGGCTTTGTTTTCAAATCCTATTGGTGAGCCACATACTGGGGTAGATTTAAAAGTGACTGGGAGTATAGACCGGAGGATTATTTCCACCCGATGTAGGCTTTCTCATTATGACAATCATGGGCTTGTTATATTTTTGGACTAGTGTGTGCGCGTGGGAAACGCGGCACGGGGTGATTCGGAGTCGCCACCGCCTGATGGGGTGCAGGCGGACACCTGGGTGCCTAATCTTGTCTATTTAGGGCTTTTGGTCTGCGGCTTGAGATTCTAAGTTTGGTTCTCGGTTGAGGCCTGGGGAAGTCCGTAGACACCCCAGTCCACCCCATCGGATGACGGATCCCGTGGGTTCCCTGATTTGAGTCAGCTTACTATTTGGTCTTCACCCAATTCCTAATCCAGCATGCCATTCAGTTAAGTCTTGGCGGGACCACCTAAGTGGTGTGGGTCCCTTTAGTTGATTTTATCTTTGCTTGATCTTAAGTTTTTCTGAGTCCGATTGGGTGGGCCCACATGGTGGCCAGGTAATTTTATCTTTTATCTCTTTAGTTTGCCAAAGATGGGCTGGTCATCGGGCTTAGGGCCCGTGATCCAGGTTTTGGGGCTTGAAAGCCCAGTTCTTTGAAGCTTTAGGGCTTGCGCCCTAACTTGGTTCGGTTAGCGGCTTTGGCGGGCCCGACAGGCCCTAGCCCTTGGTCTCGGCCAAACCAGGCAATTCACACACCCATTCACATATCCAAGGCGCGGGTGGGCCGCATTGGGTTTGGCCCTCCCGGTTCACATGGTTCATTTTACTTGGGTTATTTAATGGCATGCTTTGGTGTTTATTTGGGCTTGGTGGGCCCTGTTGGAAGGCCCACTAGTGAGCCAAGTTGGACCAGTTGGTCCAAGTCCCAAGTTGGGTTTCCGGGTGGCCCGGAAACCCTGTTGGTTCAACTGGTTTTAGTCAAAATCATCACAAAATTCGGCAAGGCATTACAATACACAAAAAATCACATTCTGGTGTGTATCCAAAAACTCAGGCCGGACACGAACAGGTCTCAGGTTTTCCGGCCATCATGTCCGGACATGCACAAACCCCAGTTTATCCGGCCTGAGTGGCCGAATACACCCAGGCCACAGGTAATCTGGCCTGAGTTGCCGGATCACCCTGGAAGGGCCTTTTCTGGGACTTTTGCCATTCGGGGTGTTTCCAGGGGGGTCCTAGGGGTTTCTATAGGTCTTGTAGGCCCCTGGGAAGGCCCACATTGTTTCAGATTTGGGGAGAGGCCTCATTTAGCCTCTCTTCTTGGTTCCTCATCAAGATATGGAGGTATTGGGAAGGCATGGGGGATTGCTACTGTCCCTGGGGTGTCGTAGGCGTGCTACCTATCCACCTGGAATCCAATAGGACATGCTGCCATTCAGAGGAACAGCAGCCATATGTGAGGATTTCAAGCATACCCAAAAGGGTAAAAGAAATATGGAAATTGGGGGGGGGGGGGGGGGGGGGGGGGGGGTAGCCTTCATGCATGGCTCTATGGATTGGGTCAAGAGAGGGCGTAGGGAGGCTTCTAAAGGCGCTGGGGCAGCAACTTCTGGAGGGGTGTGGGAACGGGATAGCGGCTGAAAGCACCAATCAATGACCGGCATGCTATCAAAGAAGAAACCAAGAACAAAAAAACGCATGCGTGAAGCATGATCCAGGGACTGATTTCTTTACAAAAAAAAGGATAGTGGCTCGCATGCATTCCTACTTAATCATTCCTGTGAGAACAGCAAAGATAACAATATTCACGAGGTCCTGTCATGCTTTCACAAAGGACAATTCATGCATACATGCAACCATATTTAAGTGCAAGAGAATGAAATCATGCAAGCCAAGGCACTTCACGCATGGCTCATAATCGGGTCCCAAAATCGTAGCCTAAACTTGTAAGAAAGCAACTCGACGAAGGGAAGAAGGGGCTAACGTAGGGGTACATTAGAGAGTGGAAGAAAGAACATACTCCTACTGCGGGGGACTTTAAAATAAAACAAAAAAACAGCAGCTAAAGGGTGCTGCAAAGTGGGTGAAAACGGACCTTCGTGCTAACTAAATAAGACCTACGTGGATCTCCTGCTGGTGGGGGCTTTCATGTCACGAAAATGAAGGCAAATGCATGCTTAGGACACCATGAAAATGAACCCATGCAAAGAAGGAAGCAAACACAGGAACATTTTCAAAAAAATCTGATTTTAATGTATAATGAGTACAACATAATGGGGAATCATACCTGACGGTTCTTGGCTACCGGGTGGAGGTGGAGGCGCTTCCTTGAGGATGGACAGCTGCTGGAAGCTCTCCCTCTTGATGGCAACAGCAATGGCTCCTTCTTATGTGGGGGTGCAAGTGATGAGGAGGAAGATGGGGGGAGGGTGTAGTGCCTTGGGGTGGTGTAGGGAGGTGGTGGGGGGCAAGAGGAGCTTGGAGAGGGAGGGATTCGGGTGAGAAGAAGTGGGAGGAGAAGGCTTAAAATCGCAAAAGAAAGGCCAACCCCGGAAATGAGCTGCTGGTTTGCTATTTATAGGTAACTTAATGTATCCGGCAACTCAGGCCGGATACACTAAGGTCCCTTCTTATCCGGCCTTCATGGCCGGATACACTAGCACTCCTTTGTATCCGGTCTTCAATGCCGGATACAAAACATAATCATTTGAAAATTAAATGCCGCTGCGAATTTGTCGGGCGATCGGCGCGAATCTCGCGCGAAAATCTCCTTGTATCCGGCCTTCAAGTCCGGTCATGAAGGGTAGCTAGTGTATCCGGTATATTTGACCGGATACAAATCGAAAAATTACGGATTTGCCCTTCGACTTGACCGATTTGACACTTTTGGATATCTACGGATCGCCCCGTACAAATTTTTGATATTTAAGATTTAGTCCCTGAGATATTTTGCTGCGTTTGTCGCCACGTGTGCAGTTCTTGCGCCACGTGTGCAGCTTCCGGCTTTGCTGCTCGGAAGCTTCGACAGATCATATCTCCTTCATCCGAACTCCGATTTGAGCAAACTCAATTGCGTTAAACTCGTATCGGAGCCCTCTATTTAATGACATAGGGCTAAACACTTGGCACGGGGTGTGAGGAAAAGTCAACTTTTGGCCTTTCCTTAAGTTTGACTGCCCTCAGAACCTTCATCAGGACTCTGATTCCTACAAACCCAGTTGCGTTGGATTCGTGTCGGGATTCTCTATTTAAGGGTATAGAGCAAGGTACTTGGCACGGAATTTGAGGAAAAGTCAACTCTCGGCTCTTCCTTAAGTTTGACAGCCCGCAGACCCTTTATCCGGACTCCGATTCCTGCAAACCCAGTTGCGTTGGACTCGTGTAAGGATTCTCTATCCATTGAGATAAAGCAAGGTGGCCAAATTTCATCTGATTAAAAGGTCAACTTTTCACCCCTCAGTGTTTGACTTTTTAGCCAGGTTTTGCATTTCTGGCTTTTCCTGGACGCAAAAATGAGGTGCTTACAACTAGTTTGATGTATTTTGGACTAAATGATTAATTTTTGTATATGACTATATGAGAGAAGGAGAGATTGTGAGTCGCTAGTTACCATGTTGTTCATGATCCTTATAATTACCAATGATGCACCAGTTTATATGCATAGGGGATATTATTTTGGATTGGATGGCCTATGTACGCACACAACCACCTTTCCTTGTCTAGTCCACTCTGATAAATTGTCTTATATTGCTATATCTTTGTTTATCAGCTTCTTGTAGGCCCATATGTAGTGCTCAAGGATGGGTTTGGTGCCTTTAATGGGCAAACCCTATTTTGGGGCGCTGCATTTACTTTGTTTATTAATAAGCATGTTATAGACAATCGCTGAAACCAAATCATTCTTCTTCTTTTTCTTTCTTTCTACCTATGTATAAACATTTAATATCAATATTACGTTTTCTTGTCATTGCCATGAGTGTAATAAAATGCGACCAAATTAAAGAAATCCTATTTACTGTTATTTTAAATAATTTTAATTAAATAATATAAATCAAAATTATTAACAGTAATAATTTCTTGTATTTACTCACTTTTCTTGAATATATAATTCAAGAATTACATATACTCTTATCTAAAATAATTTCAATTAAATAAAATAAAATTATTGCAAACAAAAATTTTGTATTTAGAATATTAAGTAAGAGAATTATAATTCTAACTTTTTTACTTCCACTTAAATAAAACAATAATATAATCTTAATTAAAATTTAAACCTCAAATTTTCTTTTCCAAAATAATTACAATTAAAATAATTATAATCATTTTAATAATCATTATCAAATTAATCAGAGATTATTTAAAATATTAATTAATAATGTGTAGGAAACTTTTAATTTTAATTAAAGATTTTTTTCCCAATAAATATTACCGTCATTCATCTCACAATACTTCTTCTCCAATAGTTAACTAAAAGTATTTTAAATTACAAGAATTTTATTTTAAAGAATTTTTGGTTTTATATATATATATATATATATATATATATATATATATATATTTAATTGCAAATGACCTTTTTTGGTTATTGCTTTGAATCTAATAAAATCATACTAAATTAGATAAACCACAATGACATTTATGTAAGAGAATTTTCATTCAATAATATAGACTTGAATTATTAATAACAATGACTTCGTGCATTTATCCACTTGTAGAATATAGAATTTAAAAATTACTTTTATTTATCTAAATAAATTTTAAATAAATAAGACAAAGAAAAAAAGGACAATGACTAAGAAAATTAATCAATGAATTATATAATGAATATAATTTTTACTATGATCATATTTGTTTAATGAAATTGGAAGAAAATAGAGGACTTCACCTATAATTTTATGATCGATTTTATATTATTTTATTAAAATTAACATTATCCTTTCTTGACTCATTAAAATTAGCCTTTACCCTTTCTTGAATCCCACTAGCAAATCTTAATGAACAAAGAATATCATCCTATCATAAACATAAACAATTTTCTAAGTAATATGAAATTATTTTAATTTTTACTTAATAATGAAGGATGATATTTTTATTTTGTCTGTATCTTATATTTTTATTAATAATGATTTCTTATATCAGTATAATTTTTATTTTTTATATTATTTTCTTTGAAAGAATCTTTACGCTTCTGAGTTTAGTTTAAATATAAGTTGCAAGAAAAAAAATTATTTTGTAATAAAGCAATCTATTTAAAAAACTTATATATTGACTGTATTAATATAAATTCTTTTTACTTTCTATATATATATAATTCACAATTTTAATTATGTTTATATTAAAGAATTAAGAACATTTTATATATATACATATAGTATATAGATAGAATAGCAATTAGAATTATTAAAATTATTAGTAGTTAAATACGTGTCAGAAAATTATTAGTAGTTAAAATTATCTACAAACTTATATGCAGCTTTTTATAGGATTGCTTAAAAATTTAAAGATATGCCATTCACAATACACATGGCATGATCTTGTGAAAAGCTGCATATAAGTTCGTAGATAAAGGTTGTACAGGATCTCATCTGGTCAAAGAAAAACTCTAGCTACAAGCCAACAGTTGAGTAGTTTATTTATTTAGATATAGAATATAAATATAATTGCTGAATTCGCATTGGAGAAGAACTCAATATATGCTTTTATAAAATTGCTAAATTCGTGTTGGAAAAGAACTCTACAAGCGTAGTTTATTTATTTAGATATAGAGTATAGATAGAATTGCTAAATTCGTGTTGGAGAAGAACTCGACAAGCTGCTTTTATAAATAGAGATATAGATCTTCGTTTCCGATCCATCCAAATTCCAATTTTCCATCTGCTTGCTTTTGAGAGTGCCGTTTCAGGAAAAGAGATTTGTTCACTCACATGGCTTCTTCGTCTTCTTCTGAACCGAAGACAGTCACTCTAGTACTACCCGATGGAGAGATTTTTGAAGTTGAAGAAAAGTTTGCCTTTCAATCTGATCTAATCAAGTTCTTTTGCGAGGCCCGAAACACCAACAGAATCACACTTTGGAAACGCTTTACATGGAAGAAGGAGGTCTTGGAAAAAGTGTTCAATTATTGCAAAGAGAACGATCCTGTGAAGCTGACGAAGAGCGAAGAAGATCTCGAGAGACTCAACGCTGAGTTTCTGAATGTAGGTGATGATGAGGAGTTCTTTCATCTTAGGAGTACTGTATGCCTTCTCTCTATCCAGTGCTTAAAGGATTTGACGTTGCCCAAGTTCGAGGAGAAGGTAAACTAGCAATGTGATCCGTGCAAACACGTTCAATAATAATAATAGTTTAGTTTAATGAACTTCAGATTTTTGTTTCTCTGATAAAATTCTGCTTAATTGAAAAAGGGCCAATGAGGGTCTTGAAAATAAAGTTTGATGTAGCCAGGGAGAAACGTGATGTTGCAGACTTCTATTTTCAACCGAAAATAATATGCTTAGAGCTTCTTTGAAAATTAAAAATTTATGTAGACAGGGCAAAACATGATGTGCTGCTATTTGCATGAGTATGGCACACGTACAAGAGATCATATTTAGCTAATCAAGCAATCATTAATTTGAAGTTATGTTCAAACGCAAGAAAACAGAGTTGATACTATTTACAACCACGTGTTGATTATTTAGGAGATACATATAGGTTTCCCAGCAAGATAAAATGGTTATAGTCCTTGATATTTGCCACGCTTTTATTTTATGGAAAAACTGAAATAAAAACAGGCATTTAGACTCCATTCAAACTTACTAAAAGAGTGAAGTAGTAGGGGTCCAAAACCATTCTGATTTGGTATGGATTGACATCAATCCAGAACGAAATCGAGGTTTGAATCTGTCAATCCAAAATGGACTTAAACTGAAATGATTAACATCAAACCAATAACGAGGATTTGGTCTAGATACTGTTTTCCTGAATAGAGAGCTAGAAGAAGAGGTTTACATGACATTACCACCAGGATTTCATAAGACCAGTGAAGAAAACCAAGCCTGCAAACTCAAAGAGGGCAAAAAACTGGACAAAAATTGGATTTTTTTTTTTATTTTGAGGAAATTTCGCCGGCACACCGTCCCATTTCACCTGCACACCACCACAAATTGCCAATGGTAATTAAAGTGATTTCTGTTTCCCCTCCCTATTTCTCCCGTTTCACCACATTTCGCTCAATTTCGCCGACATGCCGCCAGAAATCATTAGAAATGTAAATCAGTGATTTTCAACCTACAAAACGTGTCACTAACCCAAAAAGAAAAAGAAATTTTAGCACCACGTCGTGACATTTCGTCGAAACTGTAAACACTATGCCCAGTAGACTAGCTGTTAGCTTGAATGCCAAGAAAGTATCCCAAGTCCTTCATTTTGAATTTTGTCTACAACTTTTCAATAAAAGATTTTATAATCGAAGAATTGGTGCTGGTTACAAGAATATCATCCACATATACCCAGTAAGGGGCTGGTACTATGGGTAGAAGACATGTCAGAAACGTCACCTACGTGGAAACAAAGTAGCTGGCCTTGTCGTCTTAAATTGCAGATTATTGAATTTCATCACAAGATAGAACCCCCCCAAACAGATCAGATTTGTTTGATGACTGAAACCTCTAGATAGAGCATGGAAGCTTAACACTAATGGCGCTTGCTTGGGCAATCCGAGACCTGCTGCCAGTGGTGGAATCCTAAGGGATTCTAGGGGAGAAATGATTCAAGCCTTTTCTTTCTTCTATGGGGATGGCAACAGCTTGGCTGCAGAAACTAGGGCGATGTTGGATGGAATTCTGCTTCTGAATTTTGGCGATGAAGATTAGATCATTGTTGAGAGTGATTTGGAGACGTTCTAATCAATGTAATAATAGGAAAAGATAAATGCCCTTGGAGCATTTGGGACTAGGTCTTTTGCATTAAGTAATTCTCCAATGGTTTTCAGTTCAGACACACTCTAAGATAGGGCAATGGTATGGCGGATTCTTTGGCTCAAGAAGCTCTTCAAACCAGGACAAACTGGATCTTTGTGGACAAAAGAGGGCTGCCACCGTCTACTCCTTACTGTCTTACTGTTGATAGAAGCGGGATTTACCATATTAGATGATAGTCTATCTCTATTGGACTTGTAAGGGGATCTCCCCATTGTTTTGAAATATTAATATACAGGTTTGTGGTCCCGCCTTATCCTCCCTCCCTTTCCGCAGGGAGCCTCCAAACCCATGATTGAGGGTTTGGTTAAATAAAACATTAATAAATAAATAAGAAAAGGGCTGTCATTATAGTGGCAAGCTACCAGGTGGTAGACTGGTGAGCATGTGGTTGTGATGTCACATGGCTTGGGTGCAGAAGGGAAATGTGCTGCATATGTAAATTGTTGGATCTACATGGTAAGAAGCCTTTTGGGAGTAAAAGCACAAGAATATTACTATATGGGCTTAGGCCCAAAAGAGACAATATCTTAGCGTCTGTTAGGCGATTGAAGGAGGGGTGTTTTTGGTAGAGATGTTGGGGGATGTGCGTTGGGATTGTCGGTTGCGTGTTACGGGATGGTCTTTCTTCTAGTTTTTCTGACTAACAGTGATGGCTTCACGCGTGGCTCGAGGTGCAAATATCTTGATTCCTGTACGAACCGGCGGATTTCCTCTATCGACCCTGGTTTTCTAAAACCCTAGAGGTCGAATTGGTCATCTACTGCGGTATCCGGAAACTGGTATTTGCCTTTCTAGAGCTACTCGGCCTTCCATACCGTCATCTTCTTCCCACAAGACTGTCCGGTACACTCGATCAGTCTCATCGCTTCGTCCCTCTGCATCTCCATATTTTGTTGTCTCTCTGGCTCTTTATCACCCTCTACTTTCCCATTCGCCCATCTGGTTTTTATCTCGCGGTTTCTAATTTTTCTCTCCTCCAAAAGTTTCACCCAAATTCATCCTCCCCAACCTCCTCTGCAGTTATCTATGCCACTGTAATTGTATTGAGGATGGGCTAAACTAATCTGCTTTCCCGTGTGTGGTTCTTGGGTTTGTTGTTGTCTTGCTGCCATCATGGAGGACATTTCGGTTAAGTTTCAGCAGCTTCTTCTGCCTAATAGACCATCCAAGGTGTTTAAGATGCTAGATATTGAAAAAGCTCGCCTCATATCTAAATGGAGTTTCCTCCTACTTCTGGAAGTCCTTGGTTCCTCGCCTACTTTAAATGCTGTCCGGAATTTTATGGATAGAGCGTGGAAGAAAATTACGGTCTCATCTTTGTCTCAGATTGGTTCGGCTCGATTTCTGGTTGCGCTTTCTTCACAAGCTAACATCGATCAGTTGCTGCGCTCACAACCATGGTTTATCAATGGAGCTTTGGCCCTGCTGGATCAGATCTCATCGGCGGAACAGGCAGAGGAATTTGTGTTTAAAACTTTCACCATTTGGGTTCAGCTCCTCCATCTCCCCTGGGCTCTGTTAGATGAGCAGTTCTTGTTCAGATTCGGTGAAGAGTTTGGTAAACCACTTGAGGTGGAACTCCCACACAGCCCGGATGCCATGAACGCCTATATTCGATTGGAAATTCCTCTTGAAAGTCCTTTACCTGTCGGCATTTTTGTTGAATCCATCGATTCAACTCAGGTTTGGGTGTGCTTCACATACGAAGGGATTCCCCTCTTCTATTTTGCTTGTGGTTTGCTTGGTCATTCTATTACGTCATGTACCAATCCGATGCTTGCCAGTAATATGTTGAGCTCAACGGCCAGCGACCCCAGGTACTCATCGGAAAATTCCACTGCTTGCCGGAGAAGACGGAATTTACTCCTGCGGAATGATACAGGTGCTTCCCGCCAGCTTACGGATCGGGTCGGATCTACTGATGGTCACCCTGTGGTGGAGTCTGGATTTCAAAATCTCGGGCCTCTAGTTACCAATCGTGTTGGGCTCAGGCCTTCTTCGGATATCCCCTCCTCGGTCAGTGTGGGGCTAGTGTCCGAGGTACATGGTCCATTTACCTTCATGGCAGAAGCCCATCTCAAGCCACCCCATAAAGACCAACCTTTTAACCTTCTCGTCACTGACTTCTTCAAAAGCCCAACCCATCACCATGCCAAATCTCCACCTTTTACACTATCCGCCTCCCCTCACCTCACCATAACTGATAATTCTGATTACTTTATCAATCCTTCCACCCCCCGTCCAAGACGTCCCCACAGAAAACCTCTTCTCATCAAGTCCTTGGTAGCAGGCAATGACAATTCTGAGGCTAACAAACACAGGGAAGTTGCTCACACATCTAAGAAGCGCAAATCATCACCTTCGGTTGAAGTACTTCCTGACTCCCCATCTGGGTGCTCCTCTGAAAGAGTAGAGAACTACTCTTAAGGTCCACGATCTATAACAATTCAGAATTGAACAATGCGGAAACAGTACACAAAGAATTATACGAGGAAACCTGGATCCAGATCCAGGAGAAACCTCGAGTCTATATGAGGCGACTAACCCTTCAAAATCCACTATTGAATGAAAAGACAATTACAAAGGAGTACATACTTAACCTTTACAATTTGACTCACTCAACAGCAATCCACAGTTCGAATCCACGAACTGCAACACAGCTTGAATCCACAAACTGCAGAACACGATCAGTCCAGATCGCAAACAATCACTTACCAGTGATCCACAGTTCGAATCCACGAACTGCAACACAGCTTGAATCCACAATCTGCAGGACACGATCAATCCAGATCGCAGCAATCCTCTCAGAATCCACTGAGACGATCCAATGCAGTAGGAATCCACCTACGCATCAATCAAGGCCGATCACCAGTCCAGGCGATCACACGATCAGATGAAGTTCCGAATTGAAGAAGCATCCACTGTCTTCAATTCCAGGCGATCTATCTCAGATCTCCCCCTCACTCGATTGTCGACTCTCTAAAGAAGATTTGATCGAATCTCAAACACCTCAAGATTCGAAAAACAAATGATCCAAAGAAAAAAGTCACAATTGAAAATTACAACTCGTCTATTTAAAGAATAAAACTCAGATCGCGTCGAGCGCTGGTAGCATCGTGAAGCGATCGATGTAGACGGCTGGTAGCGAACTCATGTCCCGCTCAGAGTGAGTTGAACCAGTTAAAAGCGCGCTGCTAGCGAGCTGCTAGTGGGAGAGTACGCGGTAGGTGCACGAACCTTACTTTCGACACACGAATTCCCTTATGCGCTGCCAGCGGGGGTGGCAGTGGCAGTGGCGTGGTAGTAGTGTGGTGGCACCAACTTCTTCTTCTTTACTGAATTTTCATTGTTTAATCTGCACATCTTGAAGCTTTATTAGAAACATAATTTGTCAATCATTTGCCATAACAGGAGTGTGAGTTTTCACACTTACATCCTCCTCGAGCACTTTCCAATGAAATTTATTTTCTGGAATTGTCACGGTCTTGGTCAGACCGTGACACAGCAACATTTACTTGACCAAGCTTTTGCTCACAGACTGGATCTGATACTCCTGTCAGAAACTTTTGCTAAGCACAAAACTGTGACTAAGGTAGTTGCTTCTTTGGGCTATCCCAATAGTTTTGCGGTCCATTCACATAATCATAAGGAAGGATTTTTGCTAGTTTGGAAATCTCATCTTGATATCCTAATTCTGCAACAACTTGAGTGGTTGTTGATTGTGCAGGTTTCCTTTAAAGGATCATCGTGGTTAGTTCTGTTTGTCCATGCAGATTCCAACATCGACATTCAAAATTCTCAATGGTCATTGATCATCTCAAGGGCTTCGTCCTTCTCCCTTCCATGGATTCTACTAGGAGACTTTAACGCTATGTTACTGTAATGCCCCAGAACCGGGTTACGTGAAATAAACCGTAACTCGTTCCCAAGGAGTTAGATTTTCACACAGGATCGCTATCAGAGTGAAAGACAACATGAAAGTAAACAATAATCTAATCAGAGTCAACTAAAAAGGTTTCCCCAACTCACCTGAAAACAAGCATATACCCCCTGTATCGTCCTCTCATATATCTGAAATCAAAACAAAACAGTGAGATACGACTATCTCAGCAAGTAGCAATGCATGCACAAATATACTTAATTTAATTTCTAAACATGCACGATTAAAATACACGACGATTAACCACGGGTAATCCGTCTAATCTCGGAGATACATCGTCAATCACAATTCTTATCCAAATCAGATTTCAGAAAATTTTATATATATTGGGACTCGTGAAGTTTGTCTATTTTGTGTGGCTAAGCACTAGAGTTCCAGACAATCCAGTCTAACACTGCAACAGCTCGAACATCCAATATAATCGCCCTCATGGCGGACTTACTCAAGTGACCTCACCATCATGGTGGAAACGGAGTTGCTGTAGCGCTTCCCTCATGGAAGGCCTCTCCATCATGGAGGAAACGCATGAAGGAACTCCAGACTTAAATCCAAACAAAACATACAATATTCACTACAACTCGATTGTGGATCCACACTAAGTCTCGCCCTATTATGTCGGGACATTTTCTTATATATATAATGTAATGTATTATAAGTCATGCTTGTAGTAAAAGAAAACATTTTATCGTGAACAATATCAAATTCAGATTCATTTAATCACTAAAACCTTCCAACAGAAAATACAGCATTTGATACCTAATTTAGGAATAGTCACCATGTCATCAAACCAGAAACAAATAAACACTCGGTTAATCCATAATCAAACACAGATCAGATTTATAATTACATGTTAAGCAAAACAAATAAAGATTATTTCAAATCCCATAATCCCAATGACTACACCCTTAGAATATTAGAGCTCCACTTTTTATCAACACTTAATTCTAAGATCAATTTTTCGCGGAACCTTACTATACATGATAATTTCTATAAGTGACAACATGCTGATCTCAATAAAATTCAGAAACATCTCAAGTTTCCACAATTAGTATTTTCCCGAAACTTGTACATGCATTCAATATCACTATACACAAGTCTTCCGAAAAACCTCTAATTTATTCTATGTTGAAATTCTAATTTTATCCCACTAATTCAATCCTATGATTAACAGTGTATTACAATACTTTAATCAACTAATTTAAACTTGATGCAGGTGTTAAAAATAAGTTCCAACCAAAGAATCACAACAGCCGCAACTCTCAATGAAATTAGGTCTGGCGCTAACCCACATCATCTGGTGCTAACCTCGTGGTGAGGTTGGCACCAGGTATTTTCACTTAGCGATAGGCAAATTCAAGGTCTGGTGCTAACCTCTTTGAGGTTGGCGCCAGGTCCATTAGGTTGGCACCAGGTTCACAAATATTTTACGGTAAATGGAAAACCTCAATAACAGAACCTTATTTCCCTCTTCAACTCTCATCTAATCTCTTCACAAACATCCAAATAGTATTTATAAACACTCTTCAATTCAATCCAACCAAACTTAAAGGATCTATAACTTTTACGATCCAAAACATGAACATAACACGATGTTTATTCTTAACCCAGAAAACTTCTAACAGAATATAGAACACGCAAACCAGACAGATGAAGATGCTACTTGCCTGATTGTTGCTAATCCAAATTCGATAGAGATCAACTTCTGATCAGATTCTTTAGCAATCTAAAACTCCTTGGACATATTGAATTTCTGATCGAACTGAATTAGATAGCAATCTCTTCTTTTCTCCTACTCAATACCTTCAGATAGCACTCTCTTCTTTTCTCCTACTCAATACCTTCACTCATCCGTGACGATCCAATTCCCAAAATTCAGATCTAATGTTTCGTTGTTTAGGTTTCTCAGAAAATGAACAGTCCGCTGAACGTTCGGATAGACCTTTATTATTACGTTCACAAAACCTTTCACCTTCTTCATATTCCGCTGCAGTGCTCTACCACTGAAAACCCTACACTAACATCCTATCAACCCTTATTCAATTAATTAGCTACCTAAAAACAAAATCAACACCACTTTATTCATTTCAAATAAAGTTTCTAAATAGTATTTATTCACTATAATCTATAATATAAAGACACTTACCCTTAATTTTACATAAATTCAAAATTATAAAATTCCCAAATTGTCTTTGAATAATCTTCACCTGAAAAACACTATATAAATAAATAATTTATTAATTATTTCCTTAAAAATAAATACCAAAAATTCGGGGTTTTACAGTTACACTCCTCTGAAAAACGTGGAGGGAAGCAACTTGTTCAACGGCAGGTGCAGAATTTTCGACAATTAATCAACTCGTGTTCTTTGGTGGAGCTTCCCTCTAAAGGTCCACAATTCACGTGGACTAACAGTCAACAAGGCCTTCGCCGTATTTCTGAGAAATTAGATAGAGTCCTGGTCTCTACTGATCTTCTCGACCTGTTCCCTAACCCTGCTGTCTTCACTCAACCCATCATTGCGTCGGACCATTATCCTGTCATCCTCAACCTTCTCCATTCCACTACAGGAAAGGCCAAACCTTTTAGGTTTGAGGCCTTTTGGATTCAGGAGGAGTCTTGTCTGAATCTAATCCAATCTTCCTGGAACAGTATGCCAATTGCTGATAATGTCCAACAACGTTTACGTAAACTTAGTTTCCAACTTAAAACTTGGAATCGTGAGGAAGTGGGCAACATACATCAAAAGAAACTAGAATTAAGGGCCAAACTGCAGAAAATTCAAGAAACCATTGATACTAACTCCTCTCCTCTTCTTTTCAGTGATGAACAGCTCCTTCAACACCAATATGCAAAGATCTTAAGACAACAGGAGACTTTTTGGGCACAGAAATCAAGAGTTAACTGGCTTCGAGAAGGAGATCAAAACACGGCGTTTTTCCACAGAACCACCATGATTCGCAAACAACGGAATACCATTTTATCTCTAAAGGATGGAGCTGGTATAGAAGTATCCTCATCTTCGGGCATTGAGAAAATGTTTTTGAAGCATTTTCACCTCCTGTATGCGGAAAAGCAAAACTGGAGTAATTTTGAATTACAAGGCCTAATTCCCAGGAAAATCTTTGTGGATCAGTGTACGCTCATTGAAGAGGTGCCAACTCCCCTTGAGATTTGGAATGTTGTGAAGTCACTCGGCTCTTCTAAAGCATCAGGCCCTAACGGATATCAAGGTATATTCTATACCACTTATTGGAACATTGTGGGAGCCCAAGTTGTAGCCACAGTCCAGGATGTTTTCAGGTTCAGACTCTTACCTGAAGGGATTAACCATACTTATATTGTTCTTATTCCCAAATCCCTTCATCCTCGAATTGTTCATGACTTTCGGCCTATTAGTCTATGTAACTTTTTGTATAAAATTATCTCTCGTATCATTATTAATAGAATCAGGCCTTTTCTTCAGGATCTTATCTCTCCTTATCAAACTGCTTTTGTCCCCAATAGATCGATCAGAGATAATATTCTTGTCAATCATGAATTTGCTCACTGTTTTAGGAAAAAAACAAAAAAAATCAAGAACAACTCGCAAAAATCACATAGTCATAATCATTCAAAAAAACAAAAAAATTCTGGTTGTCATGGCCTTTTCGCTTTAAAACTTGATTTCTCTAAGGCTTACGACAATATAAGCTGGTCTTTTTTGGAAGAGGTTCTTAAATGTCATGGTTTTATGCCAAATTCTGTTGCATTGATTATGGCCTGTGTCCGAACAGTTACTTACAGCATATTAGTCAATGGCAAACCTGTAGGCAATTTTGCTCCTCAATGTGGTCTGCGTCAGGGAGACCCTCTCTCCCCTTACTTGTTTATATTGTGCCAACAGGTTTTATCTTTAGCTATTTCTCGTGCGGAACTAGACAACAGATTTAGAGGTGTGAGCATAAGAAAGGGCAGTGTAGCGGTTTCCCATTTAATGTATGCGGATGACGTGTACATTTATGGTCATGTGTCGGAGACGGAGGTCCATGCTATTACTCGTATCCTTCATCGGTACTATGTGGAAGCAGGCCAAGCCATAAATTATGATAAATCTTCATTGCATTTCAGTCACAGTACCCCGCATATGGATAAGGTTAAGACCATTTAGACCATGAAAATTACAGGTAAGTACAGTCATGGTAAATATTTGGGTTTACTAGTGTAGAACAAGAAACCAAAGGCTTCTGATTGCAAGGATCTACTGGATAAGATTGAATCAAGGCTTGATGGGTGGAAAGCTTCTTTGCTTTCACAAATGGGCCGGCGTTTGATTCTTATTCAATCGGTTTTGTGTGCACTGCCTACTCACTACATGAATTGTTTCTTATTGTCACAGGAGATCCTGTATAAAATTGATAAGATGGCTAGGTAATTCTTTTGGGCTAAGAGGGATGACAAGCAAGCAATCCACTCAATTTGTTGGGAGAGAATTACAACCCCATGGAGAAATGGTGGGCTCAACATTAAGAGAACACCCCTCATGAACATGGCCCTCATTCTTAAGGCTGTTTGGCAGTTGACGACTCATCACCAAGGTATTTGGGCTCGTCTTATGAAAAGTGCTTATTTTCCTGATACCACCTTTCTTAATGCAGGATTTCGTAGACAGCATTCGTACGGCTGGAGGCAGATGCAAAGTATGGCCAAATGGATTACTAAAGGAAGCAGTTGGACAATTGCTAATGGAAAAGACATTGATATACTCAAAGATTCGTGGATTCATGGTGAAACTGATGTTATGAAGCTTGATCAAAATGAGTCTCAATTTACTTTGGAATCGGTCAACCAGCTCCTCACACCGATGTCCAACTCATGGAACATAGCATTACTCCACAGGTTTTGGAATAACTCGAATTATAATAAGATCACTAATACGCCCCTGTTCCCTCTTCTTCAACACGATGAAAGACACTGGACAGCTACTTCACATGGTAGGTTTACTGTGGCATCAGCTTACAGTTTACTTTTGGGCAACCAACTTCAGGAGAACAACCCCATCTGGCAAAAAATCTGGCATTTACATTGTCCTAGAGTCATCAAGATCTTCTTGTGGAAGTGTCTCCACAATGCTCTTCCCACTGCTGTCTTTTTAAGGAATCGGAATATC
The DNA here is from genome assembly GCA_947561395.2 of Buxus sempervirens. Lineage (NCBI taxonomy): Eukaryota > Viridiplantae > Streptophyta > Magnoliopsida > Buxales > Buxaceae > Buxus > Buxus sempervirens. Next base: position 42,700,021 of record OX387186.1, read on the forward strand.
AATGTGGACACTGCATGCTATTTCTGTACAGATGATCAAGAGACGATTGAATACTTATGGCTAGGATGTCCCTTCTCCCGAGCCATCTGGTTTAAAATCTTGGGTGGAACTGCCCAAAAAAAGGACCTCAAACGAACTTCTTCCAATGGTTTGCACATTTAATAACTATGCAAAATCCCCCATCCCATCCCCCACCCCCCCCCCCCCCCCCCCCCCAATTTTGATTCACATGCTTTTTTTGCAGGAATTGCTAACTTTGGTTGGACGATCTGGAAACAAAGACTAGGAATCAAGATGGAGGCTAAGCATCCATCTCTTGGTGCGGCTTGCTCCCAATTGAATTGATTGCAGGAAGATTCTAAGCTTTTAATAAAGTGGTCTACAGCTCAACAACTTCCTGGTGTATACATTGATATTGCATGGAAAAAGCCTGCTCATCCACTCATAAAGCTGAATGTTCATGGGGCATGGCGCACCTCTATAAATTGTGCTTCTGTGGGCGGTCTACTCAAGGACTCAACCGGAAAATTCCTAGCTGGATTTGCATCGGTGGTTACTGCTTCATCGGCAATGGAAGCTGAAGCTTTGGCGGTCTATGAAGGTCTTAATTTGGCAATTGCACAAGGTTACGACCACTTACTACTGGAAGGTGACTCCCTCATCATCATTGGTTTGCTACAATCGGATAATCCTTCCTTCCCGTGGCGCATAAGAGGAATCATGTCAGATGTGAAGCACAAGTGTAGTTCTTTCTCCTCCATTTCTTTCATCCATAGTTACCGGGAGGCCAACGCAGCGGCTGATGCGTTGGCCAACTTTGCTTTAGATTCATTTTCATGCACTTGGTTATCTTTCCCCCCTCCCCAAATATCTGCTGTACTTCTTGCGGATACTGTGGGCGTTTCAACTCCCAGATGTGTCCGGCAGTAATGTTTGTCTCACTTGCCACCTAAAAAAAAAATCTAAATAACATTTCTTGATATTGGCCAAAAATGGCTCAAGAAAGATGGCTACCAGTTTCATGTTGTTTCTTTGTTTTTCTAGAGCAAATATAGCAAATTCAATAATGAATTATTAAAAAAGCAAATATAGTGGACTCAATAATTATTAATTTTAATTTATAAAGAATAGATTAATATTAAATATTTATTATATGTTTGAATATGCTAATTCGAATTATTAAAATTCTCTTAATTTGGTAAGTACTAATTGCAACAAGATTAGTTAAAGATTATGTTTGAAAAAAAAAAGGTATATGTAAAAAGAAAAATGAAAAATTAGGACATGTGAAGGATCATAATTTGTTGAAGGAAAAATGAAAAAAGGGTTTGCAGGATGTAAGGAATAACAAATTGTTGGAGGTAGCTTTTGGAAAGTGAAAAATGAAAAAGACAAAGTTACCCATCTAAATATATAAGATAAAATAGCATTAAAAGATTATTTTTGAAAAAGAAAAAAAAAAGAAAAGGTATTTTCTTGGCACGCGAATGGTTGGTGCTTTTAATATCAATATAGATAGATTAGCAATTAGAGTTATTAAAATAATTAGTAGTTAAATACTTATCTAACTACTAATATATATAATTCGCAATTTTTTATATATATATAATTGCTAATTATATATATATAATTCGCAATTTTTTATTATGTTTATATTAAAGAATTAATAACATTTTATTTATTTATTTAGTTATATATAATATATAGATAGATTAGCGATTAGAATTATTAAAAATTATTAGTAGTTGAATAGGTGTTGGAGTAGAACTCTAAAAGACAACAGTTGAGTAGTTTATTTCTTTATATATAGTACGTGTATAGATAAAATTGCTAAATTCGTGTTGGAAAAGAACTCTACAAGCGTAGTTTATTTATTTAGATATAGAGTATAGATAGAATTGCTAAATTCGTGTTGGAGAAGAACTCGACAAGCTGCTTTTATAAATAGAGATATAGATCTTCGTTTGCGATCCATCCAAATTCCAATTTTCCATCTGCTTGCTTTTGAGAGTGCCGTTTCCGGAAAAGAGACTTGTTCACCCACATGGCTTCTTCGTCTTCTTCTGAACCAAAGACAGTCACTCTAGTACTACCCGATGGAGAGATTTTTGAAGTTGAAGAAAAGATTGCCTTTCAATCTGATCTAATCAAGTTCTTTTGCGAGGTCGGAAACACCAACAGAATCACACTTTGGAAACGCTTTACGTGGAAGAAAGAGGTCTTGGAAAAAGTGTTCAATTATTGCAAAGAGAACGATCCTGTGAAGCTGAAGAAGAGCGAAGAAGATCTCGAGAGACTCAACGCTGAGTTTCTGAATGTAGGTGATGATGATGAGTTCTTTTATCTTAGGACTACTGTATGTATTCTCTGTATCCAGAGCTTAATGGATTTGACGTTGCCCAAGTTCGAGGAGAAGGTGAAGGAGAAGGTTCGAAAGGATCAGCCAGGGCGCCCTTCCAACTGAAATTTTTTTGGGATTTCAGATCAGTTTCTTGGGATCTTTTTCTATTCTAAAGTCAGTTCAGGGATGTTAGTAGATACGATTACTTCTTCACTTGGTTTCGGTTTAGATTTCAGATATATATATATATATATATATTATAAATGAATTAAGAGGGTTTTAGGAAATTGAGAAAACATGGTTTGTAATCGGATGTAGAATACTGGAAATATGGTAAACTAGCAATGTGATCCGTGCAAAGACGTTCAATAATAATAAAAATACGCATTTAGACTCCATTCAAACTTACTAAAAGAGTGAAATGAGGTTTGTATCTGTCAATCCAAAATGGACTTAAACTGAAATGATTAACATCAAACCAATAAAAAGCCAAATTGAGACAGCAACCCAGGACCCAACCAAATTAGTTTGGGTTACAGATTTTGGAACCAAAACCAAACATATGCTTTGAAGCCCAACCAAAGCAAACCCATAATCAATTTGAGTCTGTTGGTTCTTGGTTTTGATAGAATAGAACCAAGTCTCGTTATATATAGTATAGATAATACTTCAGATTTTTTTCTCTGATAAAATTCTGCTTGATTAAAATTACGATAAAAGGGTTAATGAGGGTCTTGAAAATAAAGTTTGATGTAAGTTTTGCCCAACCCGCCCAAAGCCCACCCAATCTAGCCTTAACTAAGACTTTAGGTTGGGTTTGGGTTAAGCCCGAACTTAATTGTAAGCCTAAAGTTAAGTTTGGGTTGGGCTTGTGATGTGGCCCGAAAAACCTGAACTAAAGATATGGAAAAGGGTCACTTTTAGAGAATATTTATAAAAACATGCCACTAAGATCCTAAATTGCAGAAACAATTTACGTTTCAAATTTAATTGCTCTGCAAGGATAGTGGACTTTTGACCTTTTGCAAATGACAAAATTGCCCCTGGTTATAAGAGTGGGAAAGAGAGAGAAACACATGAAGACCTTCTTCCCCAAAATCCCTTCGCTCAAAAACGATGTCGGAACTAGAAGCTTCAAGGGTGTGTCGGACGCCATTTGTGTTCCTCTCTTACTCACCGTTGGAACGAGAAGCTTCAAGGGAATGGCACCCTAATTGCAATATAGACTATGTAACATCCCAAATTTTTCTAATTTGGTACTTGGACTAATTAAAATGTTTTCTATTAATTAAAATTCTAATTTATAAGATTCATGATAATTAAGGGGAATGATTATTTCAGTGGATTAGTAATTACCTGACATATAATTATATGCAAGATGATTCCTAATTGATTTTGATGAATTCTAATGATTTTTAACAATTTATTATGAATTTATTGGTATTTATTGGATTTGTAATTGATTTTATTGGGATTTTATTAGCTTTAAAAGTGTTTAACTTTAGGTAAGTTAGATAAAGGGCTTAAAGTATGGTCTTAGGGTCTTTGGGTGTGGACCTTAGTGCAACTTTTGTAAGTCGTGGTTTGTAGGAGGAATTGTTGAGGGATTAGGAGGGACTGGTGTAAGGGCGATACATTAGATCACCTCTAATAGAGTATGTTTCGAATTCTCCTGAATAGAGAGAGCAGGTGTTAGAATAGAGAGAACAGGTTTTTAGTAGTGCCGAATTCTCTATTCCTCTATTCCTTTTCTGTGTTCTGCCAGATTCTATAGTTCTATTCCTTCTCTATTGGTGTCGCCTCTTCTTGGTGTTGGGTTCAGTTCAGCTTTGATTACACAGCTCATCTATTTCCTTCAAGGTGGTTGCTGATTTCTGCACCTGGAGCAAGTAAGTCATCAATTTATTTTGATTTAAAGTAAGTATTTTGGTTGTTGATTGTCTAAGTACTGTACCCATTTGGTTTTAGTTGATTTATTAGAAGCTTTGTTCAAGTTTTGAATCATCTACGGATGCTCTGTTTATGGTTTACCATGACAGTTGCAAATGGTTTTGGGTGGTATTAAGATGTCTTTAAGTTTATGCTTTTGTATTATAAATCTCAAATTAATTGCTTCGAAATTAGTTTGCCAGATATAGAATACGTAGGAACTGATTTCAGGTTAATAGGCTTCCTGGATTGATGTAGAAAAATCCTCAAAGTCGGCCCTTTAATCACAGAAAATGAATAACAGTGCAGTTGCAGATGGTTTTTGGGAGGTATTTAGATGTCTTCAAATCTATGCATAAGTATTATAAATCTCAGATTAATAGCTCCAAAATTAGTTTGCCAGGTATAGAACACTTAGGAACTGATTTTAGGTTCAGACGCTTCCTGGGTTGACTTACAAAAATCATCAAAGTAGCACATTTGATCATAGAAAGAAGAAAAAAAAATGTGTTCGAATTTGAAAAGTGTTTAAGTTTCAGTACAACATTTATATAGTAATCTGAAAACAGTTATAAATGAGAAAGTTATTGATAAATTAGTGTGCAGAACTTAGAGAATTTAGTTTTAATTCAGATTTTAGTCAAATTCAATAAATAAGTTCAAACCCCAATACATAATTACATTTTAGTCACATTTTGAGAGAAAATCAGAATTCAAAGAAAAAGTGTTTAAAAGTGATTTTTAGGATTTATAAATTTATTTAAAAATAAGATAATGTCAATTTAATAAAAGTAAAGGGAAAAATTGTAATTTAAGTGAAATTTAACATATTGCATGAAAGAGAAGTTTGGTCAATTTAATTAAAAGTAGGGGATTTGTACGTGAATGGTTGCGTGACTGTTTGATTTATTTATTTGCATCAGAGGGTCCTAAATTGGATTTCATCGATTATATATGTATAGTAAGTTTCAAACAATGATGCCTATCCTTGTTATTAAATATTTCATGTGATGAATTCCACTAGCATGATTCCTAAATTGCATTTATATTATAATATTATTATTTTGAGAAAATATGCATATTCGAATAAGATGACACACACATGAGTATTCATAGTTTTGATTTGTGTATATTGCACCCTAATTAAATTTGTTTTACCCTGCGATAAGTTTAACTTATCAATAGTGGGTTAGCACTTTACCAGTATTAAGGTAGAAAAATGAATTTTACTATTTGATCTCAATGAGATCCTTATTATGTTTTGAATATGGAATTATTGTGTGGATGTTAAAAAAATAATTAAAACTTGAGTGTGTGAGGGCTCATCAGTATGGGAGTAGAGGGAGTCGTACTGATTGGAGCGACGAAGCTGGTTGAGTTGAGGATTCCTCCCAGCATGTTTTTATTTATTTTGTAATGTGAGCCAGTTGAGACGTTTGATTCCTCCTGGCAGTGTGAGCGATGTGATTGGTACTTCCCGATAGAAGGGGATTTACTCGAAATGTGTTGTGTGTGGTGATCTTGTGATCCAAGGACTGTGCATCCCAGTCTGAATACTATAATTGTAGTCCTGGCCGATGTCTATAGTTCCGGCTGGACATTACATTGATTAGTCTTATGATATAATATGAATGGTTTATCGTGTTAATCAAATTGGATTGGTTCTAAGTTATAAATTGATTTATATATTCCAGTTGATGATTATTGTAATTCTTTTGAACCTTGTTGTGAATTCATATTATTTAATGGGATACGGGGTTGTCTCACTTGCACTTAATTACTTGTGATGTATTATGATTTGAGATATATCTGCATGTATATTTAATTTATCATATGATGGCTTACTGGGATCTCCGATCTCATTTAGTTTATTATATATAGACTGTGCAGATTCCAGAGTGTTAGTAGTTGGTTTCGGGTAGATCCAGATTTAGAGGTATAGCAGTTATCATTTTTATTCATTGTACTTCATTATATTTCATTTTAGTGATTTTACTTTCTGAGATTATGATTCGAGATTGATATTATATTAAGTCTTCCGCTTTATCATTATTTGATTTATTGCACTCTGATATATTTGATGAGCATCGATTATCTGTTGGTATCAGATGATTGGTAGTGTTCATAGATGAGTGAATTCGGATTTATCGTCTTAAATTTTAATTAAGACCCTAATTTACTTGTTGCCCAACATATTAATTCTAGTAATTCTGTGGTTTAATCCATAAGATATTGGAATTGAACTGGTGTATGTCACAGACTAAACATTATCAATGTCTGGTTAACTTAAATAACCTGCCACAAGGTTCTCGTTGTTGTGATGATCTTTCACCTTCATAAACATAAATGTTGGTGGCACCCTCGTTGAAGTTTAGTAGGTAGGATAATGCATCTTGATCAGTGAGTGAGAGTAGAGTGCTCTTGTCAAACTTGACTGAGTACTTCACAGTTACTCCCATAGGGGATATATTGAATAACCCACAAACAGCTTCAAGGAACTCAGTATACTGCATGTTGTTATTTACAATTATACCCTTAGTAGATCCCCCAACATACCCCACCGACCTATCTTCCTTGATAATTACTTCTCCTCCAAAGTGACAAAAACAAAATAAACCCTTATCTGAATGTGGTGCCGACATTGTGCACTTATGAAATTCTGTGTACCACATGCCATAAAATTTTTAATATAAAAATGTTCTGAAGAAAATCTAATTTGAAATAATATTACATGCTAATAAAGCACGTTTGAAACCAAGTATATTAAATTTAAACACATTGTTTCACAAAGCAGAATGTTATTATCTAAAGATTAAGATGGCTAGGGAAGTGATTATCTGCTTATTAGAAATTAAAAAAAAAATTCTATAACCATAGAAATAGAAAGCCCTTCTGAATGCATCCATCTCTTTATACTTTTGGTTTATGCAACTTGCTTTCACCAACTTGATTTTGTGACAAATTCAAATTTTGTAATGAGAATTCCTTATGTCAGAATTTAGACAAATATTTCAGTATCCTGTATGACAATAACAAGAAAAAAGGGAAGAAAAGTACACTTGAATTAGATTTTTTCTTAATTGTGAAGGATTATAAATGGTGTTGTTTTTCCCCTTCTTTATATTACTTTTTATTTGGTTGTTAAACATTGTATTTGCATAATAACTAAGAAAAAAAAATTTAGGATAGATGCATGGTGTGTGTGCATATATGTTTTCTTATACAAAAATGTTGAATATTTCTAGTGAATGTGGTTATGATTTTTTTTTTCTGACGGCATATAACATTGAATAGGAAAGCATACAAAGCTAGGAAAAGCTCAGGATATATGTGTGATACAACTTTTCACTTCAGCAACTATTGCGATGGGTAATGCAAAAATAGTCAATTCTAATGTGGATTCGAGCCACAAAAACAAAAAATGAGCTACTGTAAATTCTATAAATTTCGAATCTGAACATGAGGATTTCAACAAGATGGATTCATGTAAATAGACTGAAAGTTTACAAGGGAAGTAGTAATCTATATGCAAATGGAAATCAAGCGATGCAAAGGATGAACACATATAACAAGAAAATCCATTGCAACTAAAACAGATAAGTTAACAAATAAATTTATGAAGAGATGGATATGCTCACATTGGAGGAGATGGGTATGGCAACATTGGGGATTAGGGCTTTTTGTTCAAAGAATAAATTTATTAAATTCAAATCTACACATTCTTAATGGCGACAAAATCGACAGCAACCAACAATGGCTAACAGAAATGAGAATCCCGACGGCGCAAGTGGATGGCAGCGAGATCCCCAACAATGATGTCTAATGGACGTCGAGATCAACGACACGACAGTGAACAAAGAAAAATAATAGGAACAGATGCGCATAGAGCAATTCACGGCAACCCCAAACAAGTGTGTTCATGGCTAACTTCCCTATTTCCCACTCGTTTGGATTTGCAAAGAGGATCTCCTTCACATTCACAAAGAGCAACTCCTCTCTTTCCCTTGAATGAAATGGCGTTCGACTCAAGAAAACCCCTGTCGTTCCCAATGGTGTTTTCGAATGCAGAGATTTTGGGGAAGAAGCCTCACGTGTTTCTCTCTCTTTCCCTCTCTTATGAGTAAGGGCAAAAATGCCAATTGGGAATGTGCTACAGTAACTTCACCCTGCAGAGCAATTAAATTTGAAAAGTGGATTGTTTCTACAATTTCTGATCTTAATGGCATGTTTTTATAAATATTCTAGAAAATTGACCCTTTTCCATAATTTTCCCAAGAATAAATCCATAAGTACATAACAACTTTCTAGAGAAGAAACCTATGACTCATCCAAACATAGCTCTTTGCATGATCTTTCTCTCTTTTTTAAGAGAAATGGGAGTTCTTCTTTCTCTCTTGTTTGAAGTATCTGAGAATTTATATTTCCCAACATGCTATTAAGAAAATTACAACACTAGTGGTTTGTCTATACTAGTTTTATAGAATCTTGAAAAAAGGGTATCAACCATGTTGAAGTGGAATCTATGGGGATGGTTTAATACATCCTTAGTGAAAAACACAGTTTAGACTCTAAATCACCTAGAGGGGGGTGAATAGGTGAAACCGATTGCGGAATAAAATTTCTATCAATTAAAAACAAGTTCTTAATTAATAGGCATGCACAAGTCTAAGCACTTAACAATTCATCACACAAAATTGCAAAATAGAGAAGAGACAACACAAGCAATTTTGGTGACGAAGGGAAAACTCTAAGAGAACTCTCAAAGAGAAAAACCCTCCGGGCGATAAGGTGCCACCTCTGAAAATCACTATAAGAAGAAGACTTACAATAGTGGTTCAGACGACCCAATACTGACTCTGACTCACAATGTAAATATCTGGAGAACTCTTCAGATTTGCATCCTTGCAACGATCCAGAACTCTGAATATCTTCTTAGTGAAGCGCTAAACGAACTCGCTCAGCAACCGTAGGAACTCCCATGAGCAAACTCTCCTACCTGGAACTCCAAAGTAGAAAAGAAAAGATTAAGAAAGGTTTTGATGGCTCAAAGAAGGAGAAGGAAGAGGAAGAAGATCTCTTGCTCTCACACACGTTTTAAGGGTTCTCTAAAACGTCTTGGGTAACCCCCACAATAACCTAGACACTCCTTAAATAGATTGGGAGAAGGTAGAAGAAGAAAAGGAAACAAATCAGAAAAGATTGGACTTCTAAAACTGAAGTTTGTTAATGAACGTTCGAACGCTCAGCGAACGTGGCTCGAACGTTCAAGGCAAAAACTCACTTTTCTTTTTCTCGTTCGAACCGTCAGAAAATGAGAGGCGAACGCTGCTCTCTGGTTTCTCTGTGGAACTTCATCGGTCAAACGGTCAGCTAACGCTCAGCGAACGCTGCTCTCTGGTTTCTCTGAGTGTCACCACCAGTCGAACGTTCAGTGAACGTTCAGCTCACGCTGCTCTCGGGTTTCTCTGTGTGTCACCACCGGTCGAACGTTCAGCGAACGTTCAGCTCACGCTGCTCTCGGGTTTCTCTGTATGTCACTAACGGTCGAACGGTCGGCGAACGTTCAGCGAACGTTGGTCGTAACTTTATCAAATTTACTCCGATCAAAACCCTGTTTGAACCGCAATACCTATAACCTATCCCAAATACTTTGACAATATTCTTAAGACCTTTTTGACACGGAATAAAGCCAAAACAAAATAATCCTTACACTTAGGAATGGAAAATTTAATTAATTAAATAAATACTAACCTTACTTCTATATGGAAAAGACAAATATTTATATGAAATGAGTGATTTTATGGAAAATGCCTTCTCCATTATAATCTTTGGTTACTTTTCCTTCTTTAAGTACTCAAAATAATATGTGAATTGTATTATCTTTTTATATTTGTATGTATTGAATAATTTTTTATCATGTTACATCCTAATTGGTGTTTTAATTCAAAAATTCTAATTTTACTTTACCATAAAATGTTTTCAAATGCAATTCTCTTTGCATTTAAATTGGGTTGGCCCAAACCCAACCCAAAACAAAGAAATAATTTTAGGGTTGGATTTGGGCTCAAGGAGTTAGGGTTTAGAGCAGGCCAAGGTAAGATTAGGCCAACTTTCACATTGGGTTGAGCTCGAACTCATTGAAACCCGGACCAAGCTACCCTACTTACAAACTCTACATAACATAGCCACAAAAATATAGCAAACTTAATTTTGAACAAATTGAAATAAATGAAAAGGCAAATATGGTGGACTCAATAATTATTAATTATTAAAAATGAATTTATCTTAAAAAATTCAACAAAGCCTGCTTAACGAAAATCCCATTTTTTTAGTTTGTCTGATGGCAACAAGGCAGGTTTTGGTTAGGGGTGGCAATGGCAAGGCTCAGGCTGGGCCAAGGTAATGGCATAACACAACCTATGTAGGACTAAGCTCGGCTCGTCCCTACATCGGGCCTAGGAGTGATTCTCCAAGCTCGACCCTACAAATTTGTACTAAGCCCAAGCTCGACCCTTCTCTATTTCTTTTTAATAACAAATATATATATTGCTTAACAATAATTGTTTGTTTTCTAATTTTAATAAACTTAATAAATCTTGTGAATATATATATACACACACACAAAATAATTTAATAAATAATAATCCATACAAACTACACTTATTATTACATTAAACTTATTATACAATCATAAAAAATATTCAAACACTATCACAACAACCTTTTATGTGAAATTTATATCTAGAAACCTATATAAATAGTGTACAAATATTCCTAAACAAGTAATTAAATCTTTAGAATGTTGGGCAAGGTTGGAATGGGCAATGAATGTCTCAACCCAAGCCTGTGCTTACAATTCATATGACCCTTGAATATGAGGCCCGACTTGGCCCTACAAGCTCAAAACCTTGCCCAAGCCCCGTCAAATATTGGGCTAGGCAGGTCACCTGGCCCATTGCCACCCTTAGTTTTGGTGAACATGAACCAGCCCCCATAGGATTCTAGCCAATACGAAACCTAACCCGGCCTTGTCAAGTAATTAATGGGGCAAGGTTTAGTATAGAATGCAAAACAAGTGTTTATTAACCAGAATATATGTGTGTGTACATATATACATATAGATATTTATGTATGTATGTATGTATGTATTAATAAAATACATATTTTTGTATATGATATATATGGAAATGATATTAAAATAAGTAAAAATAGATATTCTAATATATGAAGATTATGTTCAAGGCGGGTTGGGCAATACCTGAAACCGCGCCATCCTTAATTCTTGATACAAATTTTGATTTACTTATATTCGTGTAAATGGTTATTTTAGTTCATCCTAATTTTTTTCCATATTTTTCTTACAGGATCGTTATGTATGTATTTTTCTTTATTTTTAAAAATGTTTTAAAAATATCTTTATTATTTATATTCTTTATTTTGATAGTTAACAAAATGTTTAAAATACACAATTAATTGTATGCCTTAAAATTTTATTTACATGGTTGCATAAACTAATGAATTTTATGCGTATTAGTTAATTCAACAAAATGTGCATAAATTAAAAATGAATTAACCTCGAACATAAAATTATTATACAAAAATGAGGAGACTCAATCCATATATATAGATATATATAGAGAGAGAGAGAGAGAGAGAGAGAGAGAGAGAGAGAGAGAGAGAGAGAGAGAGAGAGAGAGAGAGAGAGACTACTATTAAATGCGTGAACTATTTTCCATTTCCTTCTATCAAAAATATTCTTCCCTATAGTCATTAACTTCACTTATTTATCTATTTAAAAAATTTTCTAGTAGAAACATAAAAAGTAAATTACTAACCACACAACGTTACATGTTTATTGTTATCTTATAAACTACTTATTTACTTAAAAGAATTCTAATAAAAATACTAGGGGAGGCACATGCACTACTGCACGTTGATATATGTGATTATCTTGACCCAAGAGCTGTAAATTTAACCTGGACTACCCAAAGCCTGCCCAACCCAACCTGAATAAAAGCTCGAATTGAGCAATGAGTTTGGGTTTAGGTTGGGCTTCACTTTTGGCCTGAAGTCAAGTTTGGATTGGGTTCGAGTTCAAGCTATATAACCCGAATTTAATGTTGACTTTATGTACACACTCTCATGTAGAGATTAGATATGTATATATATATTTACCATTGTTTTCTTTTGTTTAACATTGTCTTTATAGTTATTCAATCAACTATTAAACATAAATTTATTAACTTGTGCTTACAAATTTATGAATTTATTCTCAAATACATTATTTTGTACCCGGATACATACACATATATGTTACAATGAATGTGATATTTGGGCGGACATCCTCTATAAGAAATATTATGCAAAACCACAAATATAGTGGGACAGTATTATATTTAAAAAATAATTTTTTAAAGAAACAAATTGATTAAGTTTTCTTTTCTTTTTTAACAAAATTGAAGGGACTAATCAAGAGGCATTTATAACATTTGCATTTATAACAAACGAACATAAAAGTATGCTAACAGACGATTTAATTAACGACAGTAAAAATTGAAAAAAATTCAAAAATTTACATTTTGTTTGGGCCAACCCGAACCTAGCCCAAACTCACATAATAATATTTGGGTTGGGTTCGGGTTTAATGAGTTTGGGTTAGGGCGGGCCAATGACTAGGTTATCTCTTACCAGCCCATGCGTGGGTGCTCCACTTGGGGTGATGACCATATTCTAGGTTCTACCTGTGAGTCGTGAGGTGGCAAAATGGTTGAGGGTGGCTATCCCGATTAACAGACACATTAATCCATGAGTCCTGCAAAGACACTATTATATTGAGATTTGTTTTATTATAATGAACTGTTTCTTCACATGGATTTGATATGGTTTAGACACAAAGCACATGAGCATGTTTCTTTTTTTTATTTGAAAATTTCATAAAATATTTCTTACTATGCATTTTGCTACTTGCTGGGACATTAGTCTCACTCATGCTTTGTTTTTATCGGTTTTGTTTTCAAATCTTGCTGGTGAGCCACGTACTGGGCAGATTTAAGAGTGACCGGGAGTATAGACCGAAGGATTATTTCCACCCGACGTAGGCATTCTCATTATGACAATCATGGGCTTGTTATATTTTTGGACTAGTTTGATGTATTTTGGACTGAAGGATTAATTTTTGTATATGACTATATGAGAGAAGGAGAGATTGTGAGTTTCAAGTTACCCTGTTGTTCATGATCCTTATAATTACCAATGATGCACCAGTTTATATGCACAGGGGATATTATTTTGGATTGGATGGCCTATGTACGCACACAACCACCTTTCCTTGTCTAGTGCACTCTGATAAATTGTCTTATATTGCTATATCTTTGTTTATTAGGTTCTTGTAGGCCCATATGTAGTGCTCAGGGATGGGTTTGGTGCCTTTAATGAGCAGACCCTATTCCGGGGCGCTGCATTTACTTTGTTTATTAATAAGCATGTTATAGACAATCGCTGAAACCAAATCAAGCATCAAACCAAATCATTCTTCTTTTACTTTTTTTCTACCTATGTATAACCATTTAATATCAATATTATATTTTCTTGTCATTGCCATGAGTGTAATAAAATGCGACCAAATTAAAGAAATCCTATTTACTGTTATTTTAAATAATTTTAATTAAATAATATAAATCAAAATTATTAACAATAATAATTTCGTGTATTTACTCACTTTTCTTGAATATATAATTCAAGAATTACATATACTCTTTAATAAAATAATTTCAATTAAATAAAGTAAAATTATTGCAAACAAAAATTTTGTATTTAGAATATTAAGTAAGAGAATTATAATTCTAAATTTTTTACTTCCACTTTAATAAAACAATAATATAATCTTAATTAAAATTTAAACCTCAAATTTTCTTTTCCAAAATAATTACAATTAAAATAATTATAGTCATTTTAATAATCATTAACAAATTAATAAGAGATTATTTAAAATATTAATTAATAATGCATAGGAAACTTTTAATTTTAATTAAAGATTTTTTTTTCCAATAAATATTACCATCATTCATCTTACAATACTTCTTCTCCAATACTTAACTAAAAGTATTTTAACTTACAAGAATTTTATTTTAAAGAATTTTTGGTTATATATATAATTTCAAAATGACCTTTTTTTGTTATTGCTTTGAATCTAATAAAATCATACTAAATTAGATAAACCACAATGACATTTATGTAAGAGAATTTTAATTCAATAATATAGACTTGAATTATTAATAACAATGACTTCGTGCATTTATCCACTTGTAGAATATAGATTTTAAAAATTACTTTTATTTATCTAAATAAATTTTAAATAAAATAAGACAAAGAAAAAAAAAAGACAATGACTAAGAAAATTAATCAATAAATTATATAATGAATATAATTTTTACTATGATGATATTTGTTTAATGAAATTGGAAGAAAATAGAGGACTTCACCTATAATTTTATGATTGATTTTATATTATTTTATTAAAATTAACATTATCCTTTCTTGACGCATTAAAATTAGCCTTTACCCTTTCTTGACTCCCACTAGCAAATCTTAATGAAAAAAGAATATCATCCTATCATAAACATAAACAATTTTCTAAGTAATATGAAATTATTTTAATTTTCACTTAATAATGAAGGATGATATTTTTATTTTGTCTGTATCTTATATTTTTAGTAATAATGATTTCTTATATCAGTATAATTTTTATTTTTTATATTATTTTCATTGAAAGAATCTTTATGCTTCTGAGTTTAATTAGTTTAAATATATGTTGCAAAAAAAAATTTTTTATTTTGTAATAAAGCAATCTATTTAAAAAACTTATATATTGACCGTATTAAAATAAATTCTTTTTACTTTGTATATATATATAATTCTCAATTTTTATTACGTTTATATTAAAGAATTAAGAACATTTTATATATATTTATTTATACATCTATATCTATCTATATATATATATATATATATATATATATATATATATATATATATATATATATATATATATATATATATATATATATATATATATAGATTAGAAATTAGAATTATTAAAATTATTAGTAGTTAAATACGTGTCAGAGAAGAACTCTAGCTACAAGCCAACAGTTGAGTAGTTTATTTATTTAGATATAGAATATAATAGAATTGCTGAATTCGCATTGGAGAAGAACTCAACAATATGCTTTTATAAAATTACTAAATTCGTGTTGGAAAAGAACTCTACAAGCGTAGTTTATTTTTTTAGATATAGAGTATAGATAGAATTGCTAAATTAGTGTTGGAGAAGAACTCGACAAGCTGCTTTTATAAATAGAGATATAGATCTTCGTTTGCGATCCATCCAAATTCCAATTTTCCATCTGCTTGCTTTTGAGAGTGCCGTTTCAGGAAAAGAGATTTTTTCACTCACATGGCTTCTTCGTCTTCTTCTGAACCGAAGACAGTCACTCTAGTACTACCCGATGGAGAGATTTTTGAAGTTGAAGAAAAGTTTGCCTTTCAATCTGATCTAATCAAGTTCTTTTGCGAGGCCAGAAACACCAACAGAATCACACTTTGGAAACGCTTTACATGGAAGAAAAAGGTCTTGGAAAAAGTGTTCAATTATTGCAAAGAAAACGATCCTGTGAAGCTGAAGAAGAGCGAAGAAGATCTCGAGAGACTCAACGCTGAGTTTCTGAATGTAGGTGATGATGATGAGTTCTTTTATCTTAGGACTACTGTATGTATTCTCTGTATCCAGAGCTTAATGGATTTGACGTTGCCCAAGTTCGAGGAGAAGGTGAAGGAGAAGGTTCGAAAGGATCAGCCAGGGCGCCCTTCCAACTGAAATTTTTTGGGATTTCAGATCAGTTTCTTGGGATCTTTTTCTATTCTAAAGTCAGTTCAGGGATGTTAGTAGATACGGTTACTTCTTCACTTGGTTTCGGTTTAGATTTCATATATATATATATTATAAATGAATTAAGCGGGTTTTAGGAAATTGAGAAAACATGGTTTGTAATCGGATGTAGAATACTGGAAATATGGTAAACTAGCAATGTGATCCGTGCAAACACGTTCAATAATAATAATACTTTAGTTTAATGAACTTCAGATTTTTGTTTCTCTGATAAAATTCTGCTTAATTGAAAAAGGGTCAATGAGGGTCTTGAAAATAAAGTTTGATGTAGCCAGGGAGAAACATGATGTTGCAGACTTCTATTTTCAACAGAAAATAATATGCTTAGAGCTTCTTTGAAAATAAAAAATTTATGTAGACAGGGCAAAACATGATGTGCTGCTATTTGCATGAGTATGGCACACGTACAAGAGATCATATTTAGCTAATCAAGCAATCATTAATTTGAAGTTGTGTTCAACCGCAATAAAACAGAGTTGATAATATTTACAGCCACATGTTGATTATGTAGGAAATACATATAGGTTTCCCAGCAAGATAAAATGGTTATAGTCCTTGATATTTGCCACGCTTTTATTTTATGGAAAAACTGAAATAAAAATAGGCATTTTGACTCCATTCAAACTTACTAAAAGAGTGAAGTAGTAGGAGTCCAAAACCATTCTGATTTGGTCTGGATTGACATCAATCAATAACGAAATCGAGGTTTGTATCTGTCAATCCAAAATGTAATTAAACTGAAATGATTAACATCAAACCAATAAAAAGCCAAATTGAGACAGCAACCCAGGACCCAACCAAATTATTTTGGGTTACAGATTTTGGAACCAAAACCAAACACCAACCAAAGCAAACCCATAATCAATTTGAGTCTGTTGGTTCTTGGTTTTGATAGAATAGAACCAAGTCTCTTTATATATAGTATAGATAATACTTCAGATTTTTTTCCCTGATAAAATTCTGCTTGATTAAAATTCCGATAAAAGGGTTAATGAGGGTCTTGAAATTAAAGTTTGATGTAAGTTTTGCCCAACCCGCCCAAAGCCCACCCAACCTAGCCTGAACTAAGACTTTAGGTTGGGTTTGGGTTAAGCCCGAACTTAATTGTAAGCCTAAAGTTAAGTTTGGGTTGGGCTTGTGTTCATTGCTATGTGGCCCAAAAAACCCGAACTAAAGATATGGAAAAGGGTCACTTTTAGAGAATATTTATAAATACATGCTGCTAAGATCCTAAATTGCAGAAACAATTTACCTTTCAAATTTAATTGCTCTGCAAGGTTAGTGGACTTTTGACCTTTTGCAAATGACAAAATTGCCCCTGGTTATAAGAGTGGGAAAGAGAGAAAAACACATGAAGACCTTCTTCCCCAAAATCCCTTCGCTCAAAAACAATGTCGGAACTAGAAGCTTCAAGGGTGTGTCGGACGCCATTTGTGTTCCTCTCTTACTCACCGTTGGAACGAGAACCTTCAAGGGAATGGCACCCTAATTGCAATATAGACTATGTAACATCCCAAAATTTTCTAATTTGGTACTTGGACTAATTAAAATGTTTTCTATTAATTAAAATTCTAATTTATAAGATTCATGATAATTAAGGGGCATGATTATTTCAGTGGATTAGTAATTACCAGACATATAATTATATGCAAGATGATTCCTAATTGATTTTGATGAATTCTAATGATTTTTAACAATTTATTATGAATTTATTAGTATTTATTGGATTTGTAATTGATTTTATTGGGATTTAATTAGCTTTAAAAGTGTTTAACTTTAGGTAAGTTAGATAAAGGGTTTAAAGTATGGTCTTAGGGTCTTTGGGTGTGGACCTTAGTGCAACTTTTGCAAGTCGGTGGTTTGTAGGAGGAATTGTTGAGGGATTAGGAGGGACTGGTGTAAGGGCGATACATTATATCACCTCTAATAGAGTATGTGTCGAATCCTCCTGATCATAGAGATAGCAGGTGTTAGAATAGAGAGAACAGGTGTTTAGTATAAGTGTCGAATTCTCTATTCCTCTATTCCTTTTCTGTGTTCTGCCAGATTCTATGGCTCTATTGTAACGCCCCGGATCCAAGTTACATAGAGAAACCGTAACTTATCACCGAAGGTTAAAATATAACCCAGGATAGCAAATCAGAGTGAAGGAAACAGGAATAAAACAATAACTAAATAATCAGAGTGCACTATAACCCAAGCTCATCAATAAAAAAAAATACTATAACCCCAGGCTAACTCACATGAACCAAGCATATACCCACTGGTGCCGTCCTTACCAAAATCTGAAAACAAAACAAAACAAAACGTAATGAGATACGAATATCCCAGTAAGCAGCACATGCATGCTAAAATACAATTTATCAGTTCTAAAACATGATACAGTTGTAAATCATGCAACAATAGCGATAACACCTCAATTCCGAATAATCCGAGTAATTCAACAGTACTCCAATCAATCAGTATAAATGCAGAAATAATCCAGTCCAACAAATATATATGTAACATCAAATCAACAGTTGATAAGTCGCTGCAGGACTCATGAAATAAGACTGTCTTTAACTAGGTAATGCCAGTGTTCACTATGCCACCTCCCGGCTTAGGTGCGATATGCCGAGTACACGATCATCGTCTTATTGCGGGAGAACCCACCCAGTACAGTGATGGGTTGGCATGTACTAATCCAGTCACAGTCCGAGTACACGATAAAATGAGGGATAGCCGCAGCCAGCCGAGTACACGATCAGGCCTCACTGAGTACACAGTGGAAACGCGTGCGTGAACAAAGTATTACAACTAGCAAAGAACAATCCTTTCCACTAACTAGCTCCTAACATGGATCCATATCGAGCTATGCCCACTAGACTCTAAAATCAAAATCAACCGTGAAATCTAGTAAGCACAACTCATATCAATCTCAATCACAACATCCCGAGATACACGGGGCATCTCCGAGATACACGGAGGTAACAACATCCCGAGATACACGGGGCATCACAAAACCCCCACTCCAAGTACATGGAGGATAACCAATTCCAAACCAAAAAAATCAAACATCCATATTCAATTTAAAAACCTCTTTCCACAGAATCCGCGTAAAACCAGTTCGATGTAAAAATTACATAATCATGGCAATTCTGTCTAATCCAAAATGAAATCCAATGATAATAATCAAGGTTTAACCAATTTCACAATATCAGAATTTTTATAAGCACAATTTGCCTAAATAATGAGTTTTATGAGTATTATCTTATAGTCTTTCAAATTTACTAATAAACTCCCTTACACTACTATTATCTCCAGCATTTTTCTCAACTTAAATTAACTACTAACTTTTATAATAGAGTACTCAATAGCCACAACACTGTGATTACCTCCAGCAGTCTCTTATACCAACTTATGATCTTCAAAATAACAATCTTAGATCCAAACCAACATAATATTAAATTCTGAAATTTCCATAAACTATGCACATCATCTGGTAACAAAATTTATCATTATATTTAGTTTACCAACTCTTTTAATTAATTTCCATAATATCCACCTAAAATACAAAATTTGATAAAAGTGTTGTTCTCAATTCAACTGATAATCTCCGAATGCTAAAATCAGATTTCAATCCTCAAAACAAATTCAGATATTGATTTTACTCTTGTTAAGCTCATACAGTAGGTTTTACTAGTAAAGCTATCCTTAATTCCCATGGGGATTTACCTTAGTTCACCCTTAATTAATATAAGTCCTTATTGCCTTCCTTTAGTACTCCCAATTCCTTTAAAAGCAACTCATTTATTTCCATTACTAAGTTTTCTACAATTATCTACTGATATGACTCCAACTTATTTTCAGATATGAGATCTCTTAAAGAAAAATTTATATGAATTTTTCCTTAATTATCTAATGCTATAGAAATACCTATACATAAACCCTTAATGCTTCCCATTAACACTTCTAATGTATTCATGTAAAACCTGAAGATTTTCACCCTTTTAGTTAACTTAACTACAATAATTAACCTCTAATATGGCTCCAAACAATCTCAGATTCAATCTTAACCTAAAAAAAACATTCACATAACCTCTACCTATGAATTCCCATGTACTGAAACATATATATATCATAACTAAAAATATTAACTAGTTTATTTAGACTAACACTTCATTTATGTTACCATTTCAGCTCCTAATTACTTGCTCCAATTTCCCCTCAGTCAATCTCAATTTAAACCCAGATGTAATCTGCTCCTTCATAAAATTCCTATAATGTACACCCCACATTCACAATACTCTAAGAATGCTAAAACTATTACCTAATACTCTTGTTCCAATTCCTTTAATTGAAAACCCCAAATACCATCTCTCTTTACTCCTCCCAAAGCCCCTAGATTACCACTGATTATTTTCGCCAAAACAACTCTCAAAGTAGAATTTAATAGAAGTTTCATAATAGTTAAAATAGGCTGGTACTGAGCTGGCACTGACCTTGGCTCACCTGAAGTGGTTAGCGCCAGTCAGCCCTCCTTGTTTTAATGAACCAGGTCAGCAGCACTCATCAGTGGTAGGCGCCAAGACAAAATCTCACAAGTTATATTTTAAATAGAACTTCAAAAGCTACAGGAATAAGTTGGTTTCACCTGGGGTGCTGACCTTTGGATAGGTTGGTGCCAGGTAGCAGCAACCAGCAGTGCCTGGCGCCAAGACAAACTTGCATTGATCCATCATATTTACTGGTAACCCTTATACCATATCACAACACCTAATTACTTCATCTAAAATTTGTAATTTGGATTAAAATTATAACCTACAGCTTCTACTACAACAGCCGCAGCTGTCTGAAAAAAAATGCTGCCCACCCCTTGGCGCCAGCAGATTTTTCCAGAACTTCCGCCACGTTTTGCTGATACACCCCAGGACTGAACTAGCTTATGAATTCTAAACCTTTTCTATCAGAAGCCTAACTCTCTAACAAGTGTTTTTGCAACAATTCAAGTTTAATTGAAAACATTATCAGTTAATCAACTAACATAGCCGCCAGCTCCCCTCTTTAAAACAAAACCTGCAAGAACAATCTTAATACTTCTGTATATATATGTAACCAGAGTAAGTTTATGTAACTTAGCAATTCCAGCAGATCAGAACTCCCTAGTTTAACCAGAAATCATATTGTAAATTCAATTGAATCTATTTTAAGATTGTTCAAAACTGGGTGCCAGAAATCTGTTGGAACAGAGGTTCGTGTAATCTCTCATTCAAAACTAATTTTAAATTCAAATTGAAACAAATAAAACTGATTAGATTGTGCTACTTACATCAGATGCAAATTCTAGTTTAATTGCTTTACAAAATCAAAGTCACAAATGTTAGCCGCCCATGTCATTTTCCTCAACCCAAATTTCAGAAATCAGCAAACTAAATTTCATAATCCCATACGACTGGTCTAGTTTTCTTCATTATTTCATCATCAACAATTCAATAATACTCTATTTAAACAGTAACCATGCACGTGAATTTAATTTAATCAAATCTGCTACTGTCCAATTCTTTGGCGCCAGAAATTTAAAGAAAAACAGGGTTCGACTAATTTCATATTCAAGGCTGAACTATCTTTCAAATTAAATCATCTAAACCAAGGTAAATTATGCTACTTACCTGTTCCAGATTAGATCCAACACCGACAACAACCAGGAAGCAGATCTGGAGTTTTCCACGACCAAATCGTCACTTTAGATCTACTGAAACCAATCTGTAGATAGTCTGAACGAACTTCACAGCAGCACTGCTACTCCATCTCTTCAGATTTCCAGATCAGCTTCTTTTCACCACTAATCTCCACCGAATCCAATCTGAATTTTTAGAAAACCTGAATCCTCCTCTCCATCCAAACAACCATTCGACCCCTATTTATAGTTTTAAATCTGCCGCCCAGCACAATCTCTCTTTTCATGATCACCTGACACGCCTCTCCACCAAAACTCCCTATACCAGCAGAAGTAAACCACTACTCACCTATTATATTAAATTTCCCATCTGGTTTAACAAAAAAAAACCCCCTGGTTTGACTCCTTTCTCTTATCCGGAAAATTTTCCAACAATTAAAGAAATTAAACACCCATAAAAATCTGAATTTTAATTTTATTAAAATTCGGGATTTTACATCTATTCCTTCTCTATTGGTGTCGCCTCTTCTTGGTGTTGGGTTCAGTTCAGCTTTGATTACACAGCTTGTAACACCCCAGACCCATAACCAGCAAAATATTGTCCGCTCTAGGCCCAAAGGGCCCTCACGGATTTGTTCTTAAAGGACATCACGAGAAAACTTCCCAGGGGGTCACCCATCCTAGCAGTGCTCCCACCCGAGCACGCTTAACTTTAGGGTTCCCAGGGGATTTAGTCCCATGTTGCTCCTTAAAAGGCCTCTTGCTTAGTACAGGGTCTCAAGACTACTTATAGCATCCCCGAGCGTTGTGGGATCCCAACCATATGCACATCCTCGCCTGGTAGCTCGCCAGTGAGACTACCCATTCACCCGCCCACTCAGGCAGGATGCCACATACTATGTAACATCCTGTCAGGTAGCTGTGAAGGTGTAGAGCTCACATGAGAGCTATCAGGCATGGATGTGCATATGGTTGGGATCCCACAACGCTCGGGGATGCTATAAGTAGTCTTAAGACCCTCAAATTAGCAAGAGGCCTTTTAAGGAACAACACGGGACTAAATCCCCTGGGGACCCCAAAGTTAAGGAACAACACGGGACTAAATCCCCTGGGGACCCCAAAGTTAAGCGTGCTCGGATGAGAGCACTCTTAGGATGGGTGACCCCCTGGGAAGTTTTCTAGTGATGTCCCTTAAGGACAAATCCGTGAGGGCCCTTTAGGCCCAGAGTGGACAATATCTTGCTGGTTATGGGTCTGGGGTGTTACAAATGGTATCAGAGCCTGCCCCGACCGGAAACTGTGTGGGTCCCGCCAAACGCGGAGACGCGTTGTCCCATGGAGGGGAGTATGTAACATCCTGTCAGGTAGCTGTGAAGGTGTAGTGCTCACATAAGAGCTATCAGGCATGGATGTGCATATGGTTGGGATCCCACAACGCTCGGGGATGCTATAAGTAGTCTTAAGACCCCCAAATTAGCAAAAGGCCTTTTAAGGAACAACACGGGACTAAATCCCCTGGGGACCCCAAAGTTAAGCGTGCTCGGGTGAGAGCACTCTTAGGATGGGTGACCCCCTGGGAAGTTTTCTCGTGATGTCCCTTAAGAACAAATCCGTAAGGGCCCAGAGCGGACAATATCTTGCTGGTTATGGGTCTAGGGTGTTACACAGCTCATCTCTTTCCTTCAAGGTGGTTGCTGATTTCTGCACCTAGAGCAAGTAAGTCATCAATTTATTTTGATTTAAAGTAAGTATTTTGGTTGCTGATTGTCTAAATACTGTACCCATTTGGTTTTAGTTGATTTATTAGAAGCTTTGTTCGAGTTTTGAATCATATACGGATGCTCTGTTTGTGGTTTACCATGACAGTTGCAAATGGTTTTGGGTGGTATTAAGATGTCTTTAAGTTTATGCTTTTGTATTATAAATCTCAAATTAATTGCTCCAAAATTAGTTTGCCAGATATAGAATACGTTGGAACTTATTTCAGGTTAATAGGCTTCCTGGATTGATGTAGAAAAATCCTTAAAGTCGGCCCTTTAATCACAGAAAATGAATAACAGTGCAGTTGCAGATGGTTTTTGGGAGGTATTTAGATATCTTCAAATCTATGCATAAGTATTATAAATCTCAGATTAATAGCTCCAAAATTATTTTGCCAGGTATATAACACTTAGGAACTGATTTTAGGTTCAGAGGCTTCCAGGGTTGACTTACAAAAATCATCAAAGTAGGACATTTGATCACAGAAAGAAGAAAAAAAATGAAGCAACAGTGCCTGTCGTCGAATTTGAAAAGTGTTTAAGTTTTAGTACAACATTTATATAGTAATCTAAAAACAGTTATAAATGAGAAAGTTATTGATAAATTAGTGTGCAGAACTTAGAGAATTTAGTTTTAGTTCAGATTTTAGTCAAATTCAATAAATAAGTTCAAACCCCACTACATAATTACATTTTAGTCACATTTTGAGAGAAAATCAGAATTTAAAGAAAAAGTGTTTAAAAGTGATTTTTAGGATTTATAAATTTATTTAAAAATAAGATAATGTCAATTTAATAAAAGTAAAGAGAAAAAAATTGTAATTTAAATGAAATTTAACAGATTGCATGAAAAAGAAGTTTGGTCAGTTTAATTAAAAGTAGGGGATTTGTACGTGAATGGTTGCGTGACTGTTTGATTTATTTATTTGCATCAAAGGGTCCTAAATTGGATTTCATCGATTATATATGTATAGTAAGTTTCAAACAATGATATTTATCCTTGTTATTAAATATTTCATGTGAATTCCACTAGCATGATTCCTAAATTGCATTTATATTATAATATTATTATTTTGAGAAAAATATGCATATTCGAATAAGATGACACACACATGAGTATTCATAGTTTTGATTTGTGTATATTGCACCCTAATTAAATTTGTTTTACCCTGCGATAAGTTTAACTTATCAATAGTGGGTTAGCACTTTACCGGTATTAAGGTAGAAAAATGAATTTTACTATTTGATCTCAATGAGATCCTTATTATGTTTTGAATATGGAATTATTGTGTGGATGTTAAAAAGAAAATTAAAACTTGAGTGTGTGAGGGCTCATCCGTATGGGAGTAGAGGGAGTCGTACTGATTGGAGCAACAAAGCTGGTTGAGTTGAGGATTCCTCCCGGCATGTTTTTATTTATTTTGTGATGTGAGCCAGTTGAGACGTTTGATTCCTCCTGGTAATGTGAGCGATGTGATTGGTATTTCCCAGTAGAAGGGGATTTACCCGAAATGTGTTGTGTGTGGTGATCTTGTGATCCAAGGACTGTGCATCCCAGTCTGAATACTATAGTTGTAGTCCTGGCCGATGTCTATAGTTTCGGCTGGACATTACATTGATTAGTCTTATGATATAATATGAATGGTTTATCGTATTAATCGAATTGGATTAGTTCTAAGTTATAAATTGATTTATATATTCCAATTGATGATTATTGTAATTCTTTTGAACCTTGTTGTAAATTCATATTATTTAGTGGGATACGGGGTTGTCTCACTTGCACTTGATTACTTGTGATGTATTATGATTTGAGATATATCTGCATGTGTATTTAATTTATCATATGATGGCTTACTAGGATCTCCGATCTCATTTAGTTTATTATATATAGACTGTGCAGATTCCAGAGTGTTAGTAGTTGGTTTCGGGTAGATCCAGATTTAGAGATATAGCAGTTATCATTTTTATTCATTGTACTTCATTATATTTCATTTTAGTGATTTTACATTCTGAGATTATGATTCGAGATTGATATTATATTAAGTCTTCCGCTTTATCATTATTTGATTTATTGCACTCTGATATATTTGATGAGCATCGATTATCTGTTGGTATCAGATGATTGGTAGTTTTCATAGATGAGTGAATTCGGATTTATCGTCTTAAATTTTAATTAAGACCCTCATTTACTTGTTGCCCGACATACCAATTCTAGTAATTCTGTGGTTTAATCCATAAGATATTGGAATTGAACTGGTGTAGTTCACAGACTAAACATTATCAATGTAAGGTTAACTTAAATTACCTCCCACAAGGTTCTCGTTGTTGTGATGATCCTTCACCTTCATAAACATAAATGTTGGTGGCACCCTCGTTGAAGTTCAGTAGGTAGGATAATGCATCTTGATCAGTGAGTGAGAGTAGAGTGCTCTTGTCAAACTTGACTGAGTACTTCACAGTTACTCCCATAGGGGATATATTGAATAACCCACAAACAGCTTCAAGGAACTCAGTATACTGCATGTTGTTATTTACAATTATACCCTTAATAGATCCCCTAACATACCCCACCGACCTATCTTCCTTGATAATTACTTCTCCTCCAAAGTGACAAAAACAAAATAAACCCTTATCTGAATGTGGTGCCGACATTGTGCACTTATGAAATTCTGTCTACCACATACCATAAAATTTTTAATATAAAAATGTTCTAAAGAAAATCTAATTTGAAATAATATTACATGCTAAAATAAAGCACGTTTGAAACCAAGTATATTAAATTTAAACACATTGTTTCACAAAGCAGAATGTTATTATCTAAAGATTAAGATGGCTAGGGAAGTGATTATCAACTTATTAGAAATTAAAAAAAAAATTCTATAACCATAGAAATAGAAAGCCCTTCTGAATGCATCCATCTCTTTATACTTTTGGTTTATGCAACTTGCTTCCACCAACTTGATTTTGTGACAAATTCAAATTTTGTAATGAGAATTCCTTATGTCCGAATTTAGACAAATATTTCAATATCCTGTATGAAAATAGCAAGAAAAAAGGGAAGAAAACTACACTTGAATTAGATTTTTTCTCAATTGTGAAGGATTATAAATGGTGTTGTTTTTCCCCTTCTTTATGTTACTTTTTATATGGTTGTTAAACATTGTATCTACACAATAACTAAGAAAAAAAATTCAGGATAGATGCATGGTGTGTGTGCATATATGTTTTCTTATACAAAAATGTTGAATATTTCTAGTGAATGTGGTTATGATTTTTTTTTTCTGACGGCATATAACAGTGAATAGGAAAGCATACAGAGCTAGGAAAAGCTCAGGATATATGTGTGATACAACTTTTCACTTCAGCAACTATTGCGATGGGTAATGCTAAAATAGTCAATTCTAATATGGAGTCGAGCCACGAAAATAAAAAATGAGCTACTGTAAATTCTATAAATTTCGAATCTGAACATGAGGATTTCAA
Organism: Buxus sempervirens; assembly: GCA_947561395.2. Lineage (NCBI taxonomy): Eukaryota > Viridiplantae > Streptophyta > Magnoliopsida > Buxales > Buxaceae > Buxus > Buxus sempervirens. The sequence continues at coordinate 42,727,137 of OX387186.1, forward strand.
CAAGATGGATTCATGTAAATAGACTGAAAGTTTACAAGGGAAGTAGTAATCTATATGCATATGGAAATCAAGCGATGCAAAGGATGAACACATATAACAAGAAAATCCATTGCAACTAAAATAGATAAGTTAACAAATAAATTTACGAAGAGATGGATATGCTCACATTGGAGGAGATGGGGATGGCAACATTGGGGATTAGGGCATTTTGTTCAAAGAATAAATTTATTAAATTCAAATCTGCACACTCTTAATGGCGACAAAATCGACAACAACCAACAATGGCTAACAGAAATGAGAATCCCGACAGCGCAAGTGGATGGCGGCGAGATCCCCAACAATGATGTCTAATGGACGGCGAGATCAACGACACGACAGTGAACAAAGAAAAATAATAGGAACAGATGCGCATAGAGCAGTTCACGGCAACCCCAAACAAGTGTGTTCGTGGCTAACTTCCCTATTTCCCACTCGTTTGGATTTGCAAAGAGGATCTCCTTCACATTCACAAAGAGCAACTCCTCTCTTTCCCTTGAATGAAATGGCGTTCGACTCAAGAAAACCACTGTCGTTCCCAATGGTGTTTTCGAATGTAGGGATTTTGGGGAAGAAGATCACCTCACGTGTTTCCCTCTCTTTCCCTCTCTTTTGAGTAAGGGCAAAAATGCCAATTGGGAATGTGCTACAGTAACTTCACCCTGCAGAGCAATTAAATTTGAAAAGTGGACTGTTTCTACAATTTCTGAACTTAATAGCATGTTTTATAAATATTCTAGAAAATTGACCCTTTTCCATAATTTTCCCAAGAATAAATCCATAAGTACATAAGTACATAACAACTTTCTAAAGAAGAAACCTATGACTCATCCAAACATAGCTCTTTGCATGATCTTTCTCTCTTTTTTTAAGAGAAATGAGAGTTCTTCTTTCTCTCTTGTTTGAAGTACCTGAGAATTTATTTTTCCTTACATGCTATTAAGAAAATTACAACACTAGTGGTTTGTCTATACTAGTTTTATAGAATCTTGAAAAAAGGGTATCAATCATGTTGAAGTGGAATCTATGGGGATGGTTTAATACATCCTTAGGAATGGTAAATTTAATTAATTAAATAAATAGTAACCTTACTTCTATATGGAAAAGACAAATATTTATATGAAATGGGTGATTTTAGGGAAAATGCCTCCTCCATTATAATCTTTGGTTACTTTTCCTTCTTTAAGTACTCAAAATAATATGTGTATTGTATTATCTTTTTATATTTGTATGTATTGAATAATTTTTTATCATGTTACATCCTAATTGGTATTTTAATTCGTACATTCTAATTTTACTTTACCATAAAATGTTTTCAAATGCAATTCTGTTTGCATTTAAATTGGTTTGGCCCAAACCCAACCCAAAACCAAGAAATAATTTTAGGGTTGGTTTTGGGCTCAAAGAGTTAGGGTTTAGAGCAGGCCAAGGTAAGATTAGGCCAACTTTCACATTGGGTTGAGCTCGAACTCATTGAAACCCGAACCAAGCTGCCCTACTTACAAACTCTACATAACATAGCCAAAAAAATATAGCAAACTTAATTTTGAAAAAATTGAAATCAATGAAAAGGCAAATATGGTGGACTCAATAATTATTAATTATTAAAAATGAATTTATCTTAAAAAATTCAACAAAGCCTGCTTAACGAAAATCCCATTTTTTTAGTTTGTCTGATGGCAACAAGGCAAGTTTTGGTTAGGGGTGGCAATGGCAAGGCTCAGGCTGGGCCAAGGTAATGGCATAACACAACCTATGTAGGCCCAAGCTTGGCTCATCCCTACATCGGGCCTAGGAGTGATTCTCCAAGCTCGACCCTATAAATTTGTACTACGCCCAAGCTCGACCCTTCTCTATTTCTTTTTAATAACAAATATATATATTGCTTAACAATAATTGTTTATTTTCTAATTTTAATAAACTTAATAAATCTTGTGAATATATATATACACACACACAAAATAATTTAATAAATAATAATCCATACAAACTACACTTATTATTACATTAAACTTATTATACAATCATAAAAAAATATTAAAACACTATCACAACAACCTTTTATGTGAAATTTATATCTAGAAACCTATATAAATAGTGTACAAATATTCCTAAACAAGTAATTAAATCTTTAGAATGTTGGGCAAGGTTCGAATGGGCAATAAATGTCTCAACCCAAGCCCGTGCTTACAATTCATATGAGCCTTGAATATGAGGCCCGACTTGGCCCTACAAGCTCAAAACCTTGCCCAAGTCCCGTTAATATTGGGCTAGGCAGGTCACCTGGCCCATTGCCACCCTTAGTTTTGGTGAACATGAACCAGCCCCCATAGGATTCTAGCCAATACGAAACCTAACCCGGCCTTGTCAGGTAATTAATGGGGCAAGGTTTAGTATAGAATGCAAAACAAGTGTTTATTAACCAGAATATATGTGTGTGTATATATATACATATAGATATTTATGTATGTATGTATGTATTAATAAAATACATATTTTTGTATATGACATATATGGAAATGATATTAGAATAAGTAAAAATAGATATTCTAATATATGAAGATTATGTTCAAGGCGGGTTGGGCAATACCTGAAACCGCACCATCCTTAATTCTTGAAACAAATTTTGATTTACTTATATTCATGTAAATGGTTATTTTAGTTCATCCTAGTTTTTTTTCCATATTTTTCTTACAGGATCGTTATGTATGTATGTTTCTTTATTTTTAAAAATGTTTTAAAAATATCTTTATTATTTATATTCTTTATTTTGACAGTTAACAAAATGTTCAAAATACACAATTAATTGTATGCCTTAAAATTTTATTTACATGGTTGCATAAACTAATGAATTTTTTATGCGTATTAGTTAATTCAACAAAATGTGCATAAATTAAAAATGAATTAACCTTGAACATAAAATTATTATACAAAAATGAGGAGACTCAATCCATATATATAGATAGAGATAGAGAGAGACTACTATTAAATGCGTGAACTATTTTCCATTTCCTTCTATCAAAAATATTCTTCCCTATAGTCATTAACTTCACTTATTTATCTATTTAAAAAAATTTTCTAGTAGAAACATAAAAAGTAAATTACTAACCACACAGCGTTACATGTTTATTGTTATCTTATAAACTACTTATTTACTTAAAAGAATTCTAATAAAAAATACTAGGGGAGGCACATGCACTATTGCACGTTGATATATGTGATTATCTTGACCCTAGAGCTGTAAATTTAACCCGGACTACCCAAAGCCTGCCCAACCCAACCTGAATAAAAGCTCGAATTGAGCAATGAGTTTGGGTTTAGGTTGGGCTTCACTTTTGGCCTGAAGTCAAGTTTGTATTGGGTTCAAGTTCAAGCTATATAACCCGAATTTAATGTTGACTTTATGTACACACTCTCATGTAGAGATTAGATATGTATATATATATTTACCATTGTTTTCTTTTGTTTAACATTGTCTTTATAGTTATTCAATCAACTATTAAACATAAATTTATTAACATGTGCTTACAAATTTATGAATTTATTCTCAAATACATTATTTTATACCCGGATACATACACATATATGTTACAATGAATGTGATATTTGGGTGGACATCCTCTATAAGAAATATTATGCAAAACCACAAATATAGTGGGACAGTATTATATTTAAAAAATAATTTTTTAAAGAAACAAATTGATTAAGTTTTCTTTTCTTTTTTAACCAAATTTAAGGGACTAATCAAGAGGCATTTATAACATTTGCATTTATAACAAACGAACATAAAAGTATGCTAACAGAAGATTTAATTAACGACAGTAAAAATTGAAAAAAATTCAAAAATTTACATTTTGTTTGTGCCAACCCGAACCTAGCCCAAACTCACATAATAATATTTGGGTTGGGTTCGGGTTTAATGAGTTTGGGTTAGGACGGGCCAATATGTAGCACCCCGGATCCGGGTCTGCCCTATCACAGCACCAACCCGTACCCTAGACCTACTTATGGGCCCAATAAAACCTGATTGACACAATCAATCATGGGCAATTACATCATAATCATCAGAGTGCATGACTAAATAAGCGTGGAATAAACATTTCCATCTAAACAAAAGATCATATGTACTATAATCTCCAAACATGATATACATATGTGAGCAAAATACAACTAAGGCAACTAACCATTCATAATGATCTCTCCAAAATATATATAGACATGTACAAAAGATATCTCCCAAGAGTATGAGTCCAAAAATAATATTACATCCCATATACAATCCCCAAGGCAAAATACAACATCATAAAAGAATCCTATTGTGGGTAGTAGTAGCCCTCAAGCCTGTACTCAAGCTCACCCTCAATAACTGCCCCGGTACGCGGCTCACCAAGCGGATCTGAAAACAAATCCGGTAAAACAAAACACGCGTGAGACTTAAAGTCCCAGTAAGCAACATGCATGCAGAGAAACAGTTTGTGCAATTTTGTAACATCATGATAATATTCACAAGTATAAGATACCAAATGTAAACCAAAACATCTCAAACAGATATAAAGTGTAATTCCAAATCAAATATCTCAGTCGGGTAATTCGTGAAATCAAATCAACCAGTCCAAGTCAAATGTCTCAATCGAGTAATTGATAAAATCAAATCAACAATTCTAAGCCAAATGTCCAAATCCGATTAATGATCACTGTCCAAGATTAAGGCCAAGCGGAGTATTTCAACATTGCCGACGAATCAAGGCCCAATGGAGTACTTCTACACTGCTGACGAAATCAAGGCCAAGTGAAGTACTTTTACACCGCCGACACATCAAAGCCAAGTGGAATACTTCTTCGCTGCCCGATGAATCAAGGCTAAGTGGAGTACTTCTACGCTGCCCGATGAATCAAGGCTAAGCGGAGTACTTCTACACTGCCCCGGTTCATGAAATCCAAAATCAATCAAAACGAATACCATAAAATCCTCAAAATACATTTTGGATGAGTGGGATAGTCTTAGGATTCCTAATAAGGTCACCCTACCAAAAATCAATGGATTCCGAGACGAAAAGTTTTGGTCCTAAAAAAAAATTCTAAGTCTGGATAAAAACGTTGACTTTTCAGTGTAGAATTTTTCTAGGCAGATCTATAAGGAATTTCGGGCTCAAATTCTGGTTGTGGTCTATTGGAGAATAAAGGAATCTTCTAGAATTTTCTGGGCTTCTGAATCACTCGTTTGGGTATCAAACTCAAAAAGTGGCCTTTTATGAAAATCGGGAAAACTGGAAATTTAGGCACAACTGGAAAGTTGACTTTTTATTGGTTGGGAATTGGGCCTTGGAAGTATTTTTATTGGTTCCAAATGGGGGGTAAAACCTTATTTACATGTAAAGACTTAAGTAAATTGAGCAATAAATACACAAGACATTTACTTAAATGTCTTTCATGGAAATAAGGGTGCTCTGCCGAAGGCTTGGGTTGTTTGGAAAAGGGTTGAGGAGAAAAGGGTGAAGAATTCTCAAAAATATAGGGTTCAACGCGCAGATGTTGAGGTTTGGACGTTCGGGCGTTGAAGTAATGCACAAAGCAACGTTCGGGCATTGAGATTAAAGGTTCGGGCATTGAGGTTAAAACAAAGGCAGCGTTGAAACACTTTCCAGAACAAAGATTTATCCCAAATCCATATGAACACAAATCTCAAACCCTAATCTCAAATATAACCAATACAGTCGGAAATCCATGGCAAATCAATAGAAAACTCAACAAGATTATCATACAACCAAAACCCTACGAATTTTAGAAATCAAAACCATCATGCAAAATCATTTCATCAAATAAACCAAACCCTAGAGAGAGAATACGAAAGTTGGTAATTCATTTTGTTTGGAAGGGTTTGCTACTTACTTGTTTGCTAGAGACTTTCCTAGCTCTCCTTTTCTTCTTCTTCCTCCTCTTGCTCAAGCTTTCAAGTGAGCTCACAATCTTCCTCTCTTGTTTTATACGTCCAAGACAAGAGAAATGGGTTTTCAAAACACTTAATTAGAAATTAGGGCATCCTTTTATATGCCCAAGTTTTTGGTCCTTCAAATCTGCCCCTAAACAAGGCTTTTATTCAACTAAACCCTAGGGTGTACCTAAGGCATACCAGGGGTACCTTAGTGTTATTCGAGTGGGGTACCTTGGTATTAAGTGGGGTACCTTAGTGTTAAGTGGGGTGTTTGCCTTAGCCACTTCAAAAGGCATGCTTTAGGAATGCTTGGGAGGTGTACCTCAGTTAACACAGAAGGGTACCTCAGTTATATGAGGGGTACTTTAGTTATTTGAGGAGGTACCTTGATGTTTCAAGGGATTTACCTTATTTATTCTAAAGGGTAAACTTTGAATAAGCTTAGGGGGTATACCTCAGTTATATTGAGGAGGGTACTTAAGTATAGAAGGGGTGTACCTTAGTTACATGAGGGGGGGTATCTTAGCTATATAAAGGGTTATACCTTAGGCAAAACAATGGGGGTTACCTTACTTATATAGGAGTTACTTTAGTTAGACAAAGGGGGTACTTTGGCTATATAGGGGGTGTACCTTGGGTATAGAAGTGGGGTACCTGGGGTGTACTTGAGAGGTTATTTGGGTATTCTTGGGAGATACTTAAGGTACCTTAGGCATTCTTAAGAGTTACTTTGAGTATTCTTAGGGGATAATTTGGGTACACTTGGGAGGTACCTTGCGTACTCTTAAGAGTTACTTTAAGTATTCTTGGGAGTATTTTGGGGTATACATGGGTATACACTAGTGTTATCCGGGTGGGTACCTGGGGTAAACTTTGGGGTACTGTGAGACATGGAAATGTCATCTAGGATGACTTCCGATATCGTCATACGAGGATCGATAAAAATAAAGAGTCGCCACCATCCATCTTAAGGTGTGAATGGACGCCAAAGGGTTCATCAAAACCAAATAGAGTCAAAGTAGCTCTAATACAAGAAAAAATCCAGAGATCAGGTAAGGGAAATTATTTATGAGCGGGGGAAGGTGTTAGGCACCCCCACTCATCCGTCTAAGATGGTTGCCACATGCTTGCTTATGCTAAGGATTGTTTGCTGATCAAAAACGACAAAGGTTGCTTAAAAGTAAACAAAATGTAAATGATTATTCCACATGAGTAGTCCAATAAATATGAACTCTCTCCATGGATATATCACTTCTTAGAACTTCATGAGTGAGGGAAAATCCAAGTAAAATTTGAAAAAAAAACCAAACCAAGGCAAATCTGGAAAAATCAGACTAAAAGAGCTTGAAAGCTTTGATTAACCATAACTCACTCAATTTAAATCCAAATCTAATGAAACCAAAGCCATTTGAAAATTGGTATATAGTAGAATATACAGTAAAAATTTCAGCTCAATCCGATTCAAAATGAGAGAGATATCCACATCTTAAATCTGCTATTATATCTTAGAAAAAGTGTTAAGTAGGCATTTTCAAAGTCCTATTCGTGGAGTTTGGCTCAATAAAAATCCATGAAAATTTGCATGGAAGAAGTATGTGGTGCCATCTTTCCAAAGAGATAAGCCTCACCCCAAACTCTATCCTGATGTGGCTTGTGTGCTCTCTTGAACAGGCCTAGAAGACCACAGATTAGCTCTGGACTATGCCAGCGAGCAGCTCTGAGTCAATCTAGCACACAAGGCACAAAACAGATCAAAATCTGCTAAAACCAGTTGGAAATGAAAATAGACTTCTTAAAGAAAACTCAGAAACTAGAATCACTCGAAACGGATTAAAATTGAGTAAATAGTGCACCATCAAAGCGGCAAGTTCAGCAATCTGGGCTGAACTGACTTACAGACTTTTGACAGATGGTGTCAAAAATTGGCTCCATAAAAGTAAACGAAAATTTCCAGATATGAAGTAGGCCAACTCATCTATCACATGTCTTTGGAATCACTCAAAAATTCATCCGGAGGATGAAGTTATGAGCATTCTAAGACAGGCCACAGATGCTGCCCTGTTTTGAAATATTTGAAGAGAAAAGCCAAACTAGTGTATGTGTGCAAGTGAATTCGACCAAAACACTTAGAAATCCATCAAAATCATCTCATGAAGTTCTAAAATTCATTCTAAAGCCAATAATCTCAGATTTCCCGTATTAAGCACGGAAATCCTAGATCTAGCTTCTTTGGTGAAAAATGGTGAAAAGTGTGTGAATATGTGGAAATCCATTCCCTAGGAGAAGTTTGGAATCCATTGCTATTGAGAGCAAGGATTGACTCAACTTCTCTAGAAACACATGCAAAAACATCAAAAAATAAACATCCATAGGTTCAAAATGACCACATAGCATGCTCTTCATCACTTGTAGGTTCTAAGCCTAGAGGATCCATTCCTACTTCTTTTTCCCAAGGCTTTCTCTTCACGTTTTACGGTTAGAGAGGATTCCCAGGTACTTTGGAAGAGGTTTGGGGCTTCAAAAATGCAAAAAGAGGCCTTACACTACAGAAAGGTAGAAGATGGGAGTTGGGATTGTAAAGAGAGTGCTGGAAAATCAAAGGAGCTTTACCATGGTAGCTTGAGCACTTGAGTAGATAATCCAGCAGAGTTTCTCCTCTTCTTGCAGAGCTTCTATGCTTCAAATTGCCAACCATTTGCAAGAGGAGGACCCCTCTATTTATAGGCAAAACCAGGGTAGAAGAGTCCCAACGGTATGCCAAAAAAGCCTTCTAGATTATTCCAATTTTCCTCCAAGGCTTGAATTGGAGTAATTCAGCAAGTTTCGGAGGGTGAAGTAGGGAGTTCAAGTCCTTGAGAGAGAGGTAATATGCGTAAATAAGGCTCAGAGATCGAGCCATTTCGCAAATCCCCGAAACAGCCAAAACCGTATACTCAATGCGGTTTCAACATAACCGTCACTATATGTGCGGTTTCTATGCAAATTCAACCAAACCGCACATACAGGACGGTTCAATTCAGTTACGCTCGTCATGATTGCTGTCGACGTGTCCCAATGGCCGAAGCTTCCGGAAACCACGTGGCAACCCGCGCGATAAGCATGAATATAAACCGTGCTGTGTATACGGTTACAACCGCACATACAGAGCGGTTGAGACCAAAATAACAAAAACCGCGTATTTAGTACGGTTCACACCATTTTTGAGAGTTTTTGACAAATGTCAATGCTCAAATAAAACATTTAAAGTTCCTTTTGAATATTCTCTTATATTGAGGTGCAATTTGGGGTGTCTACGGGTACCATGGGTATACCTGGGAATTACTATAGGTACACATAAGTCTAATTTTTCAGAATTTGATTTCCAATTCATTTAAGCGAATTGGAGAGTATCTTAGACAATTGGAATTGAGAAATAACATTAATTAAACTTACCTTAATAACTTTCATAAAGTTCAATTGATTTCTCTAAATCCTCAAGAATAATCCACATTTACCTCATCTTCATAACACAAATACTTAATTAGTCTAACAATCACACTTTAGATAATTAATCTTAATAATTAAGATATAATCCGGGTCGGGGTTTTACACAATGACTCGGTTATCTCTTACCAGCCCATGTGTGGGTGCTCCACTTGGGGTAATGACCATATTCTAGCTTCTACCAGTGAGTCGTGAGGTGGCAAAATGGTTAAGGGTGGTTATCCCGATTAACAGACACATTAATCCATGAGTCCTGCAGAAACACTATTATATTGAGATTTGTTTTGTTATAATGAACTGTTTCTTCACATGGATTTGATATGGATTAGACACAAAGCATATGAGCATGTTTCTTTTTTTTTATTTGAAAATTTCATAAAATATTTCTTACTATGCATTTTGCTACTCGCTGGGACATTAGTCTCACTCATGCTTTGTTTTTATCGGTTTTGTTTTCAAATCCTGCTGGTGAGCCACGTACTGGGCACATTTAAGAGTGACCGGGAGTATAGACTGGAGGATTATTTCCACCCGATGTAGGCATTCTCATTATGACAATCATGGGCTTGTTATATTTTTGGACTAGTTTGATGTATTTTGGACTGAAGGATTAATTTTTTTATATGACTATATGAGAGAAGGAGAGATTGTGAGTTTCTAGTTACCCTGTTGTTCATGATCCTTATAATTACCAATGATGCACCAGTTTATATGCACAGGGGATATTATTTTGGATTGGATGGCCTATGTACGCACACAACCACCTTTCCTTGTCTAATGCACTCCGATAAATTGTCTTATATTGCTATATCTTTGTTTATTAGGTTCTTGTAGGCCCATATGTAGTGCTCAGGGATGGGTTTGGTGCCTTTAATGGTTAGACCCTATTCCGGGGCGCTACATTTACTTTGTTTATTAATAAGCATGTTATAGACAATCGCTGAAACCAAATCAAGCATCAAACCAAATCATTCTTCTTTTTCTTTTTTTCTACCTATGTATAAACATTTAATATCAATATTACATTTTCTTGTCATTGCCATGAGTGTAATAAAATGCGACCAAATTAAAGAAATCCTATTTACTGTTATTTTAAATAATTTTAATTAAATAATATAAATCAAAATTATTAACAATAATAATTTCGTGTATTTACTCACTTTTCTTGAATATATAATTCAAGAATTACATATACTCTTATCTAAAATAATTTCAATTAAATAAAGTAAAATTATTGCAAACAAAAATTTTGTATTTAGAATATTAAGTAAGAGAATTATAATTCTAAATTTTTTACTTCCACTTTAATAAAACAATAATATAATCTTAATTAAAATTTAAACCTCAAATTTTCTTTTCCAAAATAATTACAATTAAAATAATTATAGTCATTTTAATAATCATTAACAAATTAATAAGAGATTATTTAAAATATTAATTAATAATGCATAGGAAACTTTTAATTTTAATTAAAGATTTTTTTTTCCAATAAATATTACCATCATTCATCTTACAATACTTCTTCTCCAATACTTAACTAAAAGTATTTTAACTTACAAGAATTTTATTTTAAAGAATTTTTGGTTATATATATAATTTCAAAATGACCTTTTTTTGTTATTGCTTTGAATCTAATAAAATCATACTAAATTAGATAAACCACAATGACATTTATGTAAGAGAATTTTAATTCAATAATATAGACTTGAATTATTAATAACAATGACTTCGTGCATTTATCCACTTGTAGAATATAGATTTTAAAAATTACTTTTATTTATCTAAATAAATTTTAAATAAAATAAGACAAAGAAAAAAAAAAGACAATGACTAAGAAAATTAATCAATAAATTATATAATGAATATAATTTTTACTATGATGATATTTGTTTAATGAAATTGGAAGAAAATAGAGGACTTCACCTATAATTTTATGATTGATTTTATATTATTTTATTAAAATTAACATTATCCTTTCTTGACGCATTAAAATTAGCCTTTACCCTTTCTTGACTCCCACTAGCAAATCTTAATGAAAAAAGAATATCATCCTATCATAAACATAAACAATTTTCTAAGTAATATGAAATTATTTTAATTTTTACTTAATAATGAAGGATGATATTTTTATTTTGTCTGTATCTTATATTTTTAGTAATAATGATTTCTTATATCAGTATAATTTTTATTTTTTATATTATTTTCATTGAAAGAATCTTTATGCTTCTGAGTTTAATTAGTTTAAATATATGTTGCAAAAAAAAAATTTTTATTTTGTAATAAAGCAATCTATTTAAAAAACTTATATATTGACCGTATTAAAATAAATTCTTTTTACTTTGTATATATATATAATTCTCAATTTTTATTACGTTTATATTAAAGAATTAAGAACATTTTATATATATTTATTTATACATCTATATCTATCTATCTATATATATATATATATATATATATATATATATATATATATATAGATTAGAAATTAGAATTATTAAAATTATTAGTAGTTAAATACGTGTCAGAGAAGAACTCTAGCTACAAGCCAACAGTTGAGTAGTTTATTTATTTAGATATAGAATATAATAGAATTGCTGAATTCGCATTGGAGAAGAACTCAACAATATGCTTTTATAAAATTACTAAATTCGTGTTGGAAAAGAACTCTACAAGCGTAGTTTATTTTTTTAGATATAGAGTATAGATAGAATTGCTAAATTAGTGTTGGAGAAGAACTCGACAAGCTGCTTTTATAAATAGAGATATAGATCTTCGTTTGCGATCCATCCAAATTCCAATTTTCCATCTGCTTGCTTTTGAGAGTGCCGTTTCAGGAAAAGAGATTTTTTCACTCACATGGCTTCTTCGTCTTCTTCTGAACCGAAGACAGTCACTCTAGTACTACCCGATGGAGAGATTTTTGAAGTTGAAGAAAAGTTTGCCTTTCAATCTGATCTAATCAAGTTCTTTTGCGAGGCCAGAAACACCAACAGAATCACACTTTGGAAACGCTTTACATGGAAGAAAAAGGTCTTGGAAAAAGTGTTCAATTATTGCAAAGAAAACGATCCTGTGAAGCTGAAGAAGAGCGAAGAAGATCTCGAGAGACTCAACGCTGAGTTTCTGAATGTAGGTGATGATGATGAGTTCTTTTATCTTAGGACTACTGTATGTATTCTCTGTATCCAGAGCTTAATGGATTTGACGTTGCCCAAGTTCGAGGAGAAGGTGAAGGAGAAGGTTCGAAAGGATCAGCCAGGGCGCCCTTCCAACTGAAATTTTTTGGGATTTCAGATCAGTTTCTTGGGATCTTTTTCTATTCTAAAGTCAGTTCAGGGATGTTAGTAGATACGGTTACTTCTTCACTTGGTTTCGGTTTAGATTTCATATATATATATATTATAAATGAATTAAGCGGGTTTTAGGAAATTGAGAAAACATGGTTTGTAATCGGATGTAGAATACTGGAAATATGGTAAACTAGCAATGTGATCCGTGCAAACACGTTCAATAATAATAATACTTTAGTTTAATGAACTTCAGATTTTTGTTTCTCTGATAAAATTCTGCTTAATTGAAAAAGGGTCAATGAGGGTCTTGAAAATAAAGTTTAATGTAGCCAGGGAGAAACGTGATGTTGCAGACTTCTATTTTCAACAGAAAATAATATGCTTAGAGCTTCTTTGAAAATTAAAAATTTATGTAGACAGGGCAACACATGATGTGCTGCTATTTGCATGAGTATGGCACACGTACAAGAGATCATATTTAGCTAATCAAGCAATCATTAATTTGAAGTTGTGTTCAAACGCAAGAAAACAGAGTTGATACTATTTACAACCACGTGTTGATTATTTAGGAGATACATATAGGTTTCCCAGCAAGATAAAATGGTTATAGTCCTTGATATTTGCCACACTTTTATTTTATGGAAAAACTGAAATAAAAACAGGCATTTAGACTCCATTCAAACTTACTAAAAGAGTGAAGTAGTAGGGGTCCAAAACCATTCTGATTTGGTATGGATTGACATCAATCCAGAACGAAATCGAGGTTTGAATTTGTCAATCCAAAATGGACTTAAACTGAAATGATTAACATCAAACCAATAATGAGGATTTGGTCTAGATACTGTTTTCCTGAATAGAGAGCTAGAAGAAGAGGTCTACATGACATTACCACCAGGATTTCATAAGACCGGTGAAGAAAACCAAGCCTGCAAACTCAAAGAGGGCAAAAAACTGGACAAAAATTGGATTTTTTTTTTTATTTTGAGGAAATTTCGCCGGCACACCGTCCCATTTCACCTGCACACCACCACAAATTGCCAATGGTAATTAAAGAGATTTCTGTTTCCACTCCCTATTTCTCCCGTTTCACCACATTTCGCTCAATTTTGCCGGCATGCCGCCAGAAATCATTAGAAATGTAAATCAGTGATTTTCAACCTACAAAACGTGTCACTAACCCAAAAAAAAAAAGAAATTTTAGCACCACGCCGTGACATTTCGTCATAACTGTAAACACTATGCCCAGTAGACTAGCTGTTAGCTTGAATGCCAAGAAAGTATCCCAAGTCCTTCATTTTGAATTTTGTCTACAAATTTTCAATAAAAGATTTTATAATCGAAGAATTGGTGCTGGTTACAAGAATATCATCCACATATACCCAGTAAGGGGCTGGTACTATGGGTAGAAGACATGTCAGAAACGTCACCTACGTGGAAACAAAGTAGCTGGCCTTGTCGTCTTAAATTGCAGATTATTGAATTTCAGCACAAGATAGAACCCCCCCGAAACAGATCAGATTTGTTTGATGACTGAAACCTCTAGATAGAGCATGGAAGCTTAACACTAATGGCGCTTGCTTGGGCAATCCGAGACCTGCTGCCAGTGGTGGAATCCTAAGGGATTCTAGGGGAGAAATGATTCAAGCCTTTTCTTTCTTCTATGGGGATGGCAACAGCTTGGCTGCAGAACTAGGGCGATGTTGGATGGAATTCTGCTTCTGAATTTTGGCGATGAAGATTAGATCATTGTTGAGAGTGATTTGGAGACGTTCTAATCAATGTAATAATAGGAAAAGATAAATGCCCTTGGAGCATTTGGGACTAGGTCTTTTGCATTAAGTAATTCTCCAATGGTTTTCAGTTCAGACACACTCTAAGATAGGGCAATGGTATGGCGGATTCTTTGGCTCAAGAAGCTCTTCAAACCAGGACAAACTGGATCTTTGTGGACAAAAGAGGGCTGCCACCGTCTACTCCTTACTGTCGTACTGTTGATAGAAGCGGGATTTACCATATTAGATGATAGTCTATCTCTATTGGACTTGTAAGGGGATCTCCCCATTGTTTTGAAATATTAATATACAGGTTTGTGGTCCCGCCTTATCCTCCCTCCCTTTCCGCAGGGAGCCTCCAAACCCATGATTGAGGGTTTGGTTAAATAAAACATTAATAAATAAATAAGAAAAGGGCTGTCACTATATTATAGTTGCAAGCTACCAGGTGGTAGACTGGTGAGCATGTGGTTGTGATGTCACATGGCTTGGGTGCAGAAGGGAAATGTGCTGCATATGTAAATTGTTGGATCTACATGGTAAGAAGCCTTTTGGGAGTAAAAGCACAAGAATATTACTATATGGGCTTAGGCCCAAAAGAGACAATATCTTAGCGTATGTTAGGCGATTGAAGGAGGGGTGTTTTTGGTAGAGATGTTGGGGGATGTGCGTTGGGATTGTCGGTTGCGTGTTACGGGATGGTCTTTCTTCTCGTTTTTCTGACTAACAGTGATGGCTTCACGCGTGGCTCGAGGTGCAAATATCTTGATTCCTATACGAACCGGCGGATTTCCTCTATCGACCCTGGTTTTCTAAAACCCTAGAGGTCGAATTGGTCATCTACTCCGGTATCCGGAAACTGGTATTTGCCTTTCTAGAGCTACTCGGCCTTCCATACCGTCATCTTCTTCCCACAAGACTGTCTGGTACACTCTATCAGTCTCATCGCTTCGTCCCTCTGCATCTCCATATTGTGTTGTCTCTCCGGCTCTTTATCACCCTCTACTTTCCCATTCGCCCATCTGGTTTTTATTTCGCGATTTCTAATTTTTCTCTCCTCCAAAAGTTTCACCCAAATTCATCCTCCCCAACCTCCTCTGCAGTTATCTATGCCACTGTAATTGTATCGAGGATGGGCTAAACTAATCTGCTTTCCCGTGTGTGGTTCTTGGGTTTGTTGTTGTCTTGCTGCCATCATGGAGGACATTTCGGTTAAGTTTCAGCAGCTTCTTCTGCCTAATAGACCGTCCAAGGTGTTTAAGATGCTAGATATTGAGAAAGCTCGCCTCATATCTAAATGGAGTTTCCTCCTACTTCTGGAAGTCCTTGGTTCCTCGCCTACTTTAAATGCTGTCCGGAATTTTATGGATAGAGCGTGGAAGAAAATTATGGTCTCATCTTTGTCTCAGATTGGTTCGGCTCGATTTCTGGTTGCGCTTTCTTCACAAGCTAACATCGATCAGTTGTTGCGCTCACAACCATGGTTTATCAATGGAGCTTTGGCCCTGCTGGATCAGATCTCATCGGCGGAACAGGCAGAGGAATTTGTGTTTAAAACTTTCACCATTTGGGTTCAGCTCCTCCATCTCCCCTGGGCTCTGTTAGATGAGCAGTTCTTGTTCAGATTCGGTGAAGAGTTTGGTAAACCACTTGAGGTGGAACTCCCACACAGCCCGGATGCCATGAACGCCTGTATTCGATTGGAAATTCCTCTTGAAAGTCCTTTACCTATCGGCATTTTTGTTGAATCCATCAATTCAACTCAGGTTTGGGTGTGCTTCACATACGAAGGAATTCCCCTCTTCTATTTTGCTTGTGGTTTGCTTGGTCATTCTATTACGTCATGTACCAATCCGATGCTTGCCAGTAATATGTTGAGCTCAACGGCCAGCGACCCCAGGTACTCATCGGAAAATTCCACTGCTTGCCGGAGAAGACGGAATTTACTCCTGCGGAATGATACAGGTGCTTCCCGCCAGCTTACGGATCGGGTCGGATCTACTGATGGTCACCCTGTGGTGGAGTCTGGATTTCAGAATCTCGGGCCTCTAGTTACCAATCGTGTTAGGCTCAGGCCTTCTTCGGATATCCCCTCCTCGGTCAGTGTGGGGCTAGTGTCCGAGGTACATGGTCCATTTACCTTCATGGCAGAAGCGCATCTCAAGCCACCCCATAAAGACCAACCTTTTAACCTTCTCGTCACTAACTTCTTCAAAAGCCCAACCCATCACCATGCCAAATCTCCACCTTTTACACTATCCGCCTCCCCTCACCTCACCATAACTGATAATTCTGATTACTTTATCAATCCTTCCACCCCCCATCCAAGACGTCCCCACAGAAAACCTCTTCTCATCAAGTCCTTGGTAGCAGGCAATGACAATTCTGAGGCTAACAAACACAGGGAAGTTGCTCACACATCTAAGAAGCGCAAATCATCACCTTCGGTTGAAGTACTTCCTGACTCCCCATCTGGGTGCTCCTCCTCGAGCACTTTCCAATGAAATTTATTTTCTGGAATTGTCACGGTCTTGGTCAGACCGTGACACAGCAACATTTACTTGACCAAGCTTTTGCTCACAGACTGGATCTGATACTCCTGTCAGAAACTTTTGCTAAGCACAAAACTGTGACTAAGGTAGTTGCTTCTTTGGGCTATCCCAATAGTTTTGCGGTCCATTCACATAATCATAAGGAAGGATTTTTGCTAGTTTGGAAATCTCATCTTGATATCCTAATTCTGCAACAACTTGAGTGGTTGTTGATTGTGCAGGTTTCCTTTAAAGGATCATCGTGGTTAGTTCTATTTGTCCATGCAGATTCCAACATCGACATTCAAAATGCTCAATGGTCATTGATCATCTCAAGGGCTTCGTCCTTCTCCCTTCCATGGATTCTACTAGGAGACTTTAACGCTATGTTACACGCCTCTGAAAAACGTGGAGGGAAGCAACTTGTTCAACGGCAGGTGCAGAATTTTCGACAATTAATCAACTCGTGTTCTTTGGTGGAGCTTCCCTCTAAAGGTCCACAATTCACGTGGACTAACAGTCAACAAGGCCTTCGCCGTATTTCTGAGAAATTAGATAGAGTCCTGGTCTCTACTGATCTTCTCGACCTGTTCCCTAACCCTGCTGTCTTCACTCAACCCATCATTGCGTCGGACCATTGTCCTGTCATCCTCAACCTTCTCCATTCCACTACAGGAAAGGCCAAACCTTTTAGGTTTGAGGCCTTTTGGATTCAGGAGGAGTCTTGTCTGAATCTAATCCAATCTTCCTGGAACAGTATGCCAATTGCTGATAATGTCCAACAACGTTTACGTAAACTTAGTTTCCAACTTAAAACTTGGAATCGTGAGGAAGTGGGCAACATACATCAAAAGAAACTAGAATTAAGGGCCAAACTGCAGAAAATTCAAGAAACCATTGATACTAACTCCTCTCCTCTTCTTTTCAGGGATGAACAGCTCCTTCAACACCAATATGCAAAGATCTTAAGACAACAGGAGACTTTTTGGGCACAGAAATCAAGAGTTAACTGGCTTCGAGAAGGAGATCAAAACACGGCGTTTTTCCACAGAACCACCATGATTCGCAGACAACGGAATACCATTTTATCTCTAAAGGATGGAGCTGGTATAGAAGTATCCTCATCTTCGGGCATTGAGAAAATGTTTTTGAAGCATTTTCACCTCCTGTATGCGGAAAAGCAAAACTGGAGTAATTTTGAATTACAAGGCCTAATTCCCAGGAAAATCTCTATGGATCAATGTACGCTCATTGAAGAGGTGCCAACTCCCCTTGAGATTTGGAATGTTGTGAAGTCACTCGGCTCTTCTAAAGCACCAGGCCCTGACAGATATCAAGGTATATTCTATACCACTTATTGGAACATTGTGGGAGCCCAAGTTGTAGCCACAGTCCAGGATTTTTTCAGGTTCAGACTCTTACCTGAAGGGATTAACCATACTTATATTGTTCTTATTCCCAAATCCCTTCATCCTCGAATTGTTCATGACTTTCGGCCTATTAGTCTATGTAACTTTTTGTATAAAATTATCTCTCGTATCATTATTAATAGAATCAGGCCTTTTCTTCAGGATCTTATCTCTCCTTATCAAACTGCTTTTGTCCCCAATAGATCGATCAGAGATAATATTCTTGTCAATCATGAATTTGCTCACTGTTTTAGGAAAAAAAACAAAAAAAATCAAGAACAACTCGCAAAAATCACATACTCATAATCATTCAAAAAAACAAAAAAAATTCTGGTTGTCATGGCCTTTTCGCTTTAAAACTTGATTTCTCTAAGGCTTACGACAATTTAAGCTGGTCTTTTTTGGAAGAGGTTCTTAAATGTCATGGTTTTATGCCAAATTCTGTTGCATTGATTATGGCCTGTGTCCGAACAGTTACTTACAGCATATTAGTCAATGGCAAACCTGTAGGCAATTTTGCTCCTCAATGTGGTCTGCGTCAGGGAGACCCTCTCTCCCCTTTCTTGTTTATATTGTGCCAACAAGTTTTATCTTTAGCTATTTCTCGTGCGGAACTAGACAACAGATTTAGAGGTGTGAGCATAAGAAAGGGCAGTGTAGCGGTTTCCCATTTAATGTATGCGGATGACGTGTACATTTATGGTCATGTGTCGGAGATGGAGGTCCATGCTATTACTCGTATCCTTCATCGGTACTATGTGGAAGCAGGCCAAGCCATAAATTATGATAAATCTTCATTGCATTTCAGTCACAGTACCCCGCATATGGATAAGGTTAAGACCATTTAGACCATGAAAATTACAGGTAAGTACAGTCATGGTAAACATTTGGGTTTACCAGTGTGGAACAAGAAACCAAAGGCTTCTGATTGCAAGGATCTACTGGATAAGATTGAATCAAGGCTTGATGGGTGGAAAGCTTCTTTGCTTTCACAAATGGGCCGGCGTTTGATTCTTATTCAATCGGTTTTGTGTGCACTGCCTACTCACTACATGAATTGTTTCTTATTGTCACAGGAGATCCTGTATAAAATTGATAAGATGGCTAGGTAATTCTTCTGGGCTAAGAGGGATGACAAGCAAGCAATCCACTCAATTTGTTGGGAGAGAATTACAACCCCATGGAGAAATGGTGGGCTCAACATTAAGAGAACACCCCTCATGAACATGGCCCTCATTCTTAAGGCTGTTTGGCAGTTGACGACTCATCACCAAGGTATTTGGGCTCGTCTTATGAAAAGTGCTTATTTTCCTGATACCACCTTTCTTAATGCAGGATTTCGTAGACAGCATTCATACGGCTGGAGGCAGATGCAAAGTATGGCCAAATGGATTACTAAAGGAAGCAGTTGGACAATTGCTAATGGAAAAGACATTGATATACTCAAAGATTCGTGGATTCATGGTGAAACTGATGTATGAAGCTTGATCAAAATGAGTCTCAATTTACTTTGGAATCGGTCAACCAGCTCCTCACACCGATGTCCAACTCATGGAACATAGCATTACTCCACAGGTTTTGGAATAACTCAAATGTTAATAAGATCACTAATACGCCCCTGTTCCCTCTTCTTCAGCACGATGGAAGACACTGGACAGCTACTTCACATGGTAGGTTTACTGTGGCATCAGCTTACAGTTTACTTTTGGGCAACCAACTTCAGGAGAACAACCCCATCTGGCAAAAAATCTGGCATTTACATTGTCCTAGAGTCATCAAGATCTTCTTGTGGAAGTGTCTCCACAATGCTCTTCCCACTGCTGTCTTTTTAAGGAATCGGAATATCAATGTGGACACTGCATGCTGTTTCTGTACAGATGATCAAGAGACGACTGAACACTTATGGCTAGGATGTCCCTTCTCCCGAGCCATCTGGTTTAAAATCTTGGGTGGAACTGCCCAAGAAAAAGGACCTCAAACGAACTTCTTCCAATGGTTTGCACATTTAATAACTATGCAAAATCCCCCATCCCATCCCCTCCCCCCCCCCCCCCCCCCCAAATTTTGATTCACATGCTTTTTTTGCAGGAATTGCTAACTTTGGTTGGACGATCTCGAAACAAAGACTAGGAATCAAGATGGAGGCTAAGCATCCATCTCTTGGTGCGGCTTGCTCCCAATTGAATCGATTGCAGGAAGATTCTAAGCTTTTAATAAAGTGGTCTACAGCTCAACAACTTCCTGGTGTATACATTGATATTGCATGGAAAAAGCCTGCTCATCCACTCATAAAGCTGAATGTTGATGGGGCATGGCGAACCTCTATAAATTGTGCTTCTGTGGGCGGTCTACTCAAGGACTCAACCGGAAAATTCCTAGCTGGATTTGCATCGGTGGTTACTGCTTCATCGGCAATGGAAGCTGAAGCTTTGGCGGTCTATGAAGGTCTTAATTTGGCAATTGCACGAGGTTACGACCACTTACTACTGGAAGGTGACTCCCTCATCATCATTGGTTTGCTACAATCGGATAATCCTTCCTTCCCGTGGCGCATAAGAGGAATCATGTCAGATGTGAAGCACAAGTGTAGTTCTTTCTCCTCCATTTCTTTCATCCATAGTTACCGGGAGGCCAACGCAGCGGCTGATGCGTTGGCCAACTTTGCTTTAGATTCATTTTCATGCACTTGGTTATCTTTCCCCCCTCCCCAAATATCTGCTGTACTTCTTGCGGATACTGTGGGCGTTTCGACTCCCAGATGTGTCCGGCAGTAATGTTTGTCTCACTTGCCACCTAAAAAAAAAATCTAAATAACATTTCTTGATATTGGCCAAAAATGGCTCAAGAAAGATGGCTGCCAGTTTCATGTTGTTTCTTTGTTTTTCTAGAGCAAATATCTTTGTTTTTCTAGAGCAAATATAGCAAATTCAATAATGAATTATTAAAAAAGCAAATATAGTGGACTCAATAATTATTAATTTTAATTTATAAATAATAGATTAATATTAAATATTTATTATATGTTTGAATATGCTAATTCGAATTATTAAAATTCTCTTAATTTGGTAAGTACTAATTGCAACAAGATTAGTTAAAGATTATGTTTGAAAAAAAAAAGGTATATGTAAAAAGAAAAATGAAAAATTAGGACATGTGAAGGATCATAATTTGTTGAAGGAAAAATGAAAAAAGGGTTTGCAGGATGTAAGGAATAACAAATTGTTGGAGGTAGCTTTTGGAAAGTGAAAAATGAAAAAGACAAAGTTACCCATCTAAATATATACGATAAATTAGCATTAAAAGATTATTTTTGAAAAAGAAAAAAAAAGAAAAGGTATTTTCTTGGCACGCGAATGGTTGGTGCTTTTAATAGCAATATAGATAGATTAGCAATTAGAGTTATTAAAATAATTAGTAGTTAAATACTTATCTAACTACTAATATATATAATTCGCAATTTTTTATATATATATATAATTGCGAATTATATATATATAATTCGCAATTTTTTATTATGTTTATATTAAAGAATTAATAACATTTTATTTATTTATTTAGTTATATATAAGATATAGATAGATTAGCGATTAGAATTATTAAAAATTATTAGTAGTTGAATAGGTGTTGGAGTAGAACTCTAAAAGACAACAGTTGAGTAGTTTATTTATTTATATATAGTACGAGTATAGATACAATTGCTAAATTCGTGTTGGAAAAGAACTCTACAAGCGTAGTTTATTTATTTAGATATAGAGTATGGATAGAACTCGACAAGCTGCTTTTATAAATAGAGATATAGATCTTCGTTTCCGATCCATCCAAATTCCAATTTTCCATCTGCTTGCTTTTGAGAGTGCCGTTTCAGGAAAAGAGATTTTTTCACTCGCATGGCTTCTTCGTCTTCTTCTGAACCGAAGACAGTCACTCTAGTACTACCCGATGGAGAGATTTTTGAAGTTGAAGAAAAGTTTGCCTTTCAATCTGATTTTTGAAGTTGAAGAAAAGTTTGCCTTTCAATCTGATCTAATCAAGTTCTTTTGCGATGCCCGAAACACCAACAGAATCACACTTTGGAAACGCTTTACATGGAAGAAGGAGGTCTTGGAAAAAGTGTTCAATTATTGCAAAGAGAACGATCCTGTGAAGCTGAAGAAGAGCGAAGAAGATCTCGAGAGACTCAACGCTGAGTTTCTGAATGTAGGTGATGATGAGGAGTTCTTTTATCTTAGGAGTACTGTATGCCTTCTCTCTATCCAGTGCTTAAAGGATTTGACGTTGCCCAAGTTCGAGGAGAAGGTGAAGGAGAAGGTTCGAAAGGATCAGCCAGGGCGCCCTTCCAACTGAAATTTTTTTGGGATTTCAGATCAGTTTCTTGGGATCTTTTTCTATTCTAAAGTCAGTTCAGGGATGTTAGTAGATACGATTACTTCTTCACTTGGTTTCGGTTTAGATTTCATATATATATATTAAGAGGGTTTTAGGAAATTGAGAAAACATGGTTTGTAATCGGATGTCGAATACTGGAAATATGGTAAACTAGCAATGTGATCCGTGCAAACACGTTCAATAATAATAAAAATAGGCATTTAGACTCCATTCAAAATTTATGCTTAGAGGTTCTTTGAAAATTAAAAATTTATGTAGACAGGGCAAAACATGATGTGCTGCTATTTGCATGAGTATGGCACACGTACAAGAGATCATATTTAGCTAATCAAGCAATCATTAATTTGAAGTTGTGTTCAAACGCAAGAAAACAGAGTTGATACTATTTACAACCACGTGTTGATTATTTAGGAGATACATATAGGTTTCCCAGCAAGATAAAATGGTTATAGTCCTTGATATTTGCCTGCTTTTATTTTATGGAAAAACTGAAATAAAAATAGGCATTTAGACTCCATTCAAACTTACTGAAAGAGTGAAGTAGTAGGGGTCCAAAACCATTCTGATTTGGTCTGGATTGGCATCAATCCAGAATGAAAACGAGGTTTGTATCTGTCAATCCAAAATGGAATTAAACTGAAATGATTAACATCAAATCAATAACAAGGATTTGGTCTAAATACTGTTTTCCTGAATAGAGAGCTAGAAGAAGAGGTCTACATGACATTACCACCAGGATTTCATAAGACAGGTGAAGAAAACCAAGCCTGCAAACTCAAAAAGTCCCTATATGGACTCAAACAATCTTCAAGATCTTGGTTTGATAGATTTGCAGAGGTGGTTAGAGGACAAGGATATCGGCAAGGGCAGTCAGATCATACCTTGTTTTTCCAGCAGTCTTGAGATAGAAAAAATACAATTATAATTGTGTATGTCGATGACATTATTCTCACTGGTGATAATACAGTGGAAATGAAGAGATTGAAGGAGGTCTTGGCTACCAAGTTTGAAGTTAAAGACTTGGGTCAGATATGGTGTTTCTTAGGAATGGAGGTAGCCAGATCAAAGAAGGCTATTAGTGTTTCTCAACGGAAATTTCCTTGGTCTACTGACTGAAACAGGCATGCTTGGTTGCAAACCAAGTGATACGCCTATTGAACCAGGAAAGAGAACAGGAGAAACTGAAAAATCAGTTGATAGCCAGATATTAAAGGTTAGTGGGCAAAATAATTAATCTTTCACATACCAAACCTGATATTGCGTTTGCGGTGAGTGTAGTAAGTCAACATAAGTACTCACCAAAGGAAGCTCACATGGAGGCCGCATACAAGATTCTGAGATATCTTAAAGGCTCCTCAGTCAAAGGCCTATTGTTCAAAAAAGGGGAAAGCAAGGGAATAGAAATTTTTATAGATGCTGATTTGGTAGGTTCTGCAAAAGATAGAAGGTCTACTACAGGGTATTGTTCCTTTGTATGGGGAAATTTGGTGACTTGGAAAAGTTAAAAACAAAATGTTGTAGCAAGTAGTGCTGAAGCTGAATTTAGAGCTTTGCACAAGGGATGCGTGAAGGACTGTAGTTACGGAGAATCTTGGAAGAACTACAGATCATGTTGGAGTTTCCTATCAAACTCTACTGTGATAATAAAGGAGCCATTAGCATATCTCTCAACCCAGTTCAGCATGACAGGACAAAACACATAGAGGTGGACCGAAATTTTATCAAGGAAAAGGTTGAAGATGGGACTATTTGTATGACTTATGTGGCCACAAAAGAGCCAATGGCTGACATCATGACCAAAGGACTGTCGAGACAAAGGTTTGATGATTTCACATGCAAGTTAGACATGATCAATATCTATGATCCAACTTAAGAGGGCGTGTAGAAATTTGTAGACAGCTATGCAAATCTATAGATTTCTATTTCTATTTTTTAGGCAGATTTTGTTTAGGAGATATTACGTCCTGACTCTCAGGAAATTAAGAAATACAGAAGAGAGCTCTCTGATTTCACTACATATTATATTCCAATGGAACATAAAATACTATAGAGAAGTTTAGTCCATGATTTGAAGAACATAATTAAGATGTTGAAATTAAACAATTTTCCCTACTAACAACTATAAAAACAACAAATTACAAGAGAAAACAACAACAAATTGGGAAGGAAGATTGAAAAATAACATCATCACAATCAACTTAAATCCAAACGCAAAACATAAAAATATCAAAATATTGCGGCAGTTCGCACAAATTAATAATGTGGCCAGCCAATGCTGAATGAAACAACTCATTCATTTTATATGTAAATGTAGATTCAAATGGCTCCAGCCAATAAATTTTATATTAATATGCTATAACATTGTTATATTAGTTTGACTACAGGTGATAAGGTTCTTATGCATGTGTATGATGAGTTGTTCAGGGCCCTGAAAACTTTGCTCAATCTTCATGAGATGACATCGATAAAGAACATGAATAGCATTAAGTTCGACGAATACATAGGCAAGCCGGAGCAATTTCCTTTGATTCAAATCCTACATATCAAAAATGCAACATAACTCGATGTGGTTGCTGTATCGAGAAATGAGATGATACATATCTAGTAATAAAGACTTTCCAAGAAAGTAAAAACCAATATATGAAAAACCAACTGTACCTTAAAGGAAGGAATTCAACGAGAGAAGTTGCTCGTATTCACTCATGAGTCATGACACGACTCACTTTTGTGTTAAATACTCTTCCTTAACAACTTCCACACCTTCAGCCGGCTCTTTTCATGCTGCCTAAATTCCACAATCAACCTAAGTAAACAACATCCATGGAGGCTCAAAATAAGTTATCTCAATGGAAGTTAAATTTTCTGCTCATTAAACCTTTATTGGCAAGCAAATTTCTGTTTGATTGCTTTCTTTTTGCTTTTTCAACTCCCTTTCATTTTAAAGCCAGGAAATACAACAAATCAATGAAACAACGAAACAAAATTCAAATAAAAGTATTTGGACAATAAAGTTGAGATTTAGTTATTCAACATAAAAGATAAATAGATTAGTTAATCAAGGATTTCCTCCAACATACCCTGGATCAACAGAATCCTTATCCACGAGTGAACCTTGATTCTTAAGAGGAGCATATAATTTTTGCTTTGAAATTAAGTATAGGATATAACCACATAAATGCTTACAATTGGGGATAGTGACTTTATAGGTTTTAAATCCAAACCTCTCATCAACCTGATGAGCTACCCAATTAGAAACCTACAACTCTTGTTTGTTGAATTTAGGTCTTTCATTACTTGCTAAAAGACAATCAATTTTTTATGGCTGAATCCCATGAGATTATTATGCCCTGCACAAACAGAAGATCTGGGCATGGATGGACAGTTAAAGTCTGAGGCAGTATAGTTGAAATAAGTCAGCTTCCCCTATGTGGAGAAATTCCTCAATATTATGCAAATATTACATAAGTCCCTTCTCGCTTGTCTGTGAGCATTGGATGTAGGATTGGCGGTGTACAAAGCCTGGAACAAATGGATTCAAATAAATTTCTCAAGAGTGACCACCATTTCAACTGTAAAAAAATAATTACTTATTCCGAATGATAAATATAAAGCTAAATGTACTAATGCTTCCTCCAATCAATATTATTGACTTTTTGATGCAGGACTTCAATAGTTTTATAAGAAATGAAATAAAAATGAATCTGTATCTCAACCGAAAATGGATAATAATACTAATAACAGAAACTCCTTATAACTAGGGCTGCCTAATAGATCACTGGATTTAAAAAACAAAGAAGCATGGTCTTTGATTGCCTCGCTAATCATAGATAGTTTATGGATACACCGGTCAATCCATCCCTTACAAAAAGAACACTCTTCCAGTTATTCTGATATTGTGGAATAGTTACCTAATCAAATGAAAAAAAATCAACAAGTACACACACTGGGATTGTCACCCCATGTTATGAATATCTTACTGCTCAACTGACAACACAAATTTCACAGGAATAACAATCAGTCACGTCACTTGATACATGCGCATCCATGAATTTATCAATTATTTTGACACAAATTAAAACAAAAGAGGGAGAGAGAGAGAGAGAGAAGGGGGGGGGGGGGGGGGGGGGGGGAGGTGTGTTGTTGGTGGTGTGTAGTAAAATACATTACCTCTTTCTCATCTTCCCATGCTTTTTACACCCACCACTATATTTATATCTGTTGAAACTTCTCAGCGAGCTTCTCCCACATTATGTACATTTTTGCTTGGCATTTCCTCAAAAAGCAAAGGCTTAAGCACCCTCAATGTAATGGCTTCAAAAACAATGAAAGGCCGTTCAACTTGTAATAGACCCAAAAATGAGCAAAAGAAAAAAAGTAGATCAGCAAATTGTACATTCATTAAAATAGCAAATAAAAAGTATCAATTAATATTATAAATAAATTAGAACTTGTGAAGAACCTTCTTAGAATTTGAAAGGACAAAGAGAGGTGTATAGAGACAGAATAAACCTTCTTCCTAAACGAGCTTGAAGGCGATCTATCATATTCTCCCTATTGTTATGGAAGTTAACGTGTTTCAACCCCACATAAGGCAGTTAGTCCATCCATTCCTGAAAATTTTACCACATCTAACCAACTCCAGCAAAATGGAGTAGAAGAAATTTGATTAAATGAGAACATAAATGCAAACCCTTCAACAGTTTCCACAAACCTACCAAACCGAGATGTAAAACTCGAAAGGTAAGGGCAGATATATTTAGAGCAACAATGAAAAAGATATATCAATGAGTGACCTGCCTTTTGTTCTCCACGAAAAGGCCCATACTACTTTTCTGAACCCATTGGTAAAGAACTCAAGGAAGAAAGACAGAGGAAAAGTGAAGCTAGAGGAACTTGCTAGAGTTCTGATAAAGGCTAGAATGAACATGTCGATCAAACTGGAGTGAAACTCGGCTGAAAGAAAGCTAGAAAGAATAGATGGAATCTAATATCCGTCCTTCTTCCTACTTTTGCAAACGCCTACCCTGATGGATCACCTTAAAATGCTAGCTACGAAACAAAATTTTCTGGAAATAAATCAATAAATGTTCATATGGCTCTCCACTACTCACACAATATGGCTGGATCTGGATGTTGCTCGGAGAAGCAGAGGTGCCTCTGTGCCTTCTCAACCTGCCCTCACCTCTACAAGAATCAGGTTATAGACGTCATTGAATGCTTAAATGAAAGGAATGCAATGAAAATTGCACAAACCAGAGCCACACATATTTAGAAAATATTAATGTATTGCTTAATAACTATGAAAATACGAAAAATAAAATAGTAATAGCATATAAAAACACAAAAAATGGTATATCACAAAACTCCAGATTCTCAAGTGTTGGCTATGAAAGAAATGAAATCTAGAGAAGGACTAACTTCTAAGCCTTGAATTTCAATAAGATTTTTTGTAACATTCTCCACACTTAATTGATTAGCTTCTAAAACAATTTTTAGTAATTCAATATTCTGTTCACTTCTTCCTCCATCCACAAGTGTAACAAATTTTGTTGAATTTCTCGAGCCTAGTTTTTGGGTCTCATATTCATTGCATTTCTTAAAGGATACCTATTTTTCCAACCCAATGGCACCTTCCTTAATATCCTTAAAAACCCTATTTTATTTCAATGGTAGCTGTAACAACTTTATCCACTGCAACTTTAACACCTCCGTGTAACATTTCACATGAAATATCCCATTATTACAAATGACGTGGTCAACAATCTCCTTTGTAGAAACTTGTATTGGGGTCCCTATATCTACAACCTTATTTGCAATGGGAGGGCTGTCAATAAAATCAAATTTGTACAACTATTAATTTTTATGATAGTTTTAATATTGAGACAATTGTTTGGAAAATTATATAGCTATTTATTTTTATGATAATCCTTTTTCTTGTACTCCACATATTTAGCATTCAAGAATCCATGTTGAAGGGGTTAGGGATAAAAGCCATTATTAACTCCTGAATGTTATGAAAACATTTAATTGTATAAAATCCATCCCTAATTCCTATTTATTGTGACAGCATTGGTTTGTGACTCAATAACACATTTCAATCAATAAACAAAATGAAACATTTTAGGATCCGAATATTTAGAATCTTTGAAACACTCCAAATACTAATTTTTTATTAGCACCAACAGTTTTTTTTTTTCTTATATGAAACACTCATGAGAACTGGTATTAAAAAAAATCAATGAATATAAGCAGTAAATGAGAATTTGCGGATTCTTCTCAATTCCCAAAGTACTCCATGCAAACATATCATGATTGCTTCATTCAAGAAAAAAAATTATAAAATTATTTGGTTAAGCTATGGAAATTAAATAACAATTAAAAGAAAACCAGAAGATTTGCAAGAACAATAACTACTTACTTGGCAAGAGGAAAAGTCACCAACATATTTAGTAACGTGGAAGTTAAATAAGGAAAAGAAAGAAAGTTTGCCAAATATTATGGTCATCTACTTTTTTAAAAGAAATTCTTCAATTATTGGCTCAAGCTATTAAAAAGGAACAGAAAGCAAAAAATAAAAAGTGTTCAAGAAAGATACCGCACAAATGGCTTACATGGTATATAAAGGAATGGAAGAATCCACCCAACCATGGTCAAGACGTTCCACAACCTGTTGAATTGGCAACACAACCTACAGTACAATGGATGTACCTTAGTACCTTTTACAAGAAGAAATAATAATCAGATTATGAATTCCAATCTCAACTTCTAAAAGCCCCACTGTTGATATAGATCAACACAGATAAATCATCGCAATGTTGAAAAATTATAGAATAGACATTCAACTTATTTTTGAATCCACATCCGAAAAACCCAACCCAACCCACAAGGCAGATGTGGAATATTTCAGAAACTGAAGGATGGACATTGTCATTTTATATCATCATTGGATTTCTTTCATCTATTACTCTTGTATACTTTAAAAATAAGCTTAAAATCCATAAAGGAAATGAAGTAACATAACATAACTGGATATAATGCTATAGGTGCCATGTCTATTTTATCATTTATTTTCTTTAACAAAATAATTAATCAACTTATTGTGCAAAAAAAAAAAAAAATTAATTACAAGGAACTCAATGATATATAATCCTAACAAAAACTTCAAAATAACCTGTATTTCATAAACTTAATATCCTAGAAATTTAGATTGATAAATTCCATAACTATTGAACAGGAAATCTAGGAAAAACACATGGCACATGCAAGGAAGTAGGAACCACTTGACATACCTAACTGGGAAATCATTAGACTAAAGATCTAAATGGTTATATATTGCTAAAATTAAAATTAACTTGATAAAATGAAAGTCACTAACTTGTTGTGACCTAATAAAGTCAAAATTGAATATTAACGGATGCATCCCCTTTATGGTTGAGCATGTGAGTAATCAGAAATCCAAAGGCAAATTAATATTAGATATTCTCATAACAATCTTATTTATATGCAATTTTTAATGATTAAAAGGTCAACTTCTCCCTCACATGATCACAGCCTAAAATCTTATGGCTCGTAGAGTTCCAGGAATCAAGTGTGCCCCAAATACCCTGCTGTATGTGGGACCATCCAAATGCTTGTTAAGACCCCTTCCCCCCACCCACCCACAGTTTTGGAAATGTGCTTGGTCAAAGACCTTCCTTAGGTGTGAACAACATAGCTCATGTGTACAAATGAGACCAAAATTGAAGGTTCCAGTTATAAAAGACAAATGAAAAGCACATGTATACAGCATAACATGTGGAACAAATGCTACATTTAACCTCTCTCTCTCTCTCTCTTTTGTGAAGATTATGTGAACTCAATTAGAGAAATGGCCTGAATAGATCTCACAAGACCACTGCAAAATGATTTAGATCTTGACGGATTATTTAAGTCATTTTCCTCATTGACTTACTCTCATTTGACATAATTTTAAGTTTAGTTGTAATGGTAAATGAAGTAAATTCAATAATTCTAGAGACTTCCCTTTTTTCTAAATGTAAGGGGTTAGGTTGGTTTTGCAGAAATGTGACATAGTATAACTATAAATAAATCAAAAAAGAAATAGACAAAAACAAAAACATCACAGTGATTGGTTTAAATCATAAAAGCTAAGAACACAAAAAAACAAAAAACAGCACAGTCATTGATTTAAATCATAAAAGCCATCCAGGCAGTTACTCCACATGATGCTTAAAAAACATCCACGGATATCACATACAGCTGAGTGGCTTGAATTGCTGCCTCCTCAAAGCACACAACCACAACCAACCCCCACCACACCCCCACCAACACACACACACACACCACAAACCACTCATCAATCCTTTGTCCCTCTCCCTACACCCTTTTTCTGGCTTTTCCCTTCACAATACGTTTCCCATGATCAGCAGTCAAAATATGGTTCAGCAAAGCCTTCTGATCAAAATCATATAATATCAGGTCAGCAAGATTGAACACTAACAGTGCACAAATCAGTATACATTACTAATTATGTTATATATGAAATCGAAGAAACATCCATACCACACAACTAGACCAAAATGAGAATCCAACGATATTTAATCTTCTATTAATTAGAGAACAGAACCGCATGAATCAGAAGAAAAGATAACAACACGTATTACCTTCACCGAACCTAAGAAACCAGTGTTACTCCAGCAGTAAACCTACGAAGGCTTCTCCTTGATTTCAAGAAAATCAAGATTGGCCTCGTGCTGATGGCACAAACTCGAAGATTCGAAGACTGAGGATGACTAAATCTCCATAGAAGGACTCGGACTCTGATTTGAACCCCTGCAAGTGTGCTTCCCTGTGGCTTCGCGAATCCAATGAAGGTTGTAGCCAAGTCCACAGAAGGAAACCTCAGGATTCTCTGGTGTTCTTGGTTACTGTAGAACAGGGTGTGATTGGAATCCCAAATATTAAAATAAAACCCCAAATACACCAACTGACGAAATAGGAAGTCAATTAATTAAAAAGAGAGGGCAATAATGTCTGAAAAGAAGTCTGACGAAACCACAGCCCATTATCCTTCTCCTGTATAGGTTATTGGCAAGACCTGAGAAACTGGGTGAAATCAGGGGCTTGTTCAAGTATCTGCCATTTCATACAGTTACATGTCTCAGATGACTTCAGTCCAATATTAGAACAAATCAGGCAATCTATACCGTACTTTCAACAATGATTGAGAGACCCTGGGTGATACGTTGCTCAGGGAGGAGAAGTGAAGGTGCAGGCTTATAACTCCCTCAAACAACGAGGCCTTTTGGGATAAAACCCAAGAGCAAAACCATCTTAAACTACCGTTATCTTACCCTCTTAGTTCTCCCAATGGCTACTCTCTAACATCTTCTCTTATCTTGCTTTCCTAGGTCTTCGCATTAAATGCCAAACCATCTTAAACTACCTTTATCTTGTCATTTATTCCTTAAATTTAACTTTCAAAATAATTTTTGCAGTGTTTTTTAAACAGTCAAGAAGAAACTTTAAACAAACTGTACCAGTTAATAAACTTAATAGTTTAAAACAAGACATTATGATGCTGAAATTATTTGAATTAATGATCCTTAAATAAGATGATTGATAAATTATGCAGCAAAAATCACTGAACTTGGCAAACTTGTCCAAAAGCCATATTGTTTTTCATAATATCACAAACAGAGAAAAAACAAAATGAATGATGAATACTTATACCTGTTGCAATTGTTTTTCATAGGAGCATGATGTTCACAATAGACCCATTCACCAAGAATTTGACACCCCAAACACAACCAGGGTGCTTTATGCTTTGCACACAAACTCCACCTGCAATGAGAAAAATTGCCCAAGAAAAGAACAAAAAGGATGAACTCAAGATATCATGGAAGAAAGCAGTGAAACTTGAGCAGCTAGTCTCGGAGTTGAATGCATACGTCAAATAGTCCACACTGAATCACAATGTCAAAATTTAAGTCTGAATACTTAATAGGCAATACAATCACCATACAGAAAGATAATCCTACCAATATAGTGATGTAAAAAGCCACTTTTGGTCAATTTTTTGCTTCAGATGCACAAGCCTTCCAAAAACAACTAAACTCTCATAAATAAAAAAATCTCAATCAATTATCAGATAAAGAACTGAAATAAAAGCTTTTTCATTACCATAAAAGACTATAAGTGGTTAACATACATTAGAAGTGGAGGGAAAAAAGGCTAAAAATTATATTTCTAGTCATCTCATAATTACATAGGATGTTCTTTTGTCATGAGATAAAAATGACAGAATGTGAGATTACAGTGATGCAAATAAGAATAAAAAATTAACAATCAACATCAACTGAATGAATTGCAGAAATTTCTATAAAAGAGCTTGGCAGTTGATGGAGGCTCCTCTCCTGTCACCAATCTACGTCCACCAAACTTGGTAATTGCCATGTAACAGAATTGACAAAATATCAAATCATTCTCTCAGGGAGAAATACACACAAAACTTTCACATACTTCTTTATGATTGACAGACCATGTTAGCAATTGCTACTGCTTACTATACCATCAAATCACATTGCTCAACAGAAGTCCAATTACAACACCAATAATCAAGCCACAGCCTTGATCAGCTTCATTGGCACACTACAAACAACTCACTTGATTGCCCACTAAACATATTCCCAATTGCTTTAAAACTTCCCTGATCAAATATTGTAATGCACCTTATATCCATTTCAAAAGAAGGCTTGCATAGCAGAAATTGGAAATCAAAAATTAAAAATTATCAATCAGCAGCTGTCCTACCTCAATAACAATCTTAAACAATTGGCTTAATATTTGAAAATTTTCAGTTATATGTATGCATGTGTGAATTGATCAATTATATCTTCGTTGAGACCTATCAAAATTATGGTATAAGTGACTATCACTTAAAAGACTCATCAAAATTGGGACACTCAGTCAGCAATAGACCGCCAACAAAATGTAGATGTTGAACACAATATGCCAACCGAAAAATGAAGAAGCTATAGAAGCTGAAATATTCGACAGGTCATCTTTTTCTATGCAGTAACATTAACACAAACTTTTTTTGTAGAAAGCAACACAAAAACAAAGGATCCATAATCAATCTAATTCTCTACGATAACTGGAAAAATGTGAAAATGTTGGTTATGATTCCCTCTTATTATTTAAGATTTGAGGCATGGAAACACATATTTGTTCAAAAATCATTTGCCTGGAAATGGTTAGAATAATCTGTGATAATATACCCCAGAAGCCAAGATCTTTTTAGCTAAACTACATAAAGCATCTCCATCTTAATGTCTTCAACCATGCACAATCTAAAGGCCCTTTTAGCTGTCTAAATAAAACAATAAAACGCACTGGAAAAATGAATGGAATCAGCAAACATATAAGTGTTTTCTGGGCAGAACTCAAAAAAAAACCTGTAGGAAAGAGGGCAAAATCTAGAGCAAATACTTCCTGTAAAGAACCCGGCTGCAATAGAGGCAACAACATAGATGCAAAACTTAAAGAAATCAATATTGCAAGAATTTACAAATCCTCAAAGAATGCTGTCATTCAAATGCCAAAAATTTACAAGAATTTACAATGATCGTAGTACTGTACAAAATAAATCAATATTACACAAACATTTCTAAATCCTAAAACAAATGTTTCTGAATGTCACTACCGTAAAACCCTTTTGATTCTCAGTATATGAAACCTAAATTTAAACCGATTAGACCGAACCCAAATGCACTGAAGAATCCTTACCGTCACTAGAAATGTCCTGGACGAAACTTCCTAACCAGTTCGCTGATTTTTTTCAAGTTATGCATCACTTTTTTATCCTGAGTGTAATCTCGTAAGGTCTTGATTTCCAGATAAAAAGCCATGCACCGCACGTCTTCGAATTCTTCATCCGTCACGTTTAAAGAGTGTACGTCCCATTTCTTTGGATCTTCTTTGCTCTCTTTCATCTCGGGATGCTTCTTGTAATTGCAATACTTGAACACTTTCTCGACATCTTGCTTCTTGAGAAGAGGGTCTTCAGGAAGTTTGATTTCATTTGACTCGCTGAGCCTGCGGAGTCTCCTGATTAAATCAGACTCAAATGCAAGCGACTCTTCCATTTTGAAGGTTTCGCCATCAGCGAATATCAGAGTTATGATATTCTCCGTACAAGAAGACGAAGAAGAAGCCATTATTGGAAATCTCTGTCTCTCTCGATTCGTTCAAGGGGAAATACGAAATTCAAATCGCTTAAATTACAGGAAATGGAAATGCTTAAGAAATAGGAGAAACAAAAATATATATTCAGACTCCCGCGTCCCTCCTCGAACTGTTTCGGATCGCGGGTTCGAGTTTAGGATTCGATGGTTTCAAGCTCCGTAACGGTTGAAAATTTTTTAAATTCTAAAACCGAGAACTGACCCGGGTTTGTTTGGATTGGGTTTCAAAGCCAACGGTTCGGTCTTGATTTTATAATTTTCAAACCGAATTAAGGGGGCGTTTGGTAGTGAGCATTATGGATTATAATATGATTTTGATAATCCAGATTATAATCGCTGATTTTCAAAATCCATAATCTTGTTTGGATACCATAGATTTTCTAATCTAATTATATGACTAAAATCTAAAACTTTGTTTCGTTGATATTGATTATTGAGATTAAATTCAGAGTTTTTATATGAATATTGCACACTAAAATAATATAATGTATATTGAAAAAAATTAATATCTTATTTGGAAATTAAATGTTAGTACATTCATATTATAGAAAATAAATCTTCTAACTATATTAAATATATTTTAATACATATTAAATATATATTTTATTATATATTAAAATTATATTATCAAATATACAGTAATATATTATTTTTATATTATATAATATAATATAATGGCATATTGTTATATAAATTATATGATATATTATTACATGATATAATATATTATGTTATGTATAATATAATAATATTATATTATAATGTTCACTATATTATTTTTTATTATAATATGTTATGTGTAACCTATAGAATCACTGATTTTGGAAATTTAAGCACCAATGACCATAATCCTTATAATCACTTTTAAGATAGTCTATGATTATAGACTAAATTATAAGATTAGATTGTAGAATTCAGCCTCAAAATCCCAACCAAACGCCCATTATAAAATCTGGTTCTACCATAATCCGGATTCTATAATGCTCACTAAATGCCCATAAGTTTCTATAGTTTTAGGTTGACGTTTTGATTAAACCAAACCGAAGCAAACTAAAACCCAACTTAACCAAACAGGTTTTTGGGTTGGAGTGATTGGCTCTCTATTTAGTTCGAATCGATTTTGAGTTAGCTGTCACAAACCTCAATTTGTTCTTGGGTTATGGTCAGCCACACCAAACCGAACTCAGTGTTGCACCCTTTATTAGGAACCCACTATTGAAATGTAAGTATCTCAACATATATAACTACATATACTTGCCATGGATGCCAGGGCACTCTCTCCATAATTAAGGTGGGATTCTGTAACGCCCCGAATCTGAGTCACGAAATAACACCGTAACTCATCCCTGGAGGTTAATTTAAAACACAGGATCACAATATCAGAGTGAAGAAAAACATGAATACAACAATAGCTATATAACAGAGTGCGCTAAAATATTCCCAAACTAAAATAAAACTCACATGTCCAAGTAACTACCCGCAAGTATCGAGCTCTCCAAGAGTATCTGAAAACAAAACAAAAGCAACAGGGTGAGATACGAATATCCCAGTGAGCAGCACATGCATGCACAAATACATTTAGTTCAGTTCTAAAACATGCCACGATTACAAACCATATACAACGATGATAACACGTATAACCCAACAAACCTTCAACGATCCAATTTACATCCATGAGGAAAACCATCGTATAAACCAAGCAGTAAAGACGGTATCAAATCATGCATATAGCTGTAAAGTCACGTATAACCAGGAAACAACATATCGAAGAAATCATAGTTCAACAACTCAAAAGATATAACTCGGGTCCCAACCCGTATCAACAATAAAGTCACATCATAGCCATGCCCACGCCTCTCAATGTATATCCGGCCTACTCAGGGTTTCGGATATTGAAATGACATCGTCATCCAATGCCGGCCTACTCCGGGTATCAGCATTGACAACACCCTACCACTCAGGGTCACGATGCTTCTCTACACTAGCGGAAAAGATACTAACACCAGATAACCGATAAACCACATTCAGTGAACCATAAATACCAATAAACAAGCAGATAAAACATATTGTGCCAAATAAACAAATCCCCACAGTGGTCAATGTCATGTAGTTGCTTAGATTGGTTAATCAACATGCTAGAGCAACATCCACACCTCCATGTACACAGTTCCGGCCTACTCAGGGTTTCGAACACTCTGAAATGACAGCCTACTCAGGGTATCGTCATCCAATGCCGGCCTACTCCGGGTATCAGCATTGACAACCAGGCCTACTCAGGGTTTTCTGGCTGCTCTACACCGGTCGTGGCAACACTCCATGGCCATGCCATTACACCAATAAAACAAAATACATCACATTACTAAGCTTAGACTCTGGATCCAGGACAAGCTAAACCAGCAGTAAGTATAAAACTAGCAATTCAACCCAAGGTGGTTTCCATCATGTAAAACTGACATATAGATCAACATGTTCAAGTGCATAACATGGGTCACTCAGGGCCAGCTTACTCCCTCATGGAGTCCTCAAATTAAATTCTCAAATAATTTCCCCAGAACAGAATAAGAGATAATCCTGAACCGGTCACCGATATAAAACAATATTCAAGTAAATCATTCCTGAAGTGCACCGTGCATTCAAAGGTGAAACACATATGGTTTCAAAACTGACTTTTCAGAAGTAAACACATTATACAGATTCAACCACAACATCTAAACTTCGATTAAACATAAATCAGCAAAACATCTAGATTCTCAATTTCGCTTTCATAATCCAAATCAATCAAAACGAATGTTGTAAAAACCTCAAAACACATTTTGGATGAGTGGAATAGTCTTAGGATCCCCTATAAGGTAACCATACCAAAAAGCAATCAATTCTGAGATAAAAAGTTTCGGACCTCAAAATATTCTAAGTCTGGTTAAAAACGTTGACTTTTGGTATATAATTTTTCTAGATAAATCTACAAGGAGTTTCAGGCTCAAATTTTGGTTGTAGTCTATTGACGGGTAAACACATCTCCTAGAATTTTCTGGGCTCCTGAATCACTCATCTGGGTATTAAACCCAAACCGGGCTTTTTGATAAAAACCGGGATTTAGGCATGAACTGGAAAGTTGACTTTTTATTGGCTGGGAATTAGACCTTTGAAGTATTTTTATTGGTTCCAAATAGGGGATAAAACCTTATTTACATGTAAAGATTTAAGTAAATGGAGCAATAAATACACAGGACATTTACTTAACTGTCTTTCATGTAATTAAGGGGGCTATTTTCACCAAATTCCACAAATTGGGTAGGTGCGCTGACCTCGGGACGGTTGGCGCGAGATAGGCGCGAGGTAGGCGCGAGATAGGCGTGAGGCCAGTGGATAGGTCGTGGTTTAAAATAAATAGGATGCGCTTACTTAACTCGAGTGGGCGCGAGCTAGGCGTGAAGTAGGCGCAAACTTCGCACGAAATGCCCGTATGTAATTTGAGTTCGCGTGAGCTGAGCGCGAACTAGGCGCAAGCTCGGCGGATGGGAAAAATAGACCCTGCGCCCACTAACTGAAGTCGGCGCCAGTCAGCACCAACTGGGCGGATAGTAAACTGTGTTTTCAACTCTCTGTTATTTCTAGATCTACACGACTGGCCGAACTTTTTCCCTCTATAACAATTTTCCTAGTCTCCAAACATTCCCAGAACACGTCTAAATCACTTTTTAAATTAATCGAATCACATTTTTATTTATGTCATTCAATCCTAAAGAAACCACACTCGGACTATCTCCATCCAAAAACACGTGAATATCTTCTTCCAAAAAACATATGCATTCAGATTAAATCTACGAATAATACGAAAAACCCAGGTTTTAAAACAGTGCCACTCACCTTACACGTGCTTCCAAGTCTTTGCAACAGCACCCTTCGTGAACCAAAAACCAACCGAGATCCACGATACACAGTCGATCGCCGCCCAGTCGATCGGCACCCAAACTCCTTCGTTTCACCAGAGTCTTTCCTGGATACCCTTACCACGGAACAACTGGATCGGCAGGAAAACCCAGACTTCTTCTCCTCTCCAAACCCTATATCACCAGCCGCAATCGCCTTCAACTCAAAGTATCCGCAAACGAAAAGAAAACCCTAGGAGTCTAAATACGCTAGGTATTTATACTTACCTTATATACACTTTGCCGCTCGACGAGTTTTGAAACACTTGATTTGGTGCAACGCTCGCCCACCAAGATTCCTACCTATTCAACTCTTTTAAGTGTGCGATCAGGTACCTACCACTCCACAGATAACCTACACCAGCATCTTCCCCAAATAAATAAATTTTTCCCATTTTAAATAATTCATCCTATTTAGATTTTAAATTTAGCTCAAATTAATTTCCTCTTCTCAATTATTAAAATTTTTCATTAATTAAACTAATTAACAACAAAATCTAAAATATTTTTATATTATTAAAATTCGGGATTTTACAGATTCACATAATAAGACTAAGTTGGTAAGAAGAAACGGTTGTCTCTCACATTCTTCGCTTGGCCCCCTAGTCCTACTCATTGCCAAAATTTCTTGAAATGGAGTCACTGCTAAGAGTTGTGAAGGGGATATTCAAGCTCTCATAAAAAGAGCAGTAAGTTCTTTATTGAGACCACAAGCACAATCTGTTAGGACCCTCCTTTTGGATACCTCACTTGCTAAAAGATGGCCTCTTTGGAAAATTTTTGTTTTTTTTTTTTAATTTTTTAGTAGGATTGGATAGTATTTAATGATCAGCTAAAGTATTTTTTCCCTTTTTTTTAACTTAATCATCAAATAGGGTTGTCTTAACATGGTAAGGCATGGAATCAACATGGACCAAGGAACGGAACAAGAATGCACATAAAGTTTCTAGGCAATATATCATGCTGGTCCAATGTCTCGACAACTGAGACACAGCATGAATGTCACAAATTTTGACCAGTACAAAACATAACAAAACTAGGGGTGCAATTTGGTTTGATTTGGTTCAGGTTGACATCAATCCAAAACTGATTTGATAACAGATTACCCAAAAACGCCAAAAACCAAACCGAACATATATATGATCGGTTTGGATCAATTTAGTGATTTAAAGTCAAGTTTTGTTTCAATTTAATTGAGAACTCAACCCAAAACAGAACCAAATTAGTCCCAGTTACAAATTTTAAAACCAAAACCAAACCATATGTTTTGAAACCTAAATTAAACCGACAAGGAGCCGATTTCTGTCAAATCTCATTTTTAACCAAACCAAATTGCATCTTTAAATCATTCCAACTGTTTACACCCACCGTAACCTAGCAATTAAGATAAGCCTACGTGGCAACATGTAAACCAAATTCTAAGAGATGAACACATGTAGTCGTGCCACTCACATGCAAATCGATCCACTAAGCTGAAAATTTGAATTTGTTGTAACTACTACAATGATAGTGGTTGACTAAGGAGTTACAACAACTGAATAATCACTCAAACTCAAGTATAAAGTCGATCAAGACGAAGAGAACAAGGACCAATTATCATGGTCATCCGTGATCACTCTATCCTTCAAATCACTCACACAAACAATGTCAGGAATGTAGCTTATGACTCATTTCCACTGCTTTAGACCGCAATGGAAAGGACTTTTGTCCGTTGCTTTCTATCACAATAATGTGCGAAGATACTATTTGCCCCAAACCAGCGAAGATACTACCACCGATAAGTTGATTGTAACCACCCCTAGACTCACTTATCCTCCGACATCATGGTGATAAAGGAGAGGTAGTTATCGCGTCAACTTCGATCAAGCCAAGGGAGTAACTGAAGCAATCATGGCCAATAGTACAGCTAGCACAAAACCCCATATTAACCCTATTGGTGGACGCCCCCTTTTATTTTTTTCTTGTCCTCTGACACCATGGTGATAAGAAAAAGAGGCAGTTGGTACCACTGATCTTGTTGATTTTCTTTGGTTTGTTTATTTTCCTTTTTATTTGAAAGTTGATTGCACGAATCAAGTTCTATCTGTCATTAAGTGACTGCCATTCCATATGACTAAGAACTATTGTACTTTTACACTAAGTAGCCGTCATGATTTATGGCAGACAACTGTAGTGGCCGACACTACCCATAGTCGTCACCTTTTGTGGCTGAGATGCCCCACGGCCGTCAACTATTGTGGCCTTCATGTTTCACGTCTAACAACCATTATACTTTAACATTAAGTGACCAACACGTCATATGGCCATCAATTATTGTACTTGAATGCCAGGTAGCCATCATCTTGCATGACAACCAACTATTTTACTTGAGCATACTTATATCGAATCTTGTAGTCATGGCTATTGCCATTTGTCATACCTAGTATCCAAGAACCTATATCGAATGATGAACCCCACCGTTCGTAACATCGCCTGATCCTTCATTTATTATACAAATGGTTTGTAGTACAACTAAGTCGATTTCGGCTTGGATTGGAATAAGCGCCCGAGGTCCAAACCTGATCTAACTTATTGTACCTATAGAGGTACTGGCACACCTGAGCAACATCACATCACAACCATCAAGTGCCAAATTCAATAGAAATTGGGAGGAACATCCTTTTTTTTTTTACCTGGGTGCCTATTCCAATCCAATTTGAAATCGGCTTAGTCGTACTGCAAACCACCTGTATAATAAATAAAGGATCAGGCCATATTACGAAGAGTAAGGCTTGTCCTTCGATATAGGTTCTTAGTTACTAGGTACGACAAATGGAAATAGCCCTGGGTACAAGATTCGTTGAAGTCTTGATCGATGAAAGTTAGCCTAGACATAAGTATGCCCAAGTAAAATAGTTGACCGCCCATTCAAAATTATGGCTACTTGGTGCTCAAGAACAATAATTGATGGCCATATGATGCATGGTATACAATATCGGTGCCGCTACCTGAAAAAACGACATGCTGCCGAAAAGTCACTGAAACGCTAGAAAAACAGTGTTTCGACAATTCTGTCAACATTTTGAGAGAAAGTTCTCTTTTTTTTGTTTCTTAAAATCAAACATTATTAATAAAAATGATTATAAGGTTATAATACATGAATCACATAAGCACATGTGCAAATAATCACTGAATAAATGGTAGTACTAATATCATGCATAATAATACTTATACTAATATAAAACTAAAGGGCAACTAATAAGGATGCAAATAATATCAAAATTAACAAACATAGCATTCAATTCATACATAGTTAAATACAATAATGTATGATACCATCAGGAATGGAAGGAGTGACGCCCCGACTGGAACATAGGAGGCTCA
This sequence comes from Buxus sempervirens, assembly GCA_947561395.2. Taxonomy (NCBI): domain Eukaryota; kingdom Viridiplantae; phylum Streptophyta; class Magnoliopsida; order Buxales; family Buxaceae; genus Buxus; species Buxus sempervirens. The sequence continues at coordinate 42,769,516 of OX387186.1, forward strand.
AACCCTGCCTGCTCCCCGATGTAGTAGCAAAATTGCTTCCATGACATCCTATACATGTAATCTTTCTTGAACAACTTAACATGGTACTCATACTGTTCCTGAGACATGTGTCCAATAATACCAACATGAGTGACGTCAGGATAATAACTGCATAAACTATCAGGCTCTGGATCTGACTTTGGCTTTGGCTGAGGCGGTGCCGATGGTGGTGGAGGATAAGCAACAATGCCATATCCAACGGTCATCACTCCACCCTGTGCGGTGTAGTATCCAAATGGATATGGATTCATTGAAAAGCTCCCAAATGGATCAGCGGTCTGTATATGTTGTAAGTCAAGATATCCATAGGACATATAGCTACTGGTATCTAACAACTCTACTGGGCCAAGTTGTTGAAGATAATAATATGAACCGTTATGTCCATGGCCCTGATGTGGATAGTGGTCCCCATGAGATTAATTGGATCTAACGTCCAATGATCCAAAACTTTGAGCTATGGAGGACTCGTCGTCATGCACACCAGTATGCTACTGCTGCTTTCTTTTGCACCTCCTCTGAAATGTCTGTGTCGTACTGGTGCCCCTCCTGACCCCATGGTCTCAGTCCTTCGTGGCATGATCGTATCCTACCTCTCCAATGAATGCATTCAAACCTCACGCACTTCCATAAGTAACACCACCCCGGGCATCATCATTTCCTCCATCATCATCATCGTCGTCGTTCTCTTACTCATTACCATCATCATCATCATCATCAAATGACTCATCATCATATGGGCCCGAGGATGAGGCGGGGGTTGGGGCTACTGAAACTGAGGGAGGAACGACACCGAGCAATCGATCTAATCAGTCTTCGCTGTCCCCCCATGCCCTCCCCTCTCCTCCTCCATGACAACATCAACATTTAAGCCTAGATCTATAGCTGCATGGGCGATGACTGGGCTAGGTCCACCATCTGACTGGTCCATCTCAATAGTACATCTAACCCATTCTGAAAATTGATCCTCATCATCAATCTCATTGCTAAATAACACCTCTAGAGGATTCCTAGTGGTCGTAGTACGATGCTCAATCTTTAGTTGCTTCATTTGTAGCTTCATATTATAGTGACAAAAGACGAGCTTCTGCAATCTCGCATACGTCAATCTATTCCTTTGCTTCATATGAATAAGAGCAAATGTACTTCAATTCCGCTTACACGCATGAGAAGAGGCAGTCTAAGCTAGGACCTTAGCAGCTAACTTGCGCAAAGTAGTCGCATCATACCCGTACATCGCCCTCACCTATGATTTGAAAAGAATAATAGTTTATCAAAAAAATATCAAAAAAGAAGTCTATACTTATAACCTTAAGAGTTATGAAGTTACATACACGGCATCATCGTGTTCTTCGATGCAATCGTCGTGGTCGATCTAAATGACCCCAATGCATTTCTAAATGGTATTAACTAGGAAAACCAGACCTAAATGTTAGTATTTAATAAAATGTCATTAGAATGTGGACTTATATTTAACAATTATCCTATTCCTAATCCTACCTCATTTCCGAACTGGCCAACCACATCCGAATGAGGGTCCAACTTCATAAATACTTGGTGCATCGCGCTACACAACTCAAGACTTGTGCCAAGCTGGTTCTTGTAGTGATACTTGGGGTTCAAATAGTGTGTTGTATCAAAGGAAAATTTTAGTATAACTATAATGACAATTGACAAACTATAACATAAATGTATAATAACATAAATGTATTCATATTTTCATACTTACCAGCTATATGTAAGGGATGACCAAAGTCTTGGTCCATCTTGCGTCAGCAATCTTGTGCACCCATTTGTACGACCGAGTTACTGCAGCCACAATTTGGGTCTTCATGACTTTCATGCACTCATATATGAACCCTATCGTGGGATAGGCATTTGTATCAACTATCCTCAATACAAAATGTATAGGCTCCAAATATCCTACAATGTTTCGGATATAATTCCAAAATGAACTAGATAATACAATATCCTCGACTCTCCTACCTATTGCCATGATGCTATGAGAGCAATTGGACCAATCAGCATTAGTAAAAAGTGTCTTTAATCTTGACTGGTGATTCAAAAGACTCTCCAAGGCACTGTAACACCTCGGAACTGGGTTACGTAATGGAACCGTAACTTGTCCTCAAAGAGTTAGTTTTTCTATACAGGATCGCTATATCAAATTAAGGAAAACATGAAATGGCAATAACATAATCAGAGTCAACTAAAATTTTCCCCAACTCACCTGAACCAAGCATAAACCCGCCTATATCGTCCTCTCTGAGATTTGAAAACAAAACAAAACAAAAGGAATGAGATACGACTATCTCAGCAAGTAGCAATGCATGCTCAAACATATTTAATTTAATTTCTAAAACATGCACGATTAAAACATACTCAATGACTAACCACGAATAAATCGATTAATCCGACTAATCCGGCAAACCAATATCAAACCACATAATAAGGTGGGACTCGTGAAATTTGACCACTTTGTAAGGTTAAGTTCTAGCTCCAAACATTTCCAATCCGAGAACCTCTACCAAATCTAATACCTCTGTAAACTGTTTCCAATATATCGTCTCTTGGTGGAAATCACAAGACCTCACCCTCTCCAAGGGTGGAAACGGATATCAATCCAGTCTGAGAACCATTGTCGTAACTGCTGCCAAAAAATACACCTCACCCCCTCATGGGGTGGAAACGGAGCTGTTGCAGCACATCCCTCATGGAAGGCCTCTTTATATGGAGGAAACGCATAAAATAAATCCCTCTTAGTTCGCAGCACTTCCCTCATGGAAGGCCTCTCCACATAAAGGAAACGCATGATGGAAGCTAGACTTTAACCAAACAAATAAGACAGACTTCACTTACTAGCTAAATTAGGGATCCATAACGTGCTATGCCCTAAATAGTTTAAATGATTAAACCAACCAGTAAAGCAAGGACTTCGATTCAAACCAAAATATTTCAACATGCAAACCATTATACAATTGAGTGCGAGCAACATATTCATGGCTACTTAGGGCCAACTTACTCCCTCATGGAGTTTCCCAAAATATTTCTCATGAAAATCCAAGAATGAATCAAAATGAATTAGGCAATTGAAGCACAAAAACCCCTTCTATTTAAAACTATCTATATTTACTAAAAATTAACTCAAGTCAAATCAAAATAATGCTCAAGCAAATGGAGTCATTAACACTACCAAATTCAGCTCAACAATCCACTAGAATTCTCAACAATGGAAATTTCCATAATTTGACACAACCGGTAAAAGTACTTTATAAATTAACCAAAATTAGAAACCAGCAATCTTTCGAAGAAAACATAACCAATTTCTAATCAGGTAACAAATAGAGAACAGTAAATTTAATAATATTATAATTAGGTCAAGAACTCTTCGATTAGCAAAATTTCTTTTACATATTTCCATATAATCTCTCCTTCAAATTTATACTCAACTTTACTTTTCGTAGGGTTCTATTAGTTCTGGAAATCCTGTTTAGAATTTTGAACAAATCAATTTAAGCAACTAAGAGAATGGACATAATCTGAAATATTAGAAAGTATAAAGTTTTACTTAAATTCCAAATCTGCCACATATGCATTAGTACTATTCAATCCCCAAAACTGAATCAATTTTAGACCAAATCCTCTAAAATATTGTTAGTTAGTTTCCTCACTCACCCTTTTTCATCACCTAATAACAGTTTCTACAGAACTACTATGATTAAAAAATTATGTCCAAACAAACTACACTTTCCAGAAAAATCTGTGCAGATAGGTGCACAAGGAAAATGTATTTTAAATTACCCAACAGTGAGCTTATATTAAATATATTTTTTTGAATGAATCTAGACCCAAAACCCTACAATTTTCATGCGGCCATCGTACCCAAATCTGTCATTTGATACCTACAAAAATTCACTTTTGTGAAAAAGTGGGTGCAGTCCCAAAACAGACATTTCAACAACCTCTAAACTTAGAATTCAAAATTCACATGGACTAATCTAAAATTTTTTATTCAAACTTTTTCTAGCTTAATTCTAATCCTCTAAATAGTGTTTTTGCACAGGTTTGGATTTAATTGAATTGCTCAAACAATTTATACGAAATATACTCTCCAGTTTCGCCCAAAACAAACATTTCAATAACCTCTAAACTTAAACTCTCCAGGATGTAAAAAATACCTTAAAATCTACCCTCTTATTAATCTGGGAATTTTCAGAATATAAAACAAACCTAAATCCATCATAAATTATAATCTATTTATTTTTTATTGAATTTTAATCATAACTATATCAATTTTGTGTTTTCTGACCTAATAAGAAACAAATCCCCATAACTCATTCATTTCTTAACAAAATAACATGAAATCTGGTTTGTTAGACTTCTAACTCAATACACTAAAATAACCTACAGCAGTTTTGGAAAATTCCTCTTGGTTAATTAATTATAAGTTTTCGAAGTCTACTTTAATTCAAAATCCTGTACAGACCAACAGCTGTAATAATTCAATTAACATTACTAAATCATAGGTTTTTATCCCAAAATATATTTTTCAGTAAAAATAGAGAAATAATGGAACAACTTTCATTCTGAAACCTAAATATATCTCTAAATCAGTCTAAAAATTCCATCTTTCTGAAATTTTCTGCAGAATCTAAGTTTTAACAGTTTCTATCAATTTCGTTCAATTCAAAACTAAATTTCAGGATGTCCACAAAACACACGAAAATCCTGAGATTTGAAAGGGCTACTTGCCTTATATCTGCTGACCTCCCAACTTCAATAACCCAACAATGAATTCAATTATTCAACATGGTCAAAAGCCCTTCAAAATCTGATCTGGACGTCTGGAGCACTCTACCACTTGAGTTTTGCTGCAGAAAATTCTTCCAAAAGACTCCAAACGAATTCTGGTCTCCCCCTTATGCTGCTCCTCTTTTCTCCAGCAATAAGGACTCCAAGAGTCCTTTCTCCAGCAGCAATAATTTCAATAGACCTTTCCCTAGTATCTAGAACTCCAAGAGTCCTTTCTCCAGCAGCAATAATTTCAATAGACCTTTCCCTAGTATCTAGAACTCCAAGAGTCCTTTCTCCAGCAGCCCTTGGGAGCTCAAAAGCCTATTTCTCCAGCAACTCTCCAGCAGTTTTTCTCCTCTACGTTTTCTCCAATTTTCTAGCTTCAGAAATCCAAAAGTCTCACTTCAGCAACCCAAGAGTCAAGACTTTTAGTTTAATGCTCCAGCAGTTTTTAGAATCCCAAGGGTCTAAATCTAACTCTCCAGCAATCTTTAGAAACCCAAAGGTCTAACTCTCCAGCAACCTAACTCTTCAACTTCTTCATGATCCGGTGCAACTCCACTCCACCAATTGCCTACACCAATAGCCTATCGACCCTTGGTTATTTGATTTACAATCCTAACCAACAACACACTTATATTATTATTTGTTTCCAGCTCTAAATTTTTCTCATAATATTTATTTAATATTGAAACTAAAATATAACATCACTTACCCTTATTCATATAAACCAAATTTTTCCAAAGTTCCCAAATTTCCCTTGCTTGACCCTCACCTGAAACTCCACCAATATTAATTTTTAAAAATTATTAATTATTTCCTTCAATTATAATTACTAAAAATCTGGGGTTACGATGTATTTAAAATCCTTCTTATCTTTATAATTAGATTTTCCACCCGAATTCACCCAAGAAGTCCAGTTTGACCGCTTAATCTCTTTTTTTTCTGAACTTTCCATCAATTAAATAAATTACTAAACCCTAAAATCCAATTTTTAATATTATTAAAAATTCGGGGTTTTACAATGTAATTTGTGCCAAATCTGGTAATACTCAACCAAACTATGTCTCCACCACATATATGTCTCATCTTTGCTAGTAAGAAGTTGTGGTTGTAGATAAATGTTGTTAGGGCTCGTGCATCTCATAAAACATTGACTACAGTGCTCCTTTGTGCAATTGACTCTAACATCAAATTGATGCAATGTGCTGCACACGGTGTCAAATATAAACTATACTTCTCTTGTAGCTTCTGGCCAGCCTTCTTGAAGTTACTTCCATTATATGTGGCAATTTGGACCACATGTTGTACATCAACCTTAGCTATGACACTCTCAAGTAGCCCTGCTATATAGTTCATATCCTTGATTTTATTTAATGCGTCAATCGACTCAAAGAATACTACCTCGCCTCTTCAGTATACCATGAAATTGATGATGGATAGTCTAGTAGGACCTATCCAACCATCACACATGATAGTCACCCCAAACTGCTCCCAATGTGGTTGTAGGGATGCAATGAAATCTCTCATCTCCCTCTCCTCTTCATCTAGATATCTGCCCATAATTTCATGGGGTGTAGGCGGTTGGACTCCTAGACCCGCCTCTTGAATAGTGTCGACCATGTTCTTAAAGTGGGATATGCCACTGCATTTGTTGGAATGTGGTTAAAGGCGAAGAACTTTGATATGTACTTTCCTATTCTCTTCTTCAGTGATCCCTTGCTCTAAACATCCCTAAGTCTCTTTTATCTTGATCTAGAAGAGACTTAGGGATGACGAGGTCTCTGTAAGATAGTTCGATATCTTCATACTCTGTGTCCGCCCTAACTCAGGGTCAGCCCTATGCCTTGAACCTCCAGCACCAGTAGTAGGGTCACCTCAAGAGTAACCACCCCTCTCCAAACCCAATCTATGGCTCTTCCTCCCCTCGTACTCGAACCGTAAAGAATCTCGAACGATGGCTCGAAATGCAGCCCTCTCTGCCTTGGTGTCCATATCAGTAAGGTAAACAATGTCATCGTCTGAATCCTCAGCCCCAGCAAGTGGTCGTACTAACTCCTCTAGCCTCCGTATGATTTCATCCTCTATGGCTGATTGCCAATTTGGACACTACCACAGGTATATGGGTCTTGACAAGTAGAATAGAGTAAACAAGGTATTGTATCCACAAGGAAGAGATTCAAATACCAATTAATCAAATTTCCTACATTAATTAGATAATTCCAAATCTCAATGACAAATTTCGAGAATGGTAAAAGAGAAATAAATTACTAAATTCAAAAGTGAGAAAACAATTATGAATGAGTTCTAGGATTTGGGTTTCATCAATTGGATTCTTTTAATGAATTTACATATGATTGCTTGCATCCATTCTTTGTTAATTAAAATGACCGAATTCTCATGTGCATGTGCTATCTTCTTTCAAGGTATGACATCTATACCTATATTAATCCTACGTTTACTTTCGTGATCATAGTAATTAAAATAGGTTCATTAAAATTTGTGGAAGTCTTAAATGAGAGTCACAAGGATCTGTAATTATTTCTAAACTACACTACCCAGGTTTGATGAATTCACCAACTAATGTTGAATTTCCACTTTCACTCCATCATTTAACATCTTAAATATGCAAGCAATGGCCACTTAATTGCAAAAAATAAAATCCAAAATCACCAAATTTAATCAACAAAGAATGTGTCACAATTTCATAAGCAAATTAAAATCCAAAATCTAATAATTACATTCAAATCCTAGAATAAGAAAACTAGCCACTCATGTCTAACAAAATAATCCCATAACCATCAAAATATGAATCCAACATTAGAGTTCTACAACCCAAATATCAAAGCAATGAAAAGAAAAAATAAGAAGAAGATGAAGAACTCTTGTCTGTAGAAGCCGATCCTTGCTACAGAAATCGCCCCTCTTCTTGCTTCTCTCCCAAAATCCTTGTGCTCAAGTCTCTTCCTCCTCTCCAAAGTCCAATCCACCAAACCAAAAACGTGTACACCAGCTTCTAACTTCTTTCCATAAGTCTAAATCTTCCAATCAAAGTACGTTCTACTTTTCTTCTCTTGAGATCCACTAAATTAGAAAGTTTCTTGATGTAGTTTACAACTAAAGTTATAGCACATAAACAACCTAAATTGAAGTGGGGCCCTTTATGAAAGTTTTAGGAAAACTTCTTAGCTTTCTAAAACACATAACCTTGCTAATCTTAGAGCTCTACAACTCCAGATATGGGCCAAATACCAAAATGGGTCTGGGTTGCAACTATTTTCTAGGCAAATACGAACCTCTCTGTTCTTGCTAATTTTCGACATTCAAGATAGTGGAACTGGGTCTTGGGCTCTTCATAAAAGTTGTAGATCTTTGTCTTAGATTTCTAAAAAGCTAAAAAACATTTGAAACCGAGGTTTGTAGCTCTAGTTATAGCCCAAACACTAAGCAGTACTCTATGTTGACTTAGTCAACCCAGCTAAGTTTCTTTTCTCATGACACTAGCTCAAATTCAATCTTTCTCTCAGCTCAAATTTAACTTGACTCATTAGTTAAAGACCTGTAAAATGCTAAGAATTCCTAGAAATTAAATAAATATAAAAAACACGTAAAATTCTAATTAAATGTCCTAAGAAACCTACAAAACACTCTAAAATCACCAAATATAACTAAGAAAATGTGTTAAATAATTTCCTACATCAATGGCCCTCTTCTCTTGGCGACCAAGCATCCCTACTTGTAGATCTCTCATATGTTTTTTTCACTTCTGAAGGCACTTTTGGACAGTTCACTACGTTTTTGTAGCCGTGTGCTAAGTGCTGCTTTAGGCATGAAATCCCACCACCCTTAAATTTCTAACCACAATAATTGCATTCTGTTTTACTTCTGTCCCCGTCCACTTTCTTAAAGTGGTTCCAGCCAATATCTAGCTACCTACAGCCCTACTGGTCACCTCCACTGCCAAAAGCCATACCAAATCAATACACTAAGTAAAATTACCAACAATCAACAATCACCTGCACAACGAACAAATAAAATACTAGCAACGGCTAAGTTAGAATGTTAGATACATTCCAAAACAAATTAATGAGGCATCATAAACATAATTTCATATTGTTTAATTGGTCATAGTTACTGTAACGCCCCGAATCCGGGTCTCTTTTTTTTTCTCATTTTGACTCGGATCAAGGCATTAACTTGTGGTACATTACAATCAGTTCAAATATAAAGAAATAAAGAACTAAGATTTATCAGAGTACTAGGAAGCTTAAATCATTTATTAGAAGCTGAGTCATCCGATTACATTAACTAATCAAATGAAAGGCAACTACAAATTTAACTAATTCTTAATATCCTACAAAATCATCTATTACGATTCCACTAAAATAAATACAGCTATATAAAATCACCCTACTCTTTTCATATGGAATTTCTAGACTTCAACCCACTATCTGTCTAACCCGTGGCGTCCTCTCCAAGATAACCTGAAAAGTAGAATATGAAGTAGGGGTGAGATACAACTATCTCAGTAGGTAACACATGCATGCTAGAAACAGTTTATATATAAAAGTAATCATTCATGCACGATAAAATAATCAGGTAGTCACGGTCGATAATAAGAACGATTAATCACCATATGAAACCAAAGTCTAATCAGTGTTCGGAATAAAGAGAGTTTATTATGTAACCTTCGTTTCAATTAGAAAGGCAATGTAATATAAATCAAACTCTTCTGATTCAAATGTAGATCATGTCATTCATAATTAATAGTAAGTCTCAATCTGATAACAACATTCTCCCATGTAGGATGCAATCACACAGTAATCACATCTACTCTACATGAGGTCTCTCCCGCAGGAGTCATCATATCTCACCCGCAGGTGGTCACATCTCATCCGCAGGTGGTAATCACATACATCTCCCTTGTGGGATGCAATCACATCGTGATTACATCTCCCCCACAAGAGGTCACATCTCTCCCGCAGGAGGTCACATATCTCCCCTGTGGGATGCAATCCAATCAGGATCACATCTCCCCCAACAGGAGGTCTCATCTCACCCGCAGGTGGTCTCTCCCCTGTGGGATGCAATCCAATCAAGATCACATCTCCCCCAACAGGAGGTCTCATCTCTCCCGCAGGAGGTCATCTCACCCGCAGGTGGTCTCTCCCCTGTGGGATGCAATCCAATCAGGATCACATCTCCCCCAACAGGAGGTCTCATCTCTCCCGCAGGAGGTCTCTCCCCTGTGGGATGCAATCCACTCAGGATCACATCTCCCCCAACAGGAGGTCTCATCTCACCCGCAGGTGGTCTCTCCCCTGTGGGATGCAATCCAATCAGGATCACATCTCCCCCAACAGGAGGTATCATCTCTCCCGCAGGAGGTCTCTCCCCTGTGGGATGCAATCCACTCAGGATCACATCTCCCCCAACAGGAGGTCTCATCTCACCCGCAGGTGGTCTCTCCCCTGTGGGATGCAATCCAATCAGGATCACATCTCCCCCAACAGGAGGTCTCATCTCTCCCGCAGGAGGTCATCTCACCCGCAGGTGGTCACATATCTCATCCGCAGATGGTACAATCTCTTATAGCCATCATGGCATTCGGTCAACGGTCCAATTATATTTTCAGAAGGAAATTACCTATATAGAATCCTTGTAACCATTTCAAGTGAATTTGATCCTCTTTAAACCCCAAATTGTACTAAATCATAAAACAAGGTAGTTAAATATCTAGTATAAACTTTTTAGTGTAATTGGACTTCAGGGACACCTTAAGAATAATCTTAGAGAAGTGTTACAAGGGGTGGAAATCCAAATATCCTATTTTATAATGATTTGGGACTAAGAATGTCATAAAGTTCTCAAAATACATTTTGGATTAGTGAAATAGTCTTAGGGTCCCTAATAAGGTCACCATACCAATAATCAATCAATTCTAAGACAAAAAGTTTCGGACCCCAAAAATATTCTAAGTCTAGTTAAAAACGCTGACTTTTGGTATATAATTTTTCTAGACAAATCTACAAGGAGTTTCGAGCTCAAATTTTGGTTGTAGTCTATTGAAAGGTAAACACATCTCCTAGAATTTTATGGGCTCCTGAATCACTCATCTGGGTATTAAACCCAAACCGGGCTTTTTGATAAAAACCGGGATTTAGGCATGAACTGGAAAGTTGACTTTTTATTGGCTGGGAATTAGACCTTGGAAGTATTTTTATTGGTTCCAAATGGGGGGTAAAACCTTATTTACATGTAAAGACTTAAGTAAATGGAGCAATAAATACACAGGACATTTACTTAAATGTCTTTCAGTAATAAGGGTGCTATGCGACAAGCTTGGGTTGTCTGGGAAAGGGTTGGAGAAGAAAAGGGGATGAAAAACTGTTGAAATTGCATTTTTTTGCTAGAGCGCCTAGGATCGCTCAGGATCGCCTAGGCGGTCAAAGGTCGGCGGTAGTACAAAATAGGTCGCCCGCGGTCCGTCTTCAAGCGATATTCGGCGGTCTTAAATTTTACACTAGCGCCCAGGATCGCTGAGGATCGTCGAGCGCAGAGAGGTAGGCGGTCTCCCAAAAACGAACATAAAATGTTTAGAAATCTGATTTTTCATGTCCAGGATGATTCTAACATAATTATATGAATGATATCAAGCTAAATACATGTATATATAACACTAAAACATGCAATACGATCGATTAACCTCCAAAACACAAAACGAAACGGAAATCGGTGCTACCTACCTCTTGAACGTGTGCTCTCCTCTTCCTTCTCTAAACAGCAACTCTCAGACTCAAAAGCACTCCTTTGGGATGAAGAAAACCAGAGCAACCTCTTCCTCCTTCTTCTTTGGTCGCTCTTATCGCCGCTCTCCGTCGTTCGGCTAACGAATACGAGCAAGCCTTCCCAACTTATTCGTTTAGGTTATTTTAGCATATATATATATATACCTTCTATCCCACGCAACGCACACACAACAAACTCAATGCACATCCCCCAATCAAAATACTTTAGCTTTAAAATATTAATCTTACCGCGATAACTCACGATCAGACGCTCCGATCTGCGCCAAACTCCCGATCTTCACTAATAATGATATTCTCTACAATAATAAATTATTTCCATCCATAATAATCCTAAAGAATATTAATTGTTATTTTATTTTAATATTTGGGAAAATTCGGGGTTTTACAATTACTCTTCGACACGGAGTGGAAGAAGGGAGGAGATTCTCGAATGAGGAAAAGGATCCAATAACTTCGAACATATTTTTAAATAAATTTGGATTAGTTTATAATATTATTTGGTGTATTTTCCCTATTTTAATTAATTTTCGTGACAAATGATTAAAACCATTGATTTTCATACAAATAATTATAGGCGACATTCATAGTAATTTTTACTAATTTATAACATTATTTGTTGTATTTTTATATATTTTTCCCTATTTTTAATTAATTTTCGTGACAAATGATTAAAAAATTGATTTTCATACAAATAATTATAGGTGGCATTCATATTAATTTTTACTAATTTAAAACATTATTTGTTGTATTTTCATAGAAATAGTTATAAGTGGTGATACCCATTGATAGATTGGGTGTCGTTAGATAACATATCCAAAAATCAGCTCATTCTATTACTTTTAAGGCTATAAAGTAGAAGAAAAACATTTTTTACCTTCTTTAGGATCGAACACGAATGTTGTAGAACTCCCAATGCCACTCCAAATTGTGTCTAATCTGCTTCTACAATAAATTGAAATTTGAAGAAGTTTAGGACAGATTTCGTAACAAATGGGGGAGATATGAAGAAGAAATGAAGAGATTAAGAGGAGAAAGGGTTTTCAGTTGACACCTCTGTCAATATGGGTGAAAATTTTGCCAAAATCGAAAATATAAGTCTACTGTTTCACGCACACATGTGTTTGAAATTTTTAAAAAAAGAAAAAGTGTTTCGATGAAATGAAGCGAAAACGCCCCGGCACGCCGACAACAAAACCAACTAGTGGCATTTCACCCTTGCAACGTGCCGCTAGCTAGAAAATAGCTGATATGATGGGTCAACCACTTAATATAGAAGTATAATGGTTTTCGATCATGAAACATTAAGTTCACAACAGTTGGTAGCCGTGGGGCATCTCAGCCACAAAAGGTGACGGCCGTGGGGCGTGTTGACCACTATAGTTGTCTGTCATGAAACATGATGGCCACTTAGTGTAAAAGTACAATAGCTATCAGCCATATGGAATAGCGGCCACTTAATGATGGATAAAACTTGATCCATGCAGTCAACCTCTAACTAAAAAGGAAAAGAAACAAACCAAAGGAAATCGACAAGATTAGTTGTACCGGCCTTTATCTCTTAACATCGTGGTGTGGAGGATAAGAAAATGTTAAAGGAGACATTCACCGATAGTATTAATTCAAGGTTTCATACTAGTTGTACTGCCTGGCCAAGATTGCATCAGTTACTCCCTTGCTTGATCGAAGCTGACGTGGTTCCTACCTCTCCCTTATTGCCGTGTTGTTGGAGGATAAGTGGGTATAGGAGTGGTCACAATCAAGTCACCAGTGGTAGGATCTTTGCTGGTTTGGGACAAACATTATTTTCGCATGTCGTTGCTGTGCGCACATTGATCCGTGGGCCGCACTACGAGGCGCACGAAAGTGCGTGCCTCCTTTTGGAAATTTGGGATTTGGAGTCGCCACTGCCTAATGGGATGCAAGCAAACTTCTGGTTTCCTGAAGTTTGTCTATTGATGATCTGTGGCTTGAGATTCTGTCTAAGCTCTCGGTTACGGTCCAAGGAAGTCCGTAAACACCCCAGTTCGCCTAGTCAGGTGACGGATCCGATGGGTCATCTTGGTTAATTTAGCAGAGTCAACTTTGTTTTTCTCACCCATTCCTAATCCGACATGCACTTGTAAATTTTGGCCTATGTGGGGACTGTCTGAGTGGTGTTGGTCCCCTTTATCTATTTTTATCTTCTTTAATTAAGGTAATCTCAATCTGATTGGGCGGACCCTATTGGAAGGCCCGCTGAATCCTTAGTGGACTAGGTATAGCCCACATGTCCTTCTGGTGGGCCTGGATCTAAGCCTAAAAGCCCTTTAGGGTTTGGTCCAATCTGATTGATTTTATTTAAGTTTAAAGCTTAGAAAGGGATTAAAGTTAAGTTTTATGCTTTCAGTGGGCCTGGACGATGTGTGGGCCCCTTAGATGGGCCCCACAAGGGTTTCTTTTTAGCTTATTATCTTAAGTCCAACTTGATCCAAAATGGGCTAGGAATGGGCTTGGGGCCCACTTCCTAGGCTTAGGTTTAGAAGCCTAAGGCTTTGTTTGGTAAGGGATATGGATCCCACCTCACTTTGGTAAGTGGGCTTTCTTTGAAAGAAGTAGGGGCCCGATAGGCCGAAGCCCTAGTCCCGGCCCCATCATCTATTTTATCCCAGCATGTATCAATTAGGGCTTTAATTGGGCCTCAAAGGGTGTGGCCCATTGATTGGATTATTTGTTACTTAATTAATCAAAATATATTAGTTGGACTGGGTGGGCCCCATTGGAAGGCCCACGAGTACTCAATTTGGCCCACTTGGCCCAAGACCCATTTTGGGTCATGAGAAAGCCCAAGACCCTGCTGGATTTTCTTAGATTAATTAAAAGGGGATTAAGATGAACGAAAGAAGCAAAAATGGCACTTTAGGGTTTTGCTAGGTGTGGCCGAAATTGAATTTCGGCCACACTTAAAATATGCATAGCCGAAATATAATTTCGGCTATGCTAGAAATGTACATAGTTGAAATTATATTTCGGCTATGAAGAAAAATAGCTTGCCCGACCTATGTTTTCAGGCAAGCTTAAAAAAATAATTTTTTAGTCTTTTAATAGAGGGTTAGGTTCCCTGGTTTCTTGGGGTAACCAGGGACTATGTGGGCCCACAGTGGTCTGGGATTAAGGGTTATAAGCCCTATTTAGCCACTTGATTAACTCTAAACCAAAGGGAAAGAGGGGGGTCAAGGCTTGGGGCCTTGCCTCCCTCCTTGAGCTGAAGCTCAATCAACCCAAAACAGGGACCTTAGATGTCCCTGTTTTTGGGTTAAAGCATCCTTCTTCCTTCCATGCAAAGGAGGAATAATGTGACCCGGATGACCCATGCTCATGTCCTTCAGCCAAACCATTTCCATATGCTCAAATAATCACACAATGGAAGCAATAAATGAGAGAAACAGGTTCTAAAATGTGCTCCAAAAGAGATGAGAGTGTGTGCATGTGTAATATGTCTACAAGTAATAAAAGAGGGGAGGGAGATTAAAGAAAACCTAACATGCTCTCTAAGTGAACCATGCATGTGCATGTGCTTGGTGTACATGAAGAGAGAGAGAGAGAGAGAGAGAGAGAGAGAGAGAGAGCATGCAAGAGGTACCAAAACAGTAGATAGAAATGAGTATGTGATATATGAAGCATGGTAGACATCCATATGAGAGTGTATGCAAGGTGGAGTGTGGATGGAAACCTAATAGCATGCATGAGCTCATTCAAAGTAACAAGCATGTGCATGGATGTGTGTGTGTGATCCTTATAGATGCAAATACATGGAGAGCTTCAAAAATTAGTGAGCATGCATAGGAAATGGGTGTGTGGACATACTACTTATACACATGCTAACACATATTACCACTAGGTTCCATGGGGCCATGGCACATTATGCCCAATAAGAACTTAGAAAGCAAGTAAGAGAAAGGTTGAGGGGGGTTTAAAGGGTACATGAGATACAAAGAAGAGGATAGGAAGAACATGCTCTCCCTATATCAAATAAAACAAATAAGAAAAAGTATAAAGAGGTGCCCTAAAGAATGACTTTAAGGGGTGTTAACATGGCCCCTCCTCCTCCCTTCTTGGACGTAGGCACTTCCCCTTACCATGAGAATTCATTCTCATGAAGAAATGAAGAGGAAATGAAGAAGAAGGGTGGGAGAAACATGCTCAAATGAGAGAGAACAGCAAGTAAGAAACACATGCTTACATTTCATCCATTCTCACATATGTGAATAAAACACACCCAGGAAGCTTACCTTGGGGTTAGAAGTCTTGTTTGAAGTGTGTTGGAACTCCTTTGAGATGAAGACGGCAAGTAGGTGTAATTACCTTGATTCCACAGCACCTCCTCTAAGTTCTTGGCTCAAGATGAAGAAGAAGAGGGTAGGAAAAGGTTGAGAGAGGTTTAGAAGAGGTTTGTGTGCTTGGGGGGTAATGGAGAAGGGTTAGAGAAGGGTTTCGTACAAGGTGAGGAGGGGGAGAAGAGCCAAAACCAACCAACCTAAGCTGTTGTTGCTCATTTATAGGCAAAAATAGTGTAGCTGAAATGTAGCGCCCCAGATCCGGGTCTGCCCTATCACGGCACCAACCCGTACCCGAGACCTACTTATGGGCCCAAAAGAACCTGATAAACACAATTAACGTGGGCAATTATAATGTAATCATCAGAGTGCATAAGATAAAGAAGCATGGAATTAAAAATTTTCTATATAACAAAAGGGCATCTGTGAATAACTCCAAAATACAACATTTGGGTATACAAAAAGGCAACTAAGATCTCTCCATCACTAACTCTCTCATGAGCATTCATATACAAAAATGATAATCTAAAGATAACTCCCAAGTTTATAAATCCCAAAAAGAATAACTACATTCCCATTGATAGTTTCTAGGAACTAAATACAATAACATAAAGATAATCCCTACTACAGATAGTAAAAGTCCTCGGGCCTGCACTCAAGCTCACCCTCAATAGCTGCCCCAGTACGTGGCTCACCAAACGGATCTAAAAACAAATCCGGTAAAACAAAACGCGTGAGACTTAAAGTCCCAGTAAGCAGCAAACATGCATGGATGGAAGCAATTGATACAATTCATGGATCATCATGTATAGAAGCAATTTAGGCAATTCATATAACATCATGAATAAATACAGTTCATGCTATTTATATTCTCAAGTAAAGCAACTAAACAATGTAACACATAAAAGTTAACTAACAAACCTGATAGGACTGATAATGTAAAGCAAACCTGTAGAGAAAACCTTTCTCAGCAGTTACTAGGACCATTGTCAAGTGGGCTTGTTACTAGAACCAATGTCAAGTGGGACTACTCGTACTCTGTTAAATACCAAATGTCAAGTGTCAAGTGTCATGTGGGACTACTCGTCCACGGATGAAGGCTAAGTGGGACTACTCGTCCATGGATGAATGCTAAGCGGGACTACTTGTCCATGGATGAATGCTAAGTGGGACTACTCGTCCACTATTGAATACCAATTGTCAAATAATATTCACAATGCGTAAGAAATAACTAATAAGCACTTCATATCCAAAACCAGATCATAGTAGAGTACATACCCCATAAGGTCCACGAATAACGCATTTGAGAAGTGGGATAGTCTTGGGATCCCCAATAAAGTCACCATAGCAAAAATCAACAGATTCCGAGACAAAAAGTTTCGGACCTAAAAAATATTCTAAGTCTGGATAAAAACGTTGACTTTTCGGTGTCGAATTTTTCTAAACAAATATACAAGGATTTTGGGGCTCAAATTCTGGTTGTAGTCTATTGGAGGGTATAGAAATCATCTATAATTTTTTGGGCTTTCGAATCACTCATTTGGATATCAAACTCAAAAAGTGGCCTTTTATGAAAATCGAGAAAACTGGAAATTTAGGCATAAACTGGAAAGTTGACTTTTTATTGGTTGGGAATTGGGCCTTGGGAGTATTTTTATTGGTTCCAAATAGGGGGTAAAACCTTATTTACATGTAAAGACTTAAGTAAATTGAGCAATAAATACACAGGACATTTGCTTAAATGTCTTTCATGTAATAAGGGTGCTATGCGAGAGCCTTATGTTGTTTGGGAAAGGGTTGGGGAGAAAAGGGGGTGAATAACTCAAAAGCATAGGCTCAACGTTCGGGCGTTAAAGGCATAGACAAGGCAATGTTCGGGCGTTAAAGGCATGGATAAGGCAACGTTCGAGCGTTGGGGTAAAGACTGGGGTTAACGTTCGTGCGTTGAAGCTAAGGTTCGCGCGCTAAAGGGTAAATCAAGGCCAACACGTGCGCGATAAGTTCAACATTCGCGCGCTAAGGTCGCGATTAGCCCTAGGCGATTAATCCTGATTCATGATTAGCTTTAACAGAACTGATTTTTGGGGGTCTTGGCTCAGGATTAATCGCCAATCTTCAGGATTAATCGCCGGCTCGGGTTCTTACAAAATTTTGGCTATTTTCCAACACTAAACCTATACAAGCCACATCCAACCTCTCTAATACCAAATGGGATGATTATAAAACATCCCAACATGCTCAAGAACACCTCCCAACACAGGAATCCATCCCAAATACTCATGAACATAAATCCAACCACATGAAACCCCAATCAACCCATCAAACTCAAACCCTAATCTTGAAATATGCCCATGAATCCATCACTTTTATATGCCCAACTTTTGGGTCTTTCAAATCTGTCCCTAAACAAGGCTTTTATTCAACTAAAACCCTTAGGGCCGGGTACCTTAGTGTTAAGTATGGGTGTACCTTAGTGATAAGTAGAGGGTACCTTAGTGTTATTTGAAGGGTTACCCAAGTGTTTTAAAGAGTTTTCCTTAGCTATTTCAAAGGCATACTCTAGGGATGCTTGGGGGTATCTTAGTTATACCAGATGGGATACCCTAGTGTGAAGTGGGGGTACCTTAGTGTTATTGAGAGGGTACCTTAATGTTTCAAGGGATTTACCTTAGTCATTCTAAGGGGTAAACTTTGAATAAGCTTAAGGGGGTGTACCTCAGCTATATTGAGGAAGGGTACTTAGCTATAGAAGGGATGTACCTTAGTTATATGAGAGAGGGGGTACCTTAGCTATATAAGGGGTTATACTTTAGGCAAAATAGTGGGGGGTTACCTTACTTATATGGGGGTTACTTTAGTTAAACAAAGGGGGTGCTTTGGCTATATAGGGGGTGTACCCTAGGTAAAACAATAAGAGAAGGGGGGGGGGGGGGGGGTACCTTACTTATATGAAAGGAGTACCTCTAGGAAATACAAGGGGTGTACCCTAGGTAATGAAGGGGATGTACCTTAGGTATGTTGGAGGTACTTTAGTTATATAAAGGGGGTACCTCAGCTGTATAAGGGAATGTACCTTAGCTAAACAAGGGGGTATTTCAAGTAAGACAGTAGGGTACCTTAGTTAAAATAAAGGGATACCTTAGGCAATACAAGTGAGGTACCTTAGGTATAATTTGAAGGTACTTTAGGTATTCGAATGGGGTACCTTAGGCAATACAGTGGGGTACCTTGGCCAATATGAGTGAGGTGCCTTAGGTAATATAAGGGGGTACTTTAGGTATACATGTGGGGTACCTTAGGCAATGCAAGGGGATACCTTAGGCAAACACAGGGATACCTTAGGCAAACACAGGGGTACCTTAGGCAATCATAAGAGGATACCTTAGGCAAACACATGGGGTACTTTAGGTAAATCAAGGGGGTACTTTAGGTATTCAATTGGGGTACCTTAAGCAAAACAGTGGGGTACTTTAGATGTACTTGAGTGGTACCTTAGGTAACACTTGGATATACTTTGAGTAATACATCGGGGGTACTTCGGGTAATACATGGGTGTACCCTAGGCATATTTGGGTGGTACCTTGGGTAACACTTTGGCGTACTCTAGGTATACTTGGGTGGTACCTTGGGTAATACATGGGGGTACTTTAGGTATACTTTGGTGATACCTTAGGCAATACTTTGGTGTACCTTAGGTAATGCATGGGTGTACCCTAGGCATACTTGGGTGGTACCCTTGGTAATACTTCGGTGTACTCTAGGTATACTTGGAGGGTACCTTGAGTAGTACATGGATGTACTTTGGGTATACAATGGGAGTACCTTGGGTAATACAAGAGGTACTTTAGTGGTATTTGGGAGGGTACCTTGGGTATACTTAAGAGTTACTTTAGGTATTCTTAGGGGATACTTTAGGTACTTTTGAGAGGTACCTTGGTTATTCTTAGGAGTTACTTTAAGTATTCTTGGAAGTATTTTTGGGGTATACATGGGTATACACTAGTGTTATCCGGGAGGGTACCTAGGGTAAGCTTTGGGGTATCATGGGTATACTTGGGAATTTCTCTGGGTACACATAAGTCTAATTTTTCAGAATTTGATTTCCAATTCACTAAATCTAATTGAAAGGTACCTTGGCCAATTATAACTAAAACATAAAACTAACTTAGTCTTTCCTTAATAACTTCAATTCGATTTCCTTAACTCTTTTAGTATAATCCATATTTACCCCATCCTCATAACATAAGCACTTAATTAGTCTAATAATTCTACTTTAGATAATTAAGCTTAATAATTAGGGTATAATCCGGGACGAGGTTTTACATGAAATATCAGATCGGCTGTCAGCACCTCATTTTTGCACCCCCAGAAATGAAAGAATGAAAATTCTAACAGGAAAAGTCAAATTTTGAGGGGGTCAAAAAGTTGATCTTTTGATCTGATGCAAATTAGCCCCCATGCTTCTTCCCTTTGAATAGGAAATTCCAACACGATTCTAACGCAACTGAATTTGCTCAAATCGGAATTCGGATGAAGAAGTTACGAACTGGTCAAACTTGAGGAGAGTAGAAATTGTCTTTCTGCTTAAACCCAGTTCAAATGCCCACCTTGATTCCAAAGGATAGAGGATCCTGACACGATTTCGACGAAACTAAGTTTGCCAGAATTGAAGTCCCGAGGAAGAAGATATGAGCAAAACTGGATTCCGGGACGCAATTTTGCACTTTTGCTAAAAACCTGAATTTGCTGTCAAACTTTAGCTCAGTGGATAAAGAATCTCGACCTGATTCCAACGCCACTAGGTTTGCTAAAATCGGACATTAGATGAGAAAGTTGTGGCAAGTCAAAGAAAAACTACCACGTGGCAAAGAAGCAAAAAATGACGAAACAAATAAAAATCGGGAATAAAATAGTCATTTTTAAAAAAATATCTTGATTTTTACATTTTAAATAAATAAAAAATCAAATAAAATCGGAAAAATTCATCAAAATGGGAAGATATTTGAAATCCGCGCATTTAAAAAACGTGCGTGTCCGCATAGTATGTGTGGACGCGCCTGATCCGCACATATTATGCGGATCCATCCTTATCCACAATGCCACATGGCAGATTTCTTCGCGATTGCGCACGAGGATAATTCGTCCGCATTTAGTATGCGGATTGGCCCTATTCGCATACTAAGTGCGGAACAGACCAATCCGCACACTATCTGAGGATCCGACCTGTTTTTCTCTATAAAAAGGGCCCACAGCCCCCATTGTCCAAGGTTCCTCCACCCCTTCATCCCCACCAAACCTCCTGTGACCAGTAAGCATCTTCACACCCCCCCCCCCTCTTCAACCCTCTAACCTCTTTAAATTTCCATTCTACCCTTTGTGAACCATCCCTTTCACCCCTTATTTCTCTTCTAACCTCTTGAAGATAAGAAAGAGACCATTCTTGGAGTCAAAGGAAGCCTCCAAAAGTGTTGTCCACGTCCATTTGGGAGCCATCACTCATCTAAGAAGGAAGGTAACACTAAGGTAATGATATTTGTTGCATTTTGTTCTACATATGTTAAAACAAAGCTTTTTTAAGTATGTCTCCTCTTAAGATGTTTTAGGCTTCTTTTCCTATTGTATTTCCTCACCCTTTTCTCTCTCTTTTGCATGATATCGGAGTCCCCATGGTAAGGGGGAGACTCCATTCTAAGTTGGGAGGAGAGGTCATTCTGTAGAGTTAAAGGAAGTGTTGCGAGAATAAATTTAATTCTTATGTCATTTTGCTGCTATTTTTCTTATTAGGAGGGCCTGTCCTCCTTTGCCCCCGCTGTATCCCAAATCTTCTCCCCTTTCTCCCTTCATCTAAAGTAGATTTTTACCATTTCACGATATGCCTGTTTATTTTACGATTGTCTCACCTTTGTTCATAGTTTTGCATGTGTAGGAAGAAAATCCCACACACACACACCTATTCACCTTCACCCACTATTGTAAACATTTTTTAGGGGAAAGAACACCACACACACTTACGTATTGCACACATATGGGTATATTCAAAGTGTATTTTGCTCACCTCTACACACAGATTCACTGTCTTGATCACTTTAAATATTTCAAGTTCTTTTCTTTAAGCATGATAAATCTTCTTGGTTAGCTTCTATTCCTATATTTGTTACTCTCATGTCTTGCATGCATGTTTGTTATTATTTGTTCTATGTGTTAGATCATGCATGGTTTGATTGGGTGGATAATGAGAATGATCGAGAGACCATGGATAAGGCCGATCGGGCCTTACTTCTTATCTCTTCATGGAGAAGAAGATAGACACCCTTCAACACCAGAGGTAGGGACCTCTTGTGACATCCTGGCTATCTGAGTGGGCGGGTGAATAGATAATCTCACTGGGCGAGCTACCAGGCGAGGATGTGCATATGGTTGGGATCCCACAACGCTCGGGGATGCTATAAGTAGTCTTGAGACCCCCTACTAAGCAAGAGGCCTTTTAAGGAACAACACGGGACTAAATCCCCAGGGAACCCTAAAGTTAAGCTTGCTCAGGTGGGAGCACTGCTAGGATGGGTGACCACTGGGAAGTTTTCTCGTGTTATCCTTGAGAACAAATCCGTGAGGGCCCGTGGGCCCAGAGCGGACAATATCTTGCTGATTTCACGTTTGAAATTTGAGGTTGAATTCTAGATTATGGAAATTGTGAGATTTGAGTTATATTAGTTGCTTAATATTTAGTAGTTGATGTCAAGTCATTTTGGAAATTTGGATTGAGTATGAAAAAGCTTTAAAATGTAGATTTTTACGACTGGTTTGGGGATGTCCTTTAAAGAAATATTTACGTTTTGATGCAAAAGGATAAAGTAATTAAAATTTGATGTTTATTTTAGAAAGTAATTACGTTTTAGTGTAAAACTTATACTGTATTGATAAATTAGTTCACAGAACCTAAATAATTACTTTTTAGTTTAGATTTTAGTTAGATTCAACAAATAAGTTGTAAAACCCCGAATTTTCCTTAAATAATATAATAAATTAATAAATAATATCCTTGAGAATTTTAATTGATGGAAATATTTTATTAATGTAGGGGATGATGTAATTAGTGGAGATCCAGAATTGGATGCAGATCCGATTGTTCGATCATGAGTTATCAAGGTATGATTCATATTTTAAGTTGTTGTGTTCTGATTGGGTAGTGTGTATAGGAAAAATTGTAAGTAAGCTACATGGGATCAGAGAGTATATATACAAGTTTAATAACCTAATTCTATACGCTTGGAATACCAATTGTATTCTTGCTTGTATTCGATAGCCGCAAGAGACAAAATGTGAACGATCGAGAACGACCGAAAGAGAAGAAGGAGGAAGAGAGGACTTGGTCTTGTGCTATTCATCGTCCAGAGCATTTCTAGGTGATAGTGATCGTAGTTGTTTAGAGAGGAGAAGGAGAAACAACCGTAGACAGAGGTAGGTGACACCGTTTGATCGACTGTTTTGTATTTATGTGTGTTTAATCTTCAAACCATGTTTTTATGATATACATATATGTATAATGCATGATATAATCGTTATAAGTATTGTGGGATTGCTTAGAATAGGAAAAATCATGTTTTTAAACTATTTCTATTCGTTTTCGAGTGACCGCCGACCTCGACTGTGCTCGGCGATCCTTGGCGCTCTTAGGCGCTAGACCAAAATTTGAGACCGCCCGAGATCACAAGACGACTTATCGTCGGCGATTTAAAATCAACTACTGCTAACCTTAGACCGCCGGGGCGATCCTAGGCGCTCTGTGCAGAAAATGCAGAATTTCGTAATTTCAAACCCTTATTCAATTCCAAACTATTTTTAGACAATTTTAATCATTAATTAAGATGTTTTAAGACCAAAATAAATTATTCAATTTCCTGTTTTACAAAAAAATAAATTAGGGAGATATTTGGGACATTAGTTGCCAAACTTTGAACGTAATTGAGAAATCTAGTCTTTGGAAAACTTAACTATTATTTGATTACCAGAACATCTCTAAATTACACTATAAACCAGATAGTTACATAAAGAGAATTCAGATCATAAGTTCATCTCAGTTAACCCGAATATTGAAGTAAATGTCAGATTTAACCTTTATATGCCGCTAGGCACCAACCCTTATAGAAATATTATATTTTAGGGAATTTTGGAGTCTAGTGAGCATAGCTGGTTATGGATCCATAGTTGTGGCTAGATAGCTAAGGGATATGTCATTTGGGTTGAGTTTCTCCCTTGTGCGAGCGCGCTTCCTTTGCAAGTTAGTTTGTTTGGCAAGGTCCTATGTCTGGAGGGACACCCCGGTGAGCCACTGGTGATTCCCTGTACATGTGGATAAGTGACCATCTCCATGTATTGATTCTGGTGCTGCATGCTGGTGGTACATGCCAACTTTGATGGGTACATGTGTAATAAGTCATTGACTACGGCTCTTGTCTAAGCTGCGCTGCATGGGACTTGAGTATCATTAGTAGCATTGCTCCTAAACCGCACGGTGGTATAGCGATTGGTCAAGAGTCATCTCAAAAGGTTTATCTATCTTTGTGAGTCCTACAATGACACTAAAATCATAAACACTTGTTAATACTGTTGTATACATGCTGGAGGCATGTAATTGGTATATTGGTTGGATGTGACTATTTAGTGCATCCTAGTAACTTATGGATTATGGTATTGATTTCTGATATTGGATTCTTATAATAGAACATGCTGAAATTCATATTTAGAACTGTTTACTATACTGTTTTGTATTCATGATCGATACGAATGATTATACGAACTTGTTTAGTCGAGATTGCTTAATCGTGCATGAACTGTTATTTTATTTATATGAATTGTTTAAACATGCATGTGTTACCTACTAGGATATTAGTATCTCACCCTATCTTTTATGTCATTTTCAGCTGATACGCGAGAGGGGGATTATAGTAGTGATTTCCAGGGAGAGATAGCTGATTATTCACCGGAGGATTTCTATTACCCGGATTTCGTCTGAGGTTGTGGATTGTCATGAATTTAGTTATTTTATCAGATTATTCTATTTTATTTGGGTTTGATGTATTAGAGAGATGAGAGATTAGTGACCTTTTAGTTTTACCAGACTTTCATATTGAGATTGATGGTTGATTATATTAGTTCTTGAGGATTTTAGACTACATTTCCACACATACTTGTTCCGCACTCTGATAGTTAATTAATTGAATGGATTACATATTTCTTTAGTCTGGTATATTCTTGATGTTTATTTGATATGGGTCAGTAACATCTCGGATTTGGTTGTTGAACTAAATTCGGGTTGTTATAGTAGCGAACCGGGTTCGGGTTGGGTGCCGGTTTGCATTGATCCGGGTTCGGGGTGTTACATAAGTTCAACCCCCAAATAAATAATTACATTTTAGTTACATTTTGAAAGAAAAATCAAAATTCAAATAAAAAGTGTTTAAAAATGAATTTTAGGATTTGTAACTTAATTTAAAAATAAGATAATGACAATTTAATAATAGTAAAGAGAAAAGTAATGGTTGATATGCAAATCTGGCATATTGTATGAACAAAATTTTAGGAAAGTAATAGTTGAAATAAAAAGGGTTGGGATTTTGGTTTTAATTTGTTTTTCTCCATGTACTTGGAGAGACAAATTGCGATGCCCATGTACCTGGGTAAATGCTTTGCCTCTGTGTACTCAAAGATGCCCCGTGTACTCGGGTTGATTTAGTTGAGATTAGAACGAGTTGTATTAACTATATTTTCATGGTTGATATCGATTTTAGATCCTAGTAGGCATAGCGCTATATGGATCCATGTAGGAGCTAGGTAGTGGAAGGGAATGTTCTTTGCTAGTTGTAATTCCCTACCAACGCACACGTGTTCCACTATTTACTCAGTGAGGCCTGATCATGTACTCGGTTGGCTACGGCTATTCACTCATTTTATCGTGTACTCGAACCATGTTTGGGTAGTTCTTGCCAACTCATCACTGTATTGGGTGGGTTCTCCCGCAATAAGACGATGATCGTGTACTCGGCTTCGTACCTAAGCTGGGAGGTGGCATAGTGGACATTGTGATTACCTTGGTTAAAGACAGTCTTACTTCATGAGTCCTGCTATGATTTGTTGATTTATTCTGGTTACTTTGTGTTTATTGATATATTATCGTGGAATTATTCTGTTTATTCGCTTTATTGTCGATTGATGCATATTTTAATCCGAATCATGTTTTGGAAATGTTAAAATGTTTATGAGCATGCATGGGCTACTTACTGGGATATTCATATCTCAGACCATTTGTTTTGTTTTGTTTTCAAACCTTGGAAAAGCCGATAGCGGAGGGTAAAAGTTGTGATCAGATGAGATTAGATTAAAGATTAATATTTTAGTTTGATTTGGGTTTTAGTTGCCTCTGTGTATAGATTTAATTGTTCATTGATGTTTCCTTACTCTAATATTGTGTTCCTGGGAGGAAATGTAACCCTTCGGTGATGGGTTCCGGTTTTAGTTCACGTAACCCGAATCCGGGGCGTTACACCTCTAGAGTCCCTACTATGGAAACATAAAGTTTGTTCTCAAAGAAGAGTGGAGCCCCAAGCTCCTTTCCTTCTCTTTTCCTTGAAATAACCAGAAAGTGGTGTTTTGGCTAAAAGTGGACATTGGAAACCATTGGGGGTCTGCTTGGAGACCCACAGAAGTTCACAAAGGCACCCGGGAAGGAGGCGAGCGGAACCCCCTGGCCAATTTGGCTTTTTTTGGTTTCCGGGTCGAGTTCCCAGATACAGTGCAGACTAGACCCGACCGCACTGTAGGTGCGGATAGGTCTGGTCTACACAGGGTATGCGAACAGACCTCTTGAACCCCCAATTTTCGTCTCTTTTGGCTTTGGCCCACCCGATCCGATCCAAATCCATTTAATAAGGTCCCCTAGGGTCTCTGGGTCAACCCAGACCCCTATTTTAGGACTTGGGCCCAATAAAGCTTCGTGGGCCTTCCAATAGGATCCACATCCCTACTTGCCCCAAACCAAGGCCAATTTTAAAGATGGGCCCCAAGGCTATTTGGTTAATGCTCCGGGCCACCTCCAAGCCCAATGAGCCTTAAAAATCTTAACCCATTAAATATATATGCTTAATTAACCTTTAAACCAAACAACCAACCCAACAATTAGGGTTATCCAGCATAGCCCTAGACAGGCCTTGGGCTCAATTTAAGCCCTATATGGTTTCCAATGGGCCTTCAAACGGGGCCAATATCAAACCCACTTCACCAAAGAATAATAAGATAGAATCAATAAAATAAGGGGATCCACAGCTTCGGTGGTCTCCACTCAGACCTAAAAATTTGTGCATGATTGCTTAGGAAATAGGGTGAGAATAAGTTGACTCAGACTAGGGAGACCCGAGGGACCCGTCCAACCCACGGGGTTGTCCGGGGTGTCTTCGGACTTCCTTGGACCGTAACCGAGAACTTAGCCGGAATCTCTAAAAAGCCACAGACCATTCAAATAGACCTTTATAGCTACCCAGGTGTCTGCCTACACCCCATTAGGCAATGGCGACTCCAAATTTCCCATTTTACCCATTAGGAGGCACGCACCACCCATGCGCCCCAGTGCCCCGTCGTTCTCGATGTACGCACATCGGCTACACTATTTTTGTGTATAGCCGAAATTTAATTTTGGCTATACACATTTTACTTGTATCCGAAATATAATTTCGGATACATGTACATCAAATCAATAATCATTTTTTGCAAGGATAAGGTCAAAGAATCCTGACATAAATTTTGAAATCTTATCTTGTATCGGAAATTATATTTCGGATTTTTTAGAAAAAAATTAGATTTTTCCATATTTGCCCCTTCTCTCTCCAAGATACTTGAGTTGATGTTTGATTCTCTCACTTGATGAGAGAATCCGAATTTTGATTTCTTATTTATTTTAATTGATTTAAAGTTAGATATTTTGAAAATATTATTATTTTATTCAAGATATTTTACTTCTTGTCCTTTTGTCCTATACTTTGCCACTTGGCCTATGTGGCTTGCACACTTGCCACGTGAGCAGAATTTATGAATTTTTGCCCTCAAGGTTGTTTTGCTCATTTTTATAGTATTTTAATGCATTCATATAGGGTATATGGTTGTTTCACAACCGTATACCTTATACAGACACGGCCAATCTACGATTGGCTTTTCTTTTCTTTCTTTCTTTTTTTCCTTTTCTTAGTTGCCACGTGGACTGGTTTTCTGCATTTATTTGCAGTTTTACCCTTAGGGTTGTTATGCTCATATCACCTCATCTGGAATCCGATTCTAGTAAACTCAGTTGCGTTGGAACCGTGTCGAAATTTCCTATTCATTGAGATAGTGTATTGCAGTCAATTCAAGCTTGATCTGTGAAACCTCGTCCCAATATCCCTAGCATGCCCTAATCAATAAACTTGATATGTAGGTGAAGCTGGGGCAGCCCAAGCCTAAAGCCAACCAAAGTGGCTAAGTCCCGGGCTGTCAACAACCTATTGAGGTGAGCAACCTCTATTTGGTACAATAAGATTCCGCATGGTAAGATAAATTAGCTAAGTGAGAAAATAGCTAAGTATTGATGTATGGGCAAAAAAGGAGGAGGAATGGCGGAACTGTAATATGTGGTGTCTGGTGGAGAAGCCACTTAAGTGAAATAAACAAACCCAAAACCTCATTCACGACTAAACCCTTGCCCAAAACCCTTTCTTCCTCTCTTCTCTCTCCCACCCTCTTCATCTTCTTCTCTTTCTCTTCATTTGCTTTCCCTCATCACCCCATTTCGTCCCCCATCAATTTGGAACCCATTAGAAGTGTTTGCTTGCAAGAAAACAAAGGAAGAAACCAAGAGAGGTGATTTTCGTTTGGAGCATTTGGTGGAGATTTTTGGAGAAACCAACCAAGAGCAACCAAGGGTGCTGTTCGTGGGCTGCAAAGGAAGCAAGAAGACTTGCTAAAGAGTTTGCAGGAGGTAAGCAACACCACCCCTCTCGTATTTCAAGTTTTAGCCATTTTCGTATGTAAATGTAGAATTTAGGGTTTGATGCATGAAATGATTTATTTGGACGAATAGATGTGATTTCTTTTAGGGTTTTGTAGGTTGTAGATTTCTATACATGCTAGGAGTGATTTCGAGTCTAAAAACACCTAGAATAAGTGAGATTTGAGAAAAACCCTAAATCCCAAAAAAAAATCGGATTTCGCGAACTGCTGAGAAAACCCAGCCGCTCGAGCAGTCGCTCGAGCAGTCATCAGGCGGTAGTGTTGAGTAGCCTTAGATAGAGTTTTAAGTCATGGCCGCTCGAGCATCGCTCAAGTGACTGTTCTAGCGAGATGTCAAAACAGAGAACCCGAGAGCAAAAATTGTAGCCGCTCAAAGTCGGTTCGAGCGACCTATCGAGCACCCTTACCAGAACTTCCAAAATTTACACTTTTAGCCCAGATTGAACCACCCTTTGTTTTTGTCCAAATCCAACCTATGGATAAGTGAGAGTTAAGTGTTTAGAAGGTGTTCCAACTGGAAGTAACTCAAAATTCGAAATATCAAAGATTTTGGGTACGTTTTCCCAAAAAGGGTCTTACCGAGATTTTCTGTCCCAGAATACTATAGAAATAGGATAACTTGATCCTACCACCTCAAACACTTTACAATTAACCATTAGAACTAGAAATCAAGAACCGAGACCGAGATATACAAGTATCAAAAGAGTTGAGGCATAGGTTGCCCCAAAAGAGTCAAGAAAGGCAGAGAATTCCTGAAAACCTAACCCTTACCATTAACCATCGACGAGAGTACCCTACCTATGACTAGATAGGCTTCGGCCTGGTATTTTACACCTAGAGTAAAGGCAGTGGCCCATATTACAATTTCACCACCCAGGGCTTTGGCCCAATACTTGCACCATGAGATGAGAAGGGCAGTGGCCCTACTAACATTGATTATTGAACAGAGGGCTTCGGCTCTATACCTTGACCTAAATTGTATAAGAGGCAGTAGCCTAGAAGTTCACGGGATTTAATTAGGGCATTGGCCCATGTGTTGGCATTCTATACGGGCAGTTCACCTCATTTGGGGGTAGTGAACCATTGTTCACCTCAATTTGGGGGTAGTGAACTAGCCTCTTCACAAAGTGAATATTGGTAAGCAGTATATGCCGTTCACCTCAATTGAGGGTAGTGAACCGTTGTTCACCTCAATTTAGGGGTAATGAACTGGCTTTATCATGACAGAGAATATTGATTGGCAATATATACTGTTTACCTCAATTGGGGGCAGTGAAATAGTGTTCACCTCAATTTGGGGGTAGTGAACAAGCTCTTCCACATCAGTAAGACTTGGTGGGTAGATGGATCGGTTCATCTCGGTTGGGGGTAGTGGACTTGTGTTCACCCTGGCCTTGAGATAGAGAACTCGTATCCTCCACGCAAGCTTGACATCTGTTACATTTAATTTAAATGTTTATTGATTGCAATTGTTATAAATTGATGAATTGTACACTGAAGCATATGCATGCACTATTGTATGACACACGAGATGCCGTGGATTTTATCGTATTAAAAACTACCCGCATGTCATGATTTCATCGAGATATATTTGTATAAACTGTGTTTTATTGAATCATGCATGTGTTGCTTACTAAGACATTCGTCTCACAGTTGCTTTCTATCTTATTTTTCAGATCCGTCGACGTCTAGTGTGAAGGACCGGGCTAGGGATAAAGGAAAGGAAAAGGCCATCGGGTATAGAGAGGAAGACTATTATAGGCCTTAGGATTTTCTTTTGTTATACTTGTATAGTTTTGGAATGTAAACCCTTCACCTTTGAGAGGAGTGATTAGTCACCCGTCTTTTGTAACTAAACTCTTATGTTCTATTTCATCTCAAATGTATATATGATCACACTTTTGATATGCACATGTATAAACTGTTTACACCCTGCACTCATTATGAAAAAGTTTTAAATTCCTCAGTGTTTTGTTAAGAGAAATGGCCCACTTGCCACGGTCTGGAACCAGTCGTGCTTTGGAGGGGCAGGCTTGGTTCCGGGGCGTGACATGATCAGAAAGTCAATTTCTGCTCCCCAGGGTTTGACATGTCTTTTAGGGTTTTCATTTCTGGTTTTCCGAAAGGTGCAAAAATTAGGTGCTTACAGCTGCAACTAGAAGCAACGGAGATAAGTCCTTGTCATTGCGGCATGAAGTAGCATAGTGAGAAGGAGTCATAAACTATCTTCTCGCCACTATTGTGTAAGTGACTTGAAAGATAGAGTAATCACGGATGATCATGATAAATAATTGGGTTTAGTTGTGTTGGAGTTGGTCTTGGTTCTCTTCGTCGTGATCGACTTTATACTTGAGCTTGAGTGGTTATTAGTTGGTGTAACTCCCCGTCAATCACTACCATCGTGGTAGTTACAAAAATTTGAATAGCAGCAGCAAGAGGATGTGGGGTGGGTGGTGGTGGGGGGTTGTTATAAAAAAAAGGTGGGTGGGTGTGTGTTTGGTGGGGGGTGGGGGGGGGGGGGGGGGGGGGGGGGGGGGGGGGTGTGTGTGATGCTGCTATATATATAGCAGTAGCAAGGGGGGTGTGGGTGCGTGGTGGGGGGGTTGCCAGCAGCAACAAGGGAGGGAGAGAGGGGGTGTGGTGCTACTATATATATAGCAGCAGCAAGGGGGTGTGGGTGGTGGTGGGGGCTGTTACATGGGGGTTTCAACAACAGCAAGGGAGGGAGAGAAGGGGGGTGTGGTGCTGATGTATATATAGCAGCAGCAAGGGGATGT